>CM062817.1:1787216448-1787816448 GCA_031772625.1 Pinus tabuliformis | reverse complement strand
TTTGTCGCATGCAGGTCTGCTACCTTATGTTGTTTCCGATGGTGTTGCTCATTGTGATGTCACTGCCATTTCATCTTGATATCCTTGTCCACGAACAACTCGATGTCATCATAAACATGTAATTTCATAGACACTTGATTGATTGCATCCCTAGTTATGCTCTCAATGGTGTCTTTGACTCTACTCTCCTGGCAGCCATTATACCTATACTAATGAGAGGCAGACGAACACTTGTGATACCTGGAGTCATAGAAACACTCATGGCAATAAATCTATTAGTTGAAAACCCAAAAAAACTGGATGACTAACATGCAACATACCCATGTGACTGTTTGTGAAGATTGCGTAATTTTCACTGGGAGGCTGGGAGATCGACTGCCAAAATTGTGCAAGGAACAGTCCAGGCTATCGGTAGGCTGACTGACTACTGGAACTGCGCAATGCACAGTCTAACCTAGCATGTTGAGGACTGAAACTGTGCAATGCGCAATTTCAGTCAGCAGTGACATGAAAACCAGCAAATTGTGTTGTGTAGTTTCTGGGGCTAGAAAGGAATTGCTGCCTAGAATTGCACAATGTAAGCCTGGAGGTTAGTGTTGGGCTAGACTTGCACATTTTCTGAAGGGAAGGCGGAGCCTTGACTTCCAGAAATGCGCAATGCTAGCCAGGCAAGTCAAGGTTCGGGCTAAGGCAGCCCAGACCCATCGACGAGCAACTGAAAACATGAGAAGGTCGAATGCATGGTGAAACTGAGTGTAAACAAGAGTGAATGATCATGCATGCAAACAATAAGTGCAGGATTCAGAAAATGGGAAAACATGCATGTGTGTGAAGTGGGTCGCCGCAACAGCAACTGTTGGTGCAAAAATAGTGTCGTGCATGTGACAATAGTGAGATGCAAATGAAAAATGAAACGGTGCTTCTACAAGCTAACATACATTAAAATGATAGCAAGTGCTCATTGAAATCAAGCAGACAACACTTACACAAAGAGAAACGCAAAAAGTGACAGAAATGCAGTGCAAGACATGAGAAACAAACACATCTAGGCTAAAAGTTCCGAATACTCTTGGATGTGATGTGGGATGTTAGAGATGCAAGATCGATGTGAGGAATGAGATCTGCAGCGTCCGATTCATAATTTTTGATAAGATCGAGGTTATGATGCACATGCCACAAATCTAGGAACACGTGACACTTAGCGAGATCTTTCTAAAATGATCTTTACATGTAACCTCCAACTGCTAAAAATAGATCCCTAAGATCTAGGGATGCCTTTTGCATGCTGTCTTTTGTTGTTTCAGGAAAAGCAATCCGTGCATGAAAATTAGATTTTCTCAGTCCCAAAGGGAACCGGTCAAACTAAAGGCACATGCATCAGTCTGCGAGCCTGGGATGAAAATTTGTGTAGCTTCTAGGCTAAGTAGAGTTGGCTGCCTGACAGACATTGAGCAATTTCTTGGCTGAGCAGGTGACTGCCTCCTAAAATTGCGCAATTTCTGGGCGGAGGCCCAATGCTAAGTCAGATTGTGTATTTTTCTAAAGGAGGATAGCCTGACTGTTCTGCACAATTCTAGAGCCCAGCAGGCTGCCCAACTGATTTGCACAATTTCTGGAAGGAAGGCTGGTTCCCCTCCAGAATTGTGTAATTCTCTGGGGGAGTGTCTCAGCCAACAAATAGTCTAAGTTCGGAACATCGGCATGCGGGAGGGAGACAAAAAAGCTAACATGCACAGGCCGATATGCCATTGAAACTCAGCTAAAGCCTATGTACTTGACAGTGTAGGACATGCTGCTAAGGATGGTTGGTAGGGAGGCTCCAAAGCAAAGCTAAGGGAAAATTTTGGAGGGTGGTTGTAGCCGCTACAACACTTGGTGACACACTGGTAGATCTCCAGCTCTCTACATGGACCTTGTTAATGAAAAGCAAGTCTAACACTTCTGGAAGTATTGTTCAGTTCTCTGATCGTCTCGACTTCCACACTTGCTTGATTGTAAGATGTGGTATCTAACATGCTCTTGATCGGTCAGCAGACATTCCAAGCCAAGCCAACATAGTTGTTTCGATTGGGATGAGGGGTATATTGGTGCACAAGCCATATGATAATGAGATTTTAAGTTTTCATCTTTGGTGTTGCTCTACTGCCACCAGGCCTGGACAATACCACGGTGGAGTCAAACAGGAACACAAGTATCACTCCATTGCCAACAAGTCTGGTCAATACCCCAGCGGAGTTACTTGTATCACCTCTCTGCGCAGGAAGCCTTTCTCTTCTTTCGCCTTTTTTTTCACATTTTCATTTTCATAACTGTGCATAACACCTATTCATTTTAGAGGTGTAAGAGGGATCCCAACTTATTGAAAGCATAAGAGGTTGTTCCTTCAAAGAATTAGTTTGTATTTACCTCTGACGTGCATGTTGAGGTTTCCCCCTTCAGCTTACTCTACTTGAATAAGCTGACAAGGGTTAACCCAAAACAACTGACTAGAGTAGGTGACACTAGTTAGCGCGCAAGCATTATGTTTTCACCAAGGCTCACTTTGATCATAACACATTTTCCATTGATGTAACATGGACTGAAGACAACAAGTTCTTCATATAGAGGCAGGACAATAGATAACCAAGTATTGATAACTGCACAAATGCTCTTGTACTTTACCCAGCTTGTTTCAAGAGTCGCACATAGTTTCATGTGAAACTAACCTACGAATGTAAACAAGCAAACAAATGACAAAACAAAGAAAAATCATAAGTAAATGTGTAAGAAAAGTGAGTAAGCAAACAAGTAAGAAAAGAAATATGTAGACAAACAAACATGCAAAGTAAGAAGGAAACATGCATGTAATCAAACAAACCAAAAGCAAACACTACTCTTACTCCTAAGCTAATGGTGCATGGGTCTAATCACGTGAAGTGATACTTCCAATGCAGCCACTGGTGCATTGGTTGACCTATGTTGGTGAAGGCATGGTTCGCGAATAGCACAGCAGTGCGAACCAACAAACATGAAAGATATAACAATGAAGACAAACACACTCTGGGTTTAAGTGCGTCCACAAAAAAGAAGTGAGTGAAAGCGCATGACATGTACTCTGTGGACTTTCCATGGTGTTGTGATATACTACGTGCAGATGTTAAGTGTACGCATTCTCTTGACTATGACATGAAAGCAAACGTGAGAAAGGTAGACCACTTATGTTTCACAAGTTTGCTTGCTGTGTAAGATTCCTCCAATGCATGAGTGATGGGATCGTGTAGTTCAAGTGGAGGAAGCAAAATCTAAGTGTTATATTGATCTTCAGTTCATGAGATGAGTGATGAGGAGCCTTGGGTGTTTCAACAATTTCCAGATCAGAAGTGAAACCAACCTCATGACTGCAAGGGCTTGACATAACCATCAGCTCGGGCTAAAGTTCCTCGTCAGTCTGCGGGGTTTCAACTTCGTCGACAGATAGATCATCATAGATCAGTGTCTTAGACAGTTAACAATGATTGAATCAACATCATGATTGGATGAAGAAGTAGAGAGATCAGGACAACCAAGATCATAAAATTCAGGATGTTTGTCGGCATCCTCATGATTTGATGAATCACACAGAGGGGTAGATGAGAAGCAAGAATGTTCACCCTCTATGTTTTCGAAAAAACAGATGAAGAATCAATTGGATTTTCAAAGAATGATTTATCCTCTTCATTGTTGGATGATGGACTGACATCGGGTCTGTTTTGTGAATGATCAACAATGGGTGCATCCGCAGATGGAGATACACATACGAAATCAAGGATGGCATAATCATTGCAGGCGTTAGGAAAAAATGGAGGATGCGTGGATAAAAGGGAATCATCCTTCACCGTGGGTTGATGCTTAGGTTCTCAGCCATATTCTTTATGAATGACAATGCAATTTGGTTGTGGAACACCAACTTCGTCGATTGCTTGATCCTCGTTCACAAAAGTTGTAGAGTCCAGAATGGAAGAACACAAGATAGAGCAATCCGGAGGATCAACAGAACATGAAGACGAAGGTTGAGGTAAGAAATGCATGTGACAACCCATGGGCTTCTCAACCAAATCTACGCGAAAATTGAGAGAAGTGATGTTGGGAGGATGTGACAGTTGAACGGATGTGTGTGCATGTTCTCCCACATCACCCTGTGGTGGTGGAGCTTTTTTATGAGGGGACGATAGATAGTCACTTGTGACTGCAACTGT
Source organism: Pinus tabuliformis (assembly GCA_031772625.1). Classification (NCBI taxonomy): domain Eukaryota; kingdom Viridiplantae; phylum Streptophyta; class Pinopsida; order Pinales; family Pinaceae; genus Pinus; species Pinus tabuliformis. Next base: position 1,787,812,234 of record CM062817.1, on the reverse strand, counting down.
TTCCGTCTGTGATTACGCAGCTCCATCACTAAAGTATGCTGAGCAGGGTTTGAGCTTAATTTTGTTCTTGGGATTAACAGATTTGGTAAGACAATATTAAAATCTGTCCATCAGATACTAGAATTTCATCTAAATTTTCAGAGCTTGAAACTGCAATACACGGAAGCACTCTGAAAAATCCTAATGCAATTCTTAAGGAGTCTTCTATTGTTTTAAAATTTTTTTTCAAGAGGTTCTAGATCAAAATGATGGAAAGTAGATTCAATGAGATCATAGAACTGCTCAAGTGAGTGCACGCTGCCAAGTGGCAAACTCCAGCACCACCGTTGTGGGGATTCATGAAGTTTGTATGCAAGCAACACATTGGCATCTTCTACATAGAACTCCTCTGCAAGAAATGCATGGAAGTCTTTTGAATACTCAGGTCATGCTACTTCACCTTCACTATCATACGTGAATTCTGACAACATATCGAAAAACTCCCTTGTGATGTCGAGAGGTTCGGCATGCGAAAAACATTCTGTAGGGATGAGCTTGACAGTATCCATGAAAGATGTGCAAATATTTAAAACAGGATGAGAGGACACAACTTGTCTTCAATCCCTCCTTCTAGCACCAAAATGTTGATGGTGTTGGACTCGCTAACATGTCAAGGGATCTCCCCGGTAAGAAGTCACAACTAGTCCTTAGACCGTTTGGTGTAGGAGTCCCAACAGTGGGTCATATGGTATCACCTTAATCGCGGTTGCGCACAGAGGTAAGTAGGATATCCTTGTTGGTAGTAAGGGTGTGACATGCGCATCAAGCCAAGGAAACACATAGAAAATGGAGTGAGTGCACCCCTTGGGAACCTGTGGAAACACGCAACTTGAAAGGGAACACATAAGCAAATATGCATCACGAACTAGAAGGCAGGCGAACCAACAATCTAGAGTGATGGTTAAACCAACATCACATCTCAGTAATATTCATACATACATATATATAAAAGATTCTATACACACATGCGTAAGAAAACAAATACATGTATCATTAGAGTAACCAAGGTAACTAAAATACAATAACAACATATGCATGAAACATGTTGGCTCTGTTATATTAAGAAGTGAAAGTTCCAATCATACAGTACAACCATGAACAACCACTAGTATTGATATGGAATGTTACAGTCACTGCCACCTGCTCCTCTAAAGAGATGTACTAGCTCTGCACCGTGGAGAAGCCAAGGCTCGTTACAATACTCTCCAAGCTTTTTCTAAGATACTCCTATCAGAAGCTTGATTGCCCAAAAGCCTCTACAATGAGTTATCAGGTTCTATAAATAGAAAAGGGTGAGGTGACCCTTGACATTCCCCTTTGTGACTCTTCACCTATCCTCATGTTCCTTCACCTACTATATGACTGTTACATTCAACTATCGACACTTGGACTTTCACTTTACAAGATGTTACATACAATCTACACATGTACCCATGTGAGACAAAATAAGCTTGAGCAAGCCATGCAAGGCATCACTAAGACTCATATCGTTGTGGGAAGACCAACTCTTCGACATCCTTGTGATGATTGATGGTGGTGAACTGATGCCAAGCTTGGTCATTCATGATGGTGTTTGTGCGCTCAATGGTGACATCTTGCTGAAAGTGAACTCTTGCCTTCGTTGCATCTGGGTACCCCGATATGGCTCCTTTGTCCAACTCATCTAATAACATGTGCATGATCATCTTGAGTGCAATTGGACCAACAACATACTGGTGCATAGTGTCTATGCGAATATCCAAGTGTGTGTTGGTGACCATGCACATCAACTTGTCGAAATACATGTTCAAATCTTGTCAGACTTGCTTCTTGTCTTCGCCTCGGTGAGTGTGCAATGGGTGGGATCGCATGTGTGCACATAATGACATCCATGCTCCTGAACACCCTTACATGTGATTAACGACTTCTCACCTTGTCTGTGTTGTGCCAGCTGTTGGGTTGGGTCTATTACCTGTATGGGCGCAGTTTCATCAGTCTGTGGATGTTGCACCTTTTGTTGTACCTGTTCTTGCTTCAATTCCATCTCTCATTTGTGCAACTCCTGTTCTTCCTTGAGTTGCAACTTCAACACTTGCAACTCCTTCTCTGTTTCTCTCTTTGCTTTCGTGTGATCCTCTTGTCATGTCATCACCTCATAGCCTCAGTCTCCAAAGCTGCTTTCATCACAAGTGGATCTGACTTTCCTCCGCTTGTGTGCTATCAACAACCTTCCTCTTGCATTTTTCGCATGCAGGTCTGCTACCTTCTGCTGCTGTTGATGGTGCTGCTCGTTTTGATGTTGCTTCCATTTCATCTTAATATCCTTGTCCATGAACAACTTGATGTCTTCATAGACAGGCAAGTTCATAGACACTTGATCGACTGCATCCCCATTTGCACTATCAATGGTGTCTTTGACTTTTCTCTCCTAGAAGCCATCATACCTATACTGCTGAGAGGCAGACAAACACCTGTGATACTTGGAGTCATAACAACACTCATGGCAAGCAATCTGCCAGTTGAAAACCAAAACAAACTAGAGGACTGACATGCAACATACCTGTGTGACTGTTTGTGAAGATTGCGTAATTTTCATCATAAGGCTGGGAGACTGATTGCCAAAATTGCACAAGGCACAGTCCGGGATGTCAGGAGGCTGACTTCCTATTGGAACTGTGCAATGCATAGTCCATCTTGGCCTGTTTAGGATTGAAACTACGCAATGCGCAATTTCATTCAACTATGACATGCAAACCAGCAAACTGTATTGCGCAGTTTATGGGACCAACAAGGAATTGCCTCCTAGAATTGCTCAATGCAAGCCTCGAGGTCAGTGTTGGGCTAGAATTTTGCAGTTTCTGGAGGGAAGGCAGAGCCTTCACTTCGAGAAATGTGCAATGCTAGCCGGGCAAGGCAAGGTCCGGGCGACTGAAAACATGAGAAGTTTGAATGGATGGTGAAACTGAGTGTAAACAAGAGTGAATGATAATGCATGCAAACAGTAAGTGCAGGATTCAGAAAACGGGAAAACATGCATGTGTGTGAAGCGGGTTGCCGCAACGATGATTATGGGTGCAAAAACAGTGCCATGCATGCGACAACAGTGAGATGTAAACAAAATATTAAATGATTCTTATACAAGCTAACATACATTAAAATGACAGTAAGCGCTCATTGAAATGAAGGAGACAACACTTACACAAAGCGAAACTCAAAAAGCAACACAAATGCAGTGCAAGACATAAGAAGTAGACTTACCCTGAAACAACTAGGCTGAAAGCGCCAAAGACTCCTAGATGCGATGTGGGAAGTTAGAGCTGCAAGATTGATGTGAGGAATGAGCTCTGCAGCATCCGGTTCATAAGTTTTGATAAGATCAAGGTTATGACGTGCATGCCATAAATCTAGGAAAAAGTCACACTTAGCGAGAGGTTTCTAAAATGATCTATTCATGTAACCTATAGATGCTAAAAATAGATCCCTCAAATCTAGGGATACCTTTTGCATGTTTCCTTTTGCTATTTTGAGAAGAGTAACCCATGCATGCAAATCATTTTCTCTCTGTCCCAGAGGGAACTAGTCAACCTGAAGGAAAATGCATTGGTCTGTGAGCCTGGGATGAAAATTTGTGCAAGTTCTAAGCTAAGTAGAGTTGGTTGCCTGATAGACATTTCATAATTTCTGGGTTGAGTAGGTCACTGCCTCCCAGAATTGTGCAATTTCTGGGTTGAGGCCCAATGCTGGGTCAGATTGCACAGTTTTCTGAAGGAGGATTGCCTGACTGTTCTGTGTAATTCTGGAGCCCAACAAGCTGCCCAGCTGATTTGCAAAATTTCTGGAGGGAAGGCTGGTTCCCCTCCAGAATTGTGCAATTCTCTAGAGAAGTGTCTCAACGAGAAAATAGTATAAGTCTGGAATGTTGGCCTACGGGACATAGATAAACAAGCTAACATGCACAGGCTAGCAGACCACTGAAACTCAGTTGAAGCCTATGTACTTGATAGTGCAAGACATGCTGCTAAGGATGGTTGGTAGGGAGGCTCCAAAACAAAGCTGAGGCAAAATTTTGGAGGGTGGTTGTAGCCGCTACAATAGTGACCTATCATCATAGTACCTAAGAAGGTTAAGACTTAGGGAATATGTATTGACTATAGAGATTTGAACATGATCACATCAAAGATTTGATTATTTGATAGATCAATTGTAGCATGCCAATTAGTTCGCTAAGTTAGATCTCAAATTAGGATACCACCAGGTACATGTTAAATAAGAAGTTACTTGGAAGACCTCCTTCAAGAAAATGCAAGGTCGGTATGATTTTCTAGTCATGCCTTTTGGTTTATCTAATACACTAGCTACATTTATGTCACTAATGAATGATGTATTGTATCCTTCTTTAGATTCGTTTGTAATAATGCATTTGGATGACATATTGGTTTATAACTTTACTTGGGTATAGAACATCTCACATCTTATTAGATGTTATAGTCTATGAAAAAGCATCAATTATTGGCTAACCCTAAGGAATGTGAGTTTTCTCAATGATCATTGGCGTATTTGGGGTATGTGATTGGTGGATACGAAATTAAGATGGATCTTGTGAAGATGAAGGTCATCCTTAAGTGGGAAGTTTCTACTAATGTCACTAAAGTTGGGAATTTTGTTGGGGCATCACAGTACTATGAAATTTTATAACACCATTTTCAATAATGGTTGTGCAACTCCATGCCATAATAGCTAGTGGAAAGAGTTTTCAATGGAGAAATAATCAACATAAAGCTTTCAGTGAGTTGAAAAGCACTGGTTCTTTGAAGTGAAGACTTCTTGCTCACGAGTGTTTACCGATTGAAGATACATTAATGTGTAAATTCTGTGTAAGTAAGTATTTATTAATATTCATAAAAATCTGAGTGTGTAAAATACCCTCATGGCAGTTTGCCTATATAGGCAATGACTGACCATGAGGAATGAATAGTCACGTCCTTTGACTATTTTACCTCTTCACAATAATGTATTTATAGTTATGTAATTATTTATTTAATTTTAATATTGTTATGAACATTTTATTCATAACATTTCCACCCCCTCTAGAGATGTTTTGTCCTCAAAGCATAACCAGAAGGGGTTCTTCTAATTGAACATGTTGCTATGGAGTGACATCTTTGCGTTGGTTGGTGAAATATTTATAAGTATTTGTACCTTCCTTGAAGCTGGGAGTGTTAACACCATTTAATTTATAACGTCGTCCTTATCAATTACACTCCATGAATTGTTCTTCAAGGCTTGTAGTATAGCTCCCTAGTTGTATTAACCATTATGCACCTAAAACTACGTCCATTTCTTTGAGTGGTAGGGCAAATAGATCTATTTGTAGCTCCAGTTCTTGTAATTGTATTGAAACTTTGTGACATTCTCCTATTTCCTTGAGTTTTTTTCTAGTAGCGAAAGACATGGTCAGGTCCTTGATTGGGCATATACAAAGATCAAGTTGTTTAGCAAGATCGATGTTTATACAATTGTGAGTACTACCCAAATCTATAAGTATGTTGACATTTCTACCTCTTATGGGTCCCTTGAACTTTAGGGTTTTAGGACATAATCTCCTCCTCATGTTTGTTGATGGAGTAGTAAGCTTAATGTTCCTTCTTGGAGATTGATTCCTCTTCCTTCGAAGATGTGGTGGAACATATTTTGTAGTTGCTTGTTGTTCTTGATCTCTGGGAGAGTTACTATTTTCATCGAGGTTTTTCCAATCACATGAGATTGCAGCTAATGATGGTTCCCCATAATTTGAATCTTAACTATGTGTGATAACGATTCCTTCATCACATTCTTGTACTTCACTTTGCTTCCCATATACTATTTTATAGTAGCGCAAGGATGCGTCTTCACATTTATGTCATGGTGTCCAATTTTCTCCACATTTGCAACAATTATTTTTATTTTTTATCATTTTTTCTGGCTCATTACTTGAAGCATCCAATTCCTTCTTGACTTCATAAGTATATAATTTCTTGTTAAGGCATTTGTGTCCTGATGTCCATTTGTCTACACAATACCTACATTTGTTAATTTCTTTTTTTCCTGAGTGTTGTTGTTGGTCTTCATCTTCCTTGAATGACGACATTCTGAGCTTATGTTTTCTCTCAATAATTATTGTTGCATGTCTTGCTTATTCAATGGTTTTGGGTTTATATAGTTTTAATTCTTCTCGAATATACTCTTTAAGGCCACATCTATACATTTTTAGCAGCTCTTCATCGGAAAACCCTCTTTGTCTTATAACTAATACTTCCCATTCATGGGTGTATTCGCTTACAGTTCCTTTTTGTTTGAGGTGAACAAATATTTCGTAAACATTGTCTTCTTCTTCGTCATGGAACCTTTTGATTGAGCAGAGCTTCCACAAAAAATTTCCAATTAAACGCACGATCTTCACATCTATTGGACCACCACATGAACCAATCATATCCTTCAACTTCCACTTTATTGGATGTGGTCATGACCTTATCTCGTTCGCTTATTGGCGGGTTTGCTCTAAAGATGGCGTCCATTTTATTCACCCACACAATGGTGCCTTTATGGTATTTACCATCATACTTAGGTAATTCCCTTTAAATTATGTGGAATTCTCTTTTGGGAAACTTTCTATAATACTGACTTCCTTGAAACTGTATATGCAGTACTCGTGGGGCTCCGTGCATTGACGCAAACTCATGACTTGGAAAAACTTTGCCTTCTAGCATCTTGGAGCTCTGTGGTGACTCTTGTGAGCTTAAGGGATTAAAGGGTGGATTAATTCCTCCCATAAATTGGCTCATCGTGCTCTTAAATTTGTTGATATCATTTGCCATTTTTTCTTGACTACTAATTAACCTATCTTCGTCTTTTCCTTGTTCATCCTGCTTCCTTTTGACGTCATCAAGGTGTTGGCGCATTCTGTCGATTTCTTCCTGGATTCTCCTTGAGTTCGTATCATCATTGTTGCTTCCCATTTTGTTCCTCTTTTTCTTTATAGACCTTTTTTTAAAATAATTAATTAAATAATAATATTGTTATTATTAATATTTTTAGATAATTAAATTAATTTTATTATATAACTTTAATGTTATACTTATGACTATAAAATTCTTGATGTAATGTCACCTATGTTGACTATTTGATTCGATTGACCCTCGACATCATAAAAAGGAGACGTACAGCCTGTCGAAAGGTGTCAGTTGTCCTGTAAAAGATGGCTACAACGCAGTGGCCAGTACGCACCAGCGTGGATGGGAAGAATGCCACTGTGGACGCGGTTAGTTAGCGGTCCGTTGACGCAACTTGATGGGGGTGGAAGATCAGCGGTTTAGACAGGTTATCGCTCCGATGGCAGTTGGGGATGATAGAAGCAGAGATATAGCGGAGAGCGCAACAGTGTGGATGGGAAGACCGCTGTTGTGGACGCGGTTAGTCAGTGCCTGTTTCGGTGGGTTGACAGGGGTGAAATATTGGCGGTTTAGACGAGGGCGAAATATTGGCGATTTAGACAGGCTATCAATTTGGTGGTAGTTGGGGATGACAGAAGCACAACGGCGAGAGTAGAGACGGAAGGCAGAATGATGAGGGGTGAGGGAAGGGCGTGGGGATGCAAAAGGGTTTGGATGAGCGACGGGAAACATAGACTATGGATGCAAGGCGTAAAGAACAAGGCAGTTAAAAACAACAGAATCACCGCATAGCCTCAATCTCCAAAGTTTCTTTCATCACAAGTGGATCTGCTTGAACTTGCAACTTTGCTCCGCCTTTGTGCTGTCAACAACCTTCCTCTTGCATTTGTCGCATGCAGGTCTACTACCTTCTGCTATTATTGATAGTGCTGCTCACTATGATGCCACTGCCATTTCATCTTGATATCCTTGTCTATGAACAACTTAATGTCTTCATAGATAGGCAAGTTCATAGACACTTGATCGACTCCATCCCCAGTTGCGCTCTCAACGATGTCTTTGACTTTGCTCTCCTGGAAGCCATTGTACTTGTGCTCCTGAGAGGTAGATGAACACATGTGATACCTGGAGACATATAAAAATCATGGCAAGAAATATGTTAGTTGAAAATCCAAAACAAACTTGAGGACTGACATGAAACATACATGTGTCAGTGCGTATGAAGATTGCGCAATTTTCACTCGGAAGCTGGGAGATTGACTGCCAAAACTACGCAAGCCACAGTTTGGGCTGTCGGGAGGCTGACTGACTGTTGGAACTACGCAATGGATAGTCCAACCTGGCCTGCTGAGGACTAAAACTACGTAATGTGCAATTTTAGTCAGCAGTGAGATGCAAAACAGCAAACTGCATTGCGCAGTTTCTAGGGCCAGCAAGGCATTGCCTCCCAAAATTGCTCAATGCAAACCTGAAGGTCAGTGCTGGGCTATACTTGTGAAATTTTTGGAGGGAATACAGAGTCTTCATTTCCAGAAATTCGCAAAGCTAGCCGGGCAAGGCACGGTTCGGGCCAAGGTAGCCCAGACGCGTCGACGGATGATTGAAAACATGAGAAATCTGAATGCATGGTGAAACTAAGTGTAAACATGAGTGAATGATTATGCATGAAAACAATAAGTGCATGATTCATAAAATAGGAAAGCATGCATGTGTGTGAAGTGGGTTGCCGCAATGGCAACCATCGGTGCAAAAAAAATGTCATGCATGCAACAACAATGAGATGTAAATGAAAATTGAAATGGTGCTTCTACAAGCTAACATACATTAAAATGACAACAAGCACTCATTGAAATCAAGCAGACAACACTTAGACAAAGAGAAACACAAAAAGTGACAGAAATGCAGCGTAAGACATGAGAAGTAGACTTACCTTGAAACACCTAAGCTGAAAGTACCGAAGACTCTTGGATGCGATGTGCGATGTCAGAGCTGTAAGATCAATGTGAAGAATGAGCTCTATAGTGTTTGGTTCATAAGTTTTGATAAGATCGAGGTTATGACGCACATGCCACAAATCTCTGAAAAAGCGACACTTGGTGAGAGGTTTCTAAAATGATATTTTCATGTAACCTCCAACTACTAAAAATAGATCCCTAAAATCTAGGGATGCATTTTTCATGCTACCTTTTGTTTTTTTCAGGAAAAGCAACCCATGCATGCAAATCAGTTTTGCTCCATCGCGGAGAGAACCGGTGAACCCTAAAGGTACATGCATCAGTCTGCAAGCCTGGGATGAAAATTTGTGTAGTTTCTAGGCTGAGTAGAGTTGGTTATCTGTCAGGCATTGCGCAATTTCTAGGATGAGCAGGTCACTGCCTCTCAGAATTGCGCAATTTCTGGGCTGAGGCCTAGTGCCGGGTCAGATTATGTAGTTTTCTGAGGGAGGACTGCCTGACTGTTCTTTGAAATTATGGAGGCCAGCGGGTTGCCTAGCTGATTTGTGCAATTTCTAGAGGGAATGTTGGTTCCCCTCTAGAATTATGCAATTTTCTGGGGGAGCCTCTCAGTCAGCAAATAGTCTAAGTCTGAAAGGCTGGTCTACGGGAGGGAGACAAACAAGATAACATGCACAGGCGGCAGGCCACTAAAACTCCGCTGAAGCCTATGTACCTGACAGTGTAAGACATGTTGCTAAGGATGGTTGGTAGGGAGGCTCCAAAACAAAGCTAAGGCAAAATTTTGGAGGGTGGTTGTAGCCACTACAACACTTGGCCACACATTGGTAGATCTCTAGTTCTCTACATGGACCTTGTTCATGAAAAGAAAGTCTAACACCTCAAAAAGTATTGTTTAGTTCTCTGATCATCATGGCTTTCATACTTGCTTGATTGTAAGATGAAGCATTTTCCATGCTCTTGATCGATGGCACGCATTCCAAGCCAAGCCAACACAGTTGTTTCAATTGGGATGAGGGGTATATTGCTTCACAAGCCATATGATAGTCAGAGTTTAAGTTTTCATCTTTGGCGTTGCTTCGTTGCCAGCAGCCCTAGACAGTACCCTGACATAGTCACACAAGAACATAAGCATCGCTCCATTGCGAGTGAGCTTGGTCAGTACCCCGACAGAGTTACTTGTATCACCTCTCTATGTAGGAAGCCTTTCTCTTCTTTAGCCTTATTCATTTTCATTTTTTCAATTTTTTTCACATTTTCATTTTTTTTCATTTTCATTTTCATAACTTTGCATAACACTTATTGATTTCAGAGGTAGAAGAGGGATCCCGACTTATTGAGAGCAGAAGAGGTTGTTCCTTCAAAGAACTAGTTTGTATATACCTCTGACGTTCTTATTAAAATTCCCCCCCTCACCTTTCTCTACTTGACTGAGCTGACAAGGGTTAACCCAAAACAAATGACTAGGGTAGGTGACACTAGTTAGCGCGCAAGCGTTGTGTTTTCACCAAGGTTCAATTTGATCAAAACGTATTTTCCACTGATGTATCATGGGATGAAGATGACAAGTTCTTCATATAGAGGAAAGATGATACATAACCAAGTATTGATATATGCACAAGTCCTCTTTTACTTTACCCATCTTGTCTCAAGAGTCGCACACAATTTCATGTGAAACTAACATACGCACGTAAACAATCAAACAAACAACAGAACAAAGAAAAAGCAAAAGTAAATGCATAAGCAAAGCAAGTAAGCAAACAAGCAGGTAAACAAACAAATATGCAAAGTAAGAAGGAAACATGCATGCAAGTAAAGAAACCAAAAGAAAACACTACTCCTACTCCTAAGCTAACGATGCTTGGGCCTTCTCACGTAAAGTGATACTTCCAATGCAACCAATTACACATTGGTTGACCCATGTTGGTCAGGGCATGGTTCGTGAACAACACAGCCGTGTGGACCAACAAACATGAAAGATATAACAATGAAGACAAACACACTCCGAGTTTAGGTGCGTCCATAGAAAAGAAGTGAGTGAAAGCGCATGAGATGTACTCTTTGGACTTGCCATGGTGCTGTGCTATTTAGCATGTGGATGTTAAGCATACACATTCTCTTGACTATGACATGTAAGAAAATGTGAGAAAGGTAGACCACTTATGTTTCGCAAGTGTTCTTGTTGTGTAAGATTCCTCCAATGCAAAGGCAATGGGATCATGTAATTCGAGTGGAGGAAGCGAAATCTGGGTGTTTGGTTGATCTTCAATGCAAAGTAGAGAGTAATGAGGAGCCTTGCATGTTTCAAAAATTTCCTTATCAAAAGGGAAATGAAACTCAGGATAGCGAGGGCATGAGATAACCATCAACTCGGGCTGAAGTGCCTTGTCAACCTACTAGGTTTCAATTTCGTCGATAGGTAGATCATTGAGACCAGTGGCTTAGACAGATTAATAGTGAGTGAATCAACATCGTGATCAAATGAAGAAGTGCAGAGATTACGACAACCATGATTAGAAAATTCGGGATGTTCGTTGGCATCCTCATGATTTGATGAATTGTGCAGAGGGGTAGATGAGAAGTAGAAAAATTCACCCTCTGCGTTTTCGGAAAAGGTAGATGAAAAATCAAGTGGATTTTCAAAGAATGATTTGTCCTCTCCATTGTCGGATGATGGACTGACATCTGGTGTGTTCTGTGAATGATCAATAATGGGTGCATCTGTAGATGGAGATACACACGCAAAATCAGGGATGACAGAATCACCAAAGATGTCAAGGAAAAATGGAGGAGGTGCAGACAAAAGGGAATCATCCTTCGCCACGGGTTGATGTTTAGTATCCCAGTCATACTCTTCGTGAATGACAACACATGTTGGTTATGCGACACCAACTACATCAATAGCTTGATCCTCATTCACAATGGGTGTAGAGTGCGGAATGGATGAACACAAGACAATGCAATCCTGAGGATCAACTGAACATGAAGATGGAGGTTGAGGTAAGACGTGCATGTGACAACCCATGGGCTTCACAACCAAATCTGCGTGAAAATTGAGAGAAGTGATGTTGGGAGGATGTGAAAGTTGAACGGATGTCTGTGCATGTTCCCCACATCACTCTGCGGCGATGAAGCTATTTGATGAGAGGACGATGGACAATCACTTGTGACAGCGACCATGTCTGTCTGTGATTGCACAACTCCATCACCGAAGTATGGTGAGCGGGGTTTGAACTTGAACTTCTTCTTGGGATTGATAGATTTGGTAAGGCAATATTCAAATCTATCCATGAGATATTGGAATTTCATCTGACTTTTTGGACCATCAAATTGCAATACCCAGAAGCGGTCCCAAAAATCCATAGTGGGTAGTATTCACAAGGTAAGGGGGCTAATGAAGTGATTCACTATTCCCATAATCCAATCCCGGCCTCTGGAACATTCAATCTGATCCGGCACATAAACAGGTCTGATAACATTTCCTTCCCTAGTAGGCATGATCGTCTAGGGCTGCTCCCTCCAAAGAAAGGTATGTATAGGAGGTGGGGGTAGTATGAGCAAGGTAAGGTCTTCTAATACTGATGCCTACTGGTACTGATCTTCCAGGTCAAAGGGTAAAGGCACTCCCCCATCCCATCCATGGTCTTAGGTGTTTGGCAGTATCAAGATAAGGGTAAGGGTAAGATCCATCCATGCCATCCCATCCTCTGGGGGCTTGTAAGGTTCAACATTGGTGACTAACTATGCAACATGATTCCAGTTATTTGGCTCCAGGTCTAGTTCTAGTGATTCTTGTTGATTCTTTCGTTGTTTTAAAATTTTTTTGTCAATAGGTTATGGATCAAAATGATGGAAAGTAGCTTCAATGAGATCACAGAACTGGTCAAGTGAGTGCACGCTGCCGGGTGGCAGACTATTGCACCAACGTTTCAGGGATTCGCGAAGTGTGTGTGAAAGCAACACACTGACCTCTTCTGCATAGAACTCATCTACATCCTCAAGGAATGCATAGAAGTCTTCTAAGTACTCAGGATAGGCTACTTTGCCTTCACCATCATATGTGAGTTCATACAAGATATCAAAAAACACCCTCGTGATGTTGAGAGGTTCGGCATGGGAAAAACATTGCGGAGGGATGAGTCTGACAGTATCCATGACTGGTGTGCGAAAATTCAAACAGGATGAGAGGACACAACTTGTCATCTGGCCCTCCTTCTAGCACTAAAGTGTTAACGGTGTTGGACCTGCCAACATAATATGGGATCTCCTTGGTAATAATTCCCAACTAGACCTCAAACCGTTTGGTGTAGGAGTCCCAATAGTGGGTTGTTCGGTATCGCCTTGACCACGGTTGCACGCAAAGGTAAGTAGGATGTCCTTGTTGGTAGAAAGGGTGTGACATGCGCAACAAGCCAACGTAGGTGCATGAATGGTTCTAACACATGAAAGTGGGGTGAGTGCACCCCTTGGAAACCTGTGAAAACATGCGGCCTTGAAGGGAAGACACGAGCAAAGATGCATCACAAAATGTAAGGCAGGTGAACCAACAATCCAAAGTGATGGTTAAACCAACAACACATTCAGTAAGATTCATGCATACTTATACAAATTTTTTTTATACATACATGCATAAGGAAACAACTACAAATATCATTAGAGTAACCAAGATAACTGAAATACAATAGCAACATATGCGTGAAACGTGCTTGCTCTGTTATATTAAGAAGTGAAAGTTCCAATCATATAGTACAACCATGACCAATCACTAGTCTCGACAATGGAACGTTATAGTCACTACTGCCTGCTCCTCCAAAGAGATGTACTAACTCTACACTGTGGAGAAGTCAAGGCTCCTTACAATAGACTCCAAGATTTCTCTAAGATACTTCTATCGCGATGATCAATGGTACGAATTGATGCCAAGCTTGGTCATCCATGATAGTGTCCACATTCTCAATGGTGACATCCCACTGAAAGCGAACTCTTGCCTCCATTGCATCCGGGTACATTGATATGGCTCCTTTGTCCAACTTGTTTGAAAACATGCACATCATCATCTTGAGTGTAGCTAGACCAACAACATACTGATGCATAGTGTCTTCGTTGATCTTCAAGTGTGTGATGGTGACTATGCACATCAACTTGTTGAAATACATGTTCAAATCCAGTCAGAATTGCTTCTTGTCTTCCCCTCGGTGATTGCGCCAATGGGTGGGATCGCATGCGTGCGCATAATGACACCCATGCTCCTGAACACCCTTGCATGCGATCGAAAACACTACTCACCCTATCTGCTCTGTGCCAGCTGCTAGGTTGGGTCTATAACTTGTATGGGTGTAGTTTCATTAGTCTGTGCATGTTGCGCCTCCTGTTGTACTTGTTCCTGCTGCAACTCCTTCTCTCGTCTGTGCAACTCCTGTTCTTTCTTGAGTTCTACTTCAGCACCTGCAACTCCTTCTCTATTTGTCTTTTTGCCTTCGAGCGATCCTCTTTTTGTGTTGTCACCTCATAGCCTCAATCTCCTCTGCTTTCATCATAAGTGGATCTACTTGAACTTGCAACTTTGCTCCACCTCTTTGCTGTCAACAATTTTCCTCTTGCATTTGTCGCACACATGTCTGCTACCTTCTGCTGCTGCTGATGGTGTTGCTTGTTGTGATGCCACTACCATTTCATCTTGATATCCTTGTCTATGAACAACTTGATGTATTCATAGATAGACAAGTTCATAGACAATTGATTGATTGCATCCCTAGTTGTTCTCTCAACGATGTCTTTGACTCTGCTCTCCTGGAAGCCATTGTACCTATGCTGCTGAGAGGCAAACGAACACTTGTGATACTTGGAGACATAGCAACACTCATGGCAAGCAATATGTCAGTTGAAAACCAAAACAAACTGGAGGAATGACATGCAACATACCTGTGTGATTGTATGTGAAGATTGTGCAATTTTCACCAGGAGGTTGGGAGACTGACTGCCAAAAGTGCGCAAGGCACAGTTCAGGTTGCCGGTAGGCTGCTTGACTAGTGGAACTACACAATGCATAGTACAACCAGGCTTGCTAAGGACTGAAACTGCACAATGCATAGTCCAACCAGGCTTGCTGAGGACTGAAACTGCACAATGTGAA
Source organism: Pinus tabuliformis (assembly GCA_031772625.1). Lineage (NCBI taxonomy): Eukaryota > Viridiplantae > Streptophyta > Pinopsida > Pinales > Pinaceae > Pinus > Pinus tabuliformis. The sequence goes on along the minus strand of CM062817.1, from coordinate 1,787,797,199 downwards.
ATTTTAGTCAGTAGTGTGTTGTAGCGGCTACAACCACCCTCCAAATTTTTTCCTTAGCTTCATTTTGGAGCCTCCCTACCAACCTTTCACAACAGCATGTCTTTCCTTGTCAAGTACACAAAATTCATTGATTTTCTTGCAGAATGCCAACCTGTGCATCAGAGATTGTTGCATCCTCCTCACAGGTTGTTTCTCCGGAATTGGTCCCGTTGCAGGCTGAGTAGCTCCTTCAAGAAATTGCACAATTCTGGAGGGGAACCAACCATCCCTATAGAAATTGCGCAATTCTATCTGGTAGCCTGTTGGGCTCGAGAATTACGTAAATCTGTCTGTCATTGTTCAATGGAAAAATTACGTAATTCCTCTTAGTAGGACTGCTCAGCCAGAAATTGAGCAATTCTGGGTAGCAGTCAACTACTCTGTGCAGAAATTGTTTAATCCCTCTGGGCATCGAACCCAACTCCCTCCCATAAATGAACATTTTTTCCCCTCAGTTGAGCAGACTGTTGCATGTCCATTTGGGTTGACTGGTTCCCTTGGGGACCGAGCAAAACTGATTTGCATGCATGGACTGCTTCTCCCAAGGCAACATGCAAAGACATCCCTTGATTCAAGAATCTATTTTCAGTAGCCGGAGGTTACATGCAAGGATCAATTCATAAACCTCTCGCCAAGTGTCACTTTTCCTATATTTGCGGCATGCACATCACAACCTCGATTTTATCAAAACTCATCAACCGAATGCTGCAAAGCTCATTCCTCACATTGACCTTGCAGCTCTGACATCCCACATTACATCTAGAAGTGATTGGCGCATTCAACTCAGCTTTCTTGGGATAAGCCCACCTTTCATGTCTTGTGTTGCGTTTCTGTTGCTTTTTGTGTTTTGCTTTGTGTGAGTGATGTCTGCTTGATTTCAGTGAGTGCTTGCTATTGTTTTGATGTATGTTATCTTGTAGAAGCACCGTTTTAGTTTTAGTTCGCATCTCACTACTGCCATGTGCATGACACTGTTTTGCACGGACGATCACCGTTGTAGAGACTCACTTCACACACATGCATGCTTCTCTGTTTTCTAAATCCCGCACTTGTTGTTTGCATGAATGATCATTCACTCTTGTTTGCACTCATATCACCATGCATCCAGAATTCTGATTTCGCCCATCGGTCAGTCTGGGTTGCATTGGCCTGGACCGTGCCCTACCTGGCTAGCACTACGCATTTCCAGAAGCGAAGGCTCTGCCTTCCCTCCAGAAATTGCACAAGTCTAGCCCAGCAATGACCTCTAGGCTTGCATTGCATAATTCTTGGAGGCAGTATCCTGCTGGCCCCAAAAACTGCGCAATGCAATTTGCTGGTTGCATGTTACTGTTGATTGAAATTGCGCATTGGGCAGTTTCATTCCTTAGCAGGCCAAGCTAGATTGTGCATTGTGCAGTTCTAGTAGTCAGCCAACCTCCTAATAGCCCGAACTATGCCTTGCGCAGTTTTGGCAGTCAGTATCCCGACCTCCCAACAGAAATTGTGTAACCTTCACGATTAATCACACAGGTATGTTGCAAGTCAGTCCTCAAGTTTGTTTTGGTTTTCGACTGACAGATTGCTTTCCATGAGTGTTGCTATGTCTCTAGGAATCACATGTGTTCGTCTATCTCTCAGCAGCACAAGTACAATGGCCTTCAGGAGAGCAGAGTCAAAGACACTGTTAAGAGCGCAACTGGGGATGCAGTCAGCCAAGTGTCTATGAACTTGCTTATCCACGAAGACATCAAGTTGTTCATGGACAAGGATATCAAGATCAATGGAAACAACATCAAAACGAGCAACACCATTAGCAGTAGCAAAATGCGGCACACCTGCACGCGATGACTGCAAGAGGAAGGTTGTTGACATCATAGAGGCAGAGCAAAGATGCAAGTTCAACATGAAGATCGCGCGGAGGCAGAGAGCGAAATAGAGAAGGAGTTGCATGTGCTGAAGCAACAACTCAAGGAAGAATAGGAGTTGCATATACGAGAGAATGAGTTGCAATAGGAACAGGTACAATAGGGGGCACAACATGCACAGACGGATGAAACTGTGCCCATACAAGTTATGGATCCAACCCAGTAGCTGGAAAGGGAATTCAGCAACCTGCATGTCATTATGCACATGCATGTGATCCCACCCATTTGGCACACTCACCGAGGCGAAGACAAGAAGCAAGTCCAACTGGAGTTGAACATGTATTTTGACAAATTGATGGACACGACCACCAGCACATGCTTGGAGAGTAGTGTAGACACTATGCATCAACATTTTGTCGGTTCGGTCACACCCAGGATGACCATGTGCATGCTATTAGACTAGTTGGATGGAGGAGCCATATCAGTGCACCCGGATCCAACGAAGGCAAGAGTTTGCTTAAGCATGATGTCACCATTGAGCACACAGACACCATCATGGACGACCAAGCTTGGTATCAACCTACCACCTTTGACCATCACAAGGATGTCAAAGAGTTGGTCTCACCACAAGGGTCTGAGTGTCAGCGATCTCTTGCATGTATTGCTCAAGCCATTTTGTCTCACACGGGCACATGTGCATTGTAATGTAACGTCTTATCAAATGGAAGTTCAAGTGTCGATAGTTGAATGTAACAGTCATAGAGTAGTTGAAGAGTCATGAGGGTAGATGAATGGTCACAAAGGGCTATGTCAAGGGCCACCCCACCCTTTACTATAAATATTCCCTCATAACTCATTGTATAGGGTTTTGGTCAGCCAAGCTTCCAATTAGACTATGTTAGAGAGAGCTTGGACAAAATTGTAATGAGCCTTGGCTTCTCCACTGCGCAGAGCTAGTATATCTCTTTGGATGAGCAGGTAGTTGTGACTGTAACGTTCTGCTGTCAGAACTAATGGTTGGACATGGATGTATTGTATGACTAGAACTTACACTTCTTAATATAATAGAGCCAACACGTTTCATGCATATGTCGTATTGTATTCTAGCTATCTTGTTTACTCTAAATGATATATGTATCTATTTGCTTACGCATGCATGTATGGACTATTCTATATAAGTATGTATGAATCTTACTAAAATGTGCTGATTGGTTTAACCATCACTTTGGATTGTTAGATAACTTGATTTCCAGTTTATGATGCATCTTTGCTCGTGTGTTCCCTTCCAAACCACGTGTTATCACAGGTTTCCAAGGGGTGCACTCACCCCACTCTCCGTGTGTTAGAACCATTCATGCACCTTCCTTGTCTTGTCGCATCTGTCACACCCTTGCTACCAACAGGGACATCTTACTTGCCTCCGTGCGAAACCGTGGTCAAGGCGATACCATACGACTCATTGCTGGGACTCCTACACCAAACGGTTTGAGGTCTAATTGGGACTTCTTACTGGGGAGATCTACTGACATGTTGGCGAGTCCAGCACCATCAACATTTCTGGTGCTAGAAGGAGGGCCAGATGACAAGTTGTGTCCTCTCATCCTATTTTGAACCTTTGCATATCTATCATGGAGTCTTGCACTCTCCTCCCTCCACGATGTTTTTCGCATGCCGAATCTGTCACCATCACGAGGGAGTTCTTTGATCTCTTGTCTACATTCACGTATGATGGTGAAGGCGAAGTGGCCTAGCCTAAGTTCTTACATGACTTCCTTGCCTTGCTTCACGAGGATGATGGATGTTTTGATGAACATGCCTGTTTTCTGCTTGCATACACACTTCACGAATCTCCACATCGGTGGTTGTGCAGCCTATCGGCTGACAGCGTGCACTCACTTGAGAACTTATGTGATCTCATTGAAGACACTTTCTATCATTTTGATCCAAAACATCTTGACCAAAAACTGTTACAACAATAGAAGGCTCCGCATGAATCACTTATGGATTTTTGGCAGCGCTTCCGTGATTTGCAGTTTCAAGCTCCGAAGAGCCAGATGAAATTTTTCTATCTTTGGGATAGATTCGAGTATTGTCTTAAGAAATCTACCCATCCCAAGAAGAAGTTTGAACTCAAGCCTCACTCAACATTCTTCAGTGATGGAGCTGCACAATCACAGACAGATGCGGTCACTGTCATAAGTGGCTGTCTACCGTTCCCCCATCAAACAGTTCCACCATTGCAGAGTGATGTGGGAGATTAAGCACACACATCAGTTCAACTGTCACATCTTCCCAGCATCACTTTGCTTAATTTTTACATAGATTTGGTTGTGAGTCCATCGATTTGTCATATGCATTTTGTACCACAAACTTCGTCTTCATACTCGGACGATCCTCCAAATGATACTGTCTTGTGTTCTTTCATTCCAGACTCTACACTTGTTGTGAATGAAAATCAAGCCATTGACAGAGTTGGTGTTGCACAACCAACATGCATTGTCATTCATGAAGAGTATGACTGGGAGCTTAAGCATCAACAATCGGCAAAGGATGACTCCCTTTTGTTCAAGCCTCCTCCATTCTTTCCCAACATTTTTGGTGAACCTACCATCCATGATTTTGCATGTGTATCTTCATCTATGGATGCACCCATTGTTGATCACTCGCAGGACACACCGAATGTCAGTCCATCATATGACAATGGAGAGGATAAGTTATTCATGGAAAATCCACTTGATCTTTCATCTTCCTTTTTCGGAAACACAGAGGATGAGTTTGTTCACTTTTCATCTACCCCTCTATTTGATTTATCAGATCATGAGGATGTCGATGAAATCATTGATTTTTATTATCGTAGCTGTCACGATCCATTTACTCCCATATTTGATCATGATTATGATTCTATCGCAGTTGATTTTTCTAAGCCAATTGTTTATGATGATCTATCTAACGACAAAGTTGAAACACCTGAAACTGTCGAGGCACTTCAGCCCAAGGTAATGGTTATGTCAGTCCCTCACTTTCCTGAGGTTGGTTTCGCTTCTGATCAGGAAATTGTTCAATCACCCAAGGCTTCTCATCACTCATCTATATGCATTGAATATCAATCTCACACACATATCATGCTTCCTTGACTCGAACTGCACGATCCCATCGCTCATATATTGGAGGAATCTTACATTGCAATCAACGTGCACGACGCAAGTTGTCTTTGTTTCTTTCGTTTACTTGCATGTCACAGTCAAGAGTATGCATATGCTTCAAATATGCATGCAGTGTTGCACAACACCTTGAAAAGTGATGTAGTCTATGTGATGAGTTTCAATCCATGTTAGCTCAATTGAATGACCTTGTTTGTGTATATAATGTGAATGCATTATAAATAGTCCTAGTGCAAAGTGCAAGGCCAAAGCCCAACTAGTGAATGCATATGAACCCCCATAATGGGCTAGATTTGTGGTGTGGTTATTATGTTTCCATGGTGTGCTTATGATTATGTAAAGATAAAAAATAAATACATGATAATATAAATCCACCTATTGGGGCCCCAGAGTCACACTATGTTGTGCTACAATGCAGAGACCGGGAACATATAAATCAGATTTTGTTTTTATGTTTGAAAGGTTTTTTTTCTTATGGGAATTTATGTATGAAAATTCCAAAATTCATATGGATGTTTGTGGGTGTGTTTACACTTATTTTCATGTTAGAGCTTCCATGCAGCTTGGGTTTGGCACGAGGGTTATGAGGGTTTGGTGAAAGAAATGTAAAGCATGGAGAATATACATCAATAAGCTAAGATGGGTATTTAAGAATCCATTCCTAGATTATTGATATCAAAGAAACAATTGAGCAATTAAGAATTCAACCATTGAATACACAATAACTTGAATTTATGCCTTTTAATTCCAATCCATGTGATAATTTAGAAAAATAAGAAATATACTCCATGTGACCTTGATAAATTTCATAGAAATTAAAGAAAATAATCTTACAAATTCAAAATTTTCTTTAAATTACATAACTACATTCATATTCCATATAAGCATCATGTGTACCAACAATATTTGCCATGAAAAACTTATACAATTGTATTAATACTATGCACAATTAAAGTTACATGATGGTTTTCAAAATTACATGGAAACAAGAAGCACTAACAACCTAAAATGCACTTAGAATTCCTCTGTTACAAAAAATTCAACATATCCCAACACTTTTTGAAAAAAATTTGGCACAATTTTAGTACATAAATAATGCTCCTTCAATTACATCAAAATGAGGCCTATTTACAAGTTCTCTAGACCCAACACCTAACCTTAAAGCCACTAGTGGTATTTGGTAACAACTAGGAATATTTACAAAAAACTAGTAGTTTCGTAACAAACTTCTTCTAGAATTTTGCAACTGTAAGGTGGGTCCCATTTTCCTTAGTTCTCTCCCTCTCTCTCTCTCTCTTCAAAATTACATGGAAACAAGAAGCACTAATAACCTAAAATGCACTTAGAATTTCTCTGTTACAACAAATTTAACATATCCCAACACTTTTTGAAAAAAATTTGGCACAATTTTAGTAGATAAATAATGCTCCCACAATTACATCAAAATGAGGCCTATTTACAAGTTCTCTAGACCCAACACCTAACCTTAAAGCCACTAGTGGTATTTGGTAACAACTAGGAATATTTAAAAACAACTAGTAGTTTCGTAACAAACTTCTTCTAGAATTTTGCAACTGTAAGGTGGGTCCCATTTGCCTTAGTTATCTCTCTCTCTCTCTCTAGACCCAACACCTAACCTTAAAGCCACTAGTGGTATTGAACTAGGAATATGTACAAACAACTAGTAGTTAGTAACAAACTTCTTCTAAAATTTTGCAACTGTAAGGTGGGTCCCATTTGCCTTAGTTCTGCAATTGTGCTTGCTAGGGACGCCTGTAGCATTGTTCCTCTACCTCTTTGAGTAGCTAATATGTAGAAATCCATTAATCCTTTCCAATCTTTGCCAAACATGAAATCAAATGCTAGTGCATCCAAAATGGACCCTTCTAGACTAGTGACCGCATCATAGTCCACTTGGCCTTGCTCCTTGAAAATGTTCTTTAAAATGATCAAAATTTCAAAGTGATCTTCATATACTTTCCCTTTAGAGCACAATCTTCTTCTCCGAAGCCTTTCTAATCATTCTTGTTTTTGAATAGGCTCTTCATGAGAAACTCCTTGAAATACAAGTATCTATTTTCATCAAAGACTGATAAGAATTTCCTCTTGTATAAAATCTTTCATTTATTTTTGAAGCTGTGTATCTTCTTTGCAAGTGCCCGTGCCTTCTTATCCATAATTGTCACTAGTTTTTGCTTCATTTTCATATGATTTTCTCGTGCTACCATCCTGGATCTATCAATATTTAAATTTGTGACATCTTCTCTAGACATATGATATATGAAATCTATTATTGCTTTAGCTTTAGTGCAGAAGTCACTGATATCGTTCTTGATTGCATTCATCTCTCTATTAGCCCTTTTGACATTTTCTATCTTCTCCTGAAGTAATTCCATGAGTTCCCACTGTGTGTCCACTATATTTATTATTTTGTCCTAGATAATTCCATTTGCAACTTTAAATGAGGATTTATTTGGGTATTTCCTTCTCAAAACCTCTAGTTTGGCTTCAATTCGCTAGCCATCCTCTTGCGCCCCGTATAGTTCTATTATGGTGCTTTCTAACTCTTCTTCGTTTTTCTTCAATTCTTGCTCTCGATTAGAGAGTAGAACTTGTAATTTTTTGGCATCATCTGACACCACCATTGACTCAACTTGCCCCATTAGAGTATCAGGAGTTTGCTAATAGTGAGATGTCTCACTTGACTTTTCTTTCATTCCTTGCACTTGTGCCTCCAGTAACACAATTTGTCCTTGTACTTCTTATTCTTGGTCTTAATCTCATAGAGATTTTATTTTAGCTCTTGATTTTCTTTTTCTGCCTTTGCCAGTTCATCAGTTTGCACGGGGTGTGCATTTGGTATTTTAAGTTGCTTCTTCATGGCAACTATCTCTCTTTCCTTATCCAACATAGTTTTATACTGCTTGAAGTCACGAGGCTATGTAGCAAAATGGGTGATCTTATCATCCAGAGTCTTTATCTTAATATTTCTGGATCTACATACCATTCTCTCGTACTTCAACTAGACACTTGCTTTGTTATACATTTCTTGTATCTTTATTGTTGTGGAATTAGTCCTATGTGATTTCATATGCATCTTATGTGTCACCTACATGTCCAGTTCTGTGAGATATGTGGATGGAATGTGGTCAACGAGCAGGGACATCTGCTGGACCTCATAGTCCTCTATGGATCTAACTGTATCTGCTTTAGAGTGCAACAATGCTAATTTGAAACTTCCCCTCTCATGATCCAATTGACTTGCATCATGGGGAGTGGTTTATTTTCAACTATTATTTTATCCCTTTTCCTTTCTTTGGCTTCTTGTTTAGCCATTACTTGAAATTGTTCTACAACTGACATTTTTCCAGGCTTCTAAACATCACCTAACTCAGTTTCCTCAAATGTTGTCATAGTGGAGGTCATGCACTCGATAGTAAAAGTTGGCTTTGATTGGCTTTCTAGTTGGCTATTATATAACACTAAATCTTGAGACTCTGTATCTTCATCGTCTTCCTCAATTCATCATTTCGTTTTGCTTCTTCTCACTTGCCTTTCTTGGAGCTAGGCTCCTCTCCTTGGTCTATGTCCATGGGTTATGATGTGGCTCTTTTCTTCACCGAGAGGAAGGAGGTGCTTAATTATATAGGATGTAAAATTGCCTTAACCTCCTCCCATGTATATTTATTTGCACACTACTCTACTATGGGACTGGGGTCATGCTTATGTGATTCTCTTTTCTTATCCTTTCTTCTTTCATAGATGATGTTGTGAGGATCATAGTTGCATGCACCTGCTTGTGAAATATTAAAACTTTTCAAGATGCAAATTGTCACTACTAAACCTTTGCCTTATATACTCCCGTGCAAAGATGCAGGAAGACAAAAATTCTAGAAACTGGTATGTTCTTTCTTTAAATCCATATATTCTTATGACCATGTACTCCTCAAAGGGGTATTGGTCACCCACTCTGGTATCGGGGTTGAACTGTAATTTTTCTCTAAGGAATTTAAGGGCTCTGGGTAGAGGCTCACCATGCAAGAGGGTATACATAATAGGCATGAATGATGACACATACGTGAAAAATCCCTGGTTATTTTTTGGTTTCCTTACCATGGTCAACCACTCAAAAATAGATAATAGGGAATTTGTTTCATAAACCATTTTGGGCTTTAGGTCCTCAAGGTAGGACTAATTCCAGTGAATAAATAGATGGACAAGGTAGTTTTGATAACAAAAATATCTCCCTTCCCCAAACTCTATCAGTTGGCCTTGGATCTCATTGGATAAGAGCTGGGGGAAGTCATATTTTGTGTAGGGATTGGTGACCAGGTGACACAAAGTGACTAAGAAACGTAAGACCAACTCATTTATTTGGAAATCAATACTAAGACTAAGGACCTGAGAAATCATTGAAAAATATATTTTAGATATAGAATCAAAAACTATGATAGGGTAGGGAGGAGGCCCATAAGGGGCGACTATTCCTTATTTGACACTTCTAATGATTATTTTTTGCATTACCTCTAGAGAGACGTTATTCGATTGATCTTCTAGTATGTCTTTATCCAACTTCTACATATTTGTCCTATCCAGAAATCACAACATATCTACAATAGACTTTGGTGTGATCTTGATGGCTACCTTGTCTCCTTGAGTATAAATAATGGTTCTCTGATTTGGCAGATATCGACTGACATACCATGATACCATTTTTGAGATATGGTACACTTGTGGGACCACTACTAAGACAAGGTTTAACTCAAATAGATTGTTGTGGTCCCTTATTATATAAAAAATACTACATACCCATCGTATAGTCTTTCTTATGTCATAGATAGTAATGATAGGATCTCGAAGATCGACATCCTGATTGTAGAAATCATGATCTTTGGACTTTTCAACCAATGGAACATTATAAGAACTTAGCACTAGTGATGTTGCCATTGAAAATGTGGGATTTGCTGAGAGGAGAATTTGGTTGACTTGGTGAAGTGAGGACAACAATAAGAAATTAAGTTTATGAGTGGGATTTAACAGGCCAATATGATATTGGCTAATAAGATGGAGGGAAAATTAATTTGAAATTGTTCGACTGTGACTACTTATGCGCATGCTAATGTCAAATTAAGCATTTTTATGGAAATTAAGGTTGGAATTGACAAATTCAGGGGTTGTTTTGATGCAATTTTACTCTTGATGATGTGCATATGATTAATTTCACAGAATGGAGGATTTGTTGGGCATACAAAATGGGTTTTATGGGTGGGCGAGCACTATTCTTGCACATGGGGCTAGGGTTTTCTCTTTGAGCTCAAATTCTCCTAAATTTAGCTTACATGAGGGTTTTAGTGGGTTGAATTCATAGGGATGAGGTGAATTGGTTGTTCACATTGTCAATTTTGGCTTGGAGGGGTCAAGAATGAATTAGCTAAGTTCACGAGTGTTTGGGTTGTGATTTTGAAGCCAGAGTGTTCAAAATGACAAATAAACTGGGCCCTCTTACAACATATTTTTGTCAAAATGACTCAACTAATTATTATTATTATTTTCTTTGCCAAATTCTCTCTTATTGGGTGTTCTCATCTTCTTGGATATTATTGATAGTGCCATTATGAATGCACTCCTTGACCCACTAAAAGTAGGATGCAACTGTGCAATTCAATGGAGCATATTGTAATCTACCCACTTGGTCTGTCAATGTCTTGCCAAACTACAAAAATGTGGTCTATAACATTGCAAATGTTAGTATACAAATTTTCCTAATGGGAATGGAGTAAGGCATGGGAAAATGGAAACTATTTTGGGTGCTATTTTGTATCATTGAAGGTTCCCATTGATCATTTATATGATATATGCTATTATACAAGGAATTATTACTCATCTAAATATGCCACTAATTGTGGAAAAATCACTCAAACATGGTACCATGTTCTTTGTTCATGGTTGCACCCAACAAATAATTTGTTAGTTTTTCTCGAGGAAGTAGGCGGTGATTCTTCTGGAACTTCATTCAGAACAAGATATGTTGATAATGTCTACAGTAATGTGTCTCAAACTCATATTACCATCAAATCATTGACATTTCAAATCTTTGGCTCCAATGATCTTCAGGGCAATGCATATCATCCATAAGCTTTGCAAACTAAATTGAATAGAGCAACATTGTTTTTTGAAGGAGAATTGGCAAGGCTCCAAAGACTAGATGAGTTTGACTGTGCATTGTGACTTGTACAAGAAATTGAACTCAAAATATTACAAAGACAAGAAGAATATTCACTTGCATTTCGATCAAGGAACTTACCAGTTAGCACCTCAATTGAAAGGTATATCTATGTTGATGACTTGGCAAAGTATTTCCTTATGACGTTCACGACCAACTCAATTATTTATGGCACCTGCCTCATCATATTTTATCAATGGCTATTATAAATAGCGGACCCCTAGTCATCCAAATTCTAAAGGGGGGGGTTTGCAAATTGTGGTTTAGTGAAAACAAAATTCTTGACATGGAAACACCTAGTTAAAAGTGGACTCCCCTGCATCAAACCAAAAAACACTACACCCCCTTCTGCTTACCACATATAGTTTTTATCATACCATTGTACAAGGTCAACACCAAATTGGCTTAATAAAAAATATAAGGAATGGTTATATATGTTATTTATCAATAGTTCCTTCTTTGATTGTTCCTTTAACACAAGCTTTACAAATATGGGGAACTAGTAAAAATATTGCCAATACGATCAAGGAAATCTTGTCAATGGTATTGCTTAAGAGAAAGGAATTCATCTCCAGAAAGTGATAAAAAACATAATCCATTGGTGGGGCATGGCACATATTCTGCCTATTTAGATATGGGAACTTTGTGTAGAAATGCAGGGGCATAAATAACATCTTGCATGCTAAAGTTAATGGGTGTTCAACTGGCTATTTCCCTCAACTTTGCATGCTAGTGGAGTCCTAATGAATTTGAGATTTACAAAGATCATGGGAAATGGCGTAATTAGCAACGACAACATCCATTGTGCATAAATTTCATTTGAGGTCACAAGGAATAAAATTATCAGTGCAAAGGTTGGGTTGCATAGGAATGTCTACCTTCTATGGTTTTCCAAAACATGATCAAGAAATGATATCTCTCATTCACTATGCCGTCTCCATGGGAATAAATTTTCTTAACACTACAAACATTTATGATATTTTTACCAACAAAGTTGTGGTTGGAAAGGCCATTAAAGATATAAGAGGCAAAGCTCAATTAGCCATAAAGTTCGGAATCAACTAACCATATCGAAAATGGGAGGCCTATTTTTTTTTAAAGGATTAATAGTTTGGAGGGCCGCTGTGATGCCATTGGAAGTTCATGCAGCTAATTTCAAAATAGAAACATCTGATACAAGTTGCTCATTGCAGATTGTGGGTAAGGACGTTTTTTGTTTTTGTTTCAATAGTTACAGTGCAATAAAATATTACCATGGTTCCAATTTTTGTTGTTGCCTTTTATAGTGTACGATATTGATGACATAATTGAGACATGATTGTATCATTTTGCAAATATAACTTATATATTTGAAAGTATTAGGCTATTCATCCTTAGAGGTTGTGTCCCTTGGCAATCTACTTTTGCAATGAAATGTGAACAAAACCTTATGCAAAATATCTGCCTGCTTTTTTGATTTGGTTCCGATTTTGCTGAAATGGAATAGTTAAGAAATACTCCACATTTCCATCACAAGGAGATTCTAGGTATATTTTTAAAGAAAATTATTCAATAAAGTTTATAAAGATTCTCAAAGTAATGACCTAATGGAGTGTGATATTGACTTCCACATGTTTTGGAACATAATATGGTAAGAATTTTGTTTAATTGCATTTGCATGAATTGTTGAAACTCTTTATTTGATTGTGGAAATAACACATGTTCTTGGAGGTGATTGAGTGAAGAGAAAGTCTGATACCTGCTATGAGAGTAGGGGTAGGGGAATATGAAACAAGGTCTATTCTCAAACGTATGGGGTTATACAACAATAGAAAAATAGTGGTTACATCTCTTGGAGACAATGTACATGTATATTTGTACACAAATGATTGTTTGGAAACCACATTGGTCCAGTTTGTACAGTTTAAACTCAAATATAGGAGAAAAGTATGTAACATATGATGATGTAGAGAAGCCAAGAAAAATCATAGAATACACTTTTGATCTCTATTCTAAAAACCCTACATTTAAATAAGGAATTGGGTATCTTCATTTAACCTTATCCGCTTCTGTATGAAGGTGTCAATTGTATTCCATTGATATGCTTGCTCAACACAATGCTTTTAGTCTTGTGCATTTGGAACACATGCAATTTTGCTCGTAGATCATCTACTATCATTTAATAATATAGATCATGGTTTCTTGAATTATGTGTTGGAACCTATATCACTACTGAGAGGGGGAGGGTAAATAAGTATTGATGGCCTTTATATCATTTTTAAATCTTTTTCCCACAATATAAGATTGACACGAACATTCACAACATTAGCTTAACTAAATATGAAGGAAACAATAAACTAAAAGCATAATAACCATGAGAAATATTAACACAATCATGCACACATAAGAACACAAGTATTTATGGTGGAAATACTTTCGGGAGAAAACCACCTTGCTGTTGCTACGCTGCTCAATTCTTTTATTAATTTGCTAAACAATTTTTACATGGATTATATTACACCCATAATCTGGAAGAATAATCTCCCTTCATAGTATGTTGGCAACTATCAGACAAGAAATTCGTTTCTCTCGCAGATCTACGAAAATATCTCCATTAGAATCTCGCACGACAAACGATACTCGTCCAACTACTATTCGATTGTCCAATCCATATTGGATGGAGATATATGTTCCTTCTACTAAATTGACCAATGCATTGTCTACTTTGAAGCCTCCACGCCTTCACTTCCTCCATGTGAATTCACTCAACATGAGCAACCCAATAACACCATCGTTCTGCACATAAAATCTGAATAAAAAATCTAACCTAGAGGAGGGAAATTCTTCACTTATTCTCAAACCAAAGCACTAATATCAAACACACCACAAGTTTCCAATTCTTCTCCACTCTGTAATACATAAAACTATGAAATTCTCCTCAAATCATCTTTGAATTTTGCATACACAATTCTGATAAAAAAGCTGCAAAACTATGTGAGGAGCAACTACAAACTCTACTCACTCTCAATGCCCTCACAATGGCATGCTCTCACTCTCAATACAACCAACCAAATAGACTCAAAGCATTTCTATATTTATCATTTTTTTGTGTTGATTAACTCAGTAAATGCTACAGGTTATGGAGCACTCAACAATTTTTTTCAAACTTCTAAATTTGTTCGGATCCAACTCCTTGACTTGATTAATCCACTCTCTCCACTACTTGATGGATATTCTCAAGTTTAACCAACTTCTAGAAGCCCCATTGGCATTTTCAACCATATACCGAAAATTTTCGATCAAGAGCATCACCACAATACAAAAATTAACTGAGTTTTCGAGGAATGCGTAGAAATTTTAGTGAACAAGCTTAGTTGCACGTACAACACTAGAAAAACTTGACTGGAGCTCTTCAGTTTCTTGCACAGGGCTATCTCCTAGCGACTGGAAACTTTTAATCGCTCTCATGAACCATCATCCATGCGATTGGGGCAAAGAATGGTCAAAGTCATCTTTCCTAAGCTCAAATTCCGCCCAAACTTCTTCCAGAGCTTGACAAGCCTCTGTAGGACCTCTGGAAGCCACTAACACCTCTGAAGCACTTCACCAAGTCACTTCCACATCACTATCATCATCATAAGTTAGACTAGGGTGACTTGGATGCCAATCAACAACCAAAGTAGCACTTGTACCATCAAACTGCTCCACAACATCTTTGCCATTAGTATGCAGCTCCAAAACATGTCACACATCCTCCTCCACCTATAAAATCATCTTAAGAATTTAATGATTCTTTTATATCCTCTCCAAGTCCTATGTATCATAACATCAACATGTGGACCTATCTGGGACATGGAGACCTAATCAACAAGGCTCCTCAACTCTAACTCCTGTAGCAGCCACCAACACCTGTATGCAACAACATGATCAAGAATATCATCACATCTCCAAGCTAGTCCAAGCTAGTAGACATGCCAAGGACCATCTACACATCATCCATACACAAGCCACCTACAACCACACATACATATGCATAACCAAATCACCTACAACTCAAGCAACCAACCCAAGCAACAAGGTTGAGATCCATTCCAACCATAACACATTTGCAACATTGCAACACACATCAATGCCAACAATATCCCCCTTTGGCATGTATGACAACCCCAGCTGAAGAAATCATCTGAAATTGTCCTCTAAAAATGGATCAACATCCTCACATTCTCACCCTTTGACATCAATGGCAAAGGGCTAAATATGTCAAGGAAAAATGCTATATTATCCTCTCCATGCAACGGGCTCCATCAACAAAAACACATAATCCACTTAATATCATATGCAGGTGATGAAAAATGGAGTGCAATACTGAAAGATAAGAATAAAAACAACACTCCGCCATATAGCTGAAAAATATGTGCACTGAACCCCCCCTTGACACAAGCTATGCCCAATAAACAACACACTAGAACCACAATATATATCTCCTATCAGCAACAACAATAAACTCTCTCGCTCATAAGGCAACATGACTGAAACACATGCTCTCTCCCCTGAAGAAACAACAACATAATCCATGTCATAATATTAATAGTAGATCAAATCACAGACATATAGCAACATCAACATTATGTGACCAACTAGCAGCAAAAAATTTGACAAACTCCATAGAAACAACAACATATATCCAACCAACTTTGAAACAACAACATCATATACATCCTCTCGACAATGTACTCTCGAACAGTAGAAAAATCATATATCAGCAACAACAATGACTATCTAGAAGCAACATCTCTCTCAAGTAGACATGGTAGCAGAAAGTACATGATGACATGTCACACTAGTATGACTAACCATACTCCATTGAATGCAAACATCTAATAGCTGCCAATGCTTCCTGTTGGGATGGGGTCCCCTAGGTTAGTTTGGGGTTAATATAAACTAAGTTTTGGTACAGTTTTGTAAATAATGTAAAGTCTCTACGATTTGTGGATGCAGAGCACGTAGATGAATATGAGTGAAAGGGGCTTAGCCCCTTGGTTTAGGTAAAGTTTTACATCAGTTTTTGGATTCACCCATGGTACATGGATCATGGAATTATATGAAAAGTCTATAAATAGGGAGTCTTAGCGAAGGCATGAAGAGACTAAGAAGAACAAGGAGAAAATATAGAGAGTTGGGTTGATTGAAGAGTCTAGGGTAGGAAGGCTCTACTTCCTACGCTTAGAGAGAAAGAAAGGCTCCACAGCTGAGTGCACGGAGGCCTAGGTAGCATTTGTAGCTAAGTGCATAGACCCTTGCAGTTGTGTGCGCGGGGTAGTTTTGAGTCTGTAATCCTGAATTGAAGATCAATAAAGACAATTTTCCGAAGAATTCTTGAGTATTTTTGTTTATCTCTGTTAATGTTATATGCTGTCAATGAATGATTTTTTTTATGAGATATTGAATGAATGTTACACGATTCTCTTGAATAAGTGTTAATGATGTACGCAATGCATGTCTAAGTACTTTCACAAAGACTTTGATGAATTCTCTTATGTTTACTAATAACTTAAGTAAATATGTGCGAACACTAATTTAAGACTGCTCTTTGATGCACATAAGTAGGAGAATTAACTGTTAAAGGTCCGCGAGGACTGATTATAGGCCTTCGCGAAGGTCTGAAGGATGTTTTAACAAAGTACAACGATGAGTCCTAAGAGTTTATCGATCTACGTGAAGACAAATCTGAGGCACTAAAAGACATCACACTAGTCTATGGATGTAGAAACTTGGTTCTTGCATCCCCCCATACTACTTCAGGTGAGATTGTAGCATGCGCTACGTGGGTTGTTGCCAAAAGGGCCAGTAGTGTAAGGTTTTGTTGGTTCACGCAACTAACTCCGAACCTGGGTCAGGACCCCCTAAGCCAACAAATGGTCCCATTGCTAGGACCGAGATTTACTTGAAAGAGATGTGTGATGTCGCATCATTGGAATCTAACCAAGAAAGAGATTGAAAAGTGGTTGGATCTGAAGATTCATGAGTTCGCAGCATAAGAAAATAGGAATCCGCACCTGTCGAAGGAAGAGTGGTTGAATAGGTATCTGTATATGGAAATACATGAGATCTTCTTCTGCACCTTTCCCATTGAGCTATATGAATGGTTGGCTAAATTGACAGATAGCCAAGGAAGGTGGAAGCTCGATAATCCTATAGTGTGGACTCCAGAATTAGTGTGACGGTTAGAAACCTTTGAAAACAAGATCGCATGGGCTGTCGATCACTGGCTCGATTGAATTATAGGAGGATTTGTTACAGAATTTGCAGTTGATACCTCAGTGAGCGATAGCGAACATTTTTGAAAGGACCGTGAGGTAAGTACTTAAGATCATTGAATACTTGGATTAAAATGTTGTTATGTGAAAAATGGGTGATGCCATTACCTTGATGTTCGAAGCCACGTGAAGCGGATGATTCTTTATAAATCGTGAAGGATCATGGCCGGAGTATAGTCCATTAATTGGACCTCCTCCAAGTGACGACGAAGGGGCAGGACAGACTACGCCGTGAAGCACGATTCAAATAATCACTCAGGGGATTACTCGAGAAAATCATCCTTCCACTCCGCCTCCACCTCCACCTCCACCGCATACACCTTCTCCCACATCTCCACCTCCACGACCACCATTCAACACGACAAACACGATGAAGATGCCGATCTTCAAAGGCATAGGGAGTGAAGATGTAGAGCAGTTCTGGTTTGTTGCAAATGCTGTATGGACGATGCAACAGGTTACTAATGATAATATAAAGAAGGTATAGTTGGTTATTGCTTTGTAGGATCACGTGCTAACCTAGTATATTAAGTATTGTTTTGATAATCCTCTTGCAATGCTAGCAGAGACTAAGGCGACTTTAAACAAAGAGTTTAGTAAGCCTAAGTCTGACTCACAGTCAGTAATTGGATTTAAAGAAATCATGATGAGGGTCGATGAGACGCCTTGGGAATTTGATCAGAGGTTGAAGTGTCAGATCAGAGAAGCTAACATGCAGATCACAGATAGCCAGCATCGTGACTGGTTTATCGCATTGCTTTTGCCCCATTTGAGAATCGATTTGTCACAACAGAAGATAGAAACACAGGCAGAAGCCTTGGAAATCATGATGAGGATGCATGTAGCACCTATTCAGGATACAAACCTATGGTTACAACAGATCCACTCACAGTTAGCAAGCTTACACCCAAAGTTAAAGAGTTTGAATAAAGAAAAGGAGGCTAAACCAGAAGTGCGCGCAGAAGTCTGGTGTTTGTAGTGTAAGGGACAGGGGCTTGATAAACATCACTGTCTAGTGTACACGAATTATATTACAAGAGGGGGGCCAATTCCACTAAAGCCAGAATCCCCGGTAGGGTTGAGCGTGGGGGCTGCGCTATGGTGTGCTATTTGTTAGGTTGCTGGACAACATGCGATGGATAATTGCCATTTACTTCAAAAGTTCATCCAGACACCCCAAAAATTGTTTTGTAACTTCTGCAAATCTATGGGCCACGTTGAGTGCCATTTTCAAAGCTGTAAGCTGATGATGGAAAGGATGCCTCCATAGCGGATGCAAGCAGAAAATTAGCCTCCAGATCAAGGCGCCGGGGGAGTGCATGAAGGATATCATGGTCGAGTATGGGGACGCAGAGGAGGAGGACCTGGTAGAGGTCGTAGTCAGATTATCTGCAACAATTGCGGACAACGGAGGCACTATGCACAAGAGTACTAGAATCCTACGCACCCGTCATGTCAATAATGAAGACAATTTGACCATACTATAGAAGAATTCTTGGTGTTGATAGCTAAAATTCAAGAGAAGAAAACACATCCTCAGCAACCTACGCAGAATATAGAGATGATAAGGTTTGAGCACTGCAAAGAAGATCAAAATGTTAACATTGTGCTAAGAAGTGGAATGACGATTGGTGCTGATAAGGGTAAACAACCTGAAGAAGAAGGATGGGTCCGCAAAGAGCCAGATAAAGAAGTCGGCTTTGATTTGAATCATGCTAAGAAAACAGTTATGGAAGCTAAGAAGAGCTTCGCTGAGGCCTCCGCCTCAGGAAGTCAGGACAAGGTGCAAGAAATCAAGGCACCTGTAGAGGTTGATCCCTCTGTACTCATTACATTTTTGGAGACTTGCATGAAACTGATGTGCGATAGCAAGGCTGTGGAGGGCCTATAGGAATTAATAAATAAATGCACCAACAAAGAGAAAGACCCTGACAGACACCACATAGTAAAAAATATTGGCAAACATAAGGCAAAAATAGGGCGCGAGATGAGGCTCACCATGGAGATAGGTGATTATGAGATGGACCAGGTCATTTTGGATCTGGCATCCAATGCGAAAGTATTACCGAAACAAACATGGGAAAGGATGGGGAGACCCGCGCTGCAGTGGTCTCCAATTCAGCTCAGAATGGCAAACCAAAAGAAAATCATCCCATGTGGTGGTTATATGGAGTAACAATTGATATTGAAGGTGCGAGCGCGGTAGCAGACTTTGAAGTTATAGAAATTGTTGATGATAGTAATATCTACCCCACACTCCTGGGAATTGAATGGGCTATTGATATGAATGGGGTCATTAATTTGAAGAAGAGGACAATGTCGTTTGAGAGGAAGTAACTTCGAGTTATAGTACCATTGGACCCTGTAAAAGGGGCGCGATATACTGAACAAGTCCATGATTATGAAGAAAGTGATGATGAACTGGATCAAATCTACAAACTAACAGCGCAAGATCAATACTGGATCAATGCGACGATAGATGGGAGGATTTCATGGGACTGAGAGAGTTCTTGCAATTCTGATTCAGACGAAGAGTTAGAGCATTTGCAGAATCTCTTACATGAAGTGTCTACCTTGCAATGCGATATGATGACAAAGCTGATGTGATGTGTTTCGTCGGAGCTAAGAAAATTACCCTATTATGATGGTTTAACTAACGTAGATCTGTTTTTGGATGAATTTGAGCGCGAAGTCCCTGAAATCACTGCTTCCAATCTTTAGAGCTAGCACTGTGCGCTACACCCACATGATGGTGGGGTATGAATAAGGATAGATTTGCTGGATGGCGAGATTACAAGAGAATGATGAAGCTACGGTTTAGGCGTGCTAACACCAAAATGAATGAGAAATATAATGGAAGGAATGATCCGAGTGCTCACCTAGTGAAATGGAATAAAGCACGGGGAACAGAACCGTAGCCATAGTGGGTACACATATTTTTCACCTTGGAAACCATTCCCAAGAACTAGTATCTGGATACAGAGAACCGAAGTTCGTGAAGATTGGAGATTATTGGGATGATGCTATCATGAATAAATTTGTTGAGTTACTCCATGAATACTAGGATCTCTTCCCTACCAAGTTTTCAGATTTAAAGGGCATATTTGGCAATTTGGGCGTTATGAAGATCACTCTGAAGTCGAATGCAAAGCCTATTAAATAAAGGCCATATCGCCTTAATCCTAAATACAAGGAAAAGGTTCGATAAGAGCTAGATAAATTGTTGGAGGCAGGTATCATAGAACCTGTTGAAGAATTTGATTGGGTGAGCTCGATGGTGGTTCAGGAGAAGAAACAAAAAGTTGAAATAAGGATTTGTGTAGATCTACAGAAGCTTAATGATGTGTGTCTTCATGACCCATTCACCACGACGTTTACATATGAAGTATTATACAATTTTGGAGGGAAGGAGACATATTCCTTTACTGACGGGTTTTCTGGGTATCATCAGATCAAGATCGTACCAGAGGATAGGAGAAAAATGAACTTCACAATGGAGTGGGGTTGTTTTCAATACACTGTGATGTCGTTTGGGCTTAAGAATGCACCTGCGATATTTTCCCGCCTAGTCATAGTAGCATTCAAAGAGTTCATTCATAAGTTCCTAGAAGTATACTTTGATGATTGGACGGTGTTTGGATTAGTGAAGCACCATGTATGAAGTCTATGCCTGATGTTGGATACATGTTGCAGATACCAGATCGCGCTTAATTTGAAAAAATGCATATTCTATGTTCCCTTTGGGATCTTGTTGGGTCATGAGGTGTGCAAGCAAGGTTTGATGGTGGACCCTGCAAAGATTGTGGTAATTTTGAATCTGGAGGCCCCTAGGAACGTCAAGTAGCTACGCGTGACGCTGGGGCATACAGGATACTATAGAAAATTTATCAAAGCTTATGCTTAAATTACTATGACCATGGAAAAATTACTAAGGAAGGATGCAACATTCTGTTGGGATAAGAATGTTAGCACAACTTAGATGTGTTGAAAGAAAAACTGGTCACAACGTCGATCTTGGTATTCTCTGATTGGAAAAAGGAGTTTCACATACATGTGGATGCCTCTTGCATTGTGTTGGGTGTAGTGATAACACAGGTCAGGGAAGGAGAAATGGACCATCCTATAGCCTTCACAAGTAGGAAGTTATCGAAGGCTGAGAGATATTATTCAACGACTGAGCATGAAGGGTTAGCAATGGTGTATATGCTGTAATACTTTAGGCATTATCTGTTAGGAGGGCACTTCAAGATGTACACATATCATTCTACCTTGAAATACTTGGTCAACAAGCCTATGCTGGGGGGGGGGGAAGATCTGCAGATGGTTGCTTCTATTTTAGGAGTATGACTTTGAAGTCATTGTGAAGCTAGGGAGGTTAAATGCGGGACCTGACCATCTGTCGTGGATTTAAACAGGAGAGGAGCCCAATAATATGGAGGAAGGGTTTCCAGATGTGCATCTCTTTGTGGTGCGTGTAGCGGATGATCATTTTGCAGACATTATTCACTTCTTGACTATGGGGATGGCACTAGAAGGATATACCGGCCAGAAAAGAAGGAATTAGTAGTGCGCGTGATCGATTTTTCAGTTATTGCAGGACATTTGTATAAAATGGGGGCCGATGAAATATTGCGAAGATATGTGCTAGACTTTGAGTGGGATAGAATTCTTGGTGAAGCGCATGCGGGAGCTGCAGGAGGCTATTATGAAGGCAAGGCAATGACGCAGAATATTTTGTGCGCAGGTCTATGGTGGCTTACATTGCACAAGGATTCCAAGGAATATTGTAAGGCATGTGATGCATGTCAAAGAACTAGAAAACCCTTGTGAAGGGATGAGTTACCACTACATCCTCAGGTGTCCTTGCAGGCATTTGAGAAGTGGGCGATTGATTTTGTTGGGCCAATTCAGCCCCCAAGAAAGAAACCAGGTGCATGCTATATTATCACTGTGATGGAATATCTAACCAGATGGGCGGAAGCATAGCCGATTAAGGATTGTATAGGGGCTACAACAAAAAAGTTCTTGTTTGAGTATTCCTTAACCAGATTTGGCTACCCGAAAGTGTTGATGAGTGACAGGGGTACACACTTTCTGAATGAAACGATCAGCGCGTTGACTGAAGAATTCTAGGTCTACCACTAGAAGAGTACACTGTATCACCCACAAGCCAATGGAACTGTTGAAGCCTTCAGTAAGATTTTGGATAACACGCTGACGAAGATCTGCAACACACAACAAAATGACTGGGATGTGCGCATACTTGCAATACTCTAGGCTTATAGAACTACTTGTAAGAAGATGACAGGGAAAACGTCGTTTAGATTAGTATATGGGGTCGATGCCGTAATGCCGATGGAGTACATTGTACCTAGTCTAAGCATAGCAAAGCTGACGGATATGGTGGATCGTGAGGCCTTGGAGGAATGGCTCGCGTAGTTGATGGAGCTCGAGGAAGATCAATTTTTGGTAGGATTCCATAAAAAAGTACAAAAGGAACACGAAAAAGCGTGGCATGATCGCCATATCAAGCTTCGCACGTTCAAGGTAAATGATCTCGTTCTGTTATATGATAATAATTTCACTAAATTTTGGGGTAAATTCCAGATGCATTGGTTAGGGCCATACATTTTCAAAGAAATTACAGATGGAAGCGTAGTTTAGATCGCGAAGCTGAATGGGGAACCCTTCCCAGGAAGAGTGAATGGGAGTAGGTTGAAGTTGTATACAGGGGATCCTGCACAATGACTATATGGAAACATGATAGTCTTAGTGCTCCAAGAAGTTGCAAGGGAGTGTGGGACTATAAACTACAATGCCTAGCTTGGAGGACAATGCAGCGAGTAGGAAGCATGAAGAGTGACGAAGATGCAGCGCATGAAGCTGCACCATGGAGGAAGGCACCTCACAGCACAGTAGGAAAATAATTGTTGGAGTTACTGTTCATGACTTGACGGCTAGAAGATGGTTAAGTGGAGCGGGGTGGCGGCATTTAAGGCAAAAATCTTTGAAGATATGCTGCCAAAACAACATTTATTATTAGAAATTGGGGGGAATGGTAGGATTTGAATTAAAAAACCCTATAAATTACACGTGCCGGTCCAACAAAGAACACTTTGTGCTCTAAGAGTTGTTAGTGAATTTTGCTTTCTGTTGCCTATGAGCCGAGCATTTTGGGAAGATTTAGTTGCGAGCCCTGTGTTTGCCGAATTGCCTGAGATAAACTAGAAGCTTATTCTTGAGAAAATGTCTGCCCCAAGTCCTGCTGAAACTATGAGTATTAGCAATGTTATCTCTGACATAGCTGCCTCGAAAGTTGTAAGTATGGAAGCTCTGGCTACTGTGCCTATGGCGTCGAGGTCGCCTAGGTCAAAGCATACCCCTACTAGAGAAATCAAACCAGCCAAGCCCAAACAATCCACGAAAGATAATCAAAATAAGGTGCCAGTGCATGCTTCCCAAGAAAACATGGCAAAACCCAGGAAAAACATAAGAAATATAAGTAGTGGGAGAGGGTAGTGGACCTGGAGGCAACATAATTCTAGGACACATAGGACATTGATGCTGAAGGGGTGGAACCCATGACAAGGCTACCCAAATATATCCCTCCGCGGAAGGGAAAAGTGAAGGTCACGAAAGACTCGAATGCTGAGAAGTTTACAGTATCCTCGTCCTTGCTACCTGAGCAGGTCCATTTTGAAGGCCCTCGATGTTGGGTTGTGTTATATTCTTTCCATGACTAGCCCACGTGGTTAACTGGGGGTTAGAGGGGGGAGGTCACAGGGGGTTTGAGGGGTACCCGTAACCCCACTCCATGGGGTTCGGGGCAGCACTTGGTTTTGGACCCTATGTTAGGTTGGGCGGACACACCTATGGTTTTGTGCATGATTTTCGCACATGGTTTTGGACGCGATGGTTTTCGGTCCATGGTTTTAGACGCGATGGTTTTTTGGTCGATGGTATTGGATGCTTCAGCATGTATAAATATGTATTATAACATTAAAAGGAACATAATGAAAAATGAAGCTAGTAGTCCCGGTTTTGGGATCCAGCGGAAAATCTCTATGTATATGTGTTTTATGTGTTATGCTCTTGCATTGTTTATTTTTTGTGTTTTAGAATTCGTATGTAAGTAATTTCTGTACGGGGTTAAAACCTACGTTTGGTATCGAAGAAATTTTTGCTTCAAGGGGACGCCTTTGTTGCTAAGGGGTTTCACTCGGGCCTGTGGTAGACCCTGTTCAGTGGGAGATCTGCGAGATCGATTCTGTTGGTGAAAGAAGATGGTGAGTAGTGGAAAGATAGAGATCAAGAAATTTAATGGCCAGAGTTTTGAGTTGTGGAGACTCAAGATGGAGGATCTGTTGGTGGATAAAGATCAGTGGATTGTGGTAGATCCGGGTACTAAACCAATGGGAGTGTTCAATGAAGAATGGAAGAAGTTGGATTGGAAGGCAAAGAGCACAATACAATTGTGTGTCTCAGATTCAATATTGCTGAATGTATCAGGGGAAGCTACGACAAAGGCTTTGTGGGACAAGTTAGGGACTTTGTACCAATCTAAGTCTCTGGTGAATAAACTGTTCCTATGGAAAAAGCTATATAACCCGAGGATGAAAGATGGAGACTCGGGGAGAGAGCATTTGAATGCATTTAATACTGTGGTAAGTCAATTAGCATCTGTTGATATTAAAATTTCAAATGAAGATAAGTGCATCAATTTGTTGTGTTCTCTACCAGATTCGTGGGATAGTCTGGTTATTGCAATAGGTAGCAATGCAACTGCCTTGCAGTTTAATGAAATAGTCTCAACCTTGCTGACGGAAGAGATAAGATGGAAAAATATGGAGAGCCAGAATGGTGATGCCTTATTTGTACGAGGACGTTCCTAGAACAAAAACAAAAATAAGTCATCGAGTGGGAGATCTAAATCTAGAGGGAGATCTAAATCTCTAGGAAAACCTGTAAATGTGGTGTGCTGTAAATGTGGAAAGGAAGGGCACTACAAAAGGCACTGCAAATATAAAGCTCCTGACAAAGGAAAGGGATCTGATGATGCTCCTTCTGCAGAGGCGAAAATGATCCGAATGGAAAATGGCATCAACCCATGGTACTCATCCACCCATATTATTCATCAACCCATGGAATTTACCCATGGTATTGTAAATGGCATCCACCCGTGGTATTGTAAAATCCACCAATGGTATTCATTCACCCATGGAATTGACTCGTGGTATTGTAACTGAAAAATACTATAAGTAACAAGTCACATTTTATAAAAGGACAGATTGTCTGCCACAATGTAGCCTTTACAGTTCAGAGGCATGTAGCCACCACATCTCTTCTCAGAGATAAGCTACCATCGCCCCAGCTGGTTTATTTCCATTACTATTTTAAATGAAAGTTTCTTTGTGGTTTTATTTATTGGGCATTCTCCTATTTTTCTTCTGGAAATGCAATTTTTTCAGATCTTGGGGGTCTCTACCCCAAGATCCATTTCAATCTTTCAGATCTTGAGGGCCTCCCCCCAAGATCCGGATCAGTGGTTTCAGAGCAGGTTACGATTCCATGGGAACAAGGGTTTGATGCATATTTCAGTTTCAAATTTTGTAGCAATATTCAACAAACTTCAGGAATGTGCTACATCCTCCACATAGCATTTTCTTGGGCCAAGCAGGAAGAATTTTTCTTTTTCATTTTTTGCTGGAATGTTTTTGGGCGGTGACTTTGCAGATCAGATCTGAAACATTTGGTACAAAATTTACAAAAACAAATACCAGATCTGGATTCCTCTCGAAAAATCACCCAATTTCAAAACACAAATGGGTCAAATCAGAGTTCGGATGTGGGAGATATAGCTGATTTAAAATCAGCTATTTTATCAGAATTTTTGTGACGGCGGAACTGTTGCAGCGCGAATCTGAGATCTCAGAGTGCCCAGATAAGGATTTCCATCACATGGGAAGATGCAAAATGGTCCTTCTGCTTCCAAAAACAGGTTATAATAAATATTTTGAGCTATATTGGCCGAGTTATGTCCATTTTAATTCTGGAGCAACATTCGGAGTGGGTTTCCATTGGAGACGTGCCCTCCCACCCCACTTTAGTTGGCACCTGCTTCACATTCATCAGTTTCAACATAGTAGCATTCGGCTTGGGTTATTTGGAGATGTTCCCTCCCACCCCAGGCTATGTAGGCACCTGCTACTTCATTAGCAACCAACATCATGGTTATGGGTCAACCGCATAAAATCCTTGTCATCGAAGTCCATTTGCTAGGCCGCACACTGCCAGAATCACAGTTGGTCACAAGCATTACAGGGTATCTCTATCCTCGGATCTTCGTTTATCAGGGTTATGGGTTAACCACATAAAACCCTTCTCTTCAGTGGCTCTTCATATTCAACAAAGGCTTCGCAGGAGGGAACTTTACGCAATGGTGACCATTGCTTCTTAAGGAGGGAGGAATGATACGAATGGAAAATGGCATCAACCCATGGTACTCATCCACCCATATTATTCATCAACCCATGGAATTTACCCATGGTATTGTAAATGGCATCTGCCCATGGTATTGTAAAATCCACCCATGGTATCATTCACCCATGGAATTGACCCGGGGTATTGTAACTGAAAAATACTATAAGTAACAAGTCACATTTTGTAAAAGGACAGATTGTCCGCCACAATGTAGCCTTTACAGTTCAGAGGCATGTAGCCACCACATCTCTTCTCAGAGATAAGCTACCATCGCCCCAGCTGGTTTATTTCCATTACTATTTTAAATAAAAGTTTCTTTGTGGTTTTATTTCTTGGGCATTCTCCTATTTTTCTTCTGGCAATGCAAGTTTTTCAGATCTTGGGGGTCTCTACCCCAAGATCCATTTCAATCTTTCAGATCTTGAGGGCCTCCCCCCAAGATCCGGATCAGAAAACCACCTCAGATGAAGGTGGGGATGTGTACTTGGCTTCTTCAAGTACACATGTAGATCATGAGGCATGGTTGATTGACTTAGGTGCATCCTTTCACTTCACTCCCCATAGAGAGTGGTTCTGTGAGTATGAGAAATACGATGGTGATGATGTCTTCTTAGGGGATGATAGGAAGGCTAGAATCGTTGGTCGTGGAAAAGTAAAGTTGAAGTTACAAGGTGGAAGGGTTAGAACACTTCCGGGTGTTCTACATATTCCTGCATTGGACAAAAATCTGATTTCTGTAAGCAAGCTGGATGCTGCAGGTGTAAACACAGTGTTTGAGAATGATACCTATAAGATGGTTCAGGGAGCATTGGTATTGATGTGGGGAGTTCGGATTGGAACTCTGTACAAGCTGCAAGGTAGCACTGTTGTTGATGGGTGCAACAGTTCTATGGTTCCTGAAATTGGAGCAGAAAATCTAGTGGTCTCTGGAGAGAAGACCATGCTGTGGCATCAAAGGCTTGGACATATTGGAGAGAAGGGCCTTCGAATACTTCATGGTAAAGCTATGGTAGAAGGTATGAGTAATAGCTCTCTGGATTTTGATTTCTATGAAAATTGTGTATATGGGAAGTAGAATTGGGTGAGTTTCCCCTCTGGTGGTAAGAGGGTGAAATAGATATTAGAGCTTGTGCATAGTGATGTGTTTGGACCTATGAAGGTTCCAGCACTGGGTAAGTCTGTGTACTATGTATCATTTATAGATGACTTCTCAAGGAATAAATGGATATATTTCCTTAAGAATAAATCTAAAGTCTTTGATAGGTTTAAAGAATTTAAGGCTCTGGTGGAAAACCAGACAGAGAAGAAGATAAAGGTGCCGAGGACATATAATGGTGGAGAGTTTTGCAGTAAGGAATTTGAAGAATTTTGTAAGAAGTGTGGCATAGCAAGGCAAAACGCTACTCCATATACACCTCAGTAAAATGGAGTTGCTGAAAGAATGAACAAGACATTGATGGAAAGGGCAAGAAGCATGCTCAGTGGTGCCGGGTTGGGACAAGAATTCTGGGCAGAGGCGGTGGATACTGCATGCTACCTAGTCAACAGGGCACCTTCATCAGCGTTGGAGGATAAGACTCCTCAAGAGGTATGGATTGGTAAGAAACCCTCTCTTTCACATCTGAGGGTATTTGGATGTGATGCGTATGTATATGTTCCAAAGGAGAAACGAACCAAGTTGGATAGTAAATCTGAAAAGTACATATTTATTGGGTATAAGGATGGTTTAAAGGGTTATAAGCTTTGGAACCCAGTAACAAGGAAGGTTGTGTACAACCGAGATGTGGTGTTCAGAGAGGTAAAAGATGTTATTAAACATGAAGTCCAACCAAAGGAACCTGAGAAGATAGAGTTTGAGCTAAAGGAGGAAGAATCAGACTCTACTGTAGAGGAGGAATCAAAAGATGAAGAGCCACAAACTTTGGGTGTGAGAAGATCAATTTGAGAAAGAAGGCAGCCAGAAAGGTATAGTCCATCTACTTTCTGTTCAAATTTTGATTTATCTATTATTGATGATGATCCCAGAACTGTGAAGGAAGCAATAGATTCAGAGGATGGAAAACTCTGGAAAGAGGCCATGGTTGATGAAATGGCATCTTTGCACAAAAATGAGGCTTGGGATTTGGCAGAGTTTCCGGCTGGAAGGAAACCCATTGGCAGCGAATGGGTGTTCAAGAAGAAGATAAATGCAGAAGGAAAGGTGGAGAAATACAAAGCTCAGTTGGTAGCAAAAGGTTATTCCCAGGTGCAGGGAATTGATTTTGGTGATATTTTTTTTCCTGTTGCCAAGGTAACTTCTATTAGAGTACTTTTATCTGTTGTTGCTGCTTTTGATTTTGAGGTAGAACAGATGGATGTGAAGACAACATTTCTTCACGAGGATCTGGAAGAGGAGATCTACATGAAGCAACTTGAAGGCTTTGTGGTGGAGGATAAGAAAGAACTGGTATGCAAGTTAAAGAAGTCTCTGTATGGGTTAAAACAGTCACCAAGGATGTGGTATAAAAAATTTGATACATTTATATGGGGACTTGGCTTCACTAGAAGCAAAGCAGATCATCGTGTGTATTTTAAATTAATTGGTGACTGTGTTATTTATCTGGTATTGTATGTGGATGATATGTTGTTGGTTAGAATTGATAAAGAAATTATCCAGGATTTGAAGACCCATTTGTCCTCCAAATTCAACATGAAAGGTCTTGGTGCTGCAAACTATATTTTAGGCATGGAAATTAAAAGAGATCAGACAAAGAGGAAGCTCTGATTAAACTAGAGGAAGTATGTCAAGACAATATTGCAGAGGTTTAATATGCAGGATAGTAAACCGGTGAAGGTTCCTATTCCTGTAGGTGTGAGGTTATCTGTTGAACAGTGTCCCAAGACACAAGAAGAGGAAGAGGACATGTCCCGTGTTCCATATACAAGTGCAGTTGGTAGCCTAATGTATGCAATGGTTTGTACTAGACCAGACATTGCACATGCAGTGGGAGTATTGAGCAGGTTTATGTCAAAACCAGGAAAGGAGCATTGGACAACAGTGAAGCGGGTTTTCAGGTATTTGTGTGGCACTAGTGATTATGGTTTGTGATACCAAGGAAGACTAGGATTGGACAAAGTGTTGGATATTCGTGGCTTTGTTGATGCAGATTAGGCTGGAGATTTAGATAAGAGAAGATCTAAAAGTGGGTATGTGTTTAACCTATTTGGAGGTGCAGTCAGTTGGATGAGTAAGAAACAATCAATAGTGGCACTATTAATTATAGAGGCAAAATACATGGCAGCCACTCATGCAAGCAAGGAAGCAGTTTGGTTGCAGAGATTGTGTTCAAGTATGGGGTTAGTACAGGAAGCTGTAAGGATAGACTATGACAGCCAAAGTGCGATTTTCTTGGCAAAGAACCCTGCATATCATTCAAAGACAAAGCACATTGATGTTCAGTATCACTTTGTGAGGGATATGATAGAAGACAAAAAGATGTTGTTGGTAAAGGTGGACACTTTGAAGAATATTGCAGATGCATTGACAAAATCTGTGAGCTCTGAGAAGTTCTATTGGTGTAGAGAAACAATGGGCGTTGTAGGGCTGGATAAATGACTAAGCTCTCTTGTGGCCCCCTGTGGAAAGAAAACAACAAGTGGGAGAATGTTGGGTTGTGTTATATTCCTTCCACGATTAGCCCACGTAGTTAACCGGGGTTTAGAGGGAGGGAGGTCACAGGGGGTTTGAGGGGTACCCATAAACCCACTCTATGGGGTCCGGGGTATGTTACAGGGAAAAGTGTCTACACAGAACTGCTTATCCCACTAAGGTGTGGTAGCTACCTTAGAAACAAACAAAGTAAAGCTACTTTCATTTTTCCTTTATGAAATATAGATGAGAGAAGAACAAAGGAGACCAACCTCTATCTTGCGCTTATCTCCTAGTTTGATTCCTCTCTCTTCTGATAGTCCTTCGCTACTTGCTTCCTTGTACGCTCAACTTCACAGAGTACCTATAGAATCAGAGTAGCATAACACTATACAAGAGCATGGATCTATAATCATAAACAATCTAGGATCAGACGTAAATTGACCATACAAATGCATAAAACATAAATGACACAAGAGTGTGGAGGAAAAATTGAATAGATTTTATTGATAATCAAGAAAGAGCCAAGGGAGTTACAACCAGTTGTTCTAACCCAGCATCATCCTCTCAGCAAGTAAGCCCTTCTTCACCTCATACAAAGCTTAGATCACCCAACACTATGATGTTGTCTCAAGAAACCAACAACAATTCCTTACAAGATGCAAAATTCCAGCCTCTCACCTCCGGATCTCTGGGATGAGAGATCTATATATAGATATTTGCAGAGGTGTGAGTCAGCTCTGGGTTTTTGATTAGTGTCTTCTCTCTAATAGTTCTTGATTCCACTTGGAGATCTCATTGATCTCTTACTCATCCTTGGGCGATTTTGAGAGGCAAGTGTCACAGGAGAAGTTTCTGGAAGATTCCATGATCATCCACCTCACAAACTGTCTCCGCCACTTGTATTTTCTCGTCCATCGCACCCCATAGAAGGGATTTTTGAAATGCAACGCACTTCTCATGTGTACAAGGTGAGATGCATCGCACCCTGGCCATGGAGCAAGTGAAATGATCTAGTTTTGACCAGTTCTGAGTAGCTTTTCATGGAGAACTTCTGGGAGATGCTGTAATCAGTTGACCTTGTTCTTTTAGGGTTTGGAACAACACCTTTAGGGACTTAGGATCCCTTGGTTTATGGACATTTATGATTGGGGTTACAGTGCCCAAAAATGTCTATAACAGTTCCCCCCTAAAGCATGAGGTCGTTAATCTTTTTTGATGTCGGGTGAAATGCTTTATCATGAGGATCCGAAGTTATTTCAAGCTGGAAGGAGACCTGTAATAAGATACAATAAAATACATTACCTTCATAATATTTTCATGATCTAGCTGAGGCAGGCATTCCCATGCTTAGCTTTATAAATTCATTTTCATGTACATAGGACAGACAATCGTCTGAGTGTATACTGATGATTCTGGTAGAGCCATCATCCCTTTGATTGGATGATTATCTGTGCAGCAACGATGTACATTTGATGTCTTTATTTCCCTGAATATATATCGCAGCTCGGATGGATGAAACTAGATCCGGGGTCTTCAATCTCGTTCGATCTTCACTCGAAGTACAAGTCGATCCATGTGAGAGATGTTCTGAAGTCAAACATGGAAAGACATTGCCCGATTACCAGCCAATGATGTAAGCTATTAACAGGCGCGAGAGGAATCACCGATAATGATAATGACCCTCAAGGTACTGCAGTACAATTTACGTGGTGTGAATAAAGGACTTGGCGTTGAACACCACGCAAAATCTTTCGGTCGAAGGCCATTGATGTAAACCTGTCGTCGGAAGTGAGAAACTTGCCATTGAGGCATGCAAGCTTCAAAGTACTGAAAGGGGTGTCCCTAGATCAACTTCTTAGATAATGAGCTGACGTCGACAAGAAGCGATACGTCATAGGAGGGCCTTAATGAATCCCACATCAATGACACAGAACGGAGCAAATGATTTTAATGGAGGTGAAAACGATCTGGTGATATAAGGTTCAGGGTGGTGGTCATGAAAGAATGGAGTGTAAATGTATTGTAGCGGGTGAGACACAGGTGAATTCTCTGAATGACTTCTCTTGAACATATCGGCAACACTGACGTGATGGATTGGTAGCATTAACCCCAAATGTGGATGGTGTGATGGGACCATGGTGATGTGACCGGTGAATGAAACAACCCAACCCGACTTGGATGTGGAGTGAAAGTGTCATGTTCAAGAGCGACTTGCTACCAACAAAGTTTCTTCAAGTTTTCTTCCCAATTTTTCCCCAGTCATTGCTGACCAGTACCTCTTTATTTTTGTCAAGCTTGAGGAGGATAACATATGCTTGTTCTATAATTTTCCCTTCGGGCAAACCCATCGCTATGTTTTAACGAGCCTAGCGATAGTGAAACTCGTTCTTGTCTGCTATGGACAAGTTTGTCGCTATTAGGTTTTAACGAGTTTAATGACAAAGATAACTCGGTCTTTTTCAATTTTAGAGAGTCTGAAAAGGGACGTAAAGGAGACTCCACAATTCCTTTTTCGTCATCTAATCCCTTGAGTCCAAAAAAGTATAAAACAATACAGAAGGGATGAATTTTCGATACTTTTAACGAGCTGAACAAAACAAGCGCTCGATATTTTTGTGTAATAATCCCTCAGGTCCAAAAAGATTAAAATCTAAAGGAGGGATAGCACTTCTGGTCCCTTTAACGAGCTGGAGAGGCCAAGTGCTTGGCAATCTTTTCATATTTTACGAGTCAGTTGAAAAAAGCTTAAAGGAGACTCGTCTTTGAGGAACGAGTGATAAAATTGGGTAGCAGCTGATTCCAGGTAAGGTTTGGAATTTTCCAATCACGGTAGTGTTACAAGGATGGCTAGTGGGATCACTCTTCGCAGTTGTTCCTCAAAAGGGGTAAACAATCAAATGGAGGTGAATGATCGGCTAATACAGAGTGGAGGTGATGATGGGAACACGACCAAGGCTTTAAAGGCTGAAGTACTACATTCACGATGATTATTTACTGGGAATTGGTTCATTTTTTATTGAGATTAAACGCTGGGGGAAACATTTGCTCATTGCTTATGTTTATTTTTTAACGA
Organism: Pinus tabuliformis; assembly: GCA_031772625.1. Classification (NCBI taxonomy): domain Eukaryota; kingdom Viridiplantae; phylum Streptophyta; class Pinopsida; order Pinales; family Pinaceae; genus Pinus; species Pinus tabuliformis. The sequence continues at coordinate 1,787,763,449 of CM062817.1, read as the reverse complement.
GCATGAAGTCCGCGTTAAAACTTCTCGATGCGAGTTTATTTTTTAATGAGCTTGAACCCTGCAGTAACACTGCTCGTAGCGGGTTTATTTTTTTAACGAGCTTGAACCCTGCAGTAACACTACTCGTGATAAGTTTGCATGCCCCCAGCATAATAACGCAAATCGAGGTGCATGCCCCGCAAGCTTCATTGCATTCAACTCGGTGGTTGGAATGAAGGTTTACCTTTGAGATTTGGAAAGGGGATTTGTTTCATTTTTTAATGAGGTTGACACAGTAAAAGAACTATCCTCGTGACTCCTTGTTTCATTTTTTAACGAGGTCGACATGAGATAAGAACCATCCTCAAAATCCACCGTATTTACAGTATTTAATAGAAAATAAAAAACTGATGGATGATTAAGGTTGCTGGAATAATCTTCGTGGTAATCAGGAAGATGGGAGTGATGGTGGTAATCTTCTCATGGTGCCTCTCCTATCATCATTGATTGAATGATTCCTTCGTCTGTAGAATGTACATGTGACCAATGATCTGAAGAGGTGCCATATTCCTTAGACCTATCTATCCAAACACTCGATGAGCGTTGATTTGGGTTTACCCCCCAAGCCAAGAAAATTGATTGCTACAATATTTCTAAAATGGCGATGATCCATGCTGACAAAATGTTTAGGAATCTTCCGAATCCATTAGATATAGAAGATTTCATATTGCAGGTTTCCACTGTGGCCACTTCCGCCAAATTACTCGGAGGCGGTAGGGCAAAAGCACCCATTAAGGCAGGGTCTTTTAGGAGGCCTACTCCAATATTTTGAAGCGAATGATTGCTTCCATGGATCATTGGAATGCTTCCCGTAACTTGTGAACTGTTGGGGAGAAATGTTTGTTGGTCGACGATTGTAATTCCTCCTTGAAAGGGAAATGCAATCTTCCTGAAGTAGGTCGACACAACTCCGGCCATGGCATATATCCAGGGCCTTCCCAGTACGATGTTGTAATCGAGGTTTTCGTCGATTACTTCAACATCAATTTCTACTGTTTTGCCCCTTAGTTCAACTTGCAAGTTACTTAAAATCCCGTATGGAGTGTATGATCGTCCATCAAATGATATTAACATTGTTGATGATCGCGACAAGGGTGGTGAGCCTAAATTTTTCCAGTAACTCATCGAAATAATACATGTAGATGCCCCCTCATCAATAATTGTTCGATGAACAGTTTTGTTGAGGGATTTCACTTGAATAAGGAAAGCTAGTTGAGTTGGTAACTGAGGGTCATATCCTTTGTGATTAAAGGATACAAGATTGGAATCCGTTGGGTCTATCCCACCTATTACTGATAATAGATCCTGCTTTTGGGAGAGGCAATTTTGCGGTACCTCAAGTGTCGACATAGCGGACGGTGATTGGGCTAGGTCCTCTATTATATTATAATTCTGTGCTACTTTGGCACGAGGATTAAATGTCGACTTGTGTACTACTCCCTTTGGCGGTTTTATTGTCAGTTCAGGAATGATGGGTGGCACAACTTCGGTCAAAGTTGTTGTCGAACTACTAGGTTGTTCATTAGCCTTGTTATTCAACAGCTGTGGATTCCCGTAATATTTATTCCTTGTCAAAGAATCATTTTGCTGCTTTGAGATAGACAACATAAGCACTTGGGATCGAGAAGCATTTTGATTAGCAACCAGTTTGGTTCCCGGGTTTGGAAACGGATCAGTCAATACTGCTGAGGTTTTTGAACTCTTAAAGTGTTTCTTAACTTCAGCTTTATGTGGACAATCTCTCATCCGATGATCCTCATTGCATATATGACACCCTGCAGGGGGTTTCCTTTGCCCAGAAGGGTTTGCAGAAGGTTTTTCAGGAGATGACTCATCCTGCTTCTTTTTTCTCCCTTTCTTTTTCTTCTTGCCCCCTGGTTGCTTCAGTTGTTTGCCCTTGTTGGTCGACACGGCATTTACTTCTGAGGCAAGAAGTTCCTCATTTGCATTTTGACTAGAAATCTTACGGGCCTTTTTAGATGTAGCCTTTGTTGATTTCATGTTTGTAGTACCAATCATGCCATCGCCGACATGAGAGTCATTGTTCGATTTAGGAGGAGGTGGAACGGAAAATTCTGGTCTGGGAGCGTCAGGGATTTTATCATAGAGCGTGCCAGACTGAGTATAAATCAAGTCTAAATATTGCACACGAGCAATAACTTGCTCTTAAGTGACGACTCCTCCCTTTGCCACATCTTCTGTAATGGAAGGTAATAATGACTTAATAAACCATTCAGCTAAAAGCTGATCAGGAACGTACGTTTTTACCATTCTACGACGATGTCGCCACTCATGAATATGATCAGATATGTGAGTGGCTGTTGTCTGTTTGAAATTGGTAAGAAGCTTTGTTCCTGTTTCGTACCTTATTGGTAACTGAAAATGGGTTAAAAATGTTGTGGCTAGGGTGCTGAAGTTATCGAATGAAGCTCTAGGCAATTCGATATACCATTTTGCTGCTGGACCAGTTAACATTCGCTGAAAAAGGCGAAGCCTAGTCGAATCATCGTTTAGAGTGTTAGATGAAAACCACATATGAAAGGTCATCACATGATTCGACGGGTCTTCACCCGGATTTCCATTAAATTTAGGAATATATGACGGAAGTTTATGTGGAATCGCCGGCCACCAAAGGGCATAAGCAATTGGATAATTCATCAGCCGGTTTAGATCTGGTAATTCTAGAGTTGCTACAAAGGGCAACTGTTGATTCAGGTTAGGCGAAGCATACCCAGGATAAGATGGAATCACCTGAGCAATGGGTCTTTGCATACCAACATAATGTATTAGATGCTGGTAACTTTGATAAGGTTGATGGGCATAACCATTATAATATGGTTGTTGATAACCACTTTGGAAATGTGATTTCCCATTACTTACAAAGACTTGTTGCTCAGGTCCTTGATATGTTTGCTGGAATGGTGGTTGTTGAGATTGAATCAGCCATGGTTGTTGGACCATTTGCTGTTGCCCAATACTGGATGATTGACCAAGATGAGGAGTCATAGTACTTGTTTGAGCCTGAGTCACTCCAGATAAGGAGGCACTAACCTAAGGTTATGATTGAGTCGTTGAGACAAGAGGCTGTTGTATTTCAACCTGAGAAACTTGGGGTTGACCTACAACAGGTAGCGCTTGTACTTGCGACGCAGTCACCATAGCAGGTATAGTGGGAATATTCGACACAGGGTGGACTGGTTGCATTGAATATACAACCCTTGGTTGCTGAGGCACTATTGGTACCCAACCGCTGGATGTAATTCCAGTTTGACCTGAACTTTGTTGTAAACTCCCATATGGTTGTTCTCTGGGAGGGAACAATGAAAAGGCATACTGCCCTCCATATGGTGGAAATCCAGTACTTAAAGGGTAGATTGGCCTTTGAAGACACATTGGATCAATTTGTTGAGTTTCAACATAAGAAATACCAGATGATAATCCGGATGAAGAAATAGGAACTGACCATGTCGTCGAAACAGTCCCTGATTGGACTCCGGCTTGTTGTTGATAACTTGCTGGGACAGATGGTATACCATCGAACATCGTTGGAGTAGCAGAAGGAGGCTCTGCCACTGCTGCGTCTGATGACACAGTCCTCGATGTCGATGGTTGTTCAGACATATCTAGTCTATCCAAAAGATTTTCTAGCGATTCTAAAAGAACTTTGCGATGAAGGGAGACTAACTTCTAAGACCAACGAGGGAACAATGACGTTATTCCGATTAAAATAAATTTTAGACGCTTTGACACAACTTGTTTTTTCAATTTTTAAGAGTTGAGAAAAAACAAAAGATGACTCTAGCCGCCTTCAATTTTTAATGAGCCTGAAGTGACAAGTGCTCAGATGGAACTTTTCCGTTAAGGAGTCTAAAAAGGAACGAAAGGGACTGCTCTGGAAATCTAGACAGAGGGATTACCAAACCAATCGCAAAACTGCAGAATACTTTTTACGGTACGACAATCAATCTTCCCGAATGCTGTGTTCAGTGCATTGCGATCGATAGGGCGGCAGACACGGCTTCCTATGGATAAAGGATTAAGCCTATTGTGGTCTCCCAAAATATACTCGACGGTACGTGGGAGCACAAGTCTTTACTGGCACTTATCATCTCAAAGTGGAGGAATCACCCAAACAACAGTGAAAACAACAGTTACCAGGCTTTACGACGCCGGAATACGTCTCTAGCCTAGACTTCTAGATGTTGTGCGTTAGGTTCCAAAGCGTTGTAAGATTCATTAAATTTATTTTATAGTTGATCTTGCTTAAGAAATTTGCCTTTCAGGTTCACCACGTGATGTAGATGTACAATTCCTAAAATGCAATCTAAGATGATAAACAATCGTTTTATCTTCTTTGTGCAATGAAAATCCTAGCTACTAAGGAAAGAGAAATTGTATTCTTTCAACAAAGAGCATAGAGCACACACTATATGCACTGTCCTAAATCAAACCAATCAAACAGTCTAAATGAAAATTCACATGCATGTATTTGTTTTCAGCCTTCTTAATATGTGAATGATAAAAAGAAAGCTAATGCCCAAATCTGAATTACTTTTCAAAGCGACAATTACTAACAAGTTTCTTTTCAAAATCAAAATGAAGACAATGATGACACTTTGTGATTTGGAAATGAAAACTTGCTTTCGACACTAGAAAAAATACTAATTCAGATCAAATACAATAGTAACAGGGTAATCGACCATCAAGAACAATCAGATTCTCTTCTATGACTGAAAACGACACTTGCGACACTTTCAAATCAAGAAACGACAGTACAATTACGTTACTTCTTTGCAAAGGAGAACTGAAAATGACTCAACAAATACATAAAAACATTTACAGTTCTTTGCACAATGGAGGCAGAATAACAGCAAGGAAAGGGGTTTCAAACAGAGGTGTACTGACTACAGGCAGCAAAACTCTTGAATAGATCTGAAAAGAGTGAACACAGAAACCAAAATTTAGGAACAATGCCTAGTCTTATCAGCGCATCTGTAACACAGTGAATTTGAAATGCACCGCACCTACTACACTCGGGAAGTGCGCTGAATTTGAGATTCACAGAATAGACAGTGCGCTAGACCAGGGATGAGACTTTGATTGTGTTCTGGGTCACAGTTTGCAGTTCAGTTCAGGGATTTTGGCCGAGCAAGTGGTAATCAGTAAATCAATCACAGGGGTAGATCCAAGGAGGTTACTAGAGCCACCACAAGGGCAATTAGAGAGTTTGTAAATCCGTTGTTTAATTCATAAACGAAACCCGGAGATTGACGGAAGCAACATTTATCTACTTTGCATTTGCATAGCAAATGCAGTTCGAAGGCTACCTGGCTCAACTTTAGGCTTCGTCTGTAAGTTTATAAAATAAACAAATGTAGATAAACAAACAACCTAGTCGCTCCCCAGCGGAGTCGCCATTTTGTTACAGGGAAAAGTGTCTACACAGAACTGCTTATCCCACTAAGGTGTGGTAGCTACCTTAGAAACTAACAAAGTAAAGCTACTTTCGTTTTTCCTTTATGAAATATAGATGAGAGAAGAACAAAGGAGACCAACCTCTGTCTAGGGCTTATCTCCTAGTTCGATTCCTCTCTCTTCTGATAGTCCTTCACTACTTGCTTCCTTGTACGCTCAACTTCACAGAGTACCTGTAGAATCAGAGTAGCATAACACTATACAAGAACATGGATCTATAATCATAAACAATCGAGGATCAGATGTAAATTGACCATACAAATGCATAAAACATAAATGACACAAGAGTATGGAGGAAAACTTGAATAGCTTTTATTGATAATCAAGAAAGAGCCAAGGGAGTTACAACCAGTTGTTCTGACCCAGCATCATCCTCTCAGTAAGTAAGCCCTTCTTCACCTCATACAAAGCTTAGATCACCCAACACTATGATGTTGTCTCAAGAAACCAACAACAATTCCTTACAAGATGCAAAATTCCAGCCTCTCACCTCCGGATCTCTGGGATGAGAGATCTATATATAGATATTTGCAGAGGTGTGAGTCAGCTCTGGGTTTTTGATTAGTGTCTTCTCTCTGATAGTTCTTGATTCCACTTGGAGATCTCATTGGTCTCTTACTCATCCTTGGGCGATTTTGAGAGGCAAGTGTCACAGGAGAAGTTTCTGGAAGATTCCATGATCATCCACCTCGCAAACTGTCTCCGCCACTTGTCTTTTCTCATCCATCGCACCCCATAGAAGGGATTTTTGAAATGCAACGCACTTCCCGTGTGTACAAGGTGAGATGCATTGCACCCTGGCCATGGAGCAAGTGAAATGATCCAGTTTTGACCAGTTCTGAGTAGTTTTTCATGGAGAACTTCTGGGAGATGCTGTAATCAGTTGACCTTGTTCTTTTAGGGGTTGGAACAAAACCTTTAGGGACTTAGGAGCCCTTGGTTTATGGAAATTTATGATTGGGGTTGCAGTGCCCAAAAATGTCTAACAATTTCCCCCTAAAGCATGAGGCCGTTAATCTTTTTTGATGTCGGGTGAAATGCTTTATCATGAAGATCCGAAGTTCTTTCAAGCTGGAAGAAGACCTGTAATAAGATACAATACAATACATTATCTTCATAATATTTTCATGATCTAGCCGAGGCAGACACTCCCATGCTCAGCTTTATAAATTCATTTTCATGTACATAGGACAAACAATCGTCTGAGTGTAAACTGATGATTCTGGTAGAACCATCATCCCTTTGATTGGATGATTATCTGTGCAGCAACGATGTACATTTGATGTCTTTATTTCCCTGAATATATATCGCAGCCCGGATGGATGAAACTAGATCCGGGGTCTTCAATCTCGTTCGATCTTCACTCGAAGTACAATTCGATCCATGTGAGAGATGTTCTGAAGTCGAACATGGAAAGACATCGCCTGATTACCAGCCAATGATGTAAGCTGTTAACAGGCGCGAGAGGAATCACCGATAATGATAATGACCCTCAAGGTACTGCAGTACAATTTACGTGGTGTGAATAAAGGACTTGTCATCGAACACCACGCAAAATCTTTTGGTCGAAGGCCATTGATGTAAACCTATCGTCGGAAGTGAGAAACTTGCCATTGAGGCATGCAAGCTTCAAAGTACTGAAAGGGGTGTCCCTAGATCAACTTCTTAGATAATGAGCTGATGTCGACAAGAAACGATCCGTCATAGGAGGGCCTTAATGAATCCCACATCAATGACACGGAACGGAGCAAATTATTTTAATGGAGGTGAAACGATCTGGTGATATAAGGTTCAGGGTGGCGGTCATGAAAGAATGGAGTGTAAATGTATTGTAGCGGGTGAGACACAGGTGAATTCTTTGAATGACTTCTCTTGAACATATCGGTGACACTGACGTGATGGATTGGCAGCATTAACCCCAAATGTGGATGGTGTGATGGGACCATGGTGATTTGACCGGTGAATGAAACAACCCAACCCGACTTGGATGCAGAGTGAAAGTGTCATGTTCAAGAGCGACTTGCTACCAACAAAGTTTCTTCAAGCTTTCTTCCCAATATTTCCCCAGTCATTGCTGACCAATACCTCTTTATTTTTGTCAAGCTTGAGGAGGATAACATATGCTTGTTCTATAATTTTCCCTTCGGGCAAACCCATCGTTATGTTTTAACGAGCCTAGCGATAGTGAAACTCATTCATGTCTGCTATGGACAAGTTTGTCGCTATTAGGTTTTAACGAGTTTAATGACAAAGATAACTCGGTCCTTTTCAATTTTAGAGATTTTGAAAAGGGACGTAAAGGAAACTCCACAATTCCTTTTTCATCATCTAATCCCTTAAGTCCGAAAAAGTATAAAACAATACAAAAGGGATGAATTTTCGATACTTTTAACGAGCCGAACAAAACAAGCGCTCGATCTTTTTGTGTAATAATCCCTCAGGTCCAAAAAGATTAAAATCTAAAGGAGGGATAGCACTTCCGGTCCCTTTAACGAGCTGGAGAGGCCAATGGCTCGACAATCTTTTCATATTTTACGAGTCAGTTGAAAAAAACTTAAAGGAGACTCGTCTTTGAGGAACGAGTGATAAAATTGGGTAGCAGCTGATTCCAGGTAAGGTTTGGAATTTTCCAATCACGGCAGTGTTACAAGGATGGCTTGCGGGATCACTCTTTGCAGCTGTTCCTCAAAAGGGTAAACAATCAAATGGAGGTGAATGATCAGCCAATACAGAGTGGAGGTGATGATGGGAACACGACCAAGGCTTTAAAGGCTGAAGTACTACATTCACGATGATTATTTACGGGGAATTGGTTCATTTTTTATTGAGCTTAAATGCTGGGGGAAACATTTGCTCATTGCTTATGTTTATTTTTTAATGAGCATGAAGTCTGCGTTAAAACTGCTTGATGTGAGTTTATTTTTTAACGAGCTTTAACCCTGCAGTAACACTGCTCGTGGCGGGTTTATTTTTTTAACGAGCTTGAACCCTGCAGTAACACTGCTCGTGGTAAGTTTGCATGCCCCCAACATAATAACGCAAATCGAGGTGCATGCCCCCCAAGCTTCATTGCATTCAACTTGGTGGTTGGAATGAAGGTTTACCTTTGAGATTTGGAAAGGGGATTTGTTTCATTTTTTAATGAGGTTGACACAATAAAAGAACTATCCTCGTGACTCCTTGTTTCATTTTTTAACGAGGTCGACATGAGATAAGAACCATCCTAAAAATCCACCGTATTTACAGTATTTGATTGAAAATAAAAAACTGATGGATGATTAAGGTTGCTGGAATAATCTTCGTGGTAATCCGGAAGATGGGAGTGATGGTGGTAATCTTCCCATGGTGCCTCTCCTATCATCATTGATTGAATGATTCCTTCGTCTGTAGAATGTACATGTGACCAAGGATCTGAAGAGGTGCCATATTCCTTAGACCTATCTATCCAAACACTCGATGAGCGTTGATTTGGGTTTGCCCCCCAAGCCAAGAAAATTGATTGCTACAATATTTCTAAAATGGCGATGATCCATGCTGACAAAATGTTTAGGAATCTTCCGAATCCATTAGATATAGAAGATTTCATATTGCAGGTTTCCACTGTGGCCACTTCCGCCAAATTACTCAGAGGCGGTAGGGCAAAAGTACCCATTAAGGTAGGGTCTTTTAGGAGGCCTACTCCAATATTTTGAAGCGAATGATTGCTTCCATGGATCATTGGAATGCTTCCCGTAACTTGTGAACTGTTGGGGAGAAATGTTTGTTGGTCGACGATTGTAATTCCTCCTTGAAAGGGAAATGCAATCTTCCTGAAGTAGGTCGACACAACTGCGGCCATGGCATATATCCAGGGCCTTCCCAGTACGATGTTGTAATCGAGGTTTCTGTCGATTACTTCAACATCAATTTCTACTATTTTGCCCCTTGGTTCAACTTGAAATTTACTTAAAATCCCGTATGGAGTGTATGATCGTCCATCAAATGCTTTTAACATTGTTGATGATCGCGACAAGGGTGGTGAGCTTAAATTTTTCCAGCAACTCATCGACATAATACATGTAGATGCCCCCTCATCAATAATTGTTCTATGAACAGTTTTGTTGAGGGCTTTCACTTGAATAAGGAAAGCTAGTTGAGCTGGTAACTGAGGGTCATATCCTTTGTGATTAAAGGATACAAGATTGGAATCCGTTGGGTCTATACCACCTATTACTGATAATAGATCCTGCTTTTGGGAGAGGCAATTTTGCGGTACCTCAAGTGTCGAAATAGCAGACGGTGATTGGGCCAGGTCCTCTATTATATTATAATTCTATGCTACTTTGGCACGAGGATTAAATGTCGACTTGTGTACTACTCCCTTTGGCGATTTTATTGTCAGTTCAGGAATGATGGGTGGCACAACTTCGGTCAAAGTTGTTGTCGAACTACTAGGTTGTTCATTAGCCTTGTTATTCGACAGCTATGGATTCCCGTAATCTTTATTCCTTGTCAAAGAATCATTTTGCTGCTTTGAGATAGACAACATAAGCACTTGGGATCGGGAAGCATTTTGATTAGCAACCAGTTTGGTTCCCGGGTTTGGAAACGGGTCAGTCAATACTGCTGAGGTTTTTGAACTCTTAAAGAGTTTCTTAACTTTAGCTTTATGTGGACAATCTCTCGTCCGATGATCCTCATCGCATATATGACACCCTGCAGGGGGTTTCCTTTGCCCAGAAGGGTTTGTAGAAGGTTTTTCAGGAGATGACTCATCCTGCTTCTTTTTTCTCCCTTTCTTTTTCTTCTTGCCCCCTGGTTGCTTCAGTTGTTTGCCCTTGTCGGTCGACACGGAATTTACTTCTGAGGCAAGAAGTTCCTCATTTGCATTTTGACTAGAAATCTTACGGGCCTTTTTAGATGTAGCCTTTGTTGATTTCGTGTTTGTAGTACCAATCACACCATCGCCGACATGAGAGTCATTATTCGATTTAGGAGGAGGTGGAACGGAAAATTCTGGTCTGGGAGCATCAGGAATTTTATCATAGAGCGTGCCAGACTGAGTATAAATCAAGTCTAAATATTGCGCAAGAGCAATAACTTGCTCTTCAGTGACGACTCCTCCCTTTGCCACATCTTCTGTAATGGAAGGTAATAATTACTTAATAAACCATTTAGTCAAAAGCTGATTAGGAACGTACGTTTTTACCATTCTACGACGACGTCGCCACTCATGAATATGATCAGATATGTGAGTGGCCGTTTTATGTTTGAAATTGGTAAGAAGCTCTGTTCCTGTTTCGTACCTTATTGGTAACTGAAAATGGGTTAAAAAGGTTGTGGCTAGGGTGCTGAAGTTATCGAATGAAGCTCTAGGCAATTCGATATACCATTTTGCTGCCGGACCAGTTAACGTTCGCTGAAAAAGGCGAAGCCTAATCGAATCATCGTTTAGAGTGTTAGATGAACACCACAGATGAAAGGTCATCACATGATTCGACGGGTCTTCACCCGGATTTCCATTAAATTTAGGAATATCTGATGGAAGTTTATGCGGAATCGTCGGCCACCAAGGGGCATAAGCAATTGGATCATTCGTCAGCCGGTTTAGATCTGGTAATTCTAGAGTTGCTACAAAGGGCAACTGTTGATTCAGGTTAGGCGAAGCATACCCAGGATAAGATGGAATCACCTGAGCAGTGGGTCTTTGCATACCAACATAATGTATTTGATGCTGGTAACTTTGATAAGGTTGATGGGCATAACCATTATAATATGGTTGTTGATAACCACTTTGGAAATGTGGTTGCCCATTACTTACAAAGACTTGTTGCTCAGGTCCTTGATATGATTGCTGGAATGGCAGTTGTTGAGATTGAATCAGCCATGGTTGTTGGACCATTTGCTGTTGCCCAATACTGGATGATTGACCAAGATGAGGAGTCATAGTACTTGTTTGAGCTTGAGTCGCTCCAGATAAGGAGGCACTAACTGAGGTTGTGATTGAGTCGTTGAGACAAGAGGCTGTTGTATTGCAACCTGAGAAACTTGGGGTTGACCTACAACAGGTAGCGCTTGTACTTGCAACGCAGTCACCATAGCAGGTATAGTGGGAATATTCGACACAGGGTGGACTGGTTGCATTGAATATACAACCCTTGGTTGCTGAGGCACTATTGGTACCCAACCATTGGATGTAATTCCAGTTTGACCTGAATTTTGTTGTAAACTCCCATATGGTTGTTCTCTGGGAGGGAACAATGAAAAGGCATACTGCCCTCCATATGGTGGAAATCCAGTACTTAAAGGGTAGATTGGCCTTTGAAGACACATTGGATCAATTTGTTGAGTTTCAACATAAGAAATACCAGATGATAATCCGGATGAAGAAATAAGAACTGACCATGTCGTCGAAACAGTCCCTGATTGGACTTCGGCTTGTTGTTGATAACTTGCCGGGATAGATGGTATACCATCAAACATCATTGGAGTAGCAGCAGGAGGCTCTGCCACTGCTGCGTCGGATGACACAATCCTCGATGTCGACGATTGTTCAGACATATCTAGTCTATCCAAAATATTTTCTAGTGATTCTACAAGAACTTTGCGATGAAGGGAGACTAACTTCTAAGACCAACGAGGGAACAATGACGTTATTCCGATTAAAATAAATTTTAGATGCTTTGACACAACTTGTTTTTTCAATTTTTAAGAGTTGAGAAAAAACAAAAGATGACTCTAGTCGCCTTCAATTTTACTGAGCCTGAAGTGACAAGTGCTCAGATGGACCTTTTCCATTAAGGAGTCTGAAAAGGAACGAAAGGGACTGCTCTGGAAATCTAGACAGAGGGATTACCAAACCAATCGCAAAACTGCAGAATACTTTTTACGGTACGACAGTCAATCTTCCCAAATGCTGTGTTAAGTGCATTGTGATCGATAGGGCGGCAGACACGGCTTCCTATGGATAAAGGATTAAGCCTATTGTGGTCTCCCAAAATATACTTGACGGTACGTGGGAGCACAAGTCCATATTGGCACTTATCGTCTCAAATTGGAGGAATCACCCAACCAACAGTGAAAACAACAGTTACCAGGCTTTACGACGCCGGAATACGTCTCTAGCCTAGACTTCTAGATGTTGCGCGTTAGGTTCCAAAGCGTTGTTAGATCCATTAAATTTATTTTATAGTTGATCTTGCTTAAGAAATTTGCCTTTCAGGTTCACCACGCGATGTAGATGTACAATTCCTAAAATGCAATATAAGATGATAAACAGTCGTTTTATCTTCTTTGTGCAATGAAAAGCCTAGCTACTAAGGAAAGAGAAATTGTATTCTTTCAGCAAAGAGCATAGAGCACACACTATATGCACTGTCCTAAATCAAACCAATCAAACAGTCTAAATGCAAATGCACATGCATGTATTTGTTTTCAACCTTCTTAATATGTGAATGATAAAAAGAAAGCTAATGCGCAAATCTGAATTACTTTTCAAAGCGACAATTACTAACAAGTTTCTTTTCAAAATCAAAATGAAGACAATGACGACACTTTGCGATTTGGAAATGAAAACTTGCTTTCGACACTAGAAAAACTACTAATTCAGATCAAATACAATAGTAACAGGGTAATCGACCATCAAGAACAATCAAATTCTCTTCTATGACTGAAAACGACACTTGCGACACTTTCAAATCAAGAGACGACAGTACAATTACGTTACTTCTTTGCAAAGGAGAACTGAAAATGACTTAACAAATACATAAAAACATTTACAGTTCTTTGCACAATGGAGGCAGAATAACAGTAAGGAAAGGGGTTTCAAACAGAGGTGTACTGACTACAGGCAGCAAAACTCTTGAATAGATATGAAAAGAGTGAACACAGAAACCAAAATTTAGGAACAATGCCTAGTCTGATCAGCGCACCTGTAACACAATGAATTTGAAATGCAGCACACCTACTACACTCAAGAAGTGCGCTGAATTTGAGATTCACAGAACAGATAGTGCGCTGGACTAGGGACGAGACTTTGATTGTGTTCCAAGTCACAGTTTGCAGTTCAGTTCAGGGATTTTGGCCGAGCAAGTGGTAATCAGTAAATCAATCATAGGGGTAGATCCAAGGAGGTTACTAGAGCCACCACAAGGGCAATTAGAGAGTTTGTAAATCCATTGTTTAATTCATAAATGAAACCCAGAGATTGAATGAAGCGGCATTTATAGGCTACCTGGCTCAACTTTAGGCTTCGTCTGTAAGTTTATAAAGTAAACAAATGTAGATAAACAAACAACCTAGTCACTCCCCAGCGGAGTCGCCATTTTGTTACAGGGAAAAGTGTCTACACAGAACTGCTTATCCCACTAAGGTGTGGTAGCTACCTTAGAAACAAACAAAGTAAAGCTACTTTCGTTTTTCCTTTATGAAATATAGATGAGAGAAGAACAAAGGAGACCAACCTCTGTCTTGCGCTTATCTCCTAGTTCGATTCCTCTCTCTTCTGATAGTCCTTCGCTACTTGCTTCCTTGTACGCTCAACTTCATAGAGTACCTGTAGAATCAGAGTAGCATAATGTAGAGCTATAAAAAGGGTCTCTTTCACCTCTAATTATCTCACATTAATATGTCAATCCGGGAACGTTTGGTTATTGCAAAGAGTGACTCAATCTGAGGCTATTTGTCAGAGTAATGCTAGTAGTACAGTGTCCTACAAAAACACAAGAGTAAACTAATGCTTGTCTATGACTAAGTTCCTTCAAATGACTAAAGCACACACTCTTAAGGCTAGGCAACTTTATCAGTCAAGGGTTCGACAGCAATAGCCCATCCCTTTGGAAACTGATGGAAAGGAAACTAGAGCATGGACCACGGGTCTGGGAGTGAGGCAGTAAATACCGAGGCTCACTACAGCCACAGATCGTCTCTCACACCAAATGCGAGTAAATGAACTGGCAGATAAAAATGGAACGACAAATAGCAAATCTAGAATGGAATAGCAATGCTTAAAATGGAACAGCAATTCTGAAATGGAACAGCAATCGCTATAACTAAACCTCGCGAGTAATAATCAAACTTTATCCTATCAACTCAAATGCTCTCATTGTAATCAAAACTCCAATCTTTCATTCTCCAAGCAAATCACGCAACCAACTAATGGAACAACAATGACTACTAATTATGGAACAGCATGTGAAAATCATACACACATAACAGTCTGAAGAAGTAATCTGATTTAACACTAATCATCAATAGGAATTACAACTGTGTTTCAAAATGGAACAACATGAATCCTGAATCATAAAGAACACACCTTTCAGATAATTACCTTAACACACATACTCAGCATAGAAGCTCCATAACACAATGATAACAATGTTCAATTAAGTCTAATAAGATTTCATCCACTCTGAAAGTATTGATAATATAATGCAGAGTCAATGGAAAGAACATTAATGAACGAATCTTAGCAGAGCATGTGATGTAACTTATAAAGCATATCAGATTACCAACTAGTGACGATAAGCAAACCACGCAGAAATCAAATCGTAGTGATACAGAAGCAAGTGTCCTCCGGGGCCGGGCCCTTAGCCTCAAGGGTACACCGCTTTAAGTTAATCCAGACGCAAAGATAAGATAATCACCAAGTTTATATTAATGCATAAAATAGAAAGTACAATGAGCCAAGTTCAACGAGACTCGATGATCAAAGTTCAATCTTTAACAAGAAGTTACATAAAAGCATCTCCCCCAGACTAACAGTGCCATCCCTTTATATAAGGGTAACGGCGGAGATGTCTAAGCAATAAGATAAATGAAGCAGCGATCCTCAGGATTGAAGATCCCGAGGGATTCACCAAACTGTTAATCCCTAATCAATTCTTTTCTCCTCCGCCGAGCTGGTGCCTTCTCCTCCTTTTCCAAACCGGTTTGCTTCAGCCTGCTTTGCCTCGTTTGCACTCAGTCCTTCATCAAAGGGACAGCAGTTACCCTGTTCTTATCTTTTTCTTTGGAACAACAGCTCCTCGTTTTTAGCCTTTCCTGCACAGGAGAATGACAACTATCAGCGGTTAAGTCTTGCATACTAATTCCACATATTTTATCACAATTCTCTATTGTTTTCCACATTCATGATGTAAAAGATTCATAAGTCCCATTGAAAAGCCACTGAAATGATCATTAAAAACATACCTTTTTAGTACTCCACACACCCCCCTGCTTACCCTGTTTCATGCCCTCATGAAAACGTTGTAGTTGACATGCAAAGCAGTGAGAGAATAGGCTGGAGAAGGAATCTCATGTGGAGGCCTACAGCCATGGTGAGTGACTAGGTAGTCAAAGAACTGGCCTGTTTGACCCTCAGGCATCTCATATAGGGCTTGGTATCCGGGTGCAGGGTGCCAGATAATTGGACTGCGGAATATATATCCTAACCAAGATGGCCCTGCCCTCAAAATGATTTCGCCATAGAGGTTCAAACGATTGGCAGCTAATTGAAAATTCTCATACTTAAATGGCTCCCTGAGCTGGATGTTTGGATTAGAGATTCGGTACCGGAATTTGGCTGCATCAATGGCGAGGTCTTTGATAGAAATAAAATATTCTAAACTTTGTTGAATGAGTGCCTCGTGCATGGGTCCTAATGTTTCGATGACACCCGGAGTTCTCATAAGGTTTCTATGTGCTTTCCATAGCCGTACTGGGTCCCTAGGCTCAGCCCTTACCCACAAGTCTAGGCCATTTTCCTGTCTCTGGAAAGTGTTATAGGCTTTGAGCCATTTAATCTGATTAACCCCGAATGAGATGAATGCTTGCAATTGAATGTCCCCAACAAAAGGGCCAGGGTTCAACTCAGTCTCCTGATCTAGCACAAGGTTATGCAAATAAAATTCACATAGCAATCTCTGGACCTTCACTCCATAATGTTTACAACAATCTATAAAGTCATTGACAGTGTTAATTTGTATCGGGGCACCTGCTTTAACAACCTTTATTTTTAATTGTAAGTATCGTTCCAATAAAAACAGAGTATAGTTTTTGGCAGGGGCCCTACATGCTAAAACGTCTTTGTATAAAGAACACAAGGTATCCATCTGTTTGATAACAGTATCTAGCGACGGGTTACCTTTGCAACTTTCTCCTGTTCCTTTTGCCACCCTTCAAAGGTTTGGCTTTCAGATTGGTTGACGTTCCTTAGTTGCTGTTGGAGTTCTTCATACTTCTCACGAGGGACTGTTTGCTCTCTAAGCCTCTCCATTTCTTGCTGAACATGTTTCAATCCTTTGTGCAAGGTTCTTGTCTTTGGATCTCTTTTCCATGCATCAGTGGAGGCCGGGAGTTTTACCTGGACTTTCTTATTGCATTGTTTCGAGTTCAGAACCCTTATCACACTTGAGGGTGGTGCCTCTGTTTGAATCTCCTTGTTGTCCTTTTCTTTTTTAACACGAATACCAGCTGGCAGCTGTTCCTTTTCAAATGGAACAACAGTCTGTCCCTCAGCATTATTTGGAACAACAGTTGGACCTTCAGCTTCCCTTGGAACAACATCTGGGCCTTCAGCTTCATTTGGAACAGCAGCTGGGCCTTCAGCTTCATTTGGAACAGCAGCTGGGCCTTCGGCTTCATTCGAAACAACAGTTGGATTTTCAGCAGGGTTTTGATCAACAGAGCGATTTTTAGTCCTCCACCATTTTATCCTGTGGTTTCTTACTGCAGTGGTCATCTTTTTCTTACTGGTGGTCTTCCTTGTCCTCTGCCTTGTTTTCAGGATCCTGATCTGCTAGTGGAGCTGGGCTATTATGCTCAATAACCTCCGCTGTTCCTTTCGTAATTCTCTAATTTCCAATGTTTTATTAGAAGGAACAATAGGCTTTTTGCTGCGTTCTGGATCGTGACTAGTCCCTGGATCTTTCTCCTGGGGTGCTTCTTCACTGTTTTGTGCTGGCTGTTCTGGGGTAAGAACCCTAACTGGTTCCGTGGCTTCGCTTTCTATCCTCACTTCCTCTGGTGCTGTGGGAACAAATTGTTCCCTCTCAGTATCTCCTATCTCCTTTTCATCATGAACGGACAGATTTCCTTCTTCTGCCTCTTCTGCATGTGGTTTTTCTGGTGCATCTTCTTCCTGGGGTTTGTCGCGGAGGTATGATGGAGTGGAAGGTTGGCCATACTCACCCATATTGGCCAAGATTGTGGCCAATTCCTCTTCTCCCACTGGGTCCTATGGTGGACTACCTACCTGCTGTCCCATTTCCTCCTCCTACCTGGATTGTCCATTTTCTGCCTCAGGATGCTTAGCTTCCATTTCAGGATGCTCAGCTTCTGTCTCAGGAGGCTCAGGTTTTGTCTTAGGAGGCTCGGCTTCTGTTTCCGAATGCTCAGCTACTTCGTCATTTTCCTCTTCGGATTGCTCAGCCTCCTCGGCCTCTCCTTCCTTTTCTCCTTCACCTTGTTCTTCTTCTATTTCTGGTCATGAGGGTTGCTCGTCCTCAATTACCACTGGCTGGCTAGTGCTTTCCTGGAGTTTTTCTGGCCTTCCTCTTATCCGGGCTAACCTGACTAATTTTCTGCGTTTCTCTGGCTGTTCCGGTGTATCAGTGTCATGCTTATGCTTTGCTGATTCCTGGAGGGTTTCTGGTCGTTCGGATGTGCTTGCAACATGTTTTTGTTTTCTTAATTCTCTGCGTTTTTCCGGACGTTCTGGTGTGCTTGTAGTATGTTTACATTTTGGGGAAGGTGCTGTCGCTCTCCTCTCAATTATTGCAATTAATTCTTCCCAGCTACTTTGCTGCTGGGTGAGGCTATGACTAACTATTAGTCGGATTAATCCATGGTGGCTGACAACTGACTCTACATGCTGTGCCTTTCTCAGGCTTTGTGCGACGTCATGGAGTAAAGAATTCAAAAGTGCAGGAAGGTTTACAGAGCATTTTTTCTTTAAAACAGCTAAGAGTTTAAGGTGTCGTGGCCTTACCACGTCTTTTCTCCCTTCGCAGGTGATGTAGCTTTGCACTGTTCTTGCTAATTATGCCCAGGGGTCTTCTAGCGTTGCTGGCAGAACTCCCTTCCCTTTAATTGTTAAGCTCTGGCCTTCGTCCTGGAAAATTTCCATGATCTTCTGGAGTCTTTCCTTCTTTAATGTCCATACAGGTCTGGTGGCTGGTAGTCCCGAGACTTCTGCAATTATATTGTCGGTGACCACTATCCGCTTCCCTCGCACCGTGGAGTGATCCTCCTGCAGGTTCTGCAGAAATTCCATCGCCACTGTTTCATTGGACTCCTGCAGGCGACTGAGATAAGTCAGCCATCCTGCTCTTTCCAGGATCTCCCGAGCAGCAGCGGAGATTGTCAACTCCTGTGGTTCGCTTCGAACTGCCCTGCCTCCCATGGTTTCACTGTGGATTCTCAATGGAACAGCAACTGCTTGTGCTGTTTGAAACACAGAGAGGGTAATAATCGTTGGATTTAGAAAAACACAGAGTATGCAACAGAAATGACTTATGAACAACAACTTGCATAGAAAAAAATAGAAATGTCATGCCATTAAACTGTGCCATTTCCTGGTACACTATCTTTCCCGAATAGTGAGCTGACACATAACCCGGGGAATCATGAGGTTAACTTCCCCCCCACAATGCGATAGGCTGCCCCAGCCGTCAAAGAAAGGAGCGGCACCCCGATCTGTAACCAAGTCATAAAGGAACAACGTATGAAAATATGCCATGTTTAGAAAAACAACGGATTGCCGAAATCGAGGCGTAAAGTTAGATCGCGTATTACGTAAGAGGCTGCTGTGATATGATGCGAGGCCGGGGGATAGGACGTCTGTCGTACTTGCCAAATCTCAAGTGGTCATTGTCACCTCCTTTGCCATGATTGGTGTAATAAATGTCCATGCGGTATATAAGTCGGGAAATAATGTATGATTAGTGCCTAGGATATAAGAAACAAAAGAGTATTAGTATCCTACCTATTGGTGTAATTAATGTGACTTCGATACCATTAACAATGCTCTGCTGCTGACAGGTGTCCATAACCTTGGCAGAGTTGTTTATTTCACCCCCGGAACCATGATCCTTTATGTGCATATTAAGGAATGTGATGTCAAAGTGTAGGCCATTATGCTGGCTTGGTAACCAGTTAGCCATAATGCCATTCACGAGGAGGGGGCGAAGAGTGGGCAGGCCGGCTCGTGATGAGACCTCTTGTTCCAAGGTTTGTTTATTTGCTATACCTTTTGGACCATATCCCTGGTGTGGTGGCCATAGTGGGAATGCCACTTCGCTTCCATCCTCATGATCATGGTAGGCTGACTCTTGATGAGACCCCCTATCCTGCATTTGAAAATTTATATTTCATTTGCTTTTTCTTTCTCTTTTTTTTTTCATACAACACTTTTCCTTATATATCCACAAAGGGTGGTTCAACACTCCCTAAGAGTAGGAATGGTGGAAGAAGTCTTATCATCTCAATAGGAGGATATAAACCATTTGCTCTTATTCCTGAACAAAAATCAAAGGGAGTTAAAAAAAGAATGGCATGATAAAGATAACCAATCAGGGCAAAATTAATAAGACAATGACAACAAAAGATAAGTATATCCTTCCTTCTGTCCTCTTACCAATACATAGCCTTATAAAGATAGCGATTTATAATTGCCTGATTTCAGTATGTTGTGATTTTGTATTCATTGCATAAGTGCATCGCTTGTCTCTAAAAGACTTTGAAAGAATAGGGGCAAGAAGCATCCTCACTTGGACCAGCAAGAGGTTAGCTGTTTCACAAAGAGAGAAGAAGTATGCTAGAACAATAAAGGAGCATAGGTTTCAAAAGTGCAAATGCCGTTCCTTTTGAAAAAGGAACAGCAGAACACAGCAATGCCGTTCCTTTTGAAAAAGGAACAACAGAACATACCAATGGCGTTCCTTTTGAAAAAGGAACAGCAAAAATCAAAATGTTGTTCCTTTTAGAAAAGGAACAGCAAGACAAGCGAACGTCGTTCCTTTGAAAAAGGAACAACAAAAATCAAAAGTGCTGTTCCTTTTGAAAAGGAACAACAGAAAATCAAAAAGTGTTGTTCCTTTTGAAAAGGAACAACAAAAAATCAAAAAGTGCTGTTCCTTTTGAAAAGGAACAGCAGAAAATCAAAAAGTGCTGTTCCTTTTGAAAAGGAACATCGGAAAATCAAAAGTGCTGTTCCTTTTGAAAAGGAACAACAGAAAATCAAAAAGTGCTGTTCCTTTTGAAAAGGAACAACAGAAAATCAAAAAGTGCTGTTCCTTTTGAAAAGGAACAGCAGAAAATCAAAAGTGCTGTTCCTTTTGAAAAGGAACAGCAGAAAATCAAAAGTGCTGTTCCTTTTGAAAAGGAACAGCAGAAACATGCAAATGCCATTCGTTTCAGGAATGACAGAAAAATTGAAATCTATGTGTGCACAAACAAGTTTGAAGAAAAGAAATTATGTACAAATTGTGAAAAGAAATGAATTCCTTAATGAATTACAGGTGAGGAAGATTTCTCTTCCTCTCCTAAAATCTCCATATCAGCGTCTCTGCGTAGCTGTTGGCAGAAGGATTCCCGAGTGAGTGGTTTACGATAGAGATGAACTCGGTGGCCATTCACTTTGAAGGTATATCCAGAACCGTCAATGGTGATTAAAGTGATGGTCCCATTGTCATGTACCTTCTGGATTTCGTATGGTCCCAACCAACGAGTTTGGAGTTTCCCAGGGAAGTCCTGAAACCGAGAGTCATATAATAGGGCCCAGTCTCCCTCATGGAAGACTTTGTTTTTGATGAGGGCATCATGCCATTTAGCTCGCTGCTGTTGAATCAATGCTATATTTTGTAGTGCGGAGAGCTTAATTTCGTCCAATTCATTGATCTGTTGTAGTCGATTAATCTGTGCCTCAGTTAGATCTAAGCCAACTTCCTGTGCTGTTCGTAATGTTTGGATTTCATATTCTATAGGAAAAATGGGTTGTTTTCCAAACACTAATTGATAAGGTGAGTAACCTGTGGTGCTTCTCCATGTTGTTCTATAGGCCCAGAGTGCTTCAGGTAGTCGGGCAGCCCAATCACGCCTATGTGACGCAATGGTTTTCGTTAGAATTGATTCTATTACCTTATTGCTGCTTTCTACTTGTCCGTTCGCCTGTGGGTGATATGGAGTAGTGATTTTGTGCTGGACATGATAATTATTAAGTGTTGCTGCTAATCTATTGCCAGCAAATTGTGGTCCTCCGTCAGTGATTATTTCCCTTGGAAGGCCATAACGTACAAATAGATGGAACATGAACTGTATGATAGAGTCCTCTGTGGCTCTTGGCAATGCTTCTGCTTCAACCCACTTGGTGACATATTCTGTTGCCACCAAAATATATGTTCTCTGATTTGATGAGGGGTTGATGGGTCCAACAAAATCAAGAGCCCATCGCTCAAATGGTTCTATGACTAACTGAGGTTTGAGAGGCATCTCGTCAGCTTGACCAGGATGTCCTGCTCGCTGGCAGCTGTCATAGGCTTGGACAGATTTCTTTGCATCTCTGAAAATCGTGGGCCAGTAATATCCTGTCTGTAATACTTTGTGTCCAGTTCCACGCTCAGCGAAGTGTCCCCCACATGGTCCATCGTGACAGGCTTTTAGGATGTCAAAGATTTCATCTTCTCGAACACATCTCCTGATATGCATGTCTGCCCCTGTATGAAACAAATAGCCCCCAATCCAGGAGAATCGAGTACTCTTCTGAACAATCTGTAGGGGTTAAGTGTTTTGGTA
The DNA here is from genome assembly GCA_031772625.1 of Pinus tabuliformis. Classification (NCBI taxonomy): domain Eukaryota; kingdom Viridiplantae; phylum Streptophyta; class Pinopsida; order Pinales; family Pinaceae; genus Pinus; species Pinus tabuliformis. Next base: position 1,787,741,183 of record CM062817.1, on the reverse strand, counting down.
GTTTACCTACTGCAAGGTAATTGGCAACATTGGCATACCAGGGTGTTCGAACAGCAACAACAAACAGATGTTCGTCCGGAAATTGATCTTCAACTACTACTGTATCAATTGGCTTTGGCATTCTTGAGAGAAAATCAGCTACATGATTCTCTTTGCCAGGCCGGTCCTTGATTGTGATATCGAATTCCTGCAATAAAATCAACCATCTAGTTATTCTGGCATTTGTGACAGGCTTATTTGCTAAGTATTTTATGGCGGAATGATCCGTATACAAAATAACAGGATAGCCTGTAATATAATGTCTAAATTTATTGACAACATGTATTACAGCTAAGAATTCTTTTTCAGTAACAGTGTAATTTAATTCAGCAGGGGATAAATTGTTGCTGATGTAATAGATAGCATATGGTTTTTTATCCTCTTCTTGCCCAAGGATTGTGCCAATGGCTGTATCTGAGGCATCAGCTGATATCTGAAATGGCAGATCCCAGTTTGGTCCTCGCAGGACTGGGGCTGTGGATACAAGCTTCTTTAAATCCTTGAAAGCACGTTCACATTTTTCTGTCCAAAGAAAATCAACGTTACCAGTTAGTGCATATAAAGGTGCAACAATGTGTGAATAATGTTCTATAAATCGTCTATAATATCCAAAAAAGCCAAGAAAGCTGCGTACCTCTGTTTGAGTAGTAGGAGTGGGAATAAGCAAAAGTATTTGGATTTTGGCCGGGTCTACCTGAATTCCGGCTGCTGAAACATAGTGTCCTAGAATAAGTCCTTCAGTCATCATCATGTAACATTTTTCGTGACTTAAGCAAAGCCTGGTAGCTATACAACATTGTAGGACTTTTTCGAGGGTATTTAGTGCTGGATCAAAATCATCTCCATAAGGTGTAAAGTCAGCCATATACACTTCAAGTCCATCATTTATTAAATCTGCAAAAATGCTAAGGATAGCCCTTTGGAATGTGGCGGGAGCATTACATAGGCCAAAAGGTAGAACTCGGTAGGCAAATGTCCCCCAAGGACAACTGGAAGTTGTTTTGTCCTGGTCTTCAGGGGCAATCTGAATATGATTGTATCCACTGAAGCCATCCAGGAAGGAAAATAATTTTTTTCCTGCCAAAGTATCTAGCACTTGGTCTATGAATGGGAGTGGAAAGTTGTCTTTTTGTGTTGCTTTATTGAGTTCCCTGTAATCCACACAAATTCTCCATTTCCCATTCTTTTTTGGTACGACCACAAGCGGAGAGACCCATTTACTTTTAGAAATAGGATAAATAAAATTAACATCTAACAGTTTTTGAAGTTCCGCTTTCACCACATCTTTTAAATGAGGATTAAGTCTTCTCTGCGGTTGACGGACAGGTCTAGCATCTTTTTCTATATAAATGTGGTGTGTACACAAATGTGGGTCGATTCCTTTCATATCAGGGTAATCCCATGCAAATGCCTGTTGATACTTTCTTAATAAATGGATGAGCTTAGTTTCCTGTTCAGATGTGAGGTTGGCATTGATATTTAAAGTTTTTCCCGGTTCAATTTCCACAATTTTACTATTTGCGACAGAAGTAACAGGTATTGTTTGATCATGTGTGTCTTTCAGAGGATCTTCTTCTAATTCATTATCAAATGTTGCTTCCATCATGTGACATTGTGTGCAGGATTCAGTTTCAGTTTGACTAATGAAATTGTTAATGGCATCATCTTCTGTTTGGTCTTTAAAATCAAGTGCCTCTTGCAAAGTCAATGGAGATCTAATGTTATCAGTAAGGTATGATACATGATACTTGTTAGTTTTAATTATTGTGAGACTTGGCTGCGCTGGAGGGTATAGAACCAAATTCTTAATATCAGGTCCTTTAGTTATGGTCATATTTCCTTGCCGGCAACCAATGTAAGCATCGGCGGTGGCAAGCCAAGGCCTTCCTAGGATTAGCGGGTGTCCATCAAGTCGGGTTTTTGGATTAATTATCAGGAAATCGGTCGGATATTCCCAGGAATCTATAGAGACCATGACATCGTGTAAAGTAACTTCTGGTCTAATCACAGATCGGTCGGCCAATTCTAACAAAGTAGAGGTAGGTTCTACAGATGTAATGCTGAGTTTTTGACAGGTGGTGGTTGTTAAAATATTGATTTCAGCTCCTAGATCAACTAAGGCATTAGACAAGGTCTGATCGTAAATTTGAACAATTACAATTGGATTTCCTGGGTCTTCATATTTGATGGGTGTTTCTTTCCCAGACAAGAGATCAGATAAAGTACCGACTACTTGGACTCTTGGATTAGTTGTTATATTCCTCCTTGGTTTCTTTATGCACAATTCTTTAATAGTTTTTGCATATATAGGAATATCTTGAATGGCTTGGAGGAACGGGATTTTTATGTACAAATTTTGTAATTCCCCCAGAATGTCAAAGTCAGGATACTGTAAAGGTCGAGGTATGACTAATCGTTCTGGGAACGGGGGAGAGGATGTGGTTGCTTGATTATGAGACTGCTGCTTATTTGCATCCTCTTGCTGCAACTGATGTTCTCTTACTAACTGATCTTCACTATGAACTGTTTTATCTCCCTCATTTTCAATGATACGTCCAGATCGTAATTGAAGATCATTACACTCCCGCAGGTCGGGTCCTATTTCTGGTGATTCTATGATTTGAAGAGATTGGACCGGTCTGTTATTTGGATTGGGGTTGGGTTGGGCTGGGAGTTGCGGTCTCAAATTAGACTGGGGATTTTGTTGTAGAGCTGGCAGAGTAGGTTGAGGGAGCGGAATAGTTCCTACTGGCTGTTGCATCGGTCTTTGCCAGTTTGTCTGCCAGGATGAACCTTATGAAGTAGGGGGAGTCCATTGCGGAGGATATGGGTTATTTTACCAATATGGTGAAGTATAAGGGAAATTCGGCCAACTAGATTGATTTGGATGATTCAGCCATGGCTTTGAAGAAGGAAACGGTGGCGGTGACCAATTTGAGAATGAAGGTGGGTGCTAATTTTGCCACATATTATATTGTTCAGCATTATATTGTGGAGGCTGAAAAGAAGAGGTTGGGTCTGAAAACATACCAAATTGCCTTTGCTGCCACTGGCGGCGCTGGTTGATCAAGTACACCGATTCTGGTTCTTCCTCTGCTTCCTTGTATACTACTTTTAATCCAGGAAGTGAGGGGCAACTTTCCGTAAGATGATCGTTTGTACAGATGGCACATGTTTGGACTGTATCCAGTGGACACTCCTTGTGACTATGTTTTTTTCTGCATCGGGGGCAGAAGATTGTCAAATTCTGTTCCGCCTCCATCTGCTTCTGCTTGGCCTGTATAATATCAAGTTGTGTAGTTAGTGTCCCTAGAATATCAATTTTAAATTTTTCTAATAAATTTCCAATCTCCACACGCGTTACTCCTTCTGTTGCTATCTTATTGTCTCTTGCAAACCGATCATATTCTGCCGGTTTTATTCTTGTGCTACCTCTCGAACTCCTGATGCATAAATAAATTATGTCAGCAAAATTCTCTTGATAAATATCCCCTTTTCCCATGATGTTTAATGTTTCGATCCACTGTTCCTTCATGCCCCTTATCAATGCAGTTTTTAGCACATTATCAGGTAAAGGTAGTGATGCATAAGGAGATCTTTGTAAATTATATTGAAAACGTTCCACATATTCTTCTAATGTTTCGTTTGGTTTGGCTGTCATTTGAAATATTTTGTCTTTCAATTCTCTAGACCTACAATAATCCTGATATTTTTTTAAGAAGGATTCTTTCATCTGATCCCAATTGTTGATGACCCCACCACCTAGTCCCATAAACCATCTTAGAGTAGCTCCCTTTAATGTTGAGGGGAATAATTTCAATTTCTGGGGATCGGTGGTGTAATCATATCCCCTACACAACACATCAAATTCGAATAAAAATGCATCCAGATCTTCTGATGTGAGACCATGAAAGGTTGGGATATGTTGAAGAGGGATAGCTTTCATGGGCGCATTTGCTGTAGAATCCACTATAGGATATTGTAATGTAGAGGTTTGAGTATTTGGCTGATTCTGAGCCATAGGATCGAATATATGCCAATAACCTTCTGGGATATCTAGGAGGGTATTCCTAGGTTGAGAGGGAACGATTTTAGCAGGGATAGTTTTAATGGCACTTCCTTTATCTGGGATAAGAGGAATACCTGATGTCTGAGGAGATTGAATTCCCTCAACAATGATTTTCGCAGCACTCCCCTTATTTGGGCTGTTTAATGGCTGATCTGTTCCAATGGGAGATTTTGGTTCCTCAGTTTCCCCTGTTTCTCCTTCTCCTTCACAAAAGTTGCTGAAATTCCCTTCCTGCAATAGTTCTGGAGTAGAATTTTCAATTTCCTGAAAGTCCTGCTCTTCAGTTTGACTATGCACCTCAGCAAAGGCTACATATGGTGATCTTGTGGCCTGAAGGGAACTAGTAGGATGCTTAGAAATGATTTTCCTGGGACCTACTGATGGTTGAGATTCTGTTTTCTTATAGATTTCGTCTATGAAAGTTGTTCGGCCAAGGGTCACCGGCCCCTTATCTTTTTCGGGTTTGGATGGAAGCTTGATATTCTTTTCTGGTTTTTTCTGCTTAGTCATGCACTTAAATGAACTGCTAAATTCTATTCAATCAAAGCGAGAGCAAATCTGTTAGGAAAGCGGACAGTGGAGCAGGGCTTTTACATGCTCCGCACGCAGGTTCTTACCTTTCATTTTTAAGATCCAACTCTTCCCTAGCAGGTTTGTACATTACTCTGAAAAAGACAAATGGCTACACTCTTTCCCCGGCAACGGCGCCAAAATGTAGAGCTATAAAAAGGGTCTCTTTCACCTCTAATTACCTCACATTAATATGTCAATCCGGGAACGTTTGGTTATTTCAAAGAGTGACTCAATCTGAGGCTATTTGTCAGAGTAATGCTAGTAGTACAGTGTCCTACAAAAACACAAGAGTAAACTAATGCTTGTCTATGACTAAGTTCCTTCAAATGACTAAAGCACACACTCTTAAAGCTAGGCAACTTTATCAGTCAAGGGTTCGACAACAATAGCCCATCCCTTTGGAAACTGATGGAAAGGAAACTAGAGCATGGACCACGGGTTTGGGAGCGAGGCAGTAAATACGGAGGCTCACTACAGCCATAGATCGTCTGTCACACCAAATGTGAGTAAATGAAACGGCAGATAAAAATGGAACGGAAAATAGCAAATCTAGAATGGAACAGCAATGCTTAAAATGGAACAACAATTCTGAAATGGAACAGCAATCGCTATAACTAAACCTCGTGAGTAATAATCAAACTTTATCCTATCAACTCAAATGCTCTCATTGTAATCAAAACTCCAATCTTTCATTCTCCAAGCAAATCACGCAACCAACTAATGGAACAACAATGACTACTAATTATGGAACAACATGTGAAAATCATACACACATAACACTCTGAAGAAGTAATCTGATTTAACACCAATCATCAACAGGAATTACAACTGTGTTTCAAAATGGAACAGCATGAATCCTGAATCATAAAGAACACACCTTTCAGATAATTACCTTAACACACATACTCAGCATAGAAGCTCCATGACACAATGATAACAATGTTCAATTAAGTCTAATAAGATTTCATCCACTCTGAAAGTATTGATAATATAATGCAGAGTCAATGGAAAGAACATTAATGAACGAATCTTAGTAGAGCATGTGATGTAACTTATAAAGCATATCAGATTACCAACTAGTGACGATAAGCAAACCACGCAGAAATCAAATCGTAGTGATACAGAAGCAAGTGTCCTTCGGGGCCGGGCCCTTAGCCTCAAGGGTACACTGCTTTAAGTTAATCCAGACGCAAAGATAAGATAATCACAAGTTTATATTAATGCATAAAATAGAAAGTACAATGAGCCAAGTTCAACGAGACTCAATGATCAAAGTTCAATCTTTAACAAGAAGTTACATAAAAGCATCTCCCCCAGACTAACAGTGCCGTCCCTTTATATAAGGGTAACGACGGATATGTCTAAGCGATAAGATAAATGAAGAAGCGATCCCTCAGGTTCGAAGATCCTGAGGGATTCGCCAAACTGTTAATCCCTAATCACTTCTTTTCTCCTTCGCCGAGCTGGTGCCTTCTCCTCCTTTTCCGGACCGGTTTGCTTCAGCCTGCTTTGCCTCGTTTGCACTCGGTCCTTCGTCAAAGGGACAATAGTTACCCTGTTCTTATCTTTTTCTTTGGAACAACAACTCCTCGTTTTTACCCTTTCCTGCACAGGAGAATGACAACTATCAGCGGTTAAGTCTTGCATACTAATTCCACATATTTTATCACAATTCTCTATTGTTTTCCACATTCATGATGTAAAAGATTCATAAGCCCCACTGAAATGATCATTAAAAACATACCTTTTTAGTACTCCACACATAACACTATACAAGAACATGGATCTATAATCATAAACAATCTAGGATCAGATGTAAATTGACCATACAAATGCATAAAACATAAATGGCACAAGAGTATGGAGGAAAACTTGAATAGCTTTTATTGATAATCAAGAAAGAGCCAAGGGAGTTACAACCAGTTGTTCTGACCCAGCATCATCCTCTCAGCAAGTAAGCCCTTCTTCACCTCATACAAAGCTTAGATCACCCAACACTATGTTGTTGTCTCAAGAAACCAACAACAATTCGTTACAAGATGCAAAATTCCAGCCTCTCACCTCCAGATCTCTGGGATGAGAGATCTATATATAGATATTTACAAAGGTGTGAGTCAGCTCTGGGTTTTTGATTAATGTCTTCTCTCTGATAGTTCTTGATTCCACTTGGAGATCTCATTGATCTCTTACTCATCCTTGGGCGATTTTGAGAGGCAAGTGTCACAGGAGAAGTTTCTGGAAGATTCCATGATCATCCACCTCGCAAACTGTCTCCACCACTTGTCTTTTCTCATCCATCGCACCCGATAGAAGGGATTTTTGAAATGCAACGCACTTCCCGTGTGTACAAGGTGAGTTGCATCGCACCCTGGCCATGGAGCAAGTGAAATGATCCAGTTTTGACCAGTTCTGAGTAGTTTTTCATGGAGAACTTCTGGGAGATGCTGTAATCAGTTGACCTTGTTCTTTTAGGGGTTGGAACAACACCTTTAGGGACTTAGGAGCCCTTGGTTTATGGACATTTATGATTGGGGTTGCAGTGCCCAAAAATGTATATAACAGGGTAGCACCCCGAAAAGTTTTGGTTTTGGACCCTATGTTAGGTTGGGTGGACCCACCTATGGTTTTGTGCATGATTTTCGCACATGGTTTTGGATGCAATGGTTTTCGGTTCATGGTTTTGGACGCGATGGTTTTTCGGTCCAGGGTATTGGATTGTAGGCAGAACTAGCTAGCAATCCTTAGACTATAATTTAATTTTCTATGTAATCTGGTATTGCCCTTAGCTCTGGGATGGACTCGCACTACTAAGTACATTTTCTGATCAAGTAATACAAGTAATCCGCCATGTTATTCATGCACTGTGTTTAATTTATCTTTGATGCGTACTTGAATGTTGAATCTTTTCATTTCTTAAACAGGAAACGAGCTGGTTGGCTAGGGCCCAGCCAACCCAGCTTGTTTACCCTTATGCTTCCGTTATTCGGAAAGACTGTGTGGATATTTCCCTTTGCAGTTGCGTGGTGTGAACAATTTTATATTTGTTTATGAATTTCTGATTTAAATCTATCTCGGAGTTAAGTGTGAAACAGATCCGTGGCTTGGGAGTTAATTGAGTTATTTATTTTTTATAATTCCTTTCTCACATTTCTTTAATCATAGTTCTTGTCTCGGTTTTCTTTCGCTTGGATCGTGCAGGAAGACCTTTTCCTATACCAGTGCATGTGATTTCCTGCACTCCGGTTCAGTGATTTATTTTACAGCGAACATTTTATTTCTTTCCCTGATTATCATTTTAGTTATTCTTGCAAGCAAATGGACTGCTAATTTCAGTAATTATCTTTAGCATTAAAAGTATATGTCTGAAGGATCTGAGAACAATTGCATGAATTTATCATAGACACGTTATACTTGCATTTTATGCTTTACGACCAAGGAATAGAAACACTTTAAGTGGATTGCCGAAGTTAGATGATACATGCAGATCACTTAGACTACTGCTTTGATTACTTCGAATTGCTTTCATTTCATGAATTTTAATTCCTTTGAAAGATTTAATTGATTAAAGCATTTGTTTTCCATAGATAATTTATCTCAGAATTTCATTTGCAACTGCAATTCTTTTTCAGCACATCTTTCAATCTTTTCGAAAGTAAATTAGAAACTTGGTGAAAGAAACTCTACCTTGGTGCAAGAGCTGGTTTCTTGTCATAGAAACAGAGTGCTCTAAGCCCTGAGGCTTAGAGAACCTCCACAAAGACATAGATCTTCAGTAATGGAGGTAAAATATACTTTTACACAGAGGCACTATACCTGCACTAGTGCAAGCACATTGCAATAGTACAAAAACAGGTTGTTTGTGTAGAAGGAAGATCAAGAGGAAAACAGATCTCTGCAAGGGCCTACTTGTCAAACTGTTAGCCATCTATTTGAAGATAAACATAACATTTCCTTCCAGCATTTAAGATTGCTTCAGTTGTGTGAAAGCTCATTTACTTGCAAATTGTTCTTTTATATTCCAGCACTAGAGTTGCTTTGGTGTCGATTGCCTTTAAGATTGTTTTCTGTCTAATTCTGCAAACATTTCCTTTAAGAAGTAGGATTAAGAATAGGAAAAATTCATACCACTTCTTGCATTGCCTGTGCTTCATCTCTAAGTTTACGAAACCCTCGAGTTGACAATTAAGTGTTGAGGAATTTGCTTAAGTGCAATTCATGTACCCAACATTTTGGCGCCATTGCTGAGGAGGCGATTTGAATTGGTAAGAAATTTCCATTTTTGCAATAGGGGTAAGTCTGCTATTTTTTTTTTCCTGCAGCGTGATTCTATGGTTTGAAGGAATTTATAGGTGCTGAGTTATTTTTTGAAGATTGTAACTTTTTATTTGAATTTCATTTTGTCAATTTTTGAAATGAATGCCTAAAAGTGCTAGGGGTCCGAAGCCCACTAGGGGCCAACGAAATACTGACAAATCTGAAAATAGATCTCATATTATGCCTTCTTTTGCAGGCAGAAAGTCCAAACAAACTCAGACTCATCACACGTAACAATCCACTTGGGCTCTGGTAGCAGTGGTCCAGGTGTGACACAACCCATAAAGGGGAAGAAGGGGACTGTTGGAATCCATAGTCAGCCTTCTTAGCCTGTTGAGAGTGGTTCGTGTGGAAGAACAACAATGGCAGATGAGGAAGACCATGCAGAAGGAAGTGGTGAAAATCAGGTAAATGAGGAACAATCCACTTTTGGATTCCCGATTGTGAATCCTAATACACAAGTACAAATGAAAAATATTCCACCATCAGCTCTTCCTCATTTCTATGGTAAGGTACATGAAGATCTAGACTCTTTCTTATTTGAGTTTGATATTTTGTGTAGAAGTTATGATTATTCATATGATGCCGAAAATTGTTTCTTGCAACTCTCAAGGACACAACACTCCACTGGTTCATGGGACTAGGAGGAAACACTATAACTTCTTGGGAGCAAATGAAGAGAGTGTTCTTATTGAAATATCCGGAATATTGTAAAACTAGAGATATTCAAGATGAAATATTTACTATTATGCAAAATGATGATGAGATGCTAGAGGACTACTTAGAGATATTCTTGTACATCCTCCAAAGGTCAAAGCACGAAATTGATATAAGTACAATTAGAACCTTGTTCTTATGTGGGCTTACTGATGATGCTAGGAATAATCTAAATCTATTAGGACAAGGGGATATTGCTCAAAAACCTTTTGATCAGATCTGTGACTTGTGCAGGAAATTCTCGAGGAACCAATATAGATCCGGTAAAGGAATTCGGAATAGAAACAGGAAAACCAAATCTACTGATGCTATGATTATTGGATTAGAAAACAAAATGGACAATATGAAAATTGAAATAATGAATACTATTAGTAAACAAATAGACTCTTTGAAGTTTCAACAAAAACTTGTAGAAGAGCAAGAGTCATTGTCTATTTTCTGTCCAAGATGTAGAAGAAAGCATCCTTTAAGAGAATGTCCTCTAGATATTAAAGAAACTAATAAATGTGCAATTTGTGCAGAGAACCATGCTACAGAAAAATGTCCCTCCATACCTGGGCTGAAAGTTGTACTTGAAGGAGGACAACCTGAAGCCGAATCACTGCATGCTATGGGAGCATGAAGAAATTGGCCTTAGGTAAGTGTAGGTATGGTTCCTGAACCTCCACCACATTTTTTTGGTTATAATGCACACTCATATTCCTATCCTAACACTGGTCACTCTCAACATTGGCAACATGGGAACCAATACCAGTATGGAAAACCCTCCCAATATTGGCAACAAGGATGGATAGGGCCAAACCATTCACATCATTCCTATCCTTAACCTATGCAATCATACCCTCCTACATATGCACCTTACCCAATGCCACAACCATCATTACCTCAGTTGAGTCAACCTATGCCACCATTACCTTTACCTCCACCGTTTTGACCTTCTCAGCTACCTGCTCAACCTTTACCCAACCCCAATAATAAAGCAGTACAAATGATCCATTCTATGAACCTGCTTTCTTCATCCAGATATCAGACTATGCCAGTTGGAGTCAATGATCTCCAATTGAGATTAGGGAAGGTAGTAACCTCAGAAAATCAAAAGCAACCTATGGTGATTATCAATGAGAAAGGAGAGGAGGAAACTCTTGACCATTCTGAAAAAGATGACACCATTCAGCCTATCCCTGTACATTTTGAGCCCTTGTCATCTTCTTCCAACTGACCTCCCTATCTAGAGAGGTTAGTTGTGGAGAAGAAAGACCCCATTCCTGAGTCTAGCCTGGCTTCTGAGCTTAGGAACCTTTTCATAAGGGTACCTTTGCTCCAAGCTATTAAAGAGATCCCCATTTTTACAAAAATAATTAGGGAACTCTATCTCAAGAAGCCAGGAAGGAGAAGAATGGAACCTCAAACTATTCAATTTGTTGGTAGAGCAGCGGAGTTAATGATGGGGTGTATGTGTTATGAAACTAGCTCAAGAAAAGATAGAAAAGATAGATCAACGACTTAGAATTCAGCCTCTTCGAGGGGGAAACCTCCTTTACATTACATAAATGAACAATTCTTGGATGATTCAAATGACAAAGCCTCCTTTCTATATATAGGAGTTTAAGGAGTCACAATATAACCCAACCGACCTAACAATAATAATATAAAGCCACAAAAATAACAATAGAGGGATTCTATGGGGTACAGTAATAACAATATGGGGATAATAGGGGCACAACAATATTAATAAGGGATGCAACTACAATACTAATGGGGTAATTACTACTATTATAGGGACCCAACATGCCCCTCTCCTTCAAAAAAAGTGTTGTCCTCAACGCTTGAGTAGTTCTGGATGCTTCTGTATAAAATTCTCATCCTCCCATGTGGAATCTTCAGTGGAAAAGTTCTTACACTTGATAAGATACTCCGAAATTGATCGATTTCGTAGCTGTCGAGTTCTTGTTTCTGTGACTGATTCCGGTTCCAATATAATTTTTCCATCCTCGTCAAGTTCTGGAAATATTGTTTGAACTGGGAGCTTGTCGCCTATAACCTTCTTTAAACATAAAACATGGAAAACTGGGTGCAATCGAGAAGCTGCAGGAAGCTCCAATTTGTATGCCATAGTACCAATCTTTTGCAACACCTTGTACGGACCATAATACTTTGGTGATAATTTATTATCCTTCTTAGCTTGCTTGAGGGACATTTGCTTATATGGTTGTAGCCGTAGGAATACACAATCACCTACATCAAAACTTCTTTCGCTGCGATGTTGATCTGCCTGTTGTTTCATTCTATTCTGTGCCAACATGAGGTTATCCTTTAAGAGTTGGAGGACTTGTTGTTGATGTTCGATGTGATGTTCCACTGCTTGAACCTTAGAATTTTCTCTGAAATATGATGTGATGGATGGTGGCTGATATCCATAAAGTGCCATAAATGGGGTCATTTTTGTTGTTGTATGGAAGGAAGTGTTATACCACCATTCAGCTAGAGGCAACCATTTGACCCATTGTGTCTGTTTATCAGATACAAAGCAACGAAGTTATCCTTCCAAACATTTGTTTACTATCTCAGTTTGCCCATCAAATTGAGGTTGATAAGATGAGCTATGAGCTAACTGAGTACCAAGACAAATAAATAATTCTGTCCAAAAATTTCAAGTGAAAATGGGATCTCTGTCACTTACAATAATCTTTGGGTTTCCATGTAGCTTTTGAATTGTTTCCATAAATGCAGTAGAAACTGTACTTGCTTTAAATGGATGTGATAATGCACAAAAGTGTGCATACTTAATAAGTCTGTCAACTACCACCATGATGACACTCTTTCCCTTAGACTTGGGTAAACTTGTGATAAAATCCATTGAAACCTCCTCCCAACGTTGGCTTGGAATGGATAAAGGCTGTAATAGACCTGGTGTCTTAATTGTTTCAACTTTATTTTGTTGGCAAACCAAACATTCCGCCACAAATTTTTGAATATCCGATTTAAGGCCATCCCAAAAAAATTCCTTCTTAACCCTGTGGTAAGTTTTTAAAAATCCCGAGTGCCCTCCTAAGGGAGAAGTGTGCAATTCCATGAGAATATTTTGTTTTAGTTAGGAATTATTACAGAGGTATAAGCGATCTTTGTACCATAAAGAATCATTTTTCCAGCTAAATGTATCAGACGTACTAGAATCTTGTTGTAACTTATGAATAAGTGCCCACACTTCTTCATCATTCTTCCATTCCTCCCTTGCTTCGTTTATCCAATCTGGTTGGATAATAGAAATGGCGCACAACAATGCTTCCACATCCTCATCCTTTCTTGAGAGTGCATCTACCACCACATTTTGCTTCCCTTTTTTGTAGATGATTTCAAAGTCGTAATCCAACATCTTTGTGACCCACTTTTGTTGCTCTTCAGAGGATAATCTTTGTTCTAAAAATTATTTAAGGCTATCATGATCCGTTTTTACCTTGAATTGTCTCCCCATTAGGTAGGGTCGCCATTTCTTAAGTGCATGGAGTATTGCCAACATTTCCTTCTCATAAACAGATTTTTGTAAAAACTTTCCCTTGATTGGACGACTTTCAAAAGCAATGGGTCTTTCTCTTGCATTAAAATAGCACCAATTCCATTTCCTGAAGCATCACATTCCACAATAAAGGTTTTTGTGAAGTCCGGTGTAGCTAAGACCGGTGCTTGGCACATTTCCTCTTTAAGATGTTCAAAGGCCTTTGTTGCTTCTGGAGTCCATGAAAATGCATCTTTCTTCAATAATGTTGTTAGAGGTGCTGCTATTCTCCCATAATTCTTAACAAACTTGCGATAATACCCTGTCAACCCGAGAAATCCTCGCAGATGCTTTATGGATGTGGGGATTTTCCATTCCTTAATGGCTTTAATTTTGCTAGGGTCTACCTTAACTCCTTCATGAGATACAATATGACCCAGATATTCCACCTCTTGTACTCCAAAGAAACATTTGAATCTTGTTGCATATAATTGTTTCTCCTCCAATAGTTGTAGAACCCTGTCAACATGTTCAACATGATCCTTCCAAGACTTGCTATATATTAGTATATCATCAAAAAATACTAACACAAATTTTCTAAGGAATGGTTTGAAAATGGAATTCATCAAACCTTGAAATGTTGAAGGTGCATTGGTAAGGCCAAAAGGCATGACCAAAAATTCATAATGACCCTCATGAGTTCTAAATGCTGTTTTCGGAATGTCTTTAGTCTTCATTCTGATTTGATGATATCCTGAACGAAGATCCAACTTGGTGAAGTAAATTGATCCATGCAATTCATCCAGTACTTCATCAATGACGGGAATGTGAAACTTATCTTTAATAGTGAGCTTGTTGAGCTCCCTATAATCCAGACACATGCGCCATGATCCTGTTGGAAATAATACTGAGAGGGGGGGGGGGGGTGAATTAGTATTATTAAGTCAATAAAACTTTTTCATTTCCATACTCTGATTCATATATGCTGCTTCAGTTAAGAATACCCGCGTATATTCAGTAAACTTATGATTCAGTTAATTGATCTTCAATGAGTGCATTAGAACATTATTAACCATATTAATAGTAAACAGGTGCAGTAAAATAGAACAGATCATCACACATAAGCCACACACATGAACACCATGATATAAGGTGGAAACCCAATGTGGGAGAAAACCACCTGCTGCAAGTCATCTCAATCTTCTTCTTAATAAGAAAATCCTTTTAAAAAAGTTCTGTACTAGTGCAGTCCTTTACCAGTACGCAGGCTATTACTTGCAGAGAGCTATAACCCTCTCTCGTTCTCCAGTCTCTCCTGGAGGGAGCTACAACCCCCATAGTTCTTGCACTAGCCGATCCATTTACTAGTACGCAGGCTGCTACCTGCTACAATGCTCCAAATTTTTCAACTGCTACTGGAAGGGAGCTACCACCCTCTTAGCTCTTGTACTAGCTAAGATACTAGTACGTAGGCGCTGGCCTACAATCTTCTCTCCTCCAGGTACCACGTTTCATACATTTTCATACTGGATACTCCATTTGATCCGGATCTATCCTTAGATCTTGTTCTCCATCAACCGGTGAGATCCCTCTTTAGCTCAGATCCAGATCTGCACCATAACCCAATCACAATATTCCAGATCTATCACTTTATCAGATATTCAATAATTCAGATGATGCTTTGCCAAATGATCTCCTTCCTCTTTTATAGTCTTAGGCCTTTCACAATACCACGATCCAAAACCATAATAACACAATACCACGGACCCAATACTTGGGATCAACACTTTTGGATGCAATACCACGGACCAAAACCATAGGATCAAAAACTGTCGGACTAATACCATGAACCAACCATGAAAGTGCGTGAGATCAACACTTTTGGATGCAATACCATGGACCAAAACCATAGGATCAAAAACTGTCGGACTAATACCATGAACCAATCATGAAAGTGCGTGAACTTTTCTCTTGCATGAAGGGAACTTTTCTCTGCATGAAAGTGCGTGAACTTTTCTCTACATGAAAGAAACTTTTCTCTGCATGAAAGTGCGTGAACTTTTCTCTACATGAAAGAAACTTTTCTCTGCATGAAAGTGCGTGAACTTTTCTCTACATGAAAGAAACTTTTATCTTCATGAAAGTGCGTGAACTTTTCTCTACATGAAATAAACTTTTATCTTCATGAAAGTGCGTGAACTTTTCTCTACATGAAAGAAACTTTTATCTTCATGAAAGTGCGTGAACTTTGTTGCACTATAATTTATCATCTGAGATTTTTCATATTGAGAATTGTCATCTGATTCCTTTGAGCTGTCCTGCATCCTATGTGTTCTGTCACATCTGATATCTTTTCCATAGATTCATCTAGATATATATAAGTGAGTTGATCTTCTACGAGTTGGTTGCCATCAAGTACAACACATGCATCATAATGCCAATAGATCCATCCTTCTTGTGCACTAATACTACTGGAGCAGAGAAAGAACTTTGACTCGGTTGAATTATACTAGCCTCTAGCATTTCTGCAACCATACGTTCAATTTCACTCTTTTGGGCATAGAGATATCTGTACGGCCTAATGTTTGGAGGAACACTTCCTGGAATCAAATGAATAGCATCATCATGATCACGAATAGGTGGGAGACCTTTGGGAGTCTCAAATACCTTGGAATGATTGTCCAAGACTTTTTGGAGATCTGGAGAAATAGATGATTGCAATGTGGAAACATCTAGCGAACATAATTGTGCAATTACACCCCTTTGTTCCTTTCTTATAAGCTTTGTCATACCATTAGAGCTAATTATCTATCTCGGTTTCCCTGCAATACCCCTTAATTCAACTTCCTTTCCTTCCATGGAAAATTTCATGAAAAGTTCTTGAAAATTAAAAGCTATTGTAGCCAAGGATTGTAGCCATTGGACTCCTAGTACAACATCAGCACCTCCCATTGTAATGGAAAGCATTGGGCTAGTCAATACATATTCTCCCATCGATAGCTTGATATTATGGCACTTTCCAGAGAAATTTATTGTTCCTCCATTTGCAACCATCACTTGACACTCTGGTGCTGGATATAAGAAGCAATTCAAATCTTTTGCTACCTTACAATGAATAAAATTGTGGGTACTTCCTGAATCAATCAACACTATTACCTTTTTCTTCTTGATTTGTCCTTCTATCTTGATGGTTTGAGGAGTGGTAATTCCTACCAATGCATTACAATATATGGTTGGATTCATTTCTTCTTTATCTAGGCTTTGTTCCTGGAGCATATCCTCTTCTTTTGACCTTTCTTGCTCCTTTTCTTCTTCCTCTTCGCAATCTATGTAGAATAGTTTCTTCTTAGCACACTTATGGCCTTTAGTGTACTTTCTATCACAACTGTAACAAAGCCCTTTTTCTCTTTTTTCTTCCAATTGTTGTGGTGTCAATCTTATAGGTTTTGGGAGACTAGGGGCAACCACACTTCCATCTTTATAGTTGTGAGTGGTATGCTTCCTGGTTGCCATAATTTTTCTTTCCATTTTTCTTGCTAACCTGAATGCCTTCTCTAATGAATCCGGTTCCCAAAGGTGAACATCATGTTAGATATTATCCTTTAAAGTCCCTATGAACACATCAATCCTATGCTCCTCTGGAATATTTTTTACCCTTATGTTCAATTTTTGGAACTCCTCAATGTGCTCCATTATTGAACCCTTTTGTTTGAGACTTATCAATTGGCTAAAAAAAGTGTTTCTTTTTGTATCCTCATAATGTGCTATCAATTCTTCCGTAAAAATTGCCCAAGTGATAATTTGTGTACGAGAGCAAAGCCATTGATACCATACAAACTGATTTGGTTCCAAATATAAAGTTGCAATACATACCTTTTGTGTGTTTTGCACATTATTGAGATCGAAAAATTGCTCCATTTGTAATATCCATGTTGTGGGATCCTTGCCATCAAAATTCCTCATATCGACTTTTGGAATATGTTGGGTCTTCGATCCCACATTAGAGTCTAAGAAATCATGATTAACATTTCTTTTGTTCCTTTACTACCTTTTCACCATTCATAAGTATTTCTTGTAGAAAATTTGTCAAATCTGTCTTCAAATCTACCATGCCTGTCTTCAAATTTGTGTTCAAATATATCTTCAAGTTGTCCATATTAGCTTCCATGCCATTCATCTTAGCTTCCACGCCATTTATCTTAGCTTCTGTTAGCTTTTGTGAGAGTGACATTTGTTGCACTTGTTCTTGTAATTTTGATATATCATGTAGCATCTCTTCCTCTTCTTCATGAGTCATGCTAGAGCTTTCAGGTTGCTTACTAGGTGTTTGCATTTTCTTTCCTTGGGGCATCAGTTACCGATAATAATTCTCTACTATGCCCTTTGAATTCCTTCAAAATAAATTTTCAAACCAAGCTTAAGCAAAAATTTAAGAGAATCTACACACCTTTTTTCACTTTGTAGGAGCTCGATATTTCCTCTGATGTATCTCTGTACTTTCTAATCATCCAGTTCTGAAATTGCGGCCTGTAATAGCCCTTTGTGTCCTATTTCCAATGCCACCAGTCTGACCCAAATTGGATTCTCCAAGGAAGAGTTATGTGAAATCTCCCACAGTGACTTGATTATAGACTAGTTCAGTAGAGCGAACTTGTACGACGTGCCACGAGTCACTGTTTCGACCTTTGGCTTTGAAAAATATCTACAAGAAACTAAAATCTGTCCTCTTTCTGTAACTTCTTACAAAATTTCAATCCGATGCTTAGAGAGAAAGTTATGATGATTTTCCCCAGGTCACCTGTTTGGAATGTAATTCAGGATTCTGCAAAAAGACCAACTTCCTTAGATCATATCTCTGCAAATATAGCACAAAAAGATCTAAAATTCGGACCCAAGGTTTAGTGTGATGTCTTCTCAAATCGTTTTTTTTTAGCTTCTGAAACATCGCAGAAAAAAAGTTATAGCGAAAATTCCACGATGACCTATTTGGAGCAGCGAAACCCTAGAATCCAAAGCTTTGATACCAAATGTTATGAAACCAGCTCAAGAAAAGATAGAAAAGATAGATCAACAACTTAGAATTCAGCCTCTTCGAGGGGGAAACCTCCTTTACATTACATAAATGAACAATTCTTGGATTATTCAAATGGCAAAACCTCCTTTCTATATATAGGAGTCTAAGGAGTCACAATATAACCCAGCCGACCTAACAATAATAATATAAAGCCAAAAAAATAACAATAGAGGGATTCTATGGGGCATAGTAATAACAATATGGGGATAATAGGGGCACAACAATATTAATAAGGGATGCAACTACAATAATAATGGGGTAATTACTAGTATTATAGGGACCCAACAGTATGCACATGGAAAAATATATCGGCCCAAAAACCCTGTTGTCTCTGTTCAGATAGGTGATGTCCTTGTATCCAATTTACTTATAGACCTAGGGGCCACCATTAATGTTATGACCAAGAAAACCATGCATCAACTTGGATTGGTCCATATTCATCCTACTCTCACTCTGCTTGAACTAGTGGATATATCTAAAATCAAACCGGAAGGGGTGTTGGATGATGTGGTCGTTTCCCTAGAATCTTGGGAATATCCCACAAATTTCATTGTGCTTTAGCCAAAGAATCATGTGGGAGGGCATCCCTTGATCTTGGGACGACCATGGCTTGCTACAACTGATGCTTATATCAGATGTCGTTATGGTGATATGTATATTTCCCATGGAGATTCCAGGAAGAAGGTCACCTTATATCCACCCGCTAGATCCATTCAGGAGCTCTGAGACACTTTATGGTTAGAATATAGTAGTGATGAGGAGACTCAACCTATTTCCTTGATACATCAGAATGTTGAGTCCTCATAGGAGGGTGAGATTCAAGACTTCTTGAACAATCTAGACACCATGCCTAATTTTGAGTCATTGAGTCAGATTTTTAGTCTAGATTTTCAGGAAAGATATGACTCTCTACCTCCATCACCACCATCTCTAGCGACACCTTTATGTACTCTTGAGCCTGATACTACTCTTGTTGAGATTAGTCCAGGTAAATCCTTGTATATTAGTTCAGACTTGGATCCTTCTCAGCAAGAGAAGCTTGTGAATTTGTTGCGAAACCATCTCGATGCCTTTGCATGGGGTTATGAAGATATGAAAGGCATCCCTCCTGAAACTTGTACACACCATATCTATATTTAGGATGGAGCCCGACTTGTCCAACAACCCCAAAGGTGAATGAACCCAGCTCTAAGAGACGTTGTAAAGGAAGAATTACGAAAACTCTTAGATGTTGATTTTATTTATCCCATTTCTGACAGCTAGTCAGTCTCTCCATTAGTACTAGTCCCAAAGAAAGATGGGAGATGGAACATTTGTATTGACTACAAAGAATTGAATAAATCCACTCTCAAAGATTACTTCCCCCTTCCTTTCATCGATTAGGTACTCTATACCCTTGCTGGTAAGAAGTACTTTTCTTTTCTAGACGCCTTTAGCGGATATAGCTAGATACAGATAACACTTGAGGATCAAGACAAAACCACTTTTATATGTCCATGGGGTACTTTTGCTTACCAAGTGCTTCTGTTTGGGCTATGTAATGCCCTGACTACCTTTTAGAGGGCAGTCTTGGCTATTTTTGCTAACCTTGAGTGTGTAGAAATCTATATAGATGACTTCTCTGTGTTTGGTGATTCATTTTAGAAAGCCCTCAAGAATCTAGAAAAAGTGCTTCTTCGCTACCAAGAAGCTCATCTCGCCTTGAGTGACAAGAAATGCAGATTAATGTGCAAGGCAGGAGTGGTTCTTGGCCATCTTATTTTCAACAAAGGTATCCAGGTTGACCCTGAAAAAATAGAAGTCATTTTGAGTCTCCCTATACCCAAAACTAAAAGGGAAGTGAGAGCTTTTCTAGGACATGCGGGCTACTATAGGAGATTCATTGAGAATTTCTCAAGGATAGCTACCCCCTTTTTTGACTTTTGGCTAAGGATAGTGAGTTTTCTTGGTCCACAGCTTGCCAACAGTCCTTTGAGACATTGAAGGAAAAATTAGTCCAGGCACCAGTTTTGAGAGGACCAAACTGGTCCCTGCCATTTCATATTTCCTCTTATGCCTCAGATACTGCTATTGGTGCAAATTTAGGACAAGAAGAAGATAAAAAATCTTATGCTATTTATTTCATTAGTAAAAACTTGTCAGCTGTCGAAATCAATTATACGGTTACTGAGAAATAATTTTTAGCTGTAATTTTTTCTATTAATAAATTCAGACATTATATTATAGGATATGAAGTCTTTGTACATACTGACCATTCCACAATAAGATATCTGATGAATAAACCATTAACTAGCGATAGAGTGACTAGGTGGTTACTATTGTTATAGGAATTTAATATTACTATTGTTGATAGACCAAGAAAATCAAATGTAGTAGCAGATTATCTTTCAAGGTTAAATAATCCTAGTGAAGCAATTCCTGTTGATGATGATTTTCCTAATGAACATATTTTTGCTGTGTCGA
Organism: Pinus tabuliformis; assembly: GCA_031772625.1. Taxonomy (NCBI): domain Eukaryota; kingdom Viridiplantae; phylum Streptophyta; class Pinopsida; order Pinales; family Pinaceae; genus Pinus; species Pinus tabuliformis. The sequence continues at coordinate 1,787,720,441 of CM062817.1, read as the reverse complement.
CAAAATCCCTATGGTTTGCTGACATAGCTAACTATTTAGTCACTGGAAAATTACCACCTCACTTATCCACTCGTGAAAAGCAGAATATCATTCAGAAAAGTGCTGCATATTCTTGGATCCAAGGAGACCTCTTTTACACCGGAGAAGATCTCATTATCCATAAATGTGTAAGAGAGGAAGAAGTGTTTGATATTTTAAAATCTGCCCATGATGAACCTTGTGGGGGTCACTTTACTGATAAGCGGACTGCATACAAAGTGTTACGAGTTGGCTATTTTTGGCCTTCCTTGTTTAAGGATGCCAAACAATATGTCAAGCGATGTGATAGCTGTCAGCGAGTTGGCCAGCCTAATCAAACCAATGAAATGCCTTTATGTCCTTAGGTTATGATTGAGCCTTTTGAAAAATGGGCCATTGATTTCGTAGGACCAATAAATCCAGCATCATCAAATAAAAAACATATTTTGGTTTGTACAGATTTTGTTACGAAATGGGTAGAAGCTAAAGCTGTTTCTTTTGCTACTGAAAGAGTTGTTGTTGATTTTCTTTTTACTGAAATATTTACTAGATTTGGTGTGCCTAGAGAAATTGTTTCTAACAATGGACTGTAGTTTATTTCTAATTTGGTACAGGGTGTGATGGATTAGTATAAAATACGGCACATGAAATCTACATCGTATCACCTGTAAGAAAATTGTCAGGTGGAGTCCACGAATAAAGTGATTGAGTCCATCCTTACAAAGATGGTAAATATGCACAGAAAGGCTTGAGCTGACAAATTACCGGAAGCATTGTGGACCTATCAAACCACTTGGAGAAACATCACAAGACACACACCATATGAGCTGGTGTATGGAAAACAAGTCCTCTTGCCGATAGAATTCCAGATCAAGATTTTCAGAACTGCAGTCCAATTGGGGCTAGATCTCTCTAAAGCACAACAACAACGTCTTCTACAGTTAAATGAGTTAGATGAATTCCGAAGGGATGTTGCTCAGAAAAACATCTTGGATCAACAATAGCGCAAGAAGTGGCATGCCAAGTCCATTCAGAAGAAGCAGTTCCAACCAGGTGATTGGGTACTCCTTTACGATTCTAGATTCAAATATTTTAAAGGAAAATTCCATACACGCTGGATGGGACCCTATGAGGTGGTCAAAGTGTTCAAAAATGGAGTGGTAGAAATCAAAACTATTGATGGACGAAATTTTGTGTTCCTGGTAAACGGGCATAGATTGAAGGTGTATTTTCAGCCCCTTTCTAAAGGAGATTTTATGCAGCAAGTCCAACAACCATTTGAAAAAGATTTTGTAGGTGGTAACACCAACCTGTTGAAGATTTGATTCTTTCTTGTCCTTATTGAAAAAGTAATAAAAGAAAAATAAAAAGTGAAAAATAATTTTTTTTTCTCTTGTAATTATGAAAATCAGTTGACTGACATGATTGCAAAAGGATCAACCTGAAAACCAACATACTAACAAGAAGATCAAAATTTTAATAGAAAGGGAATGTTACTTGATTTTTAGATATGCTGGCTTCCACTAAGAAGAAGCAGGTTAACGAAACCGAGCACTTACCCAAGTTTGGGGTAGCTAGCATGGACATTTTAATGCAAGTAAACGCTTGCTTCCGTTGCAGTTATTTTTTTTCTGCACCAGTGTAGGTAGATTTCAAGGTAAAAGCTTTGCCTTTCTTATATTTCCCATTTCGAAAATTTCTACTAGTTTCTTTTCTAAAATCCCTAATGAATTACCTTCCTCTTTCTTCTAAGAAAATACCCTTGCCTGATTTCGTAAAATCCCTCTTTTCCCTTAAATTTTTTCCCACCTCCCGTTTCATTTATCCCTCATGGTGATATTGTTTTAGGAATCCCTGCTATAATGTTTGTTCCCATTCTAATTTTTTTTTACCCCTCTTCCCACTTCTTTATGCCCTCATAAATTGATTGTAGAATTTGATGCAGTCAATCTAGAAGGCATGCATGTGAAACGCCAAAGGATGGTGAATAATTTTTTCTTATATAATGAGGATTTTTTTTTTTTTTTTTTTTTTTAAAGTCCAGCTAAGGAATTATGTTCTATCAGATTTTCTATTTAATAAAAGACCCTGGTGCAAGATGCGCAGTGCAAGCACAACGCAGTGCAAGCAGGTTTAATGCAGGAACACAATTGACTGTGAAAGAAGTAAAATTCACACAGTCCAAGAGTGCTTTATCAAGGATATTCATGGCTCTTTACTTTCCTGCACATGAGTACTGATATATCATAATATTGCATGTTTCAATTAATACTCCGTTTCATCATTTATTGACTTAGGAAAAATATTTAAAGTGTAAGGTGTATAGTGTTTTGAAATCTAATTTTTTTAATGAGTGTTGACGTATATCTTGATTAAATTATGAGGAAAACTGTGGGATAGTACTGTTGTCCGATAACCTGTATTCACCTTCCTTGAAATAATTTCACATTTCTTGTCCATTATTACCTTACCCCGTAACCCAATCATTGTAACCATTGTGCCACCACTGCATAAGCCTCCACTCCACCCAATCGTTATGACTCACATGCAGCGGGTTGATACAAATCTACGCCTAATACGAAGAGCTATTTTCATCATGACCGGGTGAGTGGGATTGAAAAGATGGAGGGTGACGAACCTCCAACATAGAGCTCTCAGCAAGGCGTTGGTGTCACTTGCTGGAATTCTTTCGAGGGTGTGATAAGAAAGGGTGAAGTGTAGTTCAAAATGGCACCCGTAAGAAGTGAGCTGTTGTATTTGCAAGAGATTGAGCAAATCACAGAGTACCAAAATAGTCTTGCACTCCATTGCAAGAATCTAGGTTCTTGCCATTCTTATAGAAGTTTGATGGGTTCGACATGGCTATGGTACTAGAGTTTGCAAAGACATTCAAAGGAGGCAGAGTCAGGGTTAGATCGTTGAAGTTCAAAGTTACAAAAGAGTCTATTGTGCAAGCTATAGGTCTGCCACTTACAAGAGAGCATTGATTTAAAAATGAGTGGCTCGGGAAGAAACGATGGCACTGGTTCATGGTTGGAAAAAGCTTAAGGTTATCCCGTGAATCATCGAGTTTTTGAACGCAATGATTGGAGGGAGGGACTTTCGCAGAGCGCCATGATCGAGAAGTGGTGAGACCTCCTGTTCATACTGCATAAATTTGTGACTGGAGAGGGACACTATAAATTGGCGTTCGTGTATCACCTTCGGTTGTTGCTGCACTTTGAGTTGAGAAATTTTTTAATTTCCCTTACTACCTGCTCAGGAGTCTTGAGAAAATGGCGTAGGGCATGCATAGTGGAAATGAAAGCCAAGTTGCAAACAAGCTCTACAATCATGGGCTTATCATGATTTTGGTCAAGAAGAAGCTGGAAGAAAAAGGAGTAACTTGGGAAGCATTCTTGAAGGAGTTTTGAGTAAGGAGTGTAGAGAAGTCTTCTATCATGAGTACAAGTAAGAAAAGGAAAGTTGAGACATCGTCTCCTACTGAGAAGAAAGATGAAAGAAAACCAGTGCAAGCATGGAAGAACACTGTTGAAAATACTCCAACCTCAACTAAGAAGAGAAAGACCAGAACCTTGGTGAGGAGGAAGATTGTCTCCCAAGGGACAAACCAATTGAGCTCTCTAATTATAATTGATGAATCAACCCAAGTTTCCCCTAAAGTTCATAATCTACCAGTGCTTGTAGATGTAGCAGCACACACTGTGGAAGACAAAGAGAACACGGAAGACGACGTATTATTGTCAACTTTTGTTAGCAGATTAAGGAAGAGGAAGATGAAACCGAGTACTGGTGAAGTCCAAACAAAGGGTCATGAGGATGAAGAAGAGTAGCATACAGAGACCCTCGATAATTTTAGTGAACTAGACATTGAAAGCCTCGGTGCTTTCAAGGAATGGGGTATTGAAAGCCCCGTTGTTTTAGAAGAACGGGGTACTGAAGCCCCTACTATTTTAGAAAGACAAGGTACTGAGACCCCTAGTGGTTTGAATGGACAGGGTACTAAGTTCCCTGAGGAACTAGAAGAACAGGGCATTAAAAACCCTAAGGATTTGAGTGCACAAGGTACTGAAACCCTTGGCACAAAGATTATGGAGGGCAACAAAACCCTCGGTGATAAGGAAACCCCAAGTGTAGAAACCCTCGGTGATGTTATAATGCAGACATTTGACGGCCTTAACCTTGACGATGATGGGTCCTGTTTCGAGTTTGTTGCAGAGAAGACATTTACACCTGAAGATATTAGCATGAAACCCTCTACTCTCTACCTCAATAGTCGAATAGTAGAATTGGAGAAGCAAGTTCATGAGCTAGATGCTTTGAACCAGGTCATGAAGGAACAAAGTTGGCAGAAGTAGAGCAAGGTGGAGCTACTTGCAGAGGTAAAAAGGAAGAAGTAGTAAGTAAAAGTGTGGAATTATCGGGCTTCCAAATGCTACAAATGCCTCAAGAAGGTGATGAATCAGCTGAGAAGAGCTTGAGGGAAAAAGCTGAAGATAGTGAAAGCAAGAATAAGCATTGAAGTTCAGGATTGAGAGCTGGGCACTCATTTTTTGAAGATTTTTTTGCAGAAGGTAAAATGTTGTGTGAGGACACACAAAAACTTAGGGATGGGAGGATGTTGGTGTCCCAAATTGCCCTATTTTTACCCCATTTCTATAAACATTAACCTCTATTTTATCTCAACTTAAACCTCTCTTTCCTGCAGTAGTCCAAGATAACTACCTATTCTTGCATATGCTTTGTATTTTAAATTAAGATTTACTAAAGTGCTTTATTAATCATTTTTACATAGATTTCATGCCTATTAAGTACCTCTTGTAACTTATGATAATTTCCTAGAAGTAATTGAGGAACTTAGTGTTAATTATGAGTTAATATGATCAGTGCAGGAAGATTCCTACACTGCCACGATGATTGGTCCGAGATTTCCGTGAGCTGAATCTTTCCACGCGGATGTTTTGATCCATGAATCCAAGCTTGGTTGTTGATTAACTGAGGATGGATATCGATGGGGCACAATCAGGGATGTTTTCCAAGGATGGTCTACGACAAGAGAAGTACATGTTCCATTATAACTTTTGCCGATTTTGTAATGTTCGGTTGTTATTCTATTCAGACGAAAGGCCTGAATAAGAAAATGACTGTAATTAGTGGAATGCGGCTAAGGCCGAAAGGATGTATAAAATATAGATTGTAGGTAGAACTAGCTAGCAATCCTTAGACTGTAACTTAACTTTCTACGTAATCTAGTATCGCCCTCGGCTCTGGGCTGGCTTCGCACTACTATGTACATTTGCTGATAAAGTAATACAAGGAATCCGCCATGTTATTCATGCACTGTGTTTAATTTATCTTTGATGTGTACTTGAGTATTGAATATTTTTGTTTCTTAAACAAGAAACGAGTTGGTCAGCAAGGGCCCAACCAACCCAGCTCGTTTACCCTTGTGCTTCTGTTATTCGGAAAGATTGTGTGGATATTTCCCTTTGCAGTTGCGTGGTGTGAACAAGTTTATATTTACTTCTGAAGTTACGATTTAAATCTATCTCGGAGTTAAGTGTGAAACGAATCCGTGGCTTGGTAGTTAATTGAGTTATTTCTTTTTTGTAATTCCTTTCTCACATTTCTTTAATCATAGTTCTTGTCTCGATTTTCTTCTGCTTGGATCGTGCAGGAAGCCCTTCTCCTGTACCAGTTCAAGTGATTTCTTGCACTCCGGTTCAACCATTTATTTTACAGCAAACATTTCATTTCTTTCCGTGATTATCATTTCAATTATTCTTGCAAGCAAATGGACTACTAATTTCAGTAATTGTCTTCAACATTAAAAGTATATTTCTGAAGGATTTGAGAAAAATTGCATGAATTTATCATAGAAACGTTATACTTGCATTTTACGCTTTATGACCAAGGAACAGAAACACTTTAAGTGGATTTCCAAAGTTAGATGGTACATGCAGATCACTTAGGCTACTGCTTTGATTACTTCGAGTTGCTTTCATTTCATGAAGTTTAATTCCTTTGCAAGATTTAAGTAATTAAAGCATTTCTTTTCCATAGATAATTTATCTCAGAATTTCGTTTGCAATTACAATTGTTTTTCAACACGTCCTTCAGTATTCTCGAAAGTAAATTAGAAACTTGGTGAAGGAAACTATGCCTCAGTGTAAGAGCTGGTCTCTTGTCACAAAAACAGAGTGCTCTAAGCCTTGAGGCTTAGAGAACCTCCACAAAGACATAAATCTTCAGTAAGGGAGGTAAAATATACTTTTACACAGAGGCATTGTACCTGCACTAGTGCAAGCACATTACAATAGTATAAGAACATGTTGTTTGTGTAGAAGGAAGATCAAGAGGAAAATAGATCTCTACAAGGGCCCACTTGTCAAACTGTTAGCCATCTATCTGAAGATAAACATAGCATTTCCTTCTACCATTTAAGATTGCTTCAGTTGTGTGAAATCTCTTTTATTTGATTTACTTGCAAATTGTTCCTTTATATTCTAGCACTAGAGTTGCTTTGGTGTCAATTGCCTTTAAGATTGTTTTCTATCTAATTCTGCAAACATTTCCTTTAAGAAGTAGGATTAAGAATAGGAAAAATTAATACCACTTCTCGCATTGTCTGTGCTTCGTCTTTAATTTTTCGAAACCCCCAGGTTGACAATTAAGTGTTGAGGAATTTGCTTAAGTGCAATTCTTGCACCCAACATAGTGTCGAGCAATCAGGGTTGCTCAATATGCTGTTGGTGCCCCATTATCACCACACCCCCATTAATATGATATGTGTGCACCAACTCCTCACACTGGTGCATGATGGGTGCTTATGGCTAGGAGAGCCTATCCCCATCACGTGGCTGCTTTACAAAGGCACGAACCCAACTAAGGATTTTGGAGGGAAGACTGGGGAGAAAGATCTTGTAGAAAAGATGAAGAGGGAGTACGACCTCTAAAGAAATCGTGAGGGTATTCTATTCTTTCCATAATAGACCATACAGTTCAGTTCGCTGCCCAAATTTTAGCAGGTAAGATTATGAGAAAATGCCGCGTGGATGAAGTTCCCACGCCCGTAGTATCCCTTTCCGTGCACTGCACGAAAGGAGTGCAATATAATTGGGAAAGGTACCTCTGTCAGGAGTTCCTCATGAACTTCCAAGAAGCCCAGGACGAAACCAAGCCATTCCACTATGATTGGTTGTTGCTGTCAATTTTGCTCATTGCATGGAGATTGCCAGAGGATAGCCAATTTCCTTCGCTCGAGGAAGGATTGCCAGAGGCAGTGCAATTCACTTCCTTATGGTCTACAAATGATGTTGTGCAAATCATAGAGATGAAGATATTTTGGATTTTGGTGGAAATAGATATCCATATGGTGATAATCAGCATCCGAGGTTGTCCCCAACCTTGTTCACGCAGCTGTCAGCCTACGTGGCGTTCAAAGTTGACTTCTGCAGAATCTATATCCAAGCGCGGAAGGATCCAAAGTAGAAATGGCACTATTTTCCCTGCTTGGTGTCAGAAATGGACATCCAGGAGGTTGTAGCGAAATGGCCTACAAAGTGGCACACCCCGTCAGACTTAGATGCTGGAACAAGCATAGGCGCGAAAAATTCTGCTGTGCAGAAAGATCTGCTGCGCAGAAGTGAAAGGAGGTCGCGAAGCTGCACATACCTTAGTAGAACAAAAAAGGAAGGAAGTTGTAGAAAAGGATCGCATAGAGCAAGAACGTGTTGCTAAGGAGCAGGCAGAACAAGAACAACGCGAATCATAGAAAGGTGACAATTCACCTTCATTGGAGAAAGAGGAAGAATAACTTTTAGGACAAGGCAGTGGAGGCGATGAGGGGCAGAGCACCCCATTTATTTTGAAACGACATGGCAAGGAGCAGTAGTGTGGAACATAGAAAAAGAAAAAATCTGATAAATCACAATCCCATGATGTTAACAGAAGGCGATCTTGATCAGATCGACGATAAAATCAAGGATACAACAATAGAAGTATTGCAGTAGTTTGAGCAGCAATACATGCAAATTCCAGGGAGCATCCAGAAGGATCTACGCAAGCTCCAGATACAAACAAGTAGAATACAGGTGGGCATTGGACAAGTGACCGCAGAACAAGCAAGCGTGACACCCGAGATAAGCCAAGCAACAGAGATGGCAAGGACCCTAGATCTTAGAACCATACCATTACCAGACAAGTCTATTCGCACAGAGTCCACCGATGATCGTATTATACTGAGTATAATCAAGAACATAGGACTGAACATAGTGATTCTCTCCAATGAAACCCTCCATGTGTTGCGTACGGGGGTGGCAGATGAATTGAGAACCATGGAGCAGTGTGCCTTCAAACTCATAAGTGAGTACAAAGTCAACAAGGAGCAGCTGTTCATTGAAAATACGCAGGATCTGAAGGAAAGGGAGGCACTTCATATGCATAGTTCAAGTCTATAGTCAACAGTAGCAGAGGCATGCAAGACGGTGCCTTAGCTTCACATCCCGGAGGATGGACAACCAGAAGCCAAAATCAGAAAACTAGTTGCTGGTGTGTGTGAGGCTAAAGCAGAAGTTGGATGGGTAACCTTTGAGTTGAACATGAATATTGCAGAGCTGCAGTTGAAGTTGCAGCCCATGACTCTGCTTGAGGTCCAAGAGAAGTGCAGACTCATAATAAGGAAGGAATGGCTACCTTGTATGCCACAGTTACTGAATGTGCTGCGCTGTTTGAGCAGGCTATGGAACTATTGACCAATCTGCAGGAGGACCCGAACTTGCAGTTATTGAACACAGAACAAAGGGAGATACAACACCAATATGAAAGGGTAAGGGTGACTGCACGCACCTTAGCACCAGCGTAGTACCTTGCCAAATTATAGGAAGGAAAGCAGCTACTAGCATAGGTAGAGGAAGCGCAAAAGAAAGAGGCATTGCTAAAGGCCTGGGTTGCAACCTTGTTTAGAGGAGGCTTATCAGGTCACAACTTCCCTTCAAGATAAGCTTAAAGGAATACAATAGACACAACAAACGATGAGGCTAGTAGTAGAGGGACCAGCCACTAAAAGATTGGTTGAGGTGTTTCCACAGACAATGACACAAAGCGCTGTTGAAGTTGCAGTGATCCAGGTGGAGTTGGGAGATCTTCGCAGTAAGATCATGGTGATAGCAGAGTGACTAGAGGGTGAGTCATGATCTTTGTGTTTGGGGGACTATTGGGATGGGGTCCCCTAGGTTAGTTTGGGTTAAGATAACCCAAGTTTTGGTACAATTTTGTAAATAATGTAAAGTCTCCACGATTTGTGGATGTGGAGCGTGTAGATGAATAGGAGTCAAAGGGGCTTAGCCCCTTGTTTTATGTAAAGTTTTGATTCAGTTTTGGGATTCACCCATAGTCCACAGACCATGGCATTGTACGAAAAGCCTATAAATAGGGAGTCTTAGCGAAGGGACGAAGAGACTAGTAACAACAAGGAGAAAATATAGAGAGTTGGGTTGATTGAAGAGTCTAAAGTAGGAAGGCTCTGTTTCTTGCGCTTAGAGAGAGATAAAGGCTCCGTAGCTGAGTCTACGAAGGCCTAAGTAGAGTCTTCAGCTGAGTGCGTGGACCCCTACAGTTATGTGCACAGGGTAGTTTTGAGTCTGTAATCATGAATTGAAGATCAATAAAGACATTTTTCTGAAGAATTCTTGAGTATTTCTATTTATATCTGTTAATGTTATATGCTACCAATGAATGATTTGTTTCATGAGATATTGATTGAATGTTACACGATTCTCTTGAATAAGTGTTAATGATGTACGGAATGCATGTCTGATTACTTTTGCAAAGACTTTGATGAATTCTCTTATGTTTACTAATAGCTTAAGTAAATCTGCGCGAACACTAATTTAGGATTTCTCTTTGATGCACATAAGTAGGCAAATTAACTGTTAAAGGTCCGCAAGCACTAATCATAGACCTTCGCGAAGGTTTGAAGGTTGTTTTAACATAGTGGAGTGGTGAGCCCTAAGAGTTTATCAATCTGCGTGAAGACAGATCTAAGGCACTAAAAGACATCACACTAGTCTCTAGATGCAAAAACTTGGTTCTTGCATTCCCCCATACTGCTTCGGGTGAGACTACAGCCTGCGCTACATGGGTTGTCGCTGAAAGGGCTAGTAGTGTAGGGTTTTTTTGGTTGGTGCAACTAACTTCGAACTTGGGTCAGGGCCCCCTAAGCCAACACCTCCTTTCCATATGCAAGAGGCTACTCCACATGGACCAAATACTACGACCAAATGACATGCAACAAGGTATAGGGCTTCATAGGCCTATTACATGGCTTCCAAAATGATAGTACATGATTGTACAATGAAAACATAAGCCCATACAAGGCTGACCCAACCCTCATGACTTACTATGCAACATATGCCAATCATGGCTCATGACTCTATGACCAATACCAAATGATTTCCAATAAGAATTCATGATTTCATGATCATAATACAAGGCTACATCAATGAGATATACCACTGATAAATGACACAAAGTGATGAACAATCAGAATGCATGGCTAAAATATACACTCACTACAATGGCTGTTGAGTCCCAATTTTGCTCATTTTTGATAATATTTCTTAGGCCTTAATCCCCTTATTTTGAATCCTTCTTATAGTTTTTTTTTTTTTTTTCTGGGTAATACTAACTACTTATATATTAATATTTACATCAAATACATTACATTCAGAGATGCTGGTTACCCATGGCCAGAGAATTCTCCATGGGTAACAGAGACCAAAACATGAAATTGCCACGCAGGGCAGAGTGAACCAGAGAAACAAAAGACATGACACTGAGTACTGTTTGATTTTCACTATGATTACCCACGCAGGGGCATCCTGAAGCATATTCATAACCCGAGACACACTGTGAGATGAGCCAGCTCAGCATGACATTAACAAAAAACCAACAGCCAAGCTGTGACAAGAGACAGGCTACTACAAAATACCAAAATTGACATATGCTGGACAGACTTCGTCGCGCCTGCTGCGTCCGAGAAGACCACACGCAGGACTTACTACCAAGACACTTGACTAAGACAACAAAGACACTAAATTGACAGTTAACCAAACTCCAGAAACTGATATAAAAGGACCCGACCTGAGATAAGAAGACAGAAGCTTGAAAATGATGCTGAGCGCTAATCCTCGGTCTCTTCCTCCATGCTTCTGCTGCCTCCTCCATCTTCAGACGCACTTTCTTCCATAACCAGTGGAATTTGCGCCGGAGATTGCTGAGCATGGCTTCGAAGGTGAGGGTGAGGCTGAAGACATGCCTCTCCAGAAGGGCCTGCCGCCGAGTGCATCTCTCCCAACAGAGCCTTGCCCTTACCTTTCTCGGAGCATGCCTTCGAAATTGTCTGCTCCTCCAGTGGGAATTTTCCTTTCTCCTGTACTAAGTCGTCCTCCGCCAAGACCAACGAAGACCCTTCATCATCCTCAGCGGGGATTTTGGTAAAGAGCACAGAAATATGTGCATTGACCCCCTCATGGGCTTCCGAGCTGCCCAGCGTAAAGATAGCCGAACCAAAAGCTGGAAGCTGGGGTTGTCCCTCGACTGAACTCCCCACTTCCATGAATTGATTTGCAGAAATTGGGTTTGCTCCCACTCTGCGATAACAATATACACAACAGCAATGGTGATGGAGGTCTGCAGCGGGTGGGCGGGGGAATTGTCCGCTCCCAGAACCTCTCCGACACGGCATTTGCTCACGCACCATCCTAATCTCCCACCCCTCAAACTTAACTCCAACACAGCACAACTGTATGCAGTATTTCGCTTTCTCTTGCCGTCTTCTTGTTTCAGCGAGACGGAGCTCCAAAGAGCAAGAACACAGGTCGAAATACACAGGGGGAGAACTGTCCTCACCCCAGCTCTCCGCCACCCGTATGAAACAAGAACAATGAACGCTCCCTGAACCATACTGAGCTTCATATGCCAACGAACCATTGCATTTATCCACATATCCAATCTTTGAGAAGTGTTCTTCATTTAATGCCTTTCGCAGGCCTGCCTTAATCCTCAGCTGCGCCATTAAGGCTGCTTTGAAGCTGCACGCCTGAGCCAAGAATTCGACGGCTCGGTTCATTAAGAACCCCGTCCTCTCCTTCACGTGGCGCCGTGTGCTCGTCAGGTGGCATCACACCGTTATCCATTGAGACACCCGCATCCGGGGGAATCCTTCTTATCCTTAAAAACACTCTTTTACTACATTTTATGTGTTTTGGCCAAGAGTGTGCTGTGAAATTGAAAGAATATAAATTATTTTAAAATGTATTATTTTACTTTAATTCCTAAGTATTTTTGAAGTTAAAAGGTTATCTAATCAAATCACCTACAATGTCAAAGAAGTCGATTACATCTTGTGCAGGTCAACCATTTTTTGAAGCGGTTCTGAGGTTCCTGCAACTACTCCAAAATTTCTTGTAGATGTGAAGATTTCCTACAATCACCGATTTCCTGTAGATGCAAAGATTTCCTGCTGTCGTTGATTTCCTGTAGATGCAGAGATTTCCTACAATCGTCGATTTCTTGTAGATGCAGAGATTTCTTGCGATCGCCAATTTCCTGTAGATGCGGAGATTCCTTGAAATCACCAATTTCCTATAGATGTGGAGATTTCTTATAACCACCCCGATTTCCTGCAACTGCTTCGCAATTTCCTGCAAGTTCGCCGATTTCCTGCAGATGTAGAGATTTCCTATAACGCCACGATTTCTTGTAGCGACATCCATGGTTAAGCATGTTCCGGTCAGCCTCCAGGAGAATGAAGACATGGGTTTTATTGAGAAAGACATTAATATGGATTCTATCTTATTGGTCGCCTCAGAACTGCCATTGAAACTGCCTGGATCTTCATTTCTTTTTTCAAATGGTCGTATTAAGAGGCTGTTCCTGCAGCTTTCGTGAAATCTGCTCGATCCATGCTTTCAGTCATGGATCGACCTCATCATGCTTATTTCTGCTATCTTTATTAGCTATTGTTAGTTAGAAGTTGTAGGGTGTTATATTTTCTAACTTGAGGCAAGTTATGCCCATGTATTTGTATAAAAGAACTTTATGTTTATTTTGGATGAGGATGAGGGGAGGATCTGGAGAGAGGAAGGACATATTGAATATATCAAACCTGTATTACTGTATATTTTCCAAATTAATATAATACTTGATGTTCTGCTGAATTTCATTGAGTAACTCCTTTTGTAGTTGAAGGGGTTGTGAGTAAGGGAGGGCCCCCTTTACTCACAACTCCTGTAGCTACAGATTTATTTTATTTCCATTTATTTTTGTCATTCATGCCTAGAATTAGTACACAGTTTGCAATTCTCTTTTCTAATTTGTAATAGCTTTTGAATGCTGTTTAAATGTGAGCTCATTTGATGAATGATTTGGGATTGTTGAATATGCTTTCATTTCTGTTATGCAAAGTGTGTATTGAATTAATTGCTATGTTTGGGTTTGTATCTTTTCTGGATCTGCATCAACAATTCTAGGTGCTGTAGAGAGATGAGTTATCTACTCCATAGCCATTGCTGCTAAGTGCTGATGAAGAAAAGAGTTCTTGAAGGAATTGAGTTAATTGCTGTTGTTTGGGTTTGTATCTTTTTTGGATTTGCATCAGTAATTCTAGGTGCTGTAGAGAGATGAATTATCTACTCCATAGCCTTTGCTACTAAGTGTTGATAAATAAAAGAGTTCTTGAAGTTGTGTGTGTGTGATTTTACTTAGAACAACACTTGGTATTAGCTTGCATATATTTTTCACAACATCTCACAAGCTTACCTACCCCTGGTTGATAATTTATGTTAATCAAATTATAAGTTTATAATTTGCCCAACATTTTGGCGTCATTTCTGAGGAGGTGCTAAGGATGATACCGGAAGTGTTTTAGTATGATTTCTTTTGTTTTAATTTTTTAGGACTGGGGGAGTTGAAGTGATAAGACGTGGGGTAAGGCCTACACACCTGCAGAGATTAGAATTCGCCAAAGCTGTGTCTTGATTGTTTGGTAAGTAGAAGTTTTTAAATTTTCTGCATAATATATGAATAGGGTCCAATATTTTCAAATATTTTTAGTGGTGATGTGAGCACCACTTCGTCCACTAATAAACTGGTAAGGAAGAGGAAGTTCGTAAAGAACAAGGAAAAGGAAATAGAGGAATCCAACAAGGGGTCTACAATAGGGTTTGATATTTTATCCTAAGCGAACTAATACTCCCACAACTGTGTCTTCTGCCAGAAAATCCTCTGTTGTTTCTCATTTATAATTTGCAATGGAACCTCAAAGGCCATGACAAATACGTCTTACAAGTATGCTACAACAACATTTTTAATTCCCTTATGCCCATAATTGGATGTGGAACATTCCAATGCCTTGGTAGCCCTCACCTCGACAGGGGAATCACCCTTACCTTGCTGCACCAAATTATTCCTGTCAAAACTTTTATTTACAACAAATGGTACAACAACAACTTCCTGCCTAGCTAGTATCCAATCTCAAAAATAAAGCCATCCAATCTACTCACAATATTAGAATGGCCATTTATCCCACTTATCCTACTGATTACATTGCACCTCAGCCTCTATAGGAAATTTCTATACCTTTGCTGCATGAGTTTCCTGCGTCTCTGTAGGAAATTAAACTAAGGTTAGTAAAAGTGGTGACCCAACCAGAAAATATTGAAGAGATTATAGAGGAAGAAACCCCTGATACACCTGAAATAGAAAATGTACAAGAAACAACAAAACAAAACATTCTAAGATCACAAGAACCCTCTACAATTCAAGTAGGTGGGAAAATTGCAAGCCTTGTGTCTACTGGATTTTCCATTGAAAAATATGTAGACCCTGGTGTTCTTCAACCTAGGACTAATTTAGGGAGGCACCCTTTAATCTTGAGGAGGCCTTGGTTGGCCACAACATATGCCTTCATTAGGTTTAGGTCGGGGAACATGACCATCATTCATGAGGCTGAAATTAAGCATATCAATCTATATCCCCCTGCTAAAACCCTCTTGAAATGAGAAAAGATTCATTGGGATGAGGAAGAACTTAATTCAAAAATTATTCAACCAACTTTGACAATAGCCCAAGCTATGGGCCTTAAAGAAAACACTGGGGATAATTTAATTAATTTCTCTATTTCAAACCTTGATTTTTCCCAACACTTAGAGGGGCAGGCAAGTGATGAGATAGATGTCATTGCTGAGCATAACTTCCAAGACCATAGTATAATAGCTGAATTAAATTCATCCCTCCTATCTGTATTTCTTGCAGATTCAACGACTGAAGGTGGAAGCAAGGTAATTTAAATATTTCTTAGAAAAACTTTAATTATCAATTTTAACCTAACTTATGAACAGGGAAATCTATTAACTCAGATATTGGAAGATTTTTCAAACATATTTGCTTGGGAATATGCAAATATGGATATGATACTTGGTATATTCTCTGATCTTTTATATGATTGCATAGAGGTTTATATGAATGATATTACGATGGTGGGTGATACTTTTAAGCAGTGAAAAATGTTTTATAATGATGACAAAAGGCATTGTCTTGGATCATCATGTTTTTGCTGTAGGAATTAAAGTTGACCCAACAAAAATCGAAGTGACTTTGAAGAACAAAGAGCTGGAAATGGTGGGAAAGGGGGTCATTCCTTTCAATACCTCTTCTTGATCTTCTGCTACAATAAACTGAGCTTACTTTGTTCCTTCTTGTGCTCATTAAACGATGAGAGGAATGTCTATTGGGTATAGGTTTATTTCTTTTTCCGGGCACAATGGACTAATTATGGAAGAGGAGCTCCCCCGTAGTCTTCTTTTCCAAGTGTTTCAGAATCTCTAAAATTGAAATCTCGCGAGCATGGACTGCCCTAGGCTCATTAAAATTACAGGTCAATAGGTCCTTTAGGATCCTTTCAATAAATTTTATTTTCAGTTAATCCTGGATTGCTCGTGTTGGACTGAAGTGGGATTTATTAAGGCCTCCTTTGAATGATCTTGGCCCATCGACATCAGCAAATTATTTGGGTTTCAAGATTAGAGACTGGTGATGCCTTGAAGCTTGTATACCTTAACGACAACCTATCTCGCCAGCAACAATGGTGATTCATTATGGCTCCTTGACTGCTAGATGCTACAGGGGGTTCGACACCAACTCATACATTCACACCTGATAGGATGCATTAGATGTATCGTGGTCCTCACTCTCATCATCGGTGATGGGCTTCGTGTTGGTTAACAACTGACCTTAATGGCTGGTAATCTAGCGAGTCCACTACACATTCGACCTCAGCACATTTATTCATGTGTAGTGAATTGTACAAGAGGGGGAGAATATGGTTTCCTGTAGATGGACTTCCTGCAGAACATTCCAGCAACAACATTTCTGCAGCAAAAATAATTATTTCCTGAAGAACGAATTTCAAGTAGAGCATATTCTACAGAATTTGGAAAGTACCGATTATCATCATTGTTATTTGAGGCCATGTAGCTATATGATCTTTCATCTAATATGATTTCAAAGTGGTTCATAATTTCAAAGTAAGTACATGTGTCATCAAATGTATTGACAGTTGTAAGGTAAGATCGAAGGTACGTTTTGACGTCAGAACACTTAGGGTAGAAAAGTAATGGTACTAAATTTTTTAAATTTGCATGAATTTAAGTCATGGCTACCTTTACGGAAAAGACGGCCTTGACCGTTGGTATCTTACACAAATTCCCATTCCTGCCTATTATTATGATTTGCACAATGTTATCTTCCTAATGTTTATCTGGCAGAATGGATCATGATGACAATAATGATCACATTCCCCCATAACTCAAAGTTGCCCATTACTCCTGAGTCTTTTCGAATTAAACCTTCTTGTTTTCATTGGGTTCGAATTATTTCCACCTAGTTTTAGTAACAGGGGAAACTATTGGGTGAAACCCAAAGCCAAAAGGTCACCCTTGCACCTGCTGAATGCTTTATGAGGATCCAGGTCGCAAAGCTAGTGATTAAAGAACTTGGAAAGGAAAGGGCACAGGTGATGAGCCCTAGAAATGGGTAACTATATAGGCTCATTCTGCTTATTATTTCGATTTAATCCACCATTCTCAATATCTTTGTGCATGTTTTTGAATATATTTATGTCAATAAAGTGAATTGGGTTAGTCACTTTGCCATGTAGTCTAATGAATGTTTATTGCAGATTTTTTGGACAATTTTGGAAAATGACAAGGAATTTATGAGCAAATGGCAGCCAAACTCGAGGAAAACAGGGAAGAGGACTTGTAGGAGGGGTTTCTCCTTCATTAATGACCCGTTTCTTCGAATCCTCCATTAGCAGCTTGGAGTACAAAGGCCCACATTGATGATTCCAAGGGCCAGCCGAGCAAGTCAAGTAGGGCTACTGTTATCTTCAGTTCTAGGAAGCCGAGTTCCTTAACTTTAGGAGGACTTTTGGGAGTCCCCATTTTTATAAATAAGAAGGCTTCGAGCCTCAGTAGGTTAGCTAGTTCTTAGTATATTTTCACACTTTTGTGCAGCATTGTACTTAGCTCATTTATGAGCTCTATTTGAGAACAATTTTTATGTGATGTAACTGCTATTTTTGATAATGAAGATGAACCAAGTTTTGAGCCAACACTTATCTTTTTCAGAGGGCTGAAGCTCTTGGGTTAGCGCCCAACCCAAGCTTCCTAGCACCTCCTTTGTGTACTGATATGTTTTTGTTTCCATTCATGAGTTAAATTCTGCTGCATATACTCATTTTACTTCGTTAGATTAGGTTGCTTTTGATGGTTAGAATAGTTGTTTTTGTTTCAAGTTGCTTAAGTAAGTTTCTACAGTGACAAAAAAAGATCCAAAAAGGCTAACAACGGGTCTTGATCTCCTTTCTCCCTCCTTGGGACTATGATTCAACGTCAAGGCACTACTGCTGCCACTAAAAACATAGTTTTTGCTCTTTCATGCAATTGCTAGCGTGATACTTTGATTCAGAAAAGTTGATATTGGTTCAGATTCCATTACTTAGATCATTTCATGTCCTTTTACCATATTTCTCTTGTATGCTTTTCTATTTATAAGGTACTGTTCAACATTTTCTGGTTTTAGGTCAGAAATTAAGTTAAGCTAGACAAAACTCTGTTTTTTAGTTCTTGCTTTGGTCAGTTTTGAGAAGTAAATGTGCAGATCTCTTGTAGGACATTCCAACTCATCATTCCTCCATAAAACAGCCAGCACCAGCTCACTTCTCATAGATCCCCCAGCTCATTCGCCACATTTCACCAATCTGCCCTAGTTTCTGCGTTGTTTTTCCATAAAGCTGTTTTCTTGCTATTTGAACAAATCCAACCATATCCTTCGTCCATGATCTTCTTTGACAAGTTATAGACCCCTCAAAACCTTCATCCAGCCTTCATTTCCCTTTTCCATCATTTTTCCACCTTCAAACCTCCAAAAACCACTTTCGGCCTCCTCCTGTAGATCCCCTGCAGCCTGCTGTAGAATTTTTTGTGAGTGACTTTTCAAAGTCTGATCACAATGGAAGTCTTCAAAAGGGTACTAGGGGCTTCTTAGGACCTCTCCACACCTTCCTCACCATCTGCAAAAGCCAAATCCATCTTCCTTTGCCACCAAACTTCTGCATAGTCACAACCAATCAAATCACAAGCATAATAATTCCACATAAAAATGATCAAAAGTACAAAAAGATGATTTCTTCTCATTTCTCCTCAGAAGTAGTTTGAATAAATGCAATTTACCTTTTCAGTAGTCAATGGCACTCGCTTCATTAGTTTCCATCTCTTTTTTTTGCAAAAATAGGGTTAGTGGGTAAACTAGGGTTTACTAGGGTTTGCTAGGGTTTGCGTTTCATTCTAGTTTTCCTTCTCCTTCTGCAAGTAGAATAGCCTCTGTAGAGTTAGCTTTATTCCATCACAGTAAAAGCTTCTTCTGAGAACTCATAGAAGTTGGTTTAAGCTCCTAGCGAACATGCGCCAGCTGATCAAGTGACAGCCTGCAGTAAGAGCTAGTACTTGTGCATACAACACTGTCACTTCCAAGTTTGTTATGAACTACCGGGTTGATAAAAGTAAAGAAGGAAACCCCAGGAGTTGTAGCATTATTTCTACAATACTGGAGCTCACCACTCTTTTTGGTGCCGTTGCCAAGGAATTGTCAGAGTATTTTGTGATTAATGCTTTCTTCTATTTTCTACTGCAACATTCTGCTAGGTAGTTTATTTCAGCAAAAGTAGAGTAGTTGTTTCATTTCAATTATGCAATTTCAATTCTACAAAAGTAGATTAGACATTTCCTGGTTTCATTTCAATTCTGAAATTTCATTCCAACAAGAGTAGATTAGACATTTCCTGCTTTCATTTCACTTCTACAATTTCATTTCAACAAGCATAGATTAGGCATTTCCTGCTTTCATTTCAATTCTGCAATTTCCATTTCAGCAAGATTCATTTCAGTTAGTTGCAATTTGTTGTTCACTCCATTTCAATTTTTTAGGTACAAGCAGAGAAAACAAAAATCTCCCAAAAAAAGAGATTTCCTTTCATGCCTCATAGGAACAGAGAAAATTTAGGAAAATTCCTACCCAACACCCCCACCACATCACTAAGTCACCCTTCTCTCTTCTTTGGTGGCAGTGATCCAGAAGAACCTATAGGTGAACCTCCAGAGATATACGAAGATCCTATAACAGAAGAAGAGCAAGAAACCATTCCTCCTGAGACCATGGCTGAAAATAGAAACGTTAGAGGAAATGGGGAAAGAATAGAAGGTGCCTTTCCTATCTGAGAGACCAATGGGGACACAAAAATGAAAAACATAAGTCCTTCAGCCTTACCTCACTTCCATGGACTGACTACCGAAGATCCTGATACCTTCTTGTTTGAATTTTTTGTTCTCTGTCGAACCTATGACTATGCAGAGGATGAGCAGAAGTTGAAACTGTTTCCTTCTACCCTCAAGGATGCAGCATTGCACTGGTTCATGGGGTTACCTGGAAACAGTATCACAACTTGGGCTCAGATGCAGCAAGCCTTTAACAACAAATACCAAGACTATTGTAGGTCAAAGGATACCAAGGAAGAAATCTTCCGAATGACCATGGGAAGTGATGAATCTTTAGAAGACTATGAAGAAAGGTTTCAACTCAGTTATAAAAGGGCCAGGTGCACACTTGACCCCAAATCTCTGAAGTTGGTCCTACTCAGAGGAGTCCTTGAAGACCTTCTAGATACCCTCCATTTGCTGGCCAGGGGAGACATCTACCAACTGCCTTATGATGACATAAAGACTGTGTTTAGAAACCATTCTAGGTCAGTTAGAAAGAGAGGTAGGGGAAGTCAACCTTTAGCCAGTACATCCTCATCCAGTTCATCCCTTAGAAACGAACTTGAGAATCGGCTGGAAGATTTCAAGAGCGAGATGAGGCAGACTCTTGCCATGCAAATGGATACCTTGCATATCAAAAGGAAACAAGAGGAAGCCGAGAGGGCTTTGGCCATCTTTTGTGCCAGGTGAACTAGAAAGCATCCTAGGAACGAATGTCCGTTGCACTCTATAGAAGTGTGTTTGGTCTATGAAGAAGACCATCCTACGAATCAGTGCCCTTCCTTTCCCGGAATTAAAGCTACATATCAAGGCGCCGAAGGAGCCACTGAACCACTCTATTTCATGAACCAAAGGAGGCCACATGGACCCAGACCTTACCAGTAAGGAATGCAAGGGACATTGATGAGCCCCAAATTTGGTAACATTTTGGGCTCATTTGGCCTCACTACCCTTGCTCAACCCTTCATTTTTCATGACTTATGCATCATTTTTTAGTATATTTATGTTATTTGTACGAATGAAGGGCAGTCACTATTCCTAGGTGGCTAATACATGTTTATTTCAGGTTTTTTGACATTAAATAGAGCAAAGCCACGCAGATGAAGGCAAGGAGACAGCCAAGGTGGCATTGAGGTTTTGTAGGAAGGTTGTCCACGGCATTGAATGGCCTTCCTCGTGATCTCCACCCACAACTCCGAGCTCCAACAGCTATCACCACCGATCTAGAAGGCAGCCAACGGATTCTAAGGGAACAACAGTTTACTTTTAGTTGGTCAGCCAAGCCCCACTAATTTAGGAGGCCAACTTGGCCCTCATAATGTATAAATATTGAGGCTGTAGCCTTCGAAAAAAGACTTTTGAAACTTTGTTGCAGCTTTTGAATTACGAGCTATAGCCCTGTTTTGCTCTTTGTAAGCCATTTTTGGCATGTTATCAGACTTTTGACTATTATCTTTTAATGAATAAGCAAGCAGATTTGAGGCAGCTCTGAGTTCTTAAAGGAGCTTAAGCTCTCAGGGTTGGGCCCAACCTGAGATCCTAAGGCTTCCTTCCTTTGTATTGTTACCTTTCTTTCTTTCAGCATTATATTTCCTTTCCTTTACATGCACTTGGAAACACAGTTTGCTGATTCGAATTTCTTGGTGTGGTTACATAGGTTAGTGTTATGAACAAAGTTGCTTCAGTAGTTTAGATTAGAGTAGGGAGATTGAAGTTAATCTGAGTTCCAAAAAGGGTTGAATGCACACTCACTTTCACCTCTGTTTGGGGACTGGGAGTGCAGACCGTGCCAACTACCAAAAAAACAGTTTTACATGTTCATGCAAGCTTTAACGTAATATTTCCATTTGTAGAAGTGTCCATGCATTTAGATCTTGAGCAATAACTCTTTGTTTTAGCACCATGCACGATTTCCCCTTAAAAACGACATTGCTGTTCTTTGGTTTCTAATAAAACAGTTAGAGTAGGTTGATGACATTTCGGTTATACGCAAGACAGGGGTGATTTGTTTCATTTACACTGCGCAGCACCACTCCATCGTTTCCTTATCCTTCTAAGCCGTGCCTAGGCCATCTACTTATCTCCCAGTTAGATCATTTGCCTCCCAACTCTTCTATCATCCACGTTGTTTTATCTTTTCGGCCTTCCATTACCTCTACCCTCCTCTAGATCAACCAGCTTTACACACCCCCTCTCCATCTCATCTCTCTGTCCATAAGCCATCACAAGCTCCCCTCCTACCTCCCTATCCACCCATACAGCTCATTCACTCATCCATCACCCAAAACTCCGATTGCAGAACATCCTGTAGAAATTACGGGACTTCCTGTAGAAATCCTGAACTTCCTGTAGAACCCCCTGCAGACATCCTGTAGAAGCTTGCAAACACGGTTGCCAGGCATCTGAACTTTGTGAACTTCTGTGGAATGATGTTAGGGATCCCTTGGACCCTCTCAGAGTCCTCCTGACCTTTTCCAAGCCTTCCTCCCCTTGATCTACCCCTGCACAGTCAAGACCCAGTAAGAAGCACAGTCATAATAACTCCAACAACTTGAGCAAAAATACAAAACCATGTTCTCTTCAGATGAAAGTAGCTTAGACACATGCATCTCATCTCAATAGAAGTAATGGAATCACTTTTAGAAGTTGCATTCCCACCATTGCATCATAAGGATTAAGCTGGTAGAATTAGGGTTTACTAGGGTTTCCATGTTTTTTGGCTTTCAGTTCATTCTTGCAAAGTAGGTTAATTTCCTTTGAGATAGCTTTCGTTCATCACTTAAAAAGCTTCTTCTGAGAACATATAGAAGTTGGCTTGAGCCCTAGCGGACTTGTGCCAGCTGACCAAGTGACAGCTGCGACAAGAGCTAGTACTTGTGCATACAGCACCGTCGCTTCCAAGTTTGTTACGAACTACCGGGTTGATAAAATTAGAGAAGGAAGCTCCAGGAGTTGTAGCATTATTGCTACAATACTGGAGCCCACCAGACATCCCAGACTTATTACAACCCCAATCAAGCCACTTCCATGCCTTCTTGGGGTCCCCCTGCTCATCCTTCCTGGTCCACACCCCCTCCTTGGTCGTATCCTCTTCAATACCAGGCTCCGCCATGCTCATTCATTTCACTCTTATGCTCAGCCACAACCTTAGTGGAATGCACCTCATCAGGGGTGAAGGCCCCACTACAACTCTCCTCCTGCTCTTTTGCCTCCACCACCTACTCAACCTCAACCATTGCCTCCTACTCGACCAAGAAAACCCCAAATACTTGCTCAACCGAACCTGAACCCCAATAAAAGACAGGCCCAACAGGTATATAGTGGAGAAACATCATGTCTGACCTATGCTGTGGAGATTCAGGAGATTAACCTATGGTATGGGAAGGTTCTCCCAGATAGCTAACCCCCTCCTAAGGAGGATGAGGAAGAAAAATAGGAAAGTGAGCCAAAAGCAATTCCACCCTTTCCTAAGAGACTATCTGGAACCACACAACGACCCCAGAAGAAACTAAACTTCTGGGAGAATTAAAATAGTTATGTGTAAAGATACCAATTCTCCAAGCCATAAAGGATGTGCCCATATACAACAATATGATCAAGGAGAAGTGCTTCAGGCACCCATGCAGGCGTAAGAGAGATGCTCCAACTATCAATGTCATAAGACAACTGTCCGACCTGATGTTGGGGCAGGTAATCTGTCTGAAATATCTAGACTCTGGAAGTCCTGTAGTCGATGTCCACATCAATGGCACCGTAATCCCCCATACCTTGATTGATCTAGGGACTGCCATTAATGTGATGACAAGGGACACTATGCTCAAACTCAACCTTCAAGGTTCCTTGAGAAAGACCACAACAGTCCTACAGTTAGTAGACCACTCCACCGTGACCCCTGAGGGGATTGTGTGTAATGGTGTTGATTGAATCCTGGGAGTACCTTACTGATTTCCTGGTTCTCCGACCAAAGACAAATCTCATTGGGTATCCTCTCATCCTGGGAAGACCTTGGTTGGCTACTGTAGATGCCTACATCAATTGTTGAGCTGGGAACATGACAATCAAGAATGGGCATATGTCCAAACAGCTAGTCCTATATCCTCCTGCCCAACCTCTATTAGAACATGATCTACCTCTCTGGTTGGAGGAGGAAGATGAGGATGAAGTCTATTCTGCACCATTGTGTACAATAGAGGCTACCATGGGGGGCCCACAAACCGAGGATGACCTTATTGAAAACTTGATTCAGAATCCACCCCCCAGTGTGTTGCCATTAGAAGAGTTGGTGGAAGAAACCTAGGCCAATCCTATAGTTGATCTCTGTGTGGCTGATCCGACCTCTCTCCGAGTGAAGAATGTGGAATTTGGCCCAGAAAGAACCTTGAGGATCAACTCATCCCTATCCACCTCTCAGGAGAAAGAACTATGTAACTTATTGGAAAACCACTTGGATGCTTTTGCTTGGAGCTATAAGGAGATGAAGGGAGTCCACCCTTCAGTCTGTACTCATCACATTTACATTAAAGAAGATTGTAAACTAGTAAGGCAGCCTCAAAGGAGGATGAATCCAACCCTTAAGGACATTGTCAAAGAAGAACTGCAAAGTTACTGGATGCAGGATTCATATACCCCATCTCTGATAGCGAATGGGTCTCTCCTTTGGTGCTAGTGCCAAAGAAAAAGGGGAAGTGGAGAATCTGTTTAGACTATCGGGAACTGAACAAGGCCACCAAGAAGGACCATTTCCCTTTGCCTTTCATAGATCAAGTGTTAGATGGCCCGGCAGGGAAGAAGTTCTTCTCCTTTCTAGATGGGTTTAGCAGGTACAACTAGATCCAAATCAGCCCAAAAGACCAAGATAAGACCACTTTCACTTGTCCTTGGGGTACTTTTGCATGACGGGTCCTTACTTTTGGGTTGCGCAATGCTCCTGCCACTTTCCAGAGAGCAGTACTGAGCATATTTGCTGAACTGGTTCATGATTCAGTGGAAATCTACATGGATGACTTTACCCCTTATAGTTCTAACTTCCAGGAAGCTTTGACTAACCTGGGAAAAGTTTTCGCCAAGTGCATCGAAATGAACTTGTCCCTCAGTCCTGAAAAATGCGAATTCCTGATGACTGAAGGGACCGTGCTAGGTCATACAATTTCTCAGCAAGGATTATAGGTGGATCCCAATAAAATTGCAATCATCCAAAGCGTCCCACCTCCTCAAAAGGTAAGAGATGTCCAGAGTTTCCTAGGCTTAGCAGGGTATATAGAAGATTCATTAAGGATTTAGTAAGCTAGCCTCTCCATTGTTTGGTTTTTTGGGAAAATATGCTGAGTTCATATGGACTGACAACTGTCAAGAGGCTCTGGATACCTTGAAAGGTAAAGTGGTAACCGCCTCAATTTTGAGAGGTCCAAACTGGGCCCTACCTTTCCACATTCACACAGATTCCTCGAACAAAGCAATAGGAGTAGCCTTAGGGCAAGTTGATGAGAAGATGCCTTATTCCATATATTTTGTCAGTAAGAACTTGTCCAAGGCAGAATTAAACTACACTGTAACCGAAAAGGAGCTCCTAGCTGTAGTCCATTCCCTAAATAAGTTCACACAATACATCACTGGCTATCAAACATTCGTACACACCGATCATGCTGCAATTAGGTACTTGATGAATAAACCAAATGTTAATGATCGTATTATTAGATGGTTACTTTTATTGCAGCAATTTGATTTGACCATTGTTGATAAGCCGGGTAAGGAAAATGTTGTTGCTGATTTTATGTCTAGATTAGATCTACCTGTAGGTGAAGAAGGAAAGGTGGATGATCAAATGCCAGATGAACACCTATTTGCTATTTCATTACTCTCTCCATGGTTTGCTAATATAGCAAGTTACTTGGTTTCAGCACAGTTTCCGCACACCTGTCCTCAAAAGAGAAGAGCAAGATTGTAAGGAAAAGTTCCCCATTCACCTGGATTGGGGGAAATCTTTTTAAACTTGGCCCAGATCAGATTTTGAGGCAATGTGTCAGGGAGGAGGAAGTTTTTGACATTCTCCTAACCTGTCACGATGGGCCCTGTGGGGGCCATTTTGCAGCAAAAAGGATTGCCTTCAAAATTCTGCAAGCAGGTTACTATTGGCCCACTCTTCATCAAGATGTCAGAAGATATATCAACCAATGTGACCGATGTCAAAGGATGGGGAAACCTACTCCAAGGGATGAGATTCCCCTACAAACTCAAGTGACTTTCGAGCCATTTGAGAAGTGGGTCATGGGCTTAGTGGGTCCCATCAACCCTCCTTCAAAACAGAAATCTTACATCATTGTGTGTACTGATTATCTGACAAAATGGGTAGAAACAAAGGTGATCAAGGCAACAACAGAAGAAAAAGTAGCTGAGTTTTTGAGGGAAAATATCTTTTACAAGTTTGGCTATCCAAGAGAATTAGTCACAGATCAAGGGAGTCAGTTTACCTTCAATCTGATTGAAGACCTGCTCACACATCACAAGATTAAGCATAGAACTTCCACCCCTTATCATCCGCAAGCAAATGGATAGGTGGAAGTCACTAATAGATCTTTGGAAGGGATTTTGACTAAGGCAGTGAGCAGCAGCAGAAAATATTGAGCAGATCGATTGGTTGAGGCCACCTGGGCCTATAACACCACATGGAAAACCACCACAGGGTTCACACCCTATGAGTTGGTCTATGGGAAGAAGGCTTTACTGTTAATAGAATTTGAATATAACACATTAAGGATGGTAGCTTAGCTGAACCTAGATCTCATCCATGCACAAAAGGAAAGGTTACTTCAGCTAAATGGATTGGATGCGCAGAGATTGCAGGCCCTTCTCCACTCAGAGGTAGTCCAACTTCAAAAAAAAATATGGCATGATAGACACCTTAAAGAAATACAATTCCAGGAAGGAGATTGGGCGCTGCTATATGATTTAAGACATAGAGATTTCAAGGGCAAACTGAGGACAAGATGGCTGGGACCATACACAGTAGAAAAATGCAATGAAAATGGTTTAGTATTGATCCAGACCATAGATGAAGAAGCCATCCCCATGCTCGTCAATGGGAATAGGTTGAAGATCTACAGGAAGCCCCTTTCCAAGTAGGAATTAATTGAGAATATGAGTAAAATAGTGTTGGTAGTGGAGCAGGTCTCTGCCTCCACTCCACCCACACCTTGAGCTAAAAAAAAAAAAAAAGAATAAAAGATCTTGGGGTGAAGACCTCTTGGAGGCACCTAGGGCAGACAGTAAGGGTGAAAACCTCTTGGAGGGGCCCCAATTGTCTCATAAAAAAAAAAGAGGAAAAAAGAAAAGAAAAAAGAAAAAACAGAAAAAACTAACTTCTTTTGAATGCATTGCAAATTGCAGGAGGGTCACACAAGGAAAAAAGGACATGGCTAGGCTGCATACACCCTTGATAGCTCATTCCTCCATCACCATTGTCTTTTCCTAGGCCTTGGTCTCGCTTGTTCTGAAAATTTTGCATCCTACAGGAAACTCTGTGCATTCTACAGGAGGCTCCTGTAGAAACTACAGAGAGCTCAAAATCAAGTTCAGAGAAGAATCTGAGGGCTAGAAATTTTTCCAGAAGGCCTGTGGACCTCCCTGCCACCATTCATCCTCCTAATTCTCCATTCCATCCCTGCACACCCACATTTCCACTCGCTTTTCCTTCCCTGCACAAAAAACATAGAAATTCTGTTTCTTTCATTTTTAAACAAAAAAAAAATGATGATGAATAAAACAACAACATTCTTCACTTGTTTCTTACCTGATGTATTCCAGCTGTTACTCCTTTCCTTCAGAACCTTCTGCAACTGTCTCTTCAGTCCCTACTCAAGCATCAGCCAAAAATTTTAGAGGGAGAAGTAGCTACAGGAAATCTTGCAGGATTCCTGTAACAACTGATCCCTTTCAAAAAAAAGCTCTAGAGGCAGGGTCAGTGCAGCCAATATGTATGCAACATACAAGGAGCGGTGCCTGATCGAAAATCACCAGCATAAGCCACTAGTTTAGAGGCCACGAGCACCAGCATCAACAACAATAAAAAAACAGTGCCAAAGTCTGAGCATGCAGAGCACGATAGCAACTAACAGGTAAGTGGCTAAACCCTTTCCTCTGCTGCATGAATATTATTTAGGAACTGCATGAACCATTGAGATGGTCGCGATCAAATGAAATCGGTGGCCAGCTAACTGGCCACCCTCGTTCAGTTCAAACCACCCTCATTGAGTTCAAAAAAGCTTCGTCCAATTCAAACAGTAGTTCAGAAGAGGCAGTCAGCACGTGTGGTCCGTCAACTTAGGAAGAAAAACTCAGAACCGATAGTGGTGGTAGCGTATAACGGGAATAATGGAAGTGATGGTGGGCAGGTGACATGAAATACCATAATGGCACTAGAGTAGGACCAACGGTCCGGATGGGGATAACGTACCCATCTTGCCACCTCACCTTGTCACCGCAGATCATGCCATCAGCTTAATTACACTACGATCGAAGCCTCCACCACCTTTTGTTTCCATTTGCATCGACGAGTTCTCGACTACAACAACTCACCTACCACCTTCAGAACATCGAACCAATCGTTCTCTGCCAGTTTTCAAAACCCTCCCGCTTATCGGGCTCTACAGGAGCATTATCACATTCTACAGGAGTGAGAACACCGTCTACAGGAAGACCCGAGAGCAGCTCTGCAGAGGAAAAATTCGAAATTTTTGCCAAATTCGAGCTCGAAAAGAGGTAGGCTCAGAAACCCACTCTGCATGTGATATATCTATACAAGGTGGTGGGTTTAGAAGCAAAGTATTGGGTTGAAAAAGGAAAGGAAAGTGAGCACAAAAATCTGCCTCTGTTTTTCTGAAATACATACAGTCTTTCCATTTTAGTCTCTACATTAAAAGTCTATCTTTTCCTTCCCCGTATTCTCCTGTAAAGAAGAGGTGCAACCATAGAAAATCAAGCCTGTGAAAAAGTGTGAATTTGCATTTGGAAGCCTGTTTATTTTGTGAGAAAGAAGAAAAGCACTGTTTCATATACTCTCTGTTTTGTCAAAATATTGATTTCCTCAAAAAGGAAAAAACTGAGAAGTAAATTCAGGTTGAGAACAGGGTTTGAAGGGAGGGAAAATTGCAAATTGTTGTTGTGAAAGAGAGAAACACGAAAAATTCCCTCTCTGGTTCCAGAAAGACAAACCTCAGCTATTCCTTTGTTTTCGGTTTTGAAAGTTTGTTGCCTTCCTCCTCACCTGAGAATTTCCAGTAGTCACTAAACACTATGCCAGTAGGTTTTATGAGAAAGGAGCCTTTGAACTCCCACAATTTGCATGAACACCCAGAAGTGGTAGCCCTCTTCACTAGGGAAAACTGGATGCCTTTCTTTGAGAGAATTCATGGATATGATGAGGAGGTGACCAAGGAATTTTTAATGTCCTTAAGACCCCATTCAAAAACCCATGCTATAGTCAGTTTCAAGGGTCTGACCATAGAGCTTACACTAGAATTTATCAGCAGAATCACAGGTCTTCCACTTGGGCTCCCTTGGAGCAAAGAAGAAAAACCACTAGGACAGGTTGCTAAAAAGACATTTTTTTCAGCTTGATGAACATCCTATAGAGGATAAGAATGGGATCAGAAGGACAAGTATACCTCATCCATGGGGTGAGGTCAGCTACCAGATCATGAAATATATCTCCTGTGAAGGAAGATATAGTATATTCTATGGTTATCACTTCAGATTATTGCATGAATTAAGATATGGAATGGACCTACCTGCATCTAGAAAACTCAGTCTGCCATATTTTCTCCTCCAGTCTTTGATAGAGTGTGGCACCAAATTGAATGCAGGGGTTCCAGACCAACTGGCCCACCATGGGCTCATTAAATTGCTGGTAGAGGATGCCCTCCACACATACACCATCCCTATAGCCTGGGAAATTTTCAGGAATATGACTAGGGAAGATGACATAAAAACTCTCACAGATGACCTTAGTCCATCTGGCAGTGAAGAGGAGGAGCAGAAAGAGGAACTTGAAAAGGAAATCCATGAGGAATACATCACATCATAGGCTTGGGATGTCAGGGAATCTATCAGAGCTATTAAAGATGAAGAGCTAGATTAGTTTGTCGAAGGATGAGCAACCCATTCAGTAGGGGGGTGATGATGAGCCCCAGAAATGGGTAACTATATGGGCTCATTCTGCCTATTATTTCGATTTAATCCACCATTCTCAATAGTTTTGTGCATGCTTTTGAATATATTTATGTCAATAGAGTGAATTGGGTTAGTCACTTTGCCATGTAGTCTAATGAATGTTTATTGCAGATTTTTTGGACAATTTTGGACAAAGACAAGGAATTTATGAGCAGATGGCAGCCAAATTCGAGGAAAACAGGGAAGAGGACTTGTAGGAGGGGTGTCTTCTTCATTAATGACCCCTTTCCTCAAATCCTCCATCAGCATCTTGGAGTACAAAGGCCCACATTGATGATTCCAAGGGGCAGCCGAGCAAGTCAAGTAGGACTACTGTTATCTTCAGTTCTAGGAAGTCGAGTTCCTTAATTTTAGGAGGACTGTTGGGAGTCCCCATTTGTATAAATAAGAAGGCTTTGAGCCTCAGTAGGTTAGCCAGTTCTTAGTATATTTTCACACTTTTGTGCAGCATTGTACTCAGCTCATTTTCGAGCTCTTTTTGAGAACAATTTTTATGTGATGTAACTGCTATTTTTGATAATGAAGATGAACCAAGTTTTGAGCTAGCACTGATATTTTTCAGAGGGCTGAAGCTCTTGGGTTAGGGCCCAACCCAAGCTGCCCAACACCTCCTTTGTGTACTTATATGTTTTTGTTTCCATTCATGAGTTAATTTCTGTTGCATATACTCATTTTACTTCATTAGATTAGGTTGCTTTTGATGGTTAGAATAGTTGTTTTTGTTTCAAGTTGCTTAAGTAAGTTGCTACAGTGACAGAAAAAGATCCAAAAAGGCTAAAAATAGGTCTTAATCTCCTTTATCCCTCCTTGGGACTATGATTTGAGGTCAAGCTACTACTGCTGCCACCAAAAACACAGTTTTTTCTCTTTCATGCAACTATTAGTGTGATACTTTGATTCGGAAAAGTTGATATTGGTTCAGATTCCATTACTTAGATCATTTCATGTCCTTTTACCATAGTTATCTCACATGCTTTTCTATTTATAAGGTACTGTTCAACATTTTCCGGTTTTAGGTCAGAAATTAGGTTAAGCTAGACAAAACTCTGTTTTTTAGTTCTTGCTTTGGTCAGTTTTGAGAAGTAAATGTGCATATCTCTTGTAGGAAATTCCAACTCATCATTCCTCCATAAAAAAGCCAGCACCAACTCACTTCTCATAGATCCCCCAGCTCATTCACCACATTTCGCCAATCTGCCCTAATTTCTGTGTTGTTTTTCCATAAAGCTGTTTTCTTGCCATTTGAACAAATCCAACCATCTCCTTTGTCCCTGATCTTCTTTGACAAGTTATAGACCCCTCAAAACCTTCATCCAGCCTTCATTTCCCCTTTCCCATCATTTTTCCACCTTCAAACCTCCAAAAACCACTTTCGGCCTCCTCCTGTAGAACCTCCTGTAGATCCCCTGTAGCCTCCTGTAGAATTTCCTGTGAGTGATTTTTCAAAGTCTGATCACAATGGAAGTCTTCAAAAGGGTACTAGGGGCTTCTTAGGACCTCTCCACACCTTCCTCACCATCTGAAAAAGCCAACTCCATCTTCCTTTGCCACCAAACCTCTGCACAGTCACAACCAGTCAAATCACAAGCATAATAATTCCACATAAAAATACTCAAAAGTACAAAAAGATGATTTCTTCTCATTTCTCTTCAGAAGTAGCTTGAATAAATGAAATTTACCTTTTCAGTAGTCAATGGCACTCACTTCATTAGTTTCCATCTCTTTTCTTGCAAAAATAGGGTTAGTGGGTAAACTAGGGT
Organism: Pinus tabuliformis; assembly: GCA_031772625.1. Taxonomy (NCBI): domain Eukaryota; kingdom Viridiplantae; phylum Streptophyta; class Pinopsida; order Pinales; family Pinaceae; genus Pinus; species Pinus tabuliformis. The sequence goes on along the minus strand of CM062817.1, from coordinate 1,787,688,562 downwards.
TTGCTAGGGTTTGCGTTTCATTCCAGTTTTCCTTCTCTTTCTGCAAGTAGAATAGCCTCTGTAGAGTTAGCTTTCTTCCATCATAGTAAAAGCTTCTTCTGAGAACTCATAGAAGTTGGCTTAAGCTCCTAGCGAACTTGTGCCAGCTGATCAAGTGATAGCCTGCAGTAAGAGCTAGTACTTGTGCATACAACACCATCGCTTCCAAGTTTGTTATGAACTACTAGGTTGATAAAAGTAAAGAAGGAAGCCACAAGACTTGCAACATTATTGCTGCAATACTAGAGCTCACCAATAGGCCGTCAAGACTGAGGAACCAAGTCTGCCGCAGTTCTCCTAGGGACAACACGATGATGAGGGGACCTCTAAGGAATTAATGAGCTCACCATTTCTAAATAGGTGCTCCGGACAAAAAAATAAAAAAAACTTGAAGGAGAATAGCTTGTGATTGCAAAAAGAGGTGGAAGAATGGAAAGTGAAAACATCAGAAGGCCTGCCATATTATGAAGAAACATCAAGTTCAGATTGGTCATTTGCAGAAGAAGAATGAAGAGTATTGGAACAGGGTACAGAAAGAAGAATCTAGCAGGGCACACCTAGACCATCTTGCTGCAGTAGTTGTGGCCTAGAACAAGGACTGAATTTTCTTCCTGGAGGAACATTTTTGCTTGCATAAGGGACATGCAAGAAGCTAGGTGTGGGGGAGATGTTGAGTCCCAATTTTTCTCATTTTTGATAATATTTCTGAGGCCTTAACCCCCTTATTTTGAACCCTTCTTATCCTTAAAAACCCTCTTTTACTACATTTTGTGTGTTTTGACCAAGAGGGTGCTGTGAACTTGAAAGAATGCAAATTATTTTAAAATGTATCATTTTACTTTAATTCCTAAGTATTTTTGAAGTTAAAATGTTATCTAATTGAATCACCTACAATGTCAAAGAAGTTGACCACATCTTGTGCAGATCAACCATTTTCTGAAGCGGTTCCGAGATTCCTGCAACTACTCCGCAATTTCCTGCAGTCGTTGATTTCCTGTAGATGCAGAGATTTCCTGCAATCGTCGATTTCCTGTAGATGCGGAGATTTCTTGTAGTTTCCAATTTCCTGTAGATGCGGAGATTTCCTGTAAATGCGAAGATTTCGTGCAATTGCTGATTTCTTGTAGATGCAGAGATTTCCTGCAATTGCCGATTTACTATAGATGTGGAGATTCCCTACAATTGAAAATTTCCTGTAGATGTGGATATTTCTTGTAACCACCCCAATTTCCTGCAACTGCTCCACAATTTCCTGCATGTTCATTGATTTCCTACAGATGCAGAGATTTCCTATAACCACCCTGATTTCCTGCAGCAATATCCATGGTTGAGCATGTTCCGGTTAGCCTCGAGGAGAATGAAGACATGGGTTTTGTTGATAAAGACACTAATATGGATGTTGTCCTATTTGTCACCTCATAACTACCATTGAAACTACCCAAATCTTCATTCCTTTTTCAGATGGCTGTATTAAGAGGTAGTTCCTACAACTTCACAAAATCTGTTCGATCCATGCTTTTAGTTGTGGAGCGACCTCATCATGCTTATTTATGCTATCTTTATAAGCTATTGTTAGTCAGCAGTTGTAGGGTGTTAGATTTTCTAACTTGAGGCAAGTTATGCCCATGTATTTGTATAAAAGAACTTTATGTTTATTTTGGATGAGGATGAGGGGAGGCTCTAGAGGGAGGAAGGACAGATCGAATATATCAAACCTGTATTACTATATATTTTCCAGATTAATATAATACTTGATGTTCTGCTAAATTTCACTTAGTAACTCCTTTCATAGTTGAAGGGGTTGTGAGTAAGGGAGGCCCCCCTTTACTCACAACTCCTGTAGCTGTAGATTTATTTTATTTCCATTTATTTTTGTCATTCATTACTAGAATTAGTACACAACTTTCAATTCTAGTTTCTAATTTGTAACAGCTTTTGAATGATGGTTAAATGTGAGCTCATTTTATGAATGATTTGGAATTGTTTAATATGCTTTCATTTCTATTATGCAAAGTGTGAATTGAGTTAATTGCTGTTGTTTGGGTTTGTATCTTTTCTGGATCTGCATCAACAATTCTAGGTGCTGTAGAGAGATGAGTTATCTACTCCATAGCCATTGCTGCTAAGTGCTGATGAAGAAAAGAGTTCTTGAAGGAATTGAGTTAATTTTTGTTGTTTGGGTTTGTATATTTTCTGGATCTGCATCAGAAATTCTAGGTGCTATAGAGAGATGAATTATCTACTCCATAGCCTTTGTTGCTAAGTGTTGATAAAGAAAAGAGTTCTTGAAGCTGTGTGTGTGTGATTTTACTTAGAACAACACTTATGGTATTAGCCTGCATATATTTTGCACAACATCTCACAAGCTTACCTACCCCTGGTTGATAATTTATGTCTGTCAAATTATAAGTCTATAATTTGACTCGACAGTGGCCAAACACCGTGGCTCACCTCTATGCATGACATAAATAACTACATGACATAAATGATCAACAATATATGCCTTATATAACAACAAGATAAGAACAATGTATATCATATGAAAACATGTGACAATATTTCCAAATCACTAGCCATAAAAGCAATATCTCAACAATAGTAATCAACACCACATAATAATACATAGTGGCCCAACAATAATATGTATTAGCAACATGAATAAGAAATATATCATACCAATTAACACTCTATGGAAAAACATAGGGGCAACAACAATCATCATATGTAGCATAAGTCTCTACAATATAACTGGACTGGCAGCAACAAAAATCATATAATGATGTAGTGACAACAACAATATCATGTCAGCAAAACATCCTCATAAATATAAGCATCATGTACCATCAACGTACTAATATCCATGGCACCAACACATGCATAAAAGCATCAACCCATAATGATTGATACAAGCCAATTGCAAATGTAGCATATTATCTATGCACAAACAAAATGCAATCTCCTGCAACAACCTTATGTCAAATAAGCACATAGCATTGTTACAGGTCAATTTGGGCACATCAACCTCAAATTCCAGATGCATATTATTAGGGTTCATCAATCCCTAATTCAGTTGTTTTCATTCCCTAATGAAGTTAACCTACATCATGCTTGCCTCCCAAGAGTTTCCATGTCACCATTCATCCAAAAAATGCCCCTAAGGAGATCAGCGCAGGTGGCCCTTTATCAGGCTGCATTGTAATTTAAGAACTGCACTGGCTAGGTGCACTGCAACGCAGTTAGCCTTTGTTTCACCTGCTTTGAGTGAGATTCATCGAAGTTTTTAAATGAATCCATTGGATTCCTCATCCAATGGATGCTTCTAGAAGTTTCCAGATGGATGGAGCTCGCATTTCGATGAGGAAGAGGATGAATGAACCTTAATCCATTATCCCTTCCTCCATGGAACCACCTCCCAATTTTGGTAGAGCATTCATGAGGGACATTGTTACACAGTAATTTGTCACTGTCCTCCTGTTAGTCTTCCTACTGTGCCATGAGACCAAATTAATCATGTTCATGCTCTCTAATGTTTCCAAATGGCCTACTTTGCCAAAGTTTTACTATCATCGCGACTGTTGTCAAAATAAACGCGCTGATGGGCGCTCCATAACAGACCGAATGCGCTGCCAGTGCGGAAGTACACGTGATTCTCGTGCTGGTCGAATTTCATGAGAAAACACATCTGTTATTCATATCTGATCGCGCTGACATGACCTTCTCTGTTATTCAGCAGCGATGTCAATGCCCAAGTGCAGTTCTGAACCTGCGCTGATCCAGTTTGGGCGAGTTTGTTCTAACAGCCGGCCTTCCAGATGACTCCAGACCTGGTTGTTGGCCTTGTAAATGTTGCCCTCCCTTCTCTGGCATGTCTGTTTTGTCATTTGAGCCACCTTCCTTGGAGATAAGCTCATCCTCCCACCATTCATGGAGACTCCTTCTCCTACTTAAGCCTCCACCATTGCCATGAGAAGCTAGTTTTGGAATTCATAGTGCTTGGAGTGTTGCTGCTAGTGTGTGAGTTTGATAGGTAGCTGGTGTGACAAGTGTGGGATTGCTAGGGAGCTTAAGGAAGGTTGTGAAGTGTTTCTTTCTTATGTAAACTTGTGTGAGAGAGAGATTTTGTCTTGGGAGATCTACCTCCAAGGGTGAATGCTTAAGAGACTTGCTGGCTGGACCCTCTTGAGAAGGATTTGACGTCAGAACTATGGTTGTATTCTTCTTTGTTTATTAATAATAGACGACTATCATTATGGTTCCACTCTTAATGTCCTTATGATGATGTTTGAGTTATATCCTTTCTGACTGATATATAGTTACATCTACTGGATTTTATGCTTGTGTTTGTATCGTTCTTTGCATGTGCAGGTGTCCGTACACAAGGATCGTGAGGATCGTGACCAGCCGAGGCAAAGGGACGGGAGCATCAACTCTTCTACAAGTACTAGCGTTGGAATCCAGGTAGGCCTTCATCATTGATCTTTTATGTGTAATTAGGAACCTGCGTGTTAGCATTGTTTGATTATTGCTAGACCTTGTTTGGACTAGTAGGGATCACCTCTGTTCGCAGAGGGGATTTACCTCCACAACAATTTGGCGACTCCGCTGGGGAGTTTTTTACCTTGTTGTTTGATTTGTAAACTTTAGACGAAGCCTCAAGCACGGCCAGATAGCCTTTGAAACGCTATTGCTGCATTAGCGAAGTAGATCAAAGCCACTTCAGTCCATCTCCAGTTTGGTTTACGAACTGAATAGCTTGGAGCTGGCTTTTGTCTTTTTGTGTTCATTTTTTTCCTTGAGTTTGATTTTTGCTCTCTTTTCAAAGTTTGGGGATTAGTTCTCTGTTTTTGGATTTCTTGGTTCGGTCTGGGAGGTGCCTTGATTGTTTAAAGAGTGATTGCCTTGGTTTGGGAGTTTTTGGCTTGATTGTGCCTGTTTTTTAGCTTCAGCACGGTTTATAATAAAACAGTCGCGCTGCCATCGCATAGCCCTTTCTGTTACCTCTTGATCATCGCGTTAATACACCAAACAGTCGCGACGGTTCTGAAAATCGAACCAGCGCGGTTAAGCCGTGTACTTCCGCGCTGACAGCGCTTTGTTGCTACGCGTGGTTTCTGATCAGCGCATTGTTGCTGTGTATCACCCGCGCTGATACCTGTAGAATTGAATTTCTTCAATTCTGCCTCCTGAGCCTATTGGTTTTGCTATCCCCTGCTGTTTTCACTTGGTTTATGACTTGATTTTCATTGTCTGAAGATTGAAGCACTTTCTTGTGAAGGCTTGTTGAGCGAATCTTGCTTTTTGTGTCTTGTGACCTAGTTTTGTCATTCCAATTTCTTTGGATCAGCTTTGCTTGGTTATTCGCTTACAATAGTTCGTTTGCTGCTTGCTTGTGGTTTTGTGAAACCCTCCTCTTTGCTTGCTTTTGCTTGGTTGTTTAGGTGATTATTATTGAACCAGTCTTCACATTGTTTCGATTACTTCTCACTACCCGGACATGGATCACAGTTGTTTGGGGTCAACCGGTTCTTTTCACATTTGTTTGTTATTATTTCTCAAAATTTTGTTTAATGCACTTTGCCATCAACAAAAAAAAAATCTCTTTTGCTTTGTATTGGTTAATGAGAACTAGAAGCTTTTCGTTTTGATTAATGATTAGTGATCTTAAAGAAAAGATTGTGAATTTTCGTTAGCTGCATTAGAGAAGATGTTTGTTGTTTTGTGATCATTTCGTTTGTATGAAAGCCTTATAACTCTCTCGTAATTAGCATTCATCAAATGGAATGACATATTTTGGCATATAGTTTGCATTTAGGCGATTTTGAGAGATTTCATACGGTAGGGCCTGAAAACCGAAACCTAATTCAAGATCAACCATAAAATGAACTGAATGAACTTAAAAATGCATTGGAACATAACGCTCACTGTTTAGAGGTCTAGGCTAGAGACGTGCTCCGACATCATTAAACCTAGTCACTGTTGTTTCACATTACGGTTGGGTGATTCCTCCTTTTGTGACTCGATAGTGGTCTAGCACGGACTTGAGCTCCCATGTACCGTCGAGTATATAGGGGAGACCCCACTAGGTTATCATCCTTTATCCACAGGAAGCCGTGTCTGCCGCCTTACAAGCCGTAATGCACCGAACACAGCATTCGGGAAGATTGACTGCCGTACGGGAAGTCCTTGGTTTTCATATGACTGCCAAGGTGTATATGCAGTTTTATGGATTTGTTTGGTAAACCCTTTGCCTAGTCTCTCCAGAGTAGTCACTTTTGATCCTTTTCGGACTCCTTAAAAGAAAAGGCTCACTTGAGCAGTTTGTCACTTCGGGCTCACATAACATTCGAAGACGACTAGAGTCACCTTTTTGTCCTTTTTTCGACTCTTAAAACATGAAAAGGTCAAGTTGTGTCCTTGCGTCTTAAAATTTATTTGGCCGTGATTAACATTACCCGGTTAGATCTTGTTTGCGTTAGCTTGAGTAGGCTTCTTTTCGTTCTCGATGGCAACTTTTCCGGGGTTCACCAACCCAAGGATCCCCTCTGACGGGAACCCTGGTCATTTCGCTCCTTTTGGAAATGTTGGTGCTCCTTATATGGCAACGTTGTCCCTCCCAGGGTTAACTGTTGGGTTGCCGGTTTGGTTGTTCTCAACCTCTTTGGTCCCTGCCATCTCATCGTCTAGTCAATCCGTCCCTCCACCTGAACAACATCATGTTGATTCTAAGGTGGATCTCTCCCCTTCTACGCCCACTTCTACGTCCTCATCTTATACTTCACTTGGTAAAAGTCTAGATTCGAGTAACTCGGTGGCTAAGAAGAAGAAGAAGAAGACGAAGAAGAAGAAGGCCCCCAAGGGAGAGGCTAGAAGTACAGCGCTTACCTCGAGTACACCTGAAGTCGGGCCCCCTTCCGCTCCTCCGCGGAAGGTCAAGTTCCCTTGTCGATTATGCAAGGAGGACCATCTTCTTTGTGATTCTCCTGGCATTCCCAGGGTACTAGAAGTATGGTCTTGCGATCCAACCCGCCCCTCATCGTCCTCTGAAGCTCACGGCGATGCTACCTTATCAGTTGGGAATGGTAAGGGAAAAGGGAAGATTCGAATCCCCTGTAGACTTTGTGAAGGCAATCATCCCCTTCACCTTTGTCCACTCATGGATAAAGCCTCCGTTGTCTTGGAAGGTCTTACAGTTCCTTCACCCCAACTTCCCGTTGGTTATCGATGTCTCTTTGCAGCTGCAGATCGTCCCCCTGTTGACAAAGAGATTGCTTCAGATTCTTCTCTTTTCCTGGCCCCTGTTCCCGAACCCGGCTGTCCCCAGCCTGTTCCAGACCAACCATTGGTCGGAAAGAGTGTTGACTCGAGTCCGTCGCTCACTCACTCTGTTTCGGAAGAGAATCACGCCCATGTTCTTCTCGTCTCTTCAGATTCTCCTGAGTCCCGAAATGACTCTCTTAACCCAGCTGCTCCCGAAGGTTCTCCTTCGGTTCCTTTAGCACGTGGGGGCAATCATACGATTCCCCCACCAAGTAGTCTAGTCGCTTCCTTTGATTGGAATCGCTTGATCGCCGGTCGCCTTCCATCCCATATGCCTTTCTAGATCACAGTACATGCCTGTGCTAAGGCAGTACCTGGCACTGTTTTGGATGAAGGGGCGTCTGTCAGTCTTATGCCGTACACTACTTGGCAAGCTTTAGGTTCCCCGCAGCTTGGGCCAGTCACTCAGAATCTATTGGCCTTCGACGGAGGAGCCTGTCCATCTCTAGGAGTTCTCCCGAAGTTCCCTATTACTTTGGGAGGCAAAACCGTCTATATAGACGTCTTGGTTACCCAAGGTGTTTTAGACTTTAGTCTTCTCCTTGGTCGCGACTATGTTTATGCTATGGGGGCCCTTGTCTCTTCGCTTTTCCGTGTGGTTTTCTTTCCACACGATGGAAGAATTGTGACTATCGATCAATTGTCATTCGTTAGTCCCCCGATGCCTCCTGCGCAGTTGTCGTCCCCTCCTAGTTTTTATCCACCAGTTGTATCTGCCCCACCGCAGATCAACTACGTGGCCACCTATCCCGTGCCTGTATCCAGTGATGACGCCATCGTGCATAGTGTCCTGGGGGCATTGGGTCCTGACTTCCAAGATGTGGTCCTTCCACCGGGAGTGACACTCTTGGAAGCAGCGACTTCCTGTTCTTTATGATGCAGTTCGGTCGGAGCATAGTTCACTTTCCTATGTCAAGCTCCTTAAAAAATGAAATTGGGTCTGGTCGGAGCATAGTTCTTATCCTGTGTCAAGCTCCTTAACAAATGAAACTAGGTGTCACGAGGATAGTTCTCTTAAGTGTGTCAACCTCGCAAAAATAATGAAACATGAGCTCGTGCAATTCGAGTGCGATCATAATATTGTCAACCTTCACTCCATTTTTAATGGACTAAAGCTTGGGGGGCATGTACCTCGAATTGAGACATCATGCTGGGGGGGCATGCCCATTTTCCCTTGTCTTCAAGCATAGTTTGCATATGTGTGGTCATGTGTGCTTTTAAGCTTGCATAAAAATAAAATCCATTTCCAAGCATAGTTTGCATGTGTGTTGTCATGTGTGCTTTTAAGCTTGCGTAAAAATAAAATATGTGGGTCGTGTGTTATGCAACTGATACATTAGATTACATTTGTGTTAGACATTTGCATAGCATATAAAAACATCATCACATGTAAAAGATCCATCCATGAGAATATGTATATATATATATATATCGTGTGGCGCACCAAGGCGCTCAAAAATAAGTGTGCATGTCTAGATAAGGCCTGTGTTCTCCGTACATCTGAGACACATGTCTCTCAAAAAACCATCAGTAGGAAATAAAGACCTAAATATCTATTGTGGTGGGTTATGCTCTCTATAATCTGCAGCCGCTCGTGCCACCCGCCTCAAAAGGCGGTGCATCCTAGGTTCTACCCGCACTGTATGGATCTGAGATGCTATGGGGACCTCCTCTATCCCCTGGTAATTTGGAATCCCTAACAGTAAGCCCTCGAGGTTCCGTATCACGGTCTCCATCGTATCGACTCTCGGAGGAGCCAAGGCTAGAGCTCCAATGCCCTGTGCATCCCTCCGCGCCTCTGGGGCCAAGCCAAGGGGTCTCGTCGGTCCTACATCTGCATACCATAGCATTCATCGTCAAGACATGTACATAAAAAATCAAAAACATTGCAAAAAATAAAAAAAATCAAAAGAGATCAAGTGGCTTACCACCATCGTCCCACTGCTCTCTAGCAGGCAGCGGCATGTCTGGGTCTCCACGGAAGTCTACGCCAGCATATGGCCAGTCCTCCACAAAAATAGTCTGCCTATCCAACCACTCTCGGAAGTACACTCCCCATGCCACTGGTCGACCGCCACCTCCTCGTGGCATGACATGGCCCCATCATGTGGCCCTCGTCTCTCGAGGGCCTCTAGGTGGATCCACGACCATGTCATGCAGCTGTAATGCCGATACCCGTTCCAGCATGAGCGGGACTAAAATCGACCCATAGCCAAACTGCTTCGACTCACCACGTCGGCAGTTGCTCAGCTGTCTCTTCATACTGGTTGTTACTGCCGCTGCCCAGTTGAATATGGTAGGATTTAAACATTCGAGAGCCAATCGAAGATGGGCCTTCGAGGCCTCGTGATTGGCCAAGGAGCCCGCTGCCCGAGTCACCATGAAGAGTATAGTTTGAAAGACGATGTCCTCCACCATAGGAATAACTACTTTCCCGCTCCGCAACTTGTGTGCCTGTGGGCACACTTGGGCCATCAACATGTCCAGAGTATCACCGCCGGGTTGCTGCCCCTCTAGAATGGGCATCTCACCTCGAGATGATAACCCGGTCAAAAAATAGATATCTGTATAGTCAAACTCAATGTCTCGGCCTCGGATCACAAACTTCCCATCAGTGGGATTCCAGGCTCTGATCAAGAATTCAAGAAGGTCAGGCTGTGCTAGCAGGCACGGAGTTAGAAAGAATTTGAGCAACCCGCACACCCGCATTGCATTTCGGCACCCAGCATCGGCAAATGCTGCTATGTCCTCATTATCATGAGCTCGCTCCTGCCAAACGAATGCCATTTTACCCTGCATGATCAAAAAAATTCATTAGGGCCCTGTCCATAAAGTTTCATACGTTCAATTTGTTAAAAAACTTGTTGCGCGGTGTCAGCGCGACTGTTTTCAAAACAGTCGCGCTGATCATGGCGCCCTTTGATATTTTTTCTGGGTCAGCGTGGAAGTACATCACTCTTCCGCGCTGATCCGGGGGTGGTCGGTGTAAATCTTTTTCGATCAGCGCGGACCCGATAAGGAAATCCGCGCTGACCGAGAGCGGATTGAGTTTCAAAAAATCTACCCAAACCATCACTTCCCACCGTTAAAATGCAGCTAAAATACTTCAAAATGGAGCGTAGAGGAGGGTGAACCTACTTGGAACAGACTGCAGGATGGTTGGTGCGCGTACGGAGTGGAATTCGGCTCCTCAACCTCACAGCTCCAAGACGTCCTCCAAAGCTCCAAATGGTAACAATGGTAAAAAACTTTATTTACCCCCCTACTTATGGTAAAATTTCATAATTAAATATTATTTTTCATAAATGTGGGATTTTTTGATGATTTTTACCATGTGCTTGGTGCCAATATAGTTTTATTATGTTTTTATGCATGTGGTCCATATTATTTCGAACAGGTTTACGCGTGCGATGTTTTTTGTGCAGATTTTCATGCCGGTGGAATTACGATGGTTCTACACACACTTGGTCCCGAAACGTCGTCTTTAAGCTCTTTTTCGACGTGAAATAAGAAAAGATAGCCGAGTCCCCCTCTCGACTCGTTAAAAAAAAGTGAGAGGCGGTCGCTTTTAAAGCTCTTTTTTTTTGACCGTTTAAACTCCAAAAGATTGCCAGGTTTTTGTCGTTTCGAACTCGTTATTGGCTCCAAAACGACGTGCTTCTGACCGATTTTCTACTTTTTCGGGTCGAAGTCACTACTTACGAAAAGTAATCCTCAATCATACTGGTCGGGCGGTTCTTTCGAGCATTGTTTTATACTTTTTCAGACTCGGGAGACACAACTTTACGAAAAAGGACCCCCCTGGAGTTTTCTTTTCTGCTGTCTTTTCAGACTCTCTAAACAGGAAAAGATGCCGAGTTCTTCCTTTGTCAGACTCGTTAAAACTTAATGACATCGGATTCTGTCGTAATGACGCCTTACAAGCATATGCTATCCCCGTCAAGCTTGTTAAAAATAACTGGGGTACTCGCCAGCAATGGTGGGGAAAATGGACCCATAATTATTGTCGTGTCGACAGTATGTCGCTCTTGAACATGGCACTTGTCTGCATTCGTGTCTGGGTGGGGACATCTCATCTTGTTTTACACTAGCCTCCGTGGGTTTGGGTTATCCTATTTGACTTTTCATCTGCTCATTGCCTTGTCACCATGACCCTTGATCATTTGAATATCAATACTGCCAAGTCCACCGTCGTGTCGCCGATATGTTCAAGAGAAGTTGACCTCTGCAAGAATACTCAACCTCCCTCTGATACCTCACACAAAATATCTTATCCTTCTCTGTCTTGTGTCGATGATGTGGGAAACATTATGGCCCACCTTCGATCAAGGTCACTTCCTGTCGACTTCAGCTCATTATCCAAGAAGTTGACCTAGGGACTCCCTTCAGGTGCCTTAGAGCTTACATGCCTCAATGGCAGGTTCTTCGTGTTCGATGCGAGGTTTTCATCATTGGCCTTCAATTGAATGATTCTGTGGGTGTTCGACGCCAGCTCATTGTTTCACATGCCGTAGATTGTACCTATAGTACCTTGAGGACCATTGTCATTATTGGTGGTACCTCTCGCGTCTGTTAACGATTTTCATAATTGACTGGTAATCAGACGATGTTCTTGCATGTTTGACTTCAACTCCTATATTCACATGCTTGGACTTGTACTTTGTTCGGGTCGAGATGGAGCGCAAGACCCTGGGTTTTGTCTATTGAAATCTAGGTTGCGATTTTGTGGATTATTATGATCATTACATGACTCATTGATGGATGGCTGCGCCCATACCTGAGTCTTCATGGATGGCTGCGACCATACCTTTATTATCATCACGGTCTCATTAGCTGGGTGGCTGCGTCCATACCACAGACCTCTTTCATATGTCTTTTGGATGGCTGCGCCCATGCCTAGACTACATGTAATTGATTATCAGAGCTATCAGTTGTACATACGTGCAGGTTCTTCCTGGTGGTGTTCCAGTTCAGCCAGTTTCGTAAAGCATTTCACCCCTCCCACTCTCTCGGGCTTCATGCTTTAGGGGGCATCTGTTACACAGTAATTTGTCATTGTCCTCCTGTCAGTCTTCCTACTGTGTCATGAGACCAAATTAATCATGTTCATGCTCTCTAATGTTGCCAAATGACCCACTTTGCCAAAGTTTTACTATCATCGCGACTGTTGTCAAAATAAACGCGCTGATGGGCGCTCCATAACAGACCGAATGCGCTGCCAGCACGGAAGTACACGTGATTCCCGCGCTGGTCGAATTTCATGAGACATCGCATCTGTTATTCATATCTGATCGCCCTGACATGACCTTCTCTGTTATTCAGCAGCGATGTCAGTGCCCAAGTGCAGTTCTGTACCTGCGCTGATCCAATTTGGGCGAGTTTGTTCTAACAGCTGGCCTTCCAGATGACTCCAGACCTGGTTGTTGGCCTTGTAAATGTCGCCCTCCCTTCTCTGGCATGTCTGTTTCGTCATTTGAGCCACCTTCCTTGGAGATAAGCTCATCCTCCCACCATTCATGGAGACTCCTTCTCCTACTTAAGCCTCCACCATTGCCATGAGCAACTAGTTTTGGAATTCATAGTGCTTGGAGTGTTGCTGCTAGTGTGTGAGTTTGATAGGTAGCTGGTGTGACAAGTGTGGGATTGCTAGGGAGCTTAAGGAAGGTTGTGAAGTGTTTCTTTCTTGTGTAAACTTGTGTGAGAGAGAGCTTTTGTCTTGGGAGATCTACCTCCAAGGGTGAATGCTTAAGAGACTTGCTGGCTGGACCCTCTTGAGAAGGATTTGACGTCAGAACTATGGTTGTATTCTTCTTTGTTTATTAATAATAGACGACTATCATTATGGTTCCACTCTTAATGTCCTTATGATGATGTTTGAGTTATATCCTTTCTGACTGATATATAGTTACATCTACTGGATTTTATGCTTGTGTTTGTATCATTCTTTGCATGTGCAGGTGTCCGTGCACAAGGATCGTGAGGATCATGACCAGCCGAGGCAAAGGGACGGGAGAATCAACTCTTCTACAAGTACTAGCGTTGGAATCCAGGTAGGCCTTCATCATTGGTCTTTTATGTGTAATTAGGAACCTGCGTGTTAGCGTTGTTTGATTGTTGCTAGACCTTGTTTGGACTAGTAGGGATCGCCTCTGTCCGCAGAGGGGATTTACCTCCACAACAGACATTAATGGCTTAACCTCCTCCATTCAGCTATAAATTGACCAAGCATTCAAAGGATGGTCTAGGTTGGAATTTCTTAAGCTAAGGAAATGTTGTTTGAATGAGATTAGTAAGAGTATTGTAATGATGTCAAATTGTTGCTTCATGAGGAGATAAGGGATTGAAACTGGAAGGAAGACACTGAATCGAGCATGAACATTCATGGGTTGTACTATTTCCTTTTATCAATAAAGAATTCGAAGCTTTTTCCATTCATGTGTTTATATGATGTATATCGTATTCTGGATTCTATGATATGTTTAGTTAACATATCTTTATTGTATGCTTTGATGGGTTTCTGTCTCGGCTTGTGTGCAGGTACTTTCCAAGCGAGTTAAGTACAGAAAGGAGCGACGAAATTGGTCAAAGGAGAGAGGGATCAAGCGAAAGTTACAGGTTGGTTCCTTTTCCTCCTTCTATTATCTGTTAATTATAGGAAAAGCAACAAATTACTTTGACTATTGTTTCTAGACTAGCTACCAGGTCTAGAGGGTTAGGCCTTTGTAGAAACACTAAATTTGCCCAAAACAAATTGGAAACTTAATTGGGGAGTGATCCTATCCCTTGTAGTAGCTTATCAATCTCTTAAAACACTTTGGCATACTGTACCTTCTATCATTTATTGAATTCAAATTCAAATTCACTGAAAATTGAGTCAAATTTGAGCATAAAATTGTCTTGCTGTAATCAGTGCACCTCTGTGACTGACACAGTGCATTGTAGTGCACCTTCTGCATAGACTCAGTGTGATTCAGTGCACTGTCTCTAACTGTGGCCTGTGCTGATCCCTTTAGGGTCAGTTTTCCCATCTAGGAACTGAAAACTTTTGTCAATTTTCAGTAGTTTGAATTGCTTGTTGGATGTAAATGAGGTCTTGTCTCTGAAAACAATTTTTGTTTCCTTATTTCGACCCAATTTAGACTGGATTGTTGGATGTTTTTTATGTATTTGTTTTATCATTTGCAGTCCATTGTCGAAAGGTAGTTTTGATTGATTGTTTTGTCAAAAACGAAGTGTCGTAAAGTCTTCCTTCATAAATAATCGATTGATCTATTTGTGCATTTGATTCATATTTTCATTTAAAAGTGTCGAAAATCTTCGTTTCTTTAAAGTTGAAAGTGTCGTACAGTCTTCCTTTCCCTTTAAGAGAAATTGTCATAAATCGACATTTTTTGTGAAAAGAGTTTCTGAATCGTTTGTGCATTAGTTTTTCTTATTGCATCATTCACATTAAGAGAAACTGAAAAGAAAAAGAAATACATGCAATTTGCATTTTAGAGTTTGATTTTGTGTGTTCAAAAGGAATGGTTTAGGGAATTGCATTAGTTTGTGCTCTTTGTTGTTTGTTCAAAAAGTACTTGTATGCTCTATCCCTTATAGCTAGGATTTTCATTCTTGAAAACAAATGGGAAGAGTGCTTCTCATTCTATTTGCATTCTTAGGAATTTTGAAAAACATCTTGTGGTGAACCCTCAAAGGCAAATCTTAAGCAAGATCCACCTAAAATTTACATCAATTAACCTAATAACGCATTGGAACTTAACGAAAACATCTAGAGGTCTAGGCTAGAGATGTGTTCTTGCGTCATAAAACCTAGTGGTTGTCATTTTCATTGAGGTTGGGTGATTCCTTCTCTCTGATTCGATAAGTACTAGTACGGACTTGTGCTCCCTGTATCATCGAGTATATAGTGGGAGAATCCAATAGGTTGAAATCCTTTATCCCTAGGAAGCCGAGTCTGCCGCCTTAACGATCACAATGCACCGAACACAACATTCAAGAATATTGACTGCTGTACCGTAAATCCTTGGTAATTTCTCTTTCATTTATCACCAAGGTGTATATTTCAGTTTTGTGATTAGTTTGGTAAACCCTCTTGTCTAGAATCTCTAGAGTAGTCACTTTCATTCCTTTTCGACTCCTTAAAAGAAAAGGTTCATCTGAGCACTTGTCCTTTCATGCTCATTAAACATCGAAAGCGACTAAAGTCATCTTTTTTTTTTTTCTCGACTCTTAAAAAATGAAAAAGCAAAGTTATGTTCTAGCGTCGTAAAATTTAATTGACCGTGAATAACATCCTTATTCCTTAGTTGAGTTTAGGCTGATAGAAACAATCATCAATTCCGAAGGAAGATCAACCTCCACTTCGTCATTCGAGGAGAGTTACGAACAAACCACCCTTGCCACTGGAAGTGACCCCTATCCAGTCAAAGCGGAGTCGTCAAATTGAGTCTGGTACATCAAGAGTTTCTGGTACTTCACTTGAATTGCAAGAGCCGCCTATCATGGCTAGTATTGAGCCTCTAGTTACTCCAACTATTTCTGGTACATATGTTACACAAGAAGAAGTTACTCAACTACCTGAGGCCACTATAATGGAAACAAGTGACAAATTAATTGAAGTTGATCCACAACTTGAAGTTAATCAACTAGAAATTACCTCAGAACTTGAACCAGTTCCATTGGAATTTGATCCAGAACCTATAGCAGTTGAAACCGAAGACATTTCTGAACTTGATGTTGTTACCGAAATACCTGAGTCATCTGCAGTTCTTGAAACTCCATCTTTAACGCCAGAAGTCTTTTTTAGACCTGACAGTGAAATCTTTCCACCTGGATTAATTGCTATAGAGGAAGAAGCTAAGGAAGATTCTAACCCCGGGACTCCACATCATTTTGGACATGGTTTATATCTTTATTATCAATATCTTCCTCATTCTGCTGCTGCCTCTAAGATACCACTTGATTCATTAGGTCAACTTTTATGTCAGTTAACCATGGCAGAACAACCGCAAACATCCCAGACTGCTTCATTTGATGCAGCTGCAACAGAATCCTTTTCTGCTACTTCTTTGATGTTTTCTACCACACCTGAGTCACATTTATATGGACAACCGTTCGTCCCAGCTAGTTATTAGTCTATGTCTGGAATCCACTCAGGGGTTTTGTTTTTGCCATGGTCATAACCCATGTCATCATCAAGAATTTTACCTGGTTCTTCTTATCAAGGACAACAATTTGATCTTGCTTACCAGTATCAAACTGGGAAATTCGGTGAACAAAGACCCATATATCCTCTTAACACTGGACTGCCACCATATGGTCAGCAATATGCCTATTCACCGCATCCTCCCTATCAAGGAGGATAACCATATGGTTATGTCCTGCCATATTCAGGTCAACTTGAAATGAGAGTCTGTAAGTAGCATCCAACTATGCCACTACAACCAAGGCTTGTGTATCCAACACAACCTATGCAAATTGAGCCGATTATTTTGACCCAACTTGTCATAACTATGGAACCACAGATACAAGCTCAACTTGTTGTATCTCAACCTGTACAAGTTAGTTCGGCTACCGCGCAACCACAAGTTTCGAGTTAGCAAACCCAAGCTTCTCAGGCTGTTATGCAACAACCGCTTGTTTTTGAGGTGCAATTACCTCAGGTTAGTGTCCCATTATCTGGAGTGACTCAAGTTATTACTGGTTTAGTTTATCCTCAGCCTGGTCAAATTGGCATTGGGGGGAAATATCAAACTTCACAATCGATACCCCAACAACCTTGGCAACCACAGTATCAATAACCTCCTTTTGAGAATGTTCAACCTCAATATGGGCCTGCTTTCCAAGCTCAACCCAGGATAGGACAATATCAAGCATATTAGGGTCTTGTGTATCAAGCCCAACCTAGTTATGGACAATTTCAAGGTCAACCTGGTTTTAATCCATATACCGGATATGTCCCACTGCCCTATCAAGGATATCCGCCTTATGCGGGTATGCAAAGGCCTATGGCACAGGCAATTCCATCTTATCCCAGATATGCTCAACCTGATTTGAATCGGCAGTTGCCATTTGTGGCAACTTTAGAATTACTGGATTTGAACCGACTTACCAATGATCCAATTTTGTATGCACCTTGGTGGTCGGCAATTCCTCATAAGTTGCCTTCCGATATTCCAAAGTTTAATGGAAATCCTGGAGAAGACCCATCAAATCACATTATGACTTTTCATTTATGGTGTTCTTCGAACTCCTTGAATGATGATTTGGTAAGACTCCGTCTTTTCCAAAGAACGCTCACTGGTTCGGCTGCTAAGTGGTACATTGAATTGCCGAGAGCTTCTTTTAATAATTTCACCAATTTAGCCACTACCTTTTTGACCCACTTCCAGTTACCCATCAGATATGAAACTGGAATGGAACTTTTGACCAAATTTAAACAAATGACTTCTACTCACATATCAGATCATATTCATGAGTGGCATCATCGTCATCAAATGGTTAAAACCTATGTTCTTGATCAGTTTTTAGCTGAGTGGTTCATTAAGTCCTTATTGTCATCTATCAACAAGGATGTGGCTAAAGGTGGAGTTGTTACAGAAGAGAAAGTGATTACTTGTGCCTAATACTTAGATTTAATTTACACACAATCTGGCATGCTCTATGACAAAATTCCACATGCATCACGCCTAAATCAATCCATTCCACCTCCACCATTGAGTAGGGACTCTCATGCCAACGACAGTGTGATAAGTTCCTCCAGCACACAAATGGAAACTAAAACATCTGGTCAATTGCTTGCCATTTTGAATCAAACTGTAAATGCATCTGAGGTTCTTGCTTCTGAGATTAATGCCGTGTCATCTGAGAAAGGTAAGAATCAAAGCAACCAGGAAGCAAGAAGAAAGGGAAGAATAAAAAGAAAACTGAAAACCCTCCTCAAGAGAAATCATATGATTTCTCTAATCCGAGAAAGAAACCTTATTCTCCATGTATGATATGTAATGACGAGCACTTTACAAGAGATTGTCCTCACCACTCGGAAGTTTCTAAGTTGTTAAAAACTTCTACCGCATTCGCAGTGTTGATAGATCAGTTTCCAAACCTGGATACTAATATGGTTGCAACTAAAAATGCTTCCACATCCTAGCTATTAATGTTATCCATATCAAAACCTAAAGATGAGATTTTGGTTCAGACACATAGTAAAGATTATGGTAATCCACCATCATCGTCAAATAATCAGGCCATTGATCAACCTGGTTCTTCGACTTCGACCACATCGGAAAATATTCCACTACCCATTGCACCAGAGTTAACAATAAAGCCACCTAAGGGAGTTGTGCACAAATCAACGTTTAACCCTTGAGCTCGAGCTGCTCAAAATTATAACATAGTAGAAGATCTCACTCAATCTCCTTTTGCTATGTTTACGCTTGAGGTATTACAAAATTGCCCCTCCCAGAAGCAGGCTTTACTATCAACAATAGGTGGAGTAGATCCAGTGGATTCTAATCTTGTGGTTTTTAATCACTCAGGATATACACCACAGTTACCAGCACAATTAGCTTTTCTAATTCAGGTTAAAGCTCTCAACAAAAATATTCATCAAACTATCATAGATGAGGGAGCTTCTACCTGTATTATGTCAATGAGCTGCTGGAAAACACTGGGGTCACCTATGTTGTCAAGATCACCAACCACATTGAAAGCTTTTGATGGAAGAACATATACTTCATGTGGGATTTTGAATAATTTGCAATTAGAACTAGGGGGAAAAACAGTAACTGTTGAGGTTGAGGTGGTTGACGGACCCCTTGACTACAACATTTTACTTGGATGACCATGGGTTTATGCTATGGCTGCTGTTGTTTCCATGTACTTTCGTACGATTGCATTTCCTCATAAAGGTGGAATAACAATTATCGACCAAACCTCATTTTTTGCCTCTAGTTCTCAAGTTATGGGAAGCATTCCATTCGTTAACGGACCACCACTTTCACTTCAATCTATTGGTGTAGGTATTTTCAAAGATCCGCCCTTAATGGGTACTTTCACACTTCCTCCACCATCTGGAATTTCAGAAGTTGCGAGAGTCGAGACATGTAATATTGTATCCTCTACTTCATTTGATTTAAAGAGGATCACCAATAGTATTGAAGATGAAAGTTTTACTGAGGTTATGCTACTAAGTCCCATCGAACTCGCATAACAATCAATTTTTCTTGCTTGTGTAGCATTTCCAAATCCACATTCGCTGATTGTATGGGTAGATCGTTCACTTGAATATGGTACTTCTTTTGATCCTTTTGCTTGTATATATTCTACAGATGAGGAAATCATCCAATCAATGATGATAGGAGAAGAACCTTGGGAAGATTATCATCATCGTTCCCTTCTTCCAGATTCTAGTGAAGATTATTCAGATGAGCTAGTACACCCTTTGATTGTATATTTCTTCTCAAATTCTGTTAGAATAGATTCATTAGATTCTGAGCGTAATTTGTCTAACATAGAAGAAACCATTTCTATAAACATTTCGACCAAGCCTAACATTGTAGAAAACATTCATGTCAACAAATATTGTTCTCCTTTGGAACTCGATATTTACCGTGCTCTGTTTCGTGAATTTAGAGATATATTTGCATGGTCTTATGAGGAGATGCCAGGCATTGATTCAAGCATTGTTGAACATCAAATCAAAATGTACCCTGATGTCAAACCAGTACGACAACATCTTCGACCTGTGAATCCAAAGAAAGCTGCTGCCATTAAGACAGAGGTTGAAATTTTTTTGCGTGCTGGCTTCATTTACCCTATACCTCTTACCGATTGGGTATCAAATATTGTTCCCGTGATGAAGAAACAAGGAAAAATTTGAGTGTGTGTCGATTACCGGGATGTAAATAAAGCATGTCCAAAAGACAATTATCCTACATCCTTCATTGACTAGATTATTGACGAATGTGCTGAATGTGAAATATTTTCATTCATGGATGGATTTTCCGGCTACAATCAAATCAATATCCGCCTAGAGGATCAGTAAAAAACTGCATTTATCTGTCCCTGGGGCACATTTGCATATAGAAAGTTACCTTTTGGTTTGAAGAATGTAGGGGCTACCTTTCAGAGGGCAATGAATTATGCCTTCCATGACATTAAGAACATTGTACAACCATATCTTGACGATTTTCCTGCTCATTCACGAAAGCAGACTGATCACCTGCAGCATCTTAGAGCAATATTCTTACGGTGCCGACACTACAAAATAAGGCTCAATCCACACAAGTGTGTGTTTTGTGTTGGCTCTAGTCGATTGCTTGGATTCGTGGTCTCAAAATATGGAATTCGACTCGATCCAACTAAGGTTTAGGCAATACTTGACTTGCCTCCACCTTCGAATTTATTAGAGTTACAAAAACTTCAAGGGAAGGCAAACTTTCTAAGGAGGTTCATTCCAAACTATGCTGAAATGGCTAAAGGTTTTACTCATCTGTTGAAGAAAGAGGTACCCTTCCATTGGGATCAGGTTGTGCAAGCTTCCTTTAGTGCTCTTAAAGATTCCCTGATTAGAGCATCATTAATGTATGCCCCAAACTATCAACAAGACTATTACCTGTATCTCGCCGCTGCAGATACAACCATTGGAATGGTTTTAGTCCAAGAAGAAGATGGAATAGAACATCCAATATATTATTTGAGCCGTAATCTCAATGATACAGAAAGAAAATATTCTTATGTCGAAAAGTTAGCTTTGGTAGCCGTTCAAGCTGTGCAGAGGTTTCATCACTATATTCTCCTGCATAAAACTACAATTATCTCCGATTGCAACCGTATGACATACATTTTGTCATGTCAATTGCTGGGGGCAAATATTCTAAGTGGATAGTTATATTACAGGAATTTGATTTGGAATTCATTAAGTCTAAGTCTAAGAAATCTCGTATTTTCTGAACTACTTTCCGATCTTCCCTCATCCTCCAACGATTTAACATCAGAAACATCAATCTTGGATGAGTCTCTATTTCTCATTTCGTCAAGTGATCCATGGTATGGGGATATACTAATCTATCTCCAGACCCAAGCTTTCTGGCCCGATACCTCTCACTCTCAACAATGACGTATTCGATACCAAGCCAAAAATTATCTGATCATTGGTGACACGCTTTATCACCGTGGTATCGATACGATTTTACATAGGTGCCTCACTCATGAGGAGGTCAAGAAAGCTTTGAATGAATGTCATTCAGGTGCTTGTGGTGGGCATTTGTCTGGATATGCAACAGCACAGAAAATTCTCCGTGCTGGTTACTTTTGGCCAACAATATTCAAAGATTGCATAATTGCCATCAGAAGTTGTCATGCATGTCAAATATTCGATTGGAAAGCTAGATTACCACCTGCACCTTTGCATCCAGTAGTCGCTGTTGGACCATTCGCTAAATGGGGCATTGATTTTATGACATGTAACCCCACCTCGACCGGGGGGCATGGGTATATTATAGTCGTTGTTGACTATTTTACCAAATGGGTCGAGGCGATGCCTACATTAAACAACAACGGCGAAATGATTGCATTGTTTTTCTTAAACCATGTGGTTGCCAGGTTTGGTGTACCACATGCCATAGTTACAGATCATGGGTCACATTTTCGCAATCACATGATGGTTGAGTTAGCTTCCAAATTAGGATTGTCACATGATATTTCTACTCCATATTATCCACAAGCTAATGGACAAGTTGAGGCTATCAACAAGGTCCTTAAGTGCATGTTGCAATGAATGATTGGAGTTCATAAAAGAAATTAGCATTTAATCCTGTACTCGGCTTTGTGGGCATATCAGACCTCGTGGATAAATTCTACTAGATTCACACCCTTTCAGTTGGTGTATGGTTTGGAAACAGTGTTGCCGATTCAATGTGAAATTTCGTCACTCAAACTCACAATTGACCTGCTACCTGACACTTCTGAGGAAGAAGCACGTTTCTTGGAATTAATCCATCTGGATGAAACCCGTCGTGATGCCACATTGGCTAACGAAGCACATAAGAAATGGGTAAAGGCACAATATGATCAAAATGTCAAGCCTCGAGTCTTCTCAGAAGGTGACCTAGTCTTGCTTTACGATTAGGAGTCTGATAAAATTGGAGCAGGGAAATTCGAACCACTTTGGATGGGCCCTTATATTGTTAAACACGTTTTGACGAAAGGTGCCTACGAATTAGTAGATTATGACGGAATTCCATTGTTTAAGCCCAGAAATGGGTTGTATCTAAAACGTTACTATGCTTAGTTAAGTATGGTAAAACTCATGTAAATACGCTTGGATTGCATGTGTGAGTGTGTGTCTTTTAGGGTTTTTATTTGGTTAAGTAATCCACTTCGTGTTTGTTGTAGATGTCAAACTTTTTGGAACCATTTGTTGGTTACGATGACGATGCTAGTCGTAGTACGCAGAACTTATCTTTTGCAGCATGGGCTATTTTCGTTCCAAGCGGCGAGTTAATGAGTTTTAAAGGGATTTGTATTGGTCAATCAACAAACAATATCGATGAGTATAGTGCATGGATTGAACTTCTCTCTGATGCCATTTCACTTGGCATTCGCCGAATCATCATTAGGTTGGACTCACAGCTCGTTGTGCTACAAGTTACTGGCGTTTATGCTATTTGAAACCCAACAATTCATCATATGTTCCTTAGAGTTTGTATTTTGGAAAGGTATTTCGAGTTTATTCAATATCAACATATTTCCAAAAGTCTAAACACATTAACCGACTCTCTAGCAAATTATGTGTTAAATAGACATTTGCAACATATGTAAAGTAAATATTTTCAATTAGCATCATCAGTTTAATAGGATTGCATCTCTCAACCATAATAAAACCCTCAAAGTAAAATAGGTAATTGTAAAATTTTTTACAAACAGTTTGTGTCCAAGACAAAAATTGGTCATCTGACCCAAAAACTAAAATGTATGCAGAAAATGTATCTTAGTAAGCTAGTGGTGCTCATGATAGCAGGTCACTGCCTGTGCTATCATACGTAAGAGTCTCATCCAACGACTCGATACACCGATGGTGTGGCGTTGTAGTTGCATAGGTAGCTCCTCAATCTGGACATCCAGAATGCCTAGGGTTAATTCCTCTATGTGATCTTGCAATTCAGCTAGAGTCTCGGCCAAATCCAAGTCTCGGAGAACCTCTCTCCCTATAGGTCTCTTTTCTAGTCCAACTATATCTCATGGATCTCCCACAGGTTGAACAGGTCCAATATCTGTATACATAAAAAAATGATTTTGTTAAGTCTTGGGAATCATCAAAAACACAAAAAATGCAAAAACTTTAAAACTCAAAAACACTTGGTCAAACAATTTACCAATAGCACCCCACATTGCTCTAGCTGGTAGTGGTAACTTTGGATCGCCATGGAAATCCATTCCTGAATATGGATATTTTGTGAAAGTCATCTCCTATCGATTGAACCATGCAAATAATGTAGGGGTAAATACGATCGAAGAATGGGCACCATGCCTAGCCATGAGATCTGTCCACCTCTGCATCTGTGGGTCCCTTGGTCAAGATACACCCAATGAAATGAGTTGTGGCTGCAAGAGAGGAATTCTCTCCAAGGCAAAAGAAATCACAATTGATCCATAGCCAAAATTCTTGATCGTTCCTCTTTTTACCTTGGTCAGTTGCTCTTTCACAGATGAAAAGACAACCCTGCACCAGTTGAACACTTTTAGCTTTAAACATTCTAAAGCATACTGCATATATGATTTGTTGGCCAAATGAAGCATGGAATTTCTAGCCAATATGGAAATGGTAAAAAGGATCATTCTTAGTGGTAAATCACTAACATCCTTGATAAGTATCCTTCCGTCTCTTCTAGGTTAGGCACCCTGCCTACAGAACTGTCACACACAATCTTTCACTGGTCTACCCTCGTGGGCAAGACCTGTTAGTGAAATGGGGGCACCCCGCCTCGACAGTTTAGTTAGGAAGTATATATCTTTGATGGTGAAAGGGACATATTTGTCCCGAATGTGAAAATATTGATTGGTCGGATCCCATGATTGAACAAGGAACCATAAAAGATCCGTCTGCTGCCGCATGTTGGATAACTTGAAATACTTGAGTAACCCACAATTTCTTAGGGCCTCGACTATTCCTTGATTACTCAAGGCTATGATATCTTGTTCTTCATGCTCTCGTTCTCTCCATATGATTACCATTTCAATTCCTAAATTGGAAAAAGAAACCATAGGGACCTCAAAACCCTAAAATGTTCTTGACTAAAACAGGAGATAAATAGAATGGAATGAAAGGGAACAGAGTTGGTTCCTACCTGGTCTAAACAGCACAAAGAACGATCCCCTCAATCCTCTACAATCAACTGGTGAACTTCAGGAAAAAACTGCTCTAGAGATCAGAAGGTAAAAGCGAGATGGTGAAAATGAATGGTAAGAACCAGTTTTTTATGTTTATTTCTTGCACATTAATAGAGTAAACATTGGTTTTCATTTATTTAATCCATGAACATGTATTATTTAATCTATTTTGATGACATATTGAGCAGGATTAACAACTGACAAGCAGTTATGACATGCTTACATGTAAATTGAACATCTTTGACCACAAATAAAAGTTTTATCACTTTTTTGAGCTTTGTTAAAAATGAAAAAGGAACCCACTTGGAGTCCTCTTTAAACTCTTTTCAGACTCTCTAGATATGAAAAGCTTGTCGAGCGCTTGTTGTTTCTAGCTCATTAATGGATTAGAATCGATATCTCCTCAGTATAGTTTTACACCTTCTTCGGGCTGAGATAGATTAACTATGAAAAAGGTACTCGTTGGTCAAACATGATCAATAGGTTCTCTCTTGTATTGTTTTATGCTTTTTCAGACTTGAGAGACAAATGTACGAAAAATAACTTGTGGATTCTCCTTTTAGTCCCTTTTCAGACTCTCTAAATGTGAAAAGGACCGAGTTATCTTTGTCGTTAAACTCGTTAAAAACATTAAATAGCGACAAACTTGTCCATCTAGACAAGACCAAGTTTCACCTTCACTATACTCATTAAAACATCAAATAGTGATGGATTGACCGAAAGGGTGAAATTATACAACATGCATATGTTATCCTCCTCAAGCTTGATAAAAATAAAGAGAAACTGGTAAGAAATTACTGGGGAAAATGTAAAAAGCTGAGAACACTTTATGGTAGTAGGTCACTCTTGAACATGACACTTTCACCTCATCACTGTGACTATGTGGGTTGGGTCATTTAGCTTGATGGTTATCACACTGTTGGTCTATCATACCATCCATTGCTTTGTTTTGGGTCAATGCTACCAATTCACTTCAGTGTCGCTGATATGTTCAAGGGAAGTCATTCAATTCAAAACTTCATCCTTTACAATAAAATAAACCTTCATTTTCATGTCTGCCATTCCTGAACCTTGTGTCGTCAGTCGATGTTTCATCTCCAAAATCATTTACCTCGTTTCATTTTGTTGATGTGGGATACATCAAGGCCCTCCTGCGACGAGTCGCTTCTTGTCGACATCAGCACATCATCCAAGAAGTTGACTTAGAAACACCCCTTCAGTACCTTGAGGCTTGCATACATCAATGATAGGTTTCTTGCTTTCAGTGATAGGTTGACATCACTAGCCTTCGACTGAAAGACTTCATATGGTGTTCGACATCAAATCATTTATTCACACCATGCAAGATGTACTACAGTACCTTGAGGGTCATTATCATTATCGATGATTCCTCTCATGTTTGTTAACATCTTACATCATTGGCTGGTAATCAGATGATGTCTCTCCATGTTCGACTTCAGGTCATCTATTCGCATTGTTAGACTTGTACTTGAGTGAAATATTGGGCGAGTTTGAAGACCCCGGATCTAGTTTCATCCATCCGGGCTGCGATATATTTTTAGGAGTACTATATCAAATGTACAATGGCCTTACATTCATGGTCATCAATTCATGGGTCTATATCTATGAACTACTATATTTGTACATGTAATGAAAGTTTATAAGTTGAGCATGAGTATGCCTTCCCTCAGCTGGTTTGTGAGAAAAAATCAAAGTATCATGATATTTTTATTGTAATTAATGTAGGTCTCCTTCTGTTTCAAAACCTTCTCTCCAAGTGGTAAAGCATCTCACTCGACATGTTTATTTTTGACTTCATGCTTTAGGGGGCAACTGTTACAGGTCAATTTGGGCACATCAACCCCGACTTCCAGATCCGTATTATTAGGGTTCATCAATCCCTAATTCAGTTGTTTTCATTCCCTAATGAAGTTAACCTACATCATGCTTGCCTCCTAAGAGTTTCCATGTCACCATTCATCCAAAAAATTCCACTAAGGAGATCAGCGCAAGTGGCCCTTTATCAAGCTGCATTGCAATGCAGGAACTGCACTGGCTAGGTGCACTGTAGCATAGTTAGCCTTTGTTTCACCTGCGATGAGTGAGATTCATCGAATTTTTTAAATGAATCCATTGGATTCCTCATCCAATGGATGCTTCTGGAAGTTTCCAGATGGATGGAGCTCACATTTGGATGAGGAAGAGGATGAATGAAACTTAATCCATTTTCCCTTCCTCCATGGAACCACCTCCCAATTTTGGCAGAGCATTCATGAGGGCCATTAATGGCTTAACCTCCTCCATTCAGCTATAAATTGACCAAGCATTCAAAGGTTGGTCTAGGTTGGAATTTCTTGAGCTAAGGAAATGCTGTTTGAAT
The DNA here is from genome assembly GCA_031772625.1 of Pinus tabuliformis. Classification (NCBI taxonomy): domain Eukaryota; kingdom Viridiplantae; phylum Streptophyta; class Pinopsida; order Pinales; family Pinaceae; genus Pinus; species Pinus tabuliformis. The sequence continues at coordinate 1,787,661,432 of CM062817.1, read as the reverse complement.
GAGATTAGTAAGAGTATTGTAATGATGTTGAATTGTTGCTTCATGAGGAGAGAAGGGATTGCAACTGGAAGGAAGACATTGAATCAAGCATGAACATTGATGGGTTGTAATCTTTCCTTTTATCAATAAAGAATTCTAAGCTTTTTCCATTCATGTGTTTATATGATGTATATCGTATTCTGGATTCTATGATATGTTTAGTTAACAGATCATTATTGTATGCTTTGATGGGTTTCTATCTCGGCTTGTGTGCAGGTACTTTCCAAGCGAGTTAAGTACAAAAAGGAGCAATGAAATCGATGAAAGGAGAGAGGGATCAAGCGAAAGTTATAGGTTGGTTCCTTTTCCTCCTTCTCTTATCTGTTAATTATAGGAAAAGCAACGAATTACTTTGATTGTTGTTTCTAGACTAGCTACTAGGTCTAGAGGGTTAGGCGTTTGTAGAAACACTAAATTTGCCCAAAACAAGCATGGAACATATAGTAAATTCCTCCAAGGAACCATGATGCCATCAATATCACTAAGAAATATTGGAGGCATATGGGATGCTCCCCTTGAGCATGTGCCATACTTCTTCCTAATCACAATAACCTTATAAAAGACAACACCAGTAGCAAAAGCCCATCGTCACGAAATAATAATCAATGAGATAAGCATCGTTATCATTATAACCTAATTTCATGCAAAAGCAAGATGTGTCATACACTCCCCCTGAGCCTATGAAGACCTCACATCCATTTTACAGTCTAAAAGATATATCATGCAAGTGCAGATTGCAATATGTGTTGGTCTCTTCTACTCAGAATCTGAAGATGAAGAGTACTTCTTTGATATCCTTTCTTTTCTTACTCTTCCCTTCAATACATAAACATTGTTAGGTGTCTTGACTCCTTTAGCTATCACCCTCTTTGATCCTTCTTTCCAAATGAAACAAACTTTGGAGTTGAAGACCACTTCCTTACCTCCATCAACCATTTGGCTCACACTTAGAATATTGTGCTTAAGACCCTCAATGAGCCATACATATTATACATTGGTCTTCTTTTCACCAAGGTTGGCCTTGCCACTTCCCAATATTCTTGCTGGCTCACTCCCTTGAAAAACAATACGGTCACTTTTGATTCTCTTCAAGAAGTGAAATTTTCTCCTATCTCTTGACATATGATATGAACATCTGCTATCAATATACCATTTATCATCCTCATCATGTGAAAAATGAGAAATATCACAATTTCCTAACCGTTCCTCCTGTTTCTTCCACATAGCTCCTGGTTGGTTCCTTTGTTGTGCATGCTTCTTTGGCTATTTCTTTCGTATCGAAGGTCTCATGGCTCTAGTCATCTGGAAGTCCTTGACCATGCGTCCAAATTTGTGACCCATATAACACTCTACATGACCAAGATAAGAAGCCAAATGATCTGACCTTTTGTTTCTCATGCTAGGTTTCCATCTTCTCGTACTAGATATGAAATCAATAGCCTTATGGAAAAAAAAGTTACAATAATAACATAAACCATTAAACAAACTTGTATACCTAAAAGAAGATCCTCTTTTTTGTTGTCCAAGCTGCTGCATAGATGTGTCCAATTTTCTCCTACAAATAATTGCCACATGTCCAAATTGGTGACAATTGAAACACTCAATATTGTTCAACAAAGGGGCAAATGAGTTCTGATTTCTCCTTTGAACTCTGCTACTATCAACTCTAGGAGTGTATGATTTTCTTGACATAGAAGCTCCTTTCGATTCTCTTCTTTGCTGCCAGTGATGAATTTGTTGTCTCTTTTCTCCAATATTATCATGGTTGCTCACAATCTTCATTGTAGGCTTCTTTGGTTCTATTTTGTTAATCTTTCCTACATCCAAACTTGTATTTCCTCTTTGAAGGTTAGGGCTAGATCTATTCATTGCTATGTTGCTCTTAACCTTTTCAAGTTGCTGGTCTTTTTCTTCAAGTTGCTTCCTCAATTTATCTACTACATTTTCTAGTGCTTCTAAATAATCTTTCTTTTCATTTTGCCTATTGCACATTACTTCTTAAATTATTTTTGAGTCCACCAGCTATGTCCTCAAGGTAGTGAGCTCCTCCTTGATATTTTTCTCCTTCTCATCATAGATATGAAATAGTTTCTCATTTTCTCTACGTGCAACAATTAGTCTATCCACTTGAGTAGCTAATTATTTTATTACAACCATTGATGATTCATACTCATCCTTAATAAGAGAAATATCCATATTATCTCCACTATGTATCTCAAAAGAATCATCATAATCATAATTGAAAAATTCTTTCAAAATATTACCTCATGACACAACTGATTTGGCTGACATTTCACAATTTGTAACTTCATTTGCAATGGACTTATTTTCTTCCTTCTTCGGGTCTTTGTCTTTTGTGACATCCTCTTCTTATTTCTGGCCATGATCCATGGTCTACTCCCCAAGTGGTCAAGCTTCACTGAAGAGAACTGACTTTGATACCAATTTTTGGAGGCTAGATCACTACTTGGGGGGGGGGGGTGAATCAATAGTGATGGCCTTTATATCAATTTTCTTTATTTTTCCCATAATATCAAATAGCCATGCACATTCACAACATTATCTTAACTCAATATGAAATCAATAATAAACTCAAGGCATGATAACCATGGGAAATATTAACACAAGAATGCACACATAAGAACACAAGTATTTCTGGTGGAAACCCTTTGGGAGAAAACCACCCTCCTGATGCTATCTTGCTCAATTATTTTATTAATCTGTTGAACAAAATTTACATGGATTAGCTTACACCCATAAGCCAAAAGACTTGTCTTCCTTCATAGTATGTTGGCACATATCAGACATGAAATCTATTTCTCTCACAGATCTACAGAAATCTCTTCGCTCGAATATCCCACGACCAATGATCATCACCCAACTACCATTGGACTATCCAACCCCTATTAGATGGAGAAATTTGTTCCTTCTATTGAATCCACCAAAAAACTATCTACTTTAAAGCCTGCATGCCTTCACTTCCTCCATGTGAAACACGTTTCATAATATTTCACATTGGGTTGTCAATTTGGTCAACATGAGAAACCCAACAACACCATCGGTCTGCACATAAAATATGAATAAAAAATATGACCGATAGGAGGGAAATTCTTCACTTATTCTCACACCAAAACACTACTCTCAAACACACCAAAAGTTGCCAATTCTTCACCACTCTACAACACATAAAATTCTGAAATTCTACTCAAATCATCTATGAATTCTGCATACACAATTCTAATAAAAATGCTGCAAAATTATGTGAGCAGCTGCTGCAAAATCTACTCACTCTCAATGCCCTCACAATGGCATGCTCTCACTCTCAATACAACCAACCAAATAGACTCAAATCCTTTCTCTATTTATCATTTTTATGTGTTTATTAACTTAGTAAATGCTACAGGTTATGGAGCACTCAACAATCCTTTTCACACTTCTAAATTTTATTGGATCTAGATCCTTGACTTGATCAAGCCACTTTTTCCACTACTTGATGGATATTCTCAATTTTAACCAAGTTCTAGAATCTCCATTACATTTTCTGACCATATATTGAAAAAGTTCCAATCAAGAACATCACCACAATATATAAATTAGCTGAGTTGCATGAGGAATGTAGAGAAATTTTCATGAAAAAGCTCAGTCACACTTACAACAATGGAAAAACTTGACTGGATCTCTTCATTCACTCACACAGGACTATCTCCCAGTGACTAGAAACTTTCAGTCGCTCTCATGACTCATGATCCTTGTGACTAGGGAAAAGGATGGTCAAATTTACCTTTCCTTAGCTCAAAACCTGCCCAAAATTCTTCCAGAGCTTGATAAGCCTTTGTAGGACCTCTGGAAGTCACTAACACCTCTTCAACACTTCACCAAGTCACTTCTACATCACTATCATCATCATAAGTCAAACTATATTGAATTGGATGCCAACCAACAACCATTTTAGAACTTGGGCCATCAAACTGCTCCATAACGACTCTTTCATGAGTATGCAGCTCTGGAGCATATCACACATCCTCCAACACCTGTAAAACCATATTAAGCCTTTACTGACACTTGAAGATCCTCTCCAATCCATATGTATCATAGCATCAACATGTGGACCTATCCGGGACATGGATACCTAATCAACAAGGCTCTTCAAATCTAACTCTTGTAGCACCACCAACACCTATATGCAACAACATGATCAAGAATATCATCACATCTCCAAGCTAGTCCAAGCTAATAAACATTCCATGGATCATCTACACATCATCCATACATAAGCCACCTACAGCCACACATACACACGCATAACCAACTCACCTGCAACTCAAGCAACTAGCCCAAGCAACCAGGTTGACATCAATGCGAACCAACAAAACATTTGCAACAATGAAAACACACATCAATGCCAACATTATGTAACCAACAACTAGCATTGAATCTTTATATATCCAAAATCCTTTGTTGTCTTCACTCTTCATAGAAGACTAGAAATGCCTTTGAATTTCAGGCAACTAAAATATTTTATCATAAGGCTAATGTAAATGGATATCTAGAATGCCACACATAGAAGTTTATAGAAAAGTGGTTGAAGATGCTGATCATTATTTTACAATTGGGACAGAAACAAGGGTGAATCTAAAGAATGTGATGTATATTCAAATAATTGCAATGCAAATTTTCCATATGATGATGTTTTTCTTTCATAAAATGGGGATGATAATGAATCTTTCACTATGGTTTGATGAATATGTGCATTGTTATAATGCTGATGACTATGTGCTAGTGAATGTGGCTTGAGTATAAACCTCCTTTAGTTCCCCCAAAAGTTATATTCTTTATTGAGTAAGCTAAATAAACTATCTGTTTATATTAGTTTCTCTACATTTAAAGATTGATTCTTTTTGTATAATTGCAATCTGTGCTATTGTTAAGCCATTGAAAGCCTTTCATCATGCTTTCTAATCTTATTAGGAATTATTGATATTCAATATGAGTATTTATGCTACCTGATATCTCTTTATATCTTTTTTTCACATTGTATAAACTGTTACTTTTCTATGGTTGAATATTGGTAGTTTGGTTAGGCTGTAGAAAGGGAGGTTTTATCACTTCAAGTAAGGATCTAAAACACTAATCAACCACCTCTCAAAAACCCCTAAATCTAACCATTGTGTTTAAAAGGCTATTGTTCATTACCATGAACAGTCAATTAGCCTCATAACATTTGAGGGAGTCCCCTCTGGCTCAAGGGACAACTTGAGGCTAAAGTAGGTTGAGTTGATTTCTAGGCACAATTTCCAGCCAAAAATTGTGTTCAATAAATAGATACAACATTTGGTGTCATTGTCGGGGAATGAAATAACAAGGAGATATTTCCCAACATAGCAATAATAGACTAGATCTATTCTTTAATGGTAAAAAGATGGACATTAAACATTGGTTACATTTCTTTCACCTGGCGGTTCCACTTTGTTTTTATTTGGCGATTCCATGTGTTGAAGATTCCACTGGCTTCAAAATGTCAATAGTATTCAACATGTTAATTCTGTTTGTCTCGACAATGATAAAAATCCCAGATATCTACAAAGGATGGTTTCATAGTTCTTCAACGATGGGTGTTTCAACAATATATTGATATTCATTTGTAAGTATAAGACGATCATGGAATTTTATTTTCATCTTGTGTATACTTTTCATATTTTCAACTACATGTAAAGTGGTCTATTGGACAATCCACTCCTCACTTGGTGTAAATACACCACCTTACCCTTAGTGATGTGTTCACTATGCTAACCAACGTCCTTGGTGTTGTTAAAGAAATGGGGTAAATATTTTTTCTTTGAATTTCTTTTAAGCTTTTCCAAATTTCGAATTAGATGCCATCATTATGTTTTTCTCAACGAGACTCTTCGTGTGATTTAATTTATAACCAATTTGGTCTCCTGAATTGTGATATACGACCCTTCAAATATTAATTAAATTAAAGGTATCATTTCTTTCCTTCCCTACCACATGGCACCCATGTGGCATGTCTTAACACCTTGTCCTATAGTCTAAACAACACCCCTTCATGTGGGTGTATTATATATAAATACATATAATACAATTATATGGTACCATGGAACCCTATCGAAAATCAACAAATGAGTATATATGTGTGTGTGTGTGTGTGCGCGCGCGTGCGCTCATATACACAAACCTCCGTTGTTTATCCAAGGACCCACGTTGAATTGAAGCATAACCCCATAGTGAATATCACACACAACGCGTGCACACACACACACACATCCAAAGACCCACGTTGAATCGAAGCACAACCCCACAATGAATATCAGACACACAACACACACACACACACTCATTATATGTCTTTACGGCCCTACCACCATCCAACAGTGATCGATGACCATTGATGATAGCACAAACCCTGTAAATGCGGATAAATGCATGTTTGTGGCCCCTCCATCCGACAGTCCATATTACTCTGTGTTATCAATGGCCATCATTTGATAACGCTACCCCCCCCCGATGATGTCATTGGGGGGGGTGCTGTGGGGCGGCTTCCGCTATCATAGATTTGATTGAGGATTTCAACGTTCGATCTAATAGTTGTTTATATGAGGTTTATATATGTTGTTATGCCTATTACACCATGAATTTACCGGTGCTGTAAGAATAGCACAAATTCCCCTGTACATGCATATTGTGGCCTTTCAATCACCAATGTTTCAACTCATTAGTCAAGCTCAAAGTTTAATCAATTAACATGAATTATTATCCTTGTGTTGGTAACTAACCATACCACAACACAATTCCATTAAACTTGTGCATACGACACACACACACACATATATGTATTTGTGTATGTGTGACTCTTGTATGGAGAAAATCAATGCACACTAAAGTAGCTAGGACCATTCATCAGAGCTTCAATACTTTCAAGTTTAGGAAAATTGACCATTACTTCATGCAAACAATAGTAAGATAAAAATTTATATTTGAATTTATTGTATAGAAAGCAACAATGTAAACCCACACTCATAAGGGACCAATTAGCATAGCTTCATTCTCTTTATTCACAAGTGAACCATGAACCATTCAAGCAGTGAGTACAACATTAATTCGACAATCCAACATAAATTAATGGTAAGGAATACATATGAAAATACTTATCTTTAAATGGATTCGGGAAACTAAGTTAGGGACATTAATTCTCCACACAACCATAAACAAGATGCAACCAATCCTCACTTGTAGTTTTCATGCCTGAGCTGGATTCAAGAGACTAAGATAGTTTGCTCATGGGATTTAATACCAACTCCTGTTTGAAACAAGGAATCTTGAGTTCCTCCCACATCTACCCAATAATCAATAAGAAGTCAACTAAATGCTCAGGGAATCCAAAGGCCTGTTGCCTCCATCCTAACACTGTCCAACAACTAACGACCTCCAGTTGATCCAAAGGCTTCATCTCCACCTTGAAAACATGTAAGACAATGGTTCTACCACTGAAGGGAATCCATAAACCACTGCAAAAACTTGATAAACAAGTCAAGGAGACCCCATAACTTCCCTTCTAGGAATCCAAGGGCTAAATCTCTACCCCAGGTGGTCAAGGGAATATAGAGAATCCCATCTCTACGCTTCATCCCTAGGGTAGCGAGATCCTTATCCTCACTTGGAGGAAATAACTCTCATGCTCCTATTGCTTAACCAAACTATCAAGATATCTCCTTTGAGAGATGTAAACTGACCAAGACCTCTCTACACTGCTACATAAGTCACCAATAATTTCCAGACCAAGGTATGTGCATGACCTCTTTTCTGTTGTCCATGAAATGTGTTTTCTTTTCAATTCTTATTGTTTGTATTGCTTCTTATGGTGCAAATTATCTTCTTGTTCACAAAATTCCTGATATGTGTTGTTTTTCCAGTGATTGTGCCTCTATGTGGTATGTTCTCCTTTTTTTGTTCTCTTCTCTATTGCTTACGTTGTTGTTGTTCTAAGTGTGATTGTGTGTTCTTATGTTTGTCCACCGTGTCACTTTTTTTTCTTCTTTCAAAATCAACCCTTCCTCTGTAATCGTTGACTTCCTCATTTTTCTAGCTGACCGTGCAACCCACAACTCCATTATTTTTTGTCCTTTTTGCTTGTCAATTCCTCCAAGGAAAGCATGGTTTATGTAATTCTGTTTCAACCCCATAAATTTAGAGAAACACCAGGCCATTAAAACTCACCAACCAACCTTCAATGGTTTTCAACACAGTTCATATTTTCCCTGTAATAAGTAAATATGAACATCCCATGCAAGTACCCATCCTCAGTCCTTGGAATCCATGTCCCTTACTCAACCCATTTTTAATTAAAAAATCAAAATACATGAAATGTCTACATTGCATTCATAAACAGAAATAACCGGGCTTGTCACACTTGATTACATTGGAAGTTTGATTATACTTAACAATAAAGAGTTTCAATTCAATAAGGTAGGGATGTGTGATTAAATAAGTTTGTTTTTTGAGTAGTCTATGTGGAATAGATTAGTTGGTTTTTTATTTGCTACAACATATAAAGAAATTTCAGTTTGCAGAGTGTGGATTGTTTAGTTTGAGCATAACAAGTTGGAGGATACAAGGTAAAGACAAAAATCATCGATGGGATTGCTATGAATCCATGCCCATAATATTTAAGGCACATGTCTACAATTATTTGCATTCCATATGGGGAGGCAATCCACAGTTGGAGCCTATGTTGTAACATATTTTGTTAAAAGGACCCAATTAATATTTTTTTTAAGCTTTGCCAACTTGTCTCTTATTGGGTGTTCTCGTCTTCTTGGATGTTAAATGAGTGCCATTATAAATGTGCTCCTTAACCCACAAAAAGAAGATGCGACTATGCAATTCAATGGAGCATCTTGTAATCTACTCGCTTTGTTATGCAACCAGATCACAAAATAGAAGAAAATATAGATCAACGACTTGAAAATTAGCCTCTTCGAGGGGACAACCTCCTTTACATCACATAAATGAACAACTCTTCGATGATACAAATGACAAGACCTCCTTGGTATATATAGGAGTCTAAGGGGTCACAATATAATCAAAGCCTACATAACAATAATAATGTAAGGGTACAACAATAAAAATAATGGGTTTCTATGGGGAACGTTATGCTCCTATACCAATAGGTGTCATATTTCATGATTGACTGATGAAATGCTAAATATGCTCATCCTTTCCATGCTGCAAAGGTTCCATATTTTGAAAAAATAAAAAAAATAAAAAAAAATAAAAAATGAAAAGAGGGTATACCCTAAAAGAAAAATCAAAGGGAAAAAAGAATGAATTGGTCAAAAGAAAGAAAATGAACCCCAAAGAAAATACCAGGAAAGTGTGCTAGTCCAAAATGCCACTACTATCCTATTTTTTGTAAAGAAGTTCAATATCTGTAATCAGTGACTTCTGTCACACTTGATGGATGGCCAAACAACTTAATATTGGCCAGTCCATGTTTAAATTTCTTGTTTTAGAGGTAGAGAATGAATTCTGTCCAAACGGTTCAAGCTTGGCAGATCAGTAGTTAGATAGAGAAACAAAGGTGCTCAAAAGCTAAATCTGAGCCCTAAGAGAAATAAGGGCAGACTTAGGTAGGATCAAAGCCAAAAGAAAAGAAGAGAGTAAGGGTTTGCTAGTTCAAATGCACCCAATCAAAAGGAAGAGAAAATATTAGGTGTAATAGGTTGGGCAGGCAGTTTTGATGTTGCAGAAGTAAGTTTGTGAGCGATTTTATCCTTTGAAAATGATTTATCTCATAGATATCATAAGTACCATGGCAAGGTGGCTACAAGACAGATGAAGCATGACTAACTTCGCTCCTCATTTCTCCAAAAACATTTACTAACCTCCCCACAAGGACATTGGGATCTGCTCAGTGCCCCTAGTTCACTTCATTTCATGAAAAAGACTAAGTCAAACTCTGTTTTTACTTAGGTAAATGAAGCTACATTTCTTGTGTAAAAATTGCTTTTCTTCCACTATGCTAAGTTCTCCTAGTTCATAGCTTGGATCCCTTTTTATTCCCCTAAGCCTAAGTTTTACTTTTTAAACTTAGTGTCTTGATCAAACCTACCTTTCATATTAACATGCTAACTTTATTATATAGTTCCTATATAATGTTTTCCCCGCCCCTATTATATAACCATATGAAAACCTCGAGAAAACTAAATATCCCACCCCCGGCTACAATATAAGCCATATATTATTTTACAAAGGGAATTGAAAGGTTTATTTGAAACCTTTCAACAGTCCATTGCCGCACCATTCAAAAAACATTAATCAACACCTGGTTGATTAATTGAATTAACCCCCGAACTCGCAAACCCAACCAAAGGCAAAAACCCCGCAAAACCTTATAAAACATTGAATTATCGCGCGGGTCCCACGCTGTAGCCCTCCGCCTGTTTCGTTCGCCGCCAACCGTCGGATCACAACCCATAGATCCGACGGACCACAACAATATCGCGCGCCCTTTTATGCTGATGGATAGCGCCCAGGGAATGGGCGGTATTGCTGCCGTAAAGTAGACAGGTGGCAGGTGCCCGGTGTGATCGCTGCCCCCCCTCCAATACCACCATGGCCCAAAGGCGGTGCGGGGGCCAAACTGCTTACCGCCCATGCTCCCCCCCTCATTGAGGTCCTCCGACACGTCGTCTGCTACCTCTCCTCCGTATCATCTGCTGTGTCATCCGCCACGTCACTGCCAAGTCAGCCTCCGTTACCCCGCTACACGACAAATGTTGCATCATGCTGATGTCACTCGACCAAAGCGCGCCAAAACCTGCCAAAATCAAATTTTTGTCAAAAAGGCGTGAAATGGTTCCTTTTGTTCATTTCTATTTGTTTTTTCTATGCGACCTATGCATGCCAATTTACGTCCGAAAGTAGTCATTCGACCATACACTCCGCTTCCAGGCCAAATCAAGCCCGCAAACTAGTCTTCTAGCTCAGTCCGCCACCTGCATTTCGCACAGGGTGCTCATAAAACAGGTATTTACGTGAATTTTTCTCCCAAGCCCCGTTTTTCTAGTTTTCTTTGTAAAATTGCCCGGAGAACCCAAATTTGAATTAAAAACACCATGCTGCCTTCAAACCTGCGCACTGTAACCACTGTTTTTACCCGTTTTACTAAGAAATCCCGCAAACTCCGTCTCCCACTGCAAATTTCGCCCACTAAGCTAAATTCAAATCAGTCTCGACCTGCAAATTCTCTGAGAAAACCCCAAGAAATTGTCATTTTACCTACTGTTGCTGTAAAAACCCAAGCTCCAAGTTGAAAAATCACAAGATAATTTGAATAATGGAGCCTCCAGTGGCCCTCAATGTTGCTCCCTTGAATGCACCTCACAAAGAATTAGAGTGGTTTCCCTTAGCTAATAGGGACTTCCAAATACAAGATTTAATTGGTGACAAAGACCATTTGCAAGAATCTTGTGAAATTAGAAACAGTTACCTAAACAAAACTGATCTCTATGGGATATGGGAATCCAATCTGCCCATATACTATCTCCCCTCAGTAAATGTATTCCCATATATAATCCACCTGTGCAGTGCCAACTATGAGCCTACTCAAAGAGCAGTCATGACTCCATCTGAAACTGTCCTTTTTTATATAACTCCTGAGTCCATAAATGAAATGCTACACTTTAAACCCACTTAGCCTCTGGCTCCTCTGTCCATGAAATATTTGGTGGACCAAGGCTCTAAACTATCCACTGAAAAAATAGGTCGAATTGCCAAGTTATTCATGAGCCCAGATTGCCAGCCCAGAGATTCACCTCCTTTTCACCATGTCTTGTTTAATTAGCTAGAAGACTTGTTATTGACATGATATCCTATGTCCTGGGATTCAAAACAAGTGAGTATGTTGATGAGACCATTTTAGCTCTGATGTCCATATTTATTCCAGGACATCCTCCTGCTATCAAATTTGACTTTGCGACTTTCATTTCCAACAAAATCCATGAACAATTCATGAGTCTAAACAGAGAAGGGGTCTTCAAGTACACATTATATATATATCATCTGTTCTTGTACTATCAAACAGATAGCTTTCAGTTCCCTATCAGAAAATTGGATGCTAAAGGAGAAAGAAGGTTTGTGATATTTTGGACCTCAGTCTTCCATCAAGTCCATAATTCTCCTTATACTTATTGTGAGTTCATTGATCTATTCATACATCCGGTCTCCTCTATGCTGATGAGAACTCCTCCTCCTAGACTCTCTAGTGACATGCAGAAAATTTTACAACTCTCCAAAAGCTACAAAATAGGTGACTTGTTATAGACATTTTTGTGCCTCGCGACATGGAGCATGAAATGTCAATAATTACAGGGATCCTCAGTCCCTAAACATGTTGTTCTTACCCCTAAAAGAACAAGGTCATCAAACAACAACACTTCCAATCAGTTCTCCACCTGAAAACACTTCAAAACAGGCTAATTTTTGGATCATGTCAGCTGCTCCACTGAGCATCTGCGCTGGAATGCAACTGCTCCTCCTTGTACCTGCGCTGGAAGTCAAATCTAATGAAGGCTACCTACGCTGGGCGAGATTGGCCAAGTGCAACAGTCATTCTGCAAGGTGTCAACTGCCCAGGAAGCTTCCAAACTGACACTTGGTTCATGAGATTCGCCCTGTGATGAGTAAGAGGTACTTGATCACCATGTGTAAGCAAGGATCTCCAAGTGGACTCAAGAACTGAAGATTAACTGAAGAGGGAGAGGACACAAGGCAGCTTCATGTCAGTCTCAAGCTGACTCATCCTTTCTTCTTCTCTCCTATATATAGAGCTCTTCTATGAGGTCTAAGGAGGCTGGAATTTTGTGTAAAGCAAGGAGGTGCTGTTGGTTTACAGTTAGAGCTATTGGGTGATTGTTTTACTAGAGGTGAAGAGGAGAGTTCTTGCTGCTGGGGAGGTGTTGCTGGATTGGAGCCATCATTGGTTGTAACCTTCTCAGAACCCTGTTACTTCTATCAATAAAGTTTTGCATGTTCTCCTATATACTTGTATTGCATTGATGTATTGTATTTACTTGTATATTTGATTCACTCTAATCCATGCATCAGTTATGAGTACATGTATCTTGTAGTTTCCTCTCTTGTTTTGTGCAGGATCTGTGTGTAGCTGGACCGGCAAAGAGAGCAAGGAGCTGGGAACAAGAGACAAAGAGAGAGGATAAGGATCGACTAAGCGAAAGACACCAGGTTGGTTAATCTTTTCTTCCTTCTCTCTGTACTTTCATAAAGGAAAATATCAAAGCTTTACTTTCAGTTGTTGCTAAAGACTGTCACCTTTAGAGTAGGGATAGGGTCATCCGAGTCGGATACTTTCCCCACAACAAACTGGCGACTCCACTGGGGACCCTAGTATCTTGTTGGTGTTTGTAGTATTTTGCTATTCATTTCTTGAAGAAAAGAGTACCAAATCGAAAAGCTTTTGACTATATCAAAAGCGAAGTAGAGGGACTGTTACTCTTGCTCATTTGCTGAGCAAATTCAAGATTTGAAGAGCTTATCTACAAAAGACTCTTTACTCTTTGTGATAGATCTTCATCCTCTTGATCATCCCTTAGCCTGTACTTGACCTATAGCTTTTTATTTAAGCAAAAACAGTGCATTTTTGAGCTTTTTATGATCCGGAATTCTTTGTAGACGCAACTCTCGTGTGTCAGTGCAGGCTGTCCACAGGCAGTCTGCATTACAGCGCAGGTGCTCCCTTCGGGAACTGCGCTGAGAGTCAAACTGGCAGACTAGAACCTGCGCTGGTCCAATTAGCCATTGTCTTGCTCAGCTTTCCCTTGGTGTCTTGGCCTAGTTTTCACTGATTTTTGCTGATTGCTTGCTAGTCATTGTACTTGCTGTAAACCACTTCTCCTTGACATTATTCCGCCTCAGTTGTGTGATGAAACTGTGAATGTTCTTTCAGTATTTCTTGTTTCAGTTACAGTTTCCCATTGTGAAAAGCGAACCAGTATAGTTGTGACCTCTTAGATCCTGAACTGTAAAAGTGTCTTTGTGATCTTAAGAGCTAGTTTTATTATTATTACTGTTCATGGCTGTTTGAGTTTGTTTGTTTTTCATCTTATGGTTTGAATTCGTATATTTTTAGTGTTAAAACAAGTACCTGTAAGGTGTCTTTTCATGTTAGACAAAACTTGTTTGTTTACACTTCAAATTGAATTCGAAAATTATACAACAATTTCCTTTTGTCTACATCAACATTAAGGGAAAAGAAAAGAAATACATGCATCTTGCATTTGCATTTTTGATAAGTTTGTGTGTCTGATCTAGGAGAAAGTGCATTAGTTTGTGCTTTGTGCTCTGTGTGGAAAGATATTGTTTTTCTCTCCCCTCAGTAGTTAGGATTTTCAAAGCTAAAAAGATTGTAAAAGCTTGCTTATCATTTTAGCTGCATTTAGGAATTTGTACCAATACATCTCGTGGTGATCCTGAAAGACAAACTGATAAACAAGATCAACTTAAAATATATTGAATGAATCTAAAAACGCATTGTAACATAACGCTCACAATAGAGGTCTAGGTAGAGACGTGTTCTGGCGTCGTTAAACGTAGTGACTGTCGATCTCTACGAAGGTGGGTGATTCCTCCTGAGGGACGATAGCACTAATACGGACTTGTGCTCCCGCGTACCGTCGCGTATATTGGGAGACCCCTATAGGCAATTATCCTTTATCCTTAGGAAGCCGTGTCGACCGCCCTACTGATCGCGATGCAGTGAACACAACATTCATGAAGATCGACCACCCGTACCGTAAAACGTATTCTGTGGTTTCGCGAAAGGTTTGGCACACCCTCTGCCTAGATCTCCAGAGCAGTTTCTTTTGGCCCTTTTCAAACTCTATAACTGAAAAGGTCCAACCGAGCATTTGTCACTTCGGGCTCGTTAATACATCGAAGGCGACTAGAGTCATCTTTAGCTTTTTCTCGACTCTTAAAACATGAAAAAGCAAAGTTGTGTCTAAAAGCGTCTAATAAAATTCATTCAATACGGAAACATAATTCCCCTTTTTGTATTTTAGTTGATCAAGTAATCCGCAACCGTGGAGGAAAGTCAATTAAAACTCCGTCGTTCGGGGAGACTTGCGAGTCAACCACCTTTGTCTCCGGAACCGAGAGTAGTACGGACAAAGCGAACTCGCTGGACCAGGTCAAAATCTCCTTTTAAAGTTAGAACGGAAGTTCCAACAACATCTGAGATTCTGGTCACTCCCAATATTTCTGGAATCCCTGCCTCTATTGAAGAAGTTCAACAGCAACAGAAGGACAGTGGTACTGATCCTAGTCTGAAGACAAGTACTTGCATAACTGAACCAGTTCCATCTGAAACCGGTCCACAGAGTCTTGTTGTTCAAACGACTGTCGCTGTCGAAGCAACCCCTTCTTCGGCACCAGAAATATTTTACGGACCTGACGGTCTTCCTCTTCCTCCTGGTCTGATTGCAATAGAGGAAATCGTAGAGGACCAGCAAGCAAATACTCCAATTCATTTTGGAGTAGGTACCCCTCTTTTTCCTTCTGCATCAGAAGTTTGTCTATCGCCACCAGAAGTTCCTGAAGAATCGTTAGGAAGTTTATTGGATAGACTTAAAATGTCTGAACAACCGTCGACATCTAGGACTGTGCCAAATGACACAGCGATAGCAGAAGCTCCCGCTGTCACTCCAACGATGTTTGCCGGCATACCATCTGTCCCAACTAGTTCTCATCAACTAGAAGGAGTCCACCCAGGGACTATTATGACAACTTGGTCTGTTCCAGTTTGTTCTTCCGGTATAATACCCGGTAATTCTTATGTTGAAACTAGACAAATTGATCCCTTTGGGAATCAGTTTGGGCCATCCAGTCCTCAAAGGCAGTCTTTACCTTTGAGCTCCGGATTGTTACCATATGGGGGGCAATATGCCCTTTCACTTCCTCTTCCGGAGGGATACCCATACGGCAGTTTTCAACAACATTCAGGTTTGACTGAAGTAACGATGAGTGGTTGGGTACCTATGTTACCCCAACAACCAAGAGTTGTATATTCCATGCAACAGTGTGTACCTATGTCTAGTATCCCGACGACGCCAGCAATTGTAACCGTGTCGCAAGTTCAATCGATGCCTGTTGTATGTCAACCCCAAGTTGTAATGCAACAGCCTATTGACCCTGCAACACAACCACAATCGCCAACTGCTGGGACGACACAGATACAAACGGGAACCATAACCCCGCATCTTGGTCCGTCGGTTAGTGTCGCACAACAAAACATGGCTTCACAACCATGGATGGTGCAATACCAACAACCTCAGTTTCAACAGGTGTACCAGGGATCTGAGCAACAGATCTTTGCAAATAGTGGGCAACCCTATATTCAAAATGGGTTAAACCAACCACTTTACAGTGGCCAAGCCCACCAACCATATCAGTCATATCAACATCAGTTGCATTATGCTGGTGTGCAAAGGCCTACTGCTCAGGCAATTCCATCATATCCTGGGTACGCCTCGCCAAACCTGAATCAGCAGTTGCCATTCATGGCGACTCTAGAATTACCAGATTTACATCGATTAACGAACGATCCAATCGCCTATGCCCATTGGTGGCCAGCGATTCCTCACAAACTTCCTTCGGACATTCCTAAATTCAATGGAAATCCGGGCGAAGACCCGTCGAATCATGTGATGACATTCCATCTGTGGTGTTCGTCGAATACCTTGAATGATGATTCGATAAGGCTTCGCCTTTTCCAGAGGACATTGACTGGTCCGGCGGCTAAATGGTATATTGAATTACCTAGAGCCTCGTTCGACAATTTTAGTTCCCTAGCCACGACTTTCTTAACACACTTTCAGTTACCTATAAGGTACGAAACTGGAACAGAGATCTTGACCAATTTCAAGCAGACAACGGCCACACATATATCAGATCATATACATGAGTGGCGTCGTCGTCGCAGAATGGTAAAAACCTATGTTCCAGATCAGCTATTAGCTGAGTGGTTTATAAAGTCACTTCTGCCTGCAATAACAGAAGATGTGGCCAAGGGAGGCGTCGTAACAGAAGAGCAGGTTATTGCTCGTGCTCAATATTTGGACTTAGTATATACTCAGTCGGGCACGCTCTATGATAAGATACCTGACGCCCCCAGACCAGAATTTTCAATCCCTCCTCCTCCCGGATCGAATAGTGACTCTCATGCCGGTGATGGCGTGATTGGAACTGCAAACGCTAAGTCGACAAGGGATTCGAATAAGAAAGCCCGTAAGACTTCGAATCAAAAAGCAAATCAAGAGATTCTTGCTTCGGAGGTAAATGCTGTATCTACGGATAAAGACAAAAACTCCAATCAACCAGGAAGCAAGAAGAAACAAAACAAAGGGAAGAAGAAGAAACAAGGTGGGTCATCCCCTCAAAAAACTTCTTCAAACCCTCCTGGGCAAGGGAAACAATTTTATCCATGTCAAATATGCGATGAAAATCATTTGACAAAGAACTGTCCGTTCAAAGCTGAGTTAAAGAGGTTCTTTAAAAGTTCCCAAACTTCAGCTGTGTTAACTGATCCATTTCCCGCCCCAGGTCAAAATATGGTTGATAGTGGAAATGCTTCCCCGTCTCAAGTGCTTATGTTGTCAGTTTCTAAGCAAAATGATGCTTTGATCTCGACAAGGAATAAAGATTATGGGAATCCGCCGGTGTCGAACGACAAAGGGAAAGATCAACCCAGTAGTTCGACAACAACTTCGGCAGAAGTTGTACCCCCCCTCACGCATGAATTAACAATAAAGCCACCTAAGGGAGTAGTACACAAGTCGACATTTAACCCTCGCGCCAGAGCGGCGCAACACTATAATATAGTGGAGGATTTGGCCCAATCGCCATCTGCTATGTCGACTCTTGAGGTACTGCAAAATTGTCCATCCCAAAGGCAGGCATTGTTATCAGCAATTGGTGGAGTGGATCCTAAAGATTCCAATCTTGTATCCTTTGATCACAAAGGATATGATCCTCAGTTACCAGCGCAACTAGCTTTCCTTATTCAAGTGAAAGCACTCAACAAAACTGTTCATAGAACGATTATTGATGAGGGAGCATCGACATGTATCATGTCGATGAGTTGCTGGAAAACTCTTGGATCTCCAACCTTGTCGCGATCTTCGACGACATTGAAAGCATTTGACGGTAGGACGTACACTCCGTACGGTATCCTAAATAACTTTAAGATTGAACTAGGAGGAAAAACAGTGGAAATTGATGTTGAAGTCATTGATGGCAATCTTGACTATAACATCCTACTGGGAAGACCATGGATATATGCCATGGCAGCTGTAGTGTCGACATATTTTAGGAAGATCGCATTCCCGTTTGAAGGAGGGATTACGGTCGTCGACCAACAGAATTTCCTCCCTAATGGTTCACAAGTTACTGGAAGCATTCCCCTGATCCATGGGAGCGACCATTCAATACAAGATATCGGAGTAGGCTTGCTAAAAGATCCCACAATGATGGGAACTTTCGCGTTGCCACCTCCTTTCCATGTAGGGAATATCCCGTTTGTAGCAACATGCAACATGGTATCTTCGTCGAAAGTCGCAAAAGACAAAGTCGTCATGGATCATCAAGTGGTTTTGCCACCTAGCCCTATAGAAATATTGTAGCAATCAATGTTTCAGGCATGGGAGGCGAGCCCAAATCAACGCTCGTCAAGCGTTTGGGTAGATAGGTCTGGAGAATATGGTACCCCATTAGATCCATGGTCAAAAGTTCATGGGACTGACGAAGGAATCTTACAATCAATGATGATTGAGGGGGCACCATGGAATGATCACCACCATCGTTCCCCTCTTCCAGAGTGTGAAGAAGAAACTCATCACGACCTATATCACCCTTCAGTGTTTGAATTCCTAACAAATACTGTAAATACGGTGGATTCAGAGAGAAACCTATCCAATATTGAAGAGACCGTAGCCGTAAACATCTCGACAAAATCTGATGTTGTGGAGAATATCCATGTCGGCAAAAGTTGTTCCCCTTCAGAACTGGAAATATATAGTGCTCTCTTTCGCGAATTTAGAGATGTCTTTGCATGGTCATATGATGAAATGCCAGGCATTGACTCGAGCATAGTTGAACATGAAATTAAAATGTATCCTGATGTCAAACCAGTAAGACAACGGCTTCGACAGGTACATCCGAAGAAAGCCGCTGCCATTAAGGCGGAAGTTGAAAAACTTCTCCATGCTGGATTCATCTACCTGGTTCCTCTAACCGATTGGGTATCGAATATTGTCCCTGTTATGAAAAAACAAGGGACGATAAGAGTGTGCGTCGACTATAGGGATGTAAACCAAGCTTGTCCGAAGGACAACTACCCTACACCTTTCATCGACCAGATAATTGATGAATGCGCCGGATGTGAAATCTTTTCCTTTATGGATGGATTTTCCGGGTATAATCAAATAAATATCCGCCCACAGGACCAGTCTAAGACTGCATTTATTTGTCCGTGGGGCACATTCGCTTATCGAAAATTACCCTTTGGTTTAAAGAACGCAGGGGCGACGTTTCAGAGGGCAATGAATTATGCCTTCCATGACATCAAGAACATCGTTCAACCTTACCTCGACGATCTTCCGGCTCATTCGCGGAAGCGGACTGATCATCCGGGACATTTGAGAGCAATATTTCTACGTTGCCGACACTACAAGATAAGACTCAATCCACACAAGTGTGTGTTTTGCGTTGGTTCTGGTCGTTTACTTGGCTTTGTAGTCTCTAAGGATGGGATTCGTCTCGACCCTTGTAAGGTTCAGGCAATCATTAATTTGCCTCCACCTTCAAATTTGCTTCAGATTCAGAAACTCCAAGGGAAAGCAAACTTTCTGAGGAGGTTCATTCCAAATTACGCAGAACTTGCCAAAGGTTATACTCGTCTTTTGAAAAAGGATGTACCTTTTGTCTGGGACCAGGTTGCGCAAGCTTCCTTTGACGCTCTGAAAGATTCTCTAGTAAGAGCCTCATTAATGTACGCCCCGGACTATCAAAGATATTTTAACCTGTATCTAGCTGCAGCAGATACGACCATTGCGATGGTCTTAGTGCAAGAAGTCGATGGAATAGAACATCCTATTTATTATTTAAGTAAAAACTTAAATGACACAGAAAGTAAATATTCCTACGTTGAAAAACTAGCGCTTGCTGCTGTTCAAGCGATTCAAAGGTTTCGACATTATGTCCTCTTTAGGAAAACTACCGTTCTGTCAGATTGCAATCCCATGACATATATACTATCGCGACAGTTGCTTGGGGGCAAATATTCAAAATGGATAGCAATCCTTCAAGAGTTTGATTTAGATTTTGTAAAATCCAAATCGAAGAAAGCTCTAGTTTTCGCGGAATTATTATGCGATCTCCCATCGTCATCCAACGATGAAACATCAGAAGAGTCAATCGTGGATGAAAATTTGTTTCTGATATCAGTAAGCGATGAGTGGTATGGAGACATCATTGTTTATCTCCAAACCCAAAAATTTAGGCCTAATACCTCACACTCGGAACGGAAGCGTATACGATACCAATCTAAAGACTACATGATCGTCGGTGATACACTTTACCGTCGTGGTGTCGATACGGTTCTGAGGAGGTGCCTTACCCATGAGGAGGCCGAAAAAGCCCTGAATGATTGTCATTCAGGCGCGTGCGGGGGACATCAATCTGGATATGCAACAGCACAAAGAATCTTACGAGCAGGATTTTTCTGGCCAACTATGTTTAAAGATTGCATAATAGCTGTCAGAAGTTGCCATGCATGTCAGATCTTTGATAGCAAAACCAGAAGACTGCCCGCACCCTTACAGCCGATAGTTGCTGTTGGGCCCTTCGCCAAGTGGGGCATCGATTTCATGCAATGTAACCCCACCTCGACCGGGGGGCATGGGTATATTATAGTCGCTGTTGACTATTTTACCAAATGGGCCGAGGCGATGCCTACATTGAATAACACTGGTGAAACAGCTGCCCTTTTCTTTTTTAATCATGTAGTCGCCAGGTTCGGCGTTCCGCAAGCTATAGTAACAGATCATGGATCACATTTTCGCAATCACATGATGGTTGAATTAGTTGCCAAACTAGGGCTATCTCACGACAGCTCTACCCCATATTATCCACAAGCCAACGGACAAGTTGAGGCAATCAACAAGGTCCTGAAGCGTATGTTGCAAAGGATGATCGGGGTTCACAAGAGAAGATGGCATCTAACCCTGTACTCAGCATTATGGGCTTACCGAACCTCGGTAAAAAACGCCACTGGGTTCACACCATTCCAATTGGTGTATGGCCTAGAGGCAGTATTACCGATCCAGTGCGAAATTTCGTCTCTTAAACTCGCAATTGACCTCCTCCCCGGAACCTCAGAAGAAGAGGCTCGTTTCTTGGAGTTAATCCAATTGGATGAAAACCGTCGTGACGCTGCTTTGGCGAACGAAGCCCATAAGAAACGAGTCAAAGCACAGTTCGACAAGAATGTCAAACCTCGCATCTTCTCTGAGGGTGACTTGGTTTTGCTTTACGACCAAGAATCCGACAAATTAGGAGCAGGAAAATTTCAGTCCTTATGGATGGGTCCTTATATTGTTAAAAGGGTGTTAGCAAAAGGAGCCTACGAGTTAATGGATTATGACGAAATACCACTGGCGCAACCCCGTAACGGGTTGTACCTCAAGCGTTACTATGCCTAAATAGTAACCTGAGTGCTTTTGTTGTATTTTGTTTTCGCTAAAATGTTTGTTTCGGTTAAAGTAATCCGCCCTTCTCATTTGTTGCAGATGTCGAATTATTCTGAGACATATGTGGGATATGCTGACGGAGCGAGTCGTAGTACGCAGAATTTGTCCTCCGCAGCCTGGGCCATTTTTGATCCAAGCGGCGAGTTAGTGAGTTTCAGAGGTGTGTGTATTGGGCGGTCAACGAACAATATCGCTGAATATAGCGCGTTGATTGAACTCCTCTCTGATACCATCGCTCATGGTATACGCCGACTAATTGTTAGGCTAGACTCACAACTTGTGATACTACAACTCACTGGTATATATTCAGTCCGCAATCCAGCTATTTATCGTATGTTTCTAAGGGTTAAGATTTTGGAAAGAGAGTTTGATTTAATTCAATACCAACATATTTCCAGAAACTTGAACACATTAACAGATTCATTAGCAAACTATGTATTAGATAGACATTTACAACATATATAAAAAGAGATGCATCGGTGCTATGCAAGTGGATCACAAATAAACTGAAATAAACTCCGAAAATCAAAATATATGAAGCTGTTTATAGTTTGTACATAATGTGCTGTAATCAAAACAAAATTGGTCATACGACCTAGAACTCAAAAAGATGCTAGGGGGCACCCTAGCCTAGTGGTGCTCATGAAAGTACGTCACGGTCTGTGCGATCATGCGCAAGAGACGAGTCCATCGTCTAGGCATGCCAATAGTGTGCCGCTGCAACTGTAAAGGTAATTCGTCAATCTGTACATCCGGAAGACCACGAGTAAGGCTCTCAACCTACTCCTGCACAGCTGCAAGTATCTCAGTATCACCAAGGTCGCGAATAACAACTCTCCTAGCAGGCTCTGCTGCTGGGGCAGCAACTGGCGATCGTGGACGAACTACTGGACGAACAGGACCAACATCTGCATGCACCCAAGAGTTTGATCAGTTTTGAACAGTAACATCATGAATAAAAACAATAAACAGTGATATGGTCAGAGATTTTACCAATAGCGCCCCATTGCTCGCCATCCGGGAGCACCAAGTCCGGATCACCTCGGTAGTCCATACCCACATATGGATACTCAGAAAATGCCATCTCCTGATGCTCGAACCACCTAAAGAAGGACTCAGTGAAAGTGATATGAGGTTGACCAGCATGCCGGGACATATGGTCAACCCACCTCTGCATGCGTGGCTCGGTCGGAGAAGGCAAATCAAGCATGATGTACTGAGGTTGCATCAATGGGATTTTCTCCAAGATAAAGGCAGTCAGAATAGAACCAAATCCAAAGTTCTTCAGCCCCCCATCCTTTACCTTGGTCAATTGACTTTTCATCTGAACAAGTACTGCATCACACCAGTTAAACACTTTCGGTTGGAGACACTCCAAGGCGTGCTGCATATAAGATCTGTTGGCAACATGTAAAGCTGCGCTACCGGCCATCCTACCAATGGTAAACAGAATGGACCTGAGAGACCTGTCAGTGATGTCACGGATATTGATCTTGCCGTCTTTGCTCGGCTGTGAACCTTCCCGGCAATACTGACGAATGTAGTCCCTGGTGGAATTAGTCCCTCGGACCGTACCTGACAAAGAAATGGGGGCACCCCGCCTTGACAGCCCAGTCAAGAAGTACATGTCCTCTATGGTCAAGGGGATGGTTTTCCCCCTAATCTGGAATACTTGGTTAACAGGATCCCAAGCATCAAGCATATACTGCAGTAAAGAAATCTGTGCTCTCATGCTAGAGATACGGAAGAACTTCAGCAGGCCACAGTTCCGAAGCGCGTTCACCGTGACTGGGTCATGGAGTGCAACCATGTCCTCTGCTTCATGTTCTCGTTCTCGCCATGTAAGGGACATTTTGTTCAAAGTTCCCTACAATCAAACAAGAGAATGAGTAAGTTCCTGATTTTGATGAAAATCTGGTGAAAAATCATCAAAAAACTCATGCAAGGTCAGCTTTTCTAGGTCCAGCGCAGGCAGAGAGCCTTCCCCTTGCGCTGAGAATCAGTCTGCCATAAGGCTGTCTGAAATACAGCGCAATTTTCGAAAGGGGAACCTGCGCTGATGCCAGGGCGCCCTGATGAAACCCCTGGGGCCCAGAAACCCTGAAAAACGTGCATGAAACTGAAAAAGGAAACCATGAAAGTGAAGGGCTAAGGTTTAGCTCCTACCTAGTCCAAACGGCGCCGAAAATCGTCCACAGAATCTCCCGGAATCAACTGGTGAAAATCAAGGAAGAAGAGGCACCTCCAGAGCTCCAACAAGCAAAATGCAAATGAAATGGTAAATGAGAGGTAAAAACCCCTTTTTATGACTTTTTACACAGTTTAAAGTTAAATATTAGGGTTATAATCTCCTTTTCATGCAAATGTTGTCCATTTCTAACAAAGTTTGTTGCAGCAATTGAATGTGAAGTACTACATTTGAAAAGAGAAAAGCTAGTAAAAATAAAAAATCAAATTTGACCATGAATCGAGCAGTTTTACCACGGAATTTATGCTCGTTAAAAAATAGAAAAGTGTGAGCAAAAGTTTCCACCAGAGTTCAAGCTCATTTAAAAAATGAACCTATCTCGGTAAATAACCATTGCGATCGTAAATTTATCAGCCTTAAAAGCCTTGGTCGTGTTTTCATCCATCACCTCCATTTCATTTGGCCGGTCCTTCACCCCCATATGTGTGTTTACCCATTTTGAGGAACAGCTGCAAAGAGTGATTTCACCTAGCCATCCCTATGACACTACCGTGATTGGAAAATTCCAATTTGTACCTGGAATCTGCTGCTATCCCTGTTTATCACTCGTTCCTCAAAAGACGAGTCTTCTTTGAGCTCTTTTCACTGACTCGTAAAATATGAAAAGTTTGCCGAGTTTTGGCCTTCCAGCTCGTTAAATGACCGGAACGCTATCCCTCCTCTAAATTTTAATCTTTTTGGACCTGAGGGATTATTGCACAAAAGGATCGAGCGCTTGTCTTGTTCGGCTCGTTAAAAGTACCGAACACTCATCCCTTCTGTATTGTTTTATACTTTTTCGGACTTAAGGGATTAGATGACGAAAAAGGAATTATGGAGTTAACTTTCTGTACCTTTTCAGACTCTCTAAAAATGAAAAGGACCGAGT
Source organism: Pinus tabuliformis (assembly GCA_031772625.1). Taxonomy (NCBI): domain Eukaryota; kingdom Viridiplantae; phylum Streptophyta; class Pinopsida; order Pinales; family Pinaceae; genus Pinus; species Pinus tabuliformis. Next base: position 1,787,636,435 of record CM062817.1, on the reverse strand, counting down.
TTTCCTTGTCGTTAGACTCGTTAAAATGATTAAATAGCGACAAACTTGTCTTTAGACGAGAACGAGTTTCCCTATCGCTAGGCTCGTTAAATCATAGCGATGGGCTTGCCCGAAGGGCAGGTTATAGAACAAGCATATGTTATCCTCCTCAAGCTTGACAAAAATAAAGAGGTATTGGTCAGAAATGACTGGGGAAAAATTGGGAGAACATCAAAGTTTAATGGTAGCAAGTCACTCTTGAACATGACACTTTTCCTCCGTACCACATCGGGTTGGGTTGTTTCATTCACCGGTCTCATCACCATGGTCCTCGCCAAACCATCCACATTTGGGGTAATGCTACCGATCCATCGCATCAGTGTCGTTATATGTTCAAGAGGGGTCATTCTGAAAGTGTCAACCGTGTCCCATCCACTGCCATACATTATCCTTCGTCCATTCATGATCGCCACCCTGAATCATATGTCACAGTTTGTTTTCACCTCCACTAAAATCATTAGCTCCGTTCTGTGTCATTGATGTGGGATTCATTAAGGCCCTCCTTTGACGGATCGCTTCTTGTCGACTTCAGCTCATTATCCAAGAAGTTGATCTAGGAACACCCCCATCAGTACTTTGAAGCTTGCATGCCTCAATGGCAAGTTTCTCACTTCCGGCGACAGGTGTACATCAATGACCTTCGACCAGAAGATTTTGCGTTGCGTTCGACGCCAAGTCCTTTATTCACGCCACGTGAATTGTACTGCAGTACCTTGAGGGTCATCGTCATTATTGGTGATTCCTCTCGCGCTTGTTAACGGTTTTCATTATTGACCGGTAATCAAGCGATGTCTTTCCATGTTCGACTTCAGCAAAATTCTCACATGGATCGACTTGTACTTAGAGTGAAGATCGAACGAGTTTGAAGACCCCGGATCTAGTTTCATCCATCCGGGCTGCGATATATATTCAGGAAATATAAAAGCATTTGCCACGTACATCATTGCAGCAGATGATCATCCTATTCAAAGGATGATAATTTCAGCAGAAAATTATCAATCTACCTTCAGACGATCGTCTGTCATATGTACCAAAATGTATTTATAAAAGCTGAGCATGGGAATGCCCGCCTCAGCTAGATCATGAAAATAGAATGAAAAATAATGTATTGTATTACAGGGCGCCTCCTCAGCACTGGAATGAACTTCGGACCCTCTAGATAAAGCATTTCACCCGATAAACGGCCTCATACTTTAGGGGGCAACTGTTATAGAAATTTTTGTGCCTCGCGACATGGAGCATGAAATGTCAATAATTACAGGGATCCTCAGTCCCTAAACATGTTGTTCTTACCCCTAAAAGAACAAGGTCATCAAACAACAGCACTTCCAATCAGTTCTCCACCTGAAAACACTTCAAAACAGGCTAATTTTTGGATCATGTCAGCTGCTCCACTGAGCATCTGCGCTGGAATGCAACTGCTCCTCCTTGTACCTGCGCTGGAAGTCAAATCTAATGAAGGCTACCTGCGCTGGGCGAGATTGGCCAAGTGGCACAGTCATTCTGCAAGGTGTCAACTGCCCAGGAAGCTTCCAAACTGACACTTGGTTCATGAGATTCGCCCTGTGATGAGTAAGAGGTACTTGATCACCATGTGTAAGCAAGGATCTCCAAGTGGACTCAAGAACTGAAGATTAACTGAAGAGGGAGAGGACACAAGGCAGCTTCATGTCAGTCTCAAGCTGACTCATCCTTTCTTCTTCTCTCCTATATATAGAGCTCTTCTATGAGGTCTAAGGAGGCTGGAATTTTGTGTAAAGCAAGGAGGTGCTGTTGGTTTACAGTTAGAGCTATTGGGTGATTGTTTTACTAGAGGTGAAGAGGAGAGTTCTTGCTGCTGGGGAGGTGTTGCTGGATTGGAGCCATCATTGGTTGTAACCTTCTCAGAACCCTGTTACTTCTATCAATAAAGTTTTGCATGTTCTCCTATATACTTGTATTGCATTGATGTATTGTATTTACTTGTATATTTGATTCACTCTAATCCATGCATCAGTTATGAGTACATGTATCTTGTAGTTTCCTCTCTTGTTTTGTGCAGGATCTGTGTGTAGCTGGACCGGCAAAGAGAGCAAGGAGCTGGGAACAAGAGACAAAGAGAGAGGATAAGGATCGACTAAGCGAAAGACACCAGGTTGGTTAATCTTTTCTTCCTTCTCTCTGTACTTTCATAAAGGAAAATATCAAAGATTTACTTTCAGTTGTTGCTAAAGACTGTCACCTTTAGAGTAGGGATAGGGTCATCCGAGTTGGATACTTTTCCCCACAACATGACTGGTACTTTTACCAGAATCACACTGAGATCAGGATATATGGCTGTGAGTTGTGCCCCTATAAACTACCAAAATATGTGCCTATGAGACTATTTGCTCTCGAATACTTTAGGAAATTTATTAGCTCAGATTTGACCCATTTTATGCTGCCAAGAAAAAAGCTCAGCTGAAATTGAGAAATCAATTAGGTCCCTTCATCATTAACAAAAAGGAAGGATGGAAGGATGCTGAAAAGATATTGAGTGAACAACTCAAATTAAAATGAAGCTTTTGGTGGGTACCCTATGACCCAAATGGATTCATCTGTGATAGAAAGGTAAAAAATAGGCTATCAGGCTATGATCATTGTAGAATCCCTGAAATAGAGCAGTATGATAATCAAGATGAATGGGTAGAGGGCACATTGGTAGAACATATTACTGAGGAAGAAAAGGTGGAACAAGAAATGAAAAATCTTGAAAATACTCTTGACCTGGACTCTGTTGGACAACTCTCTTTCAAATTGCCTCAGCAAACTGGAGCGGGCACATCATCTGCTACAACTTCACAACAACCTGCCCAAGAAAGCACTACACCAGCTGCAGGGACATCTAAAGGCAAAGAAGTGCTAGATTCAGAGCAACACGAAATGACAGATCAGCCAACATCATCAAAGCAACAAGCTCAAGGGAAAATTCCTCCTGCACAGACTAAAGCACCAGAGGTGCCAGCATTGCAGACTCCTCTAAATGTGGAAAAGGGCAGAAAAAGGGACTGAGAAGAGGCCACACCTATAAGTGGACCAGCAGAGTAACCGGAGACAAAGAGGCAGAGAATAGATCCTCTATCTGAAGAGGAAGTTATAGAGGAGATCATAGAAAGTCCAAGAAGTGAGAGGGCAACCAGCCCACAGACATCTCCAGTGCTAGAAACATCCACTAGTTCTCATGGGCAGCAATTGGGGAAACAACATAGTGTGGAAATTTCCTCAGCAAGGCCACAGAGCAAGCAAGGTTCTAATATTAAAAGAACATTCACAGACATCAAGGCACAAAATGAGCCAATAAGACTACAACTTTATGATCAATTTCTCAAAATGACCCCTGCCAAATAGCAAAGGTTGATGTCTGCATATGACATTAAGGAAGGAAAAATGATCTTGAGCCACTTCAAGCCTAAAGTGCAGCAGCCACAGTCAGCTGCTAATTATATTAGAAAAAATATGGAGGCTCTTGCCAAAGACATGCACCCTATGGACCAGATTGAGTTGCACAAGAAAACTGGTGAAATGGCCTACTCCACATTGGCAGACAAAGCCATACTAGCTCAATAATTGCAGAATTCATTAAACAACACATCTGCCCAACTAGAGTTGGAAAAGGCATCCTCTTTGGCTAAGGACAACAGGATAAAGTCCTTGGAAGAAATTATCATTGAGCTGGGACATGATCCCAAGGATGCCAATGGAATAAACGCATTAATGAAGGAAAAAGAGGATGACATAGCTGCCCTCAGGATACAATTGAAATTGCCAATTACTATGCATCCACAAACCACAGAGGTTGTACAAGAAAAAGCAAAAGAAGACATGATGGATTTGCTAATAAAAATGAATCAAAGACTAAGTGAAACAGAGCAGGAATTGGAAAAGGCATTGCAGGAAAAGCAGGGAATGTTGACCTCCCAGCCATCTCAAACAGCTCCAACAGTTACAACTGCTCCTCCTACAGCCACAACAGTGGTCCCTCCCACTGGCCCAGCATCAGCAGCAGGTACTTCAACAACAATAGCACCAGGAAACAACACCACCATGACTACAGAGGAATCAATCAAAGCTATGGAGGATCTAAAACTCCAAGCATTAGAATTAAAAGAGGCTAAAGAGAAATTGGCCAAGTTGGAAATAAGTTATGACAAATCTAAAATGACTGTGGCAGAAAAATCAAGGGAGGTAAAAGCATTGGAAAACAAAGTAAGAGCCTTAGAGAAGGATCTCTCCCTGCATAAACCCTTGGAAGAAATCAAAACAATTATGTGGACCAACATTGGCCAATCCCTCACTGATGTATGGAAATCAATACAGATAATTCATGAGCAGATTGATTTGGTAACAACAGCTCAACTGGAGATTCAAAAGGCCAAGGATTCATTGGGACACATGCCTGAACAGGCCAATAGGCTAATACAGTTTTTGAACACCCACACTAAGGAAGAGCTGGCAGCACTGGATATAAGGGACAAGACAGGCACCATTCTAACAGTCAAAAGAGTTCTGACCATGAGGAACTTCATACAAAATCTGGAGAGGAAGTGCCAGGACATGCAAATGGAGATAAATGCTTTCACACAGAAGTTTACAGCTTTGGAGGAAAAGGGTTTGCACAGTTTATTAACCAATGACTATAGACTGATGACACATGCAGACTATACTCACAGGTTGAATACATATGTGGATAATCAAGTCACAACATCATCAAGTTCTGCAGGAGAGAAGGCAATCCCATTTGGACAGAGCTTGTATGACAATTTAGAAAATCCGTTTTTTATTGAACATGAAGTGAGACATTTTTTCACAGTCCAGCCTACTTTCTTTAGGTACACGGATGCTGATGAGACTCTAATAAAAATGTGTAGACACCAATTACCAGATGACCAATGGTGGCAAAGCATGTTAGAGATCCTGTAGGCATATCTTTGATTTCTTTATATCTTTGGGAAATCAAAAGTCCATGTCACGCACCATAAAGTGAAAAATAGGAAGGGACGAGAATCAAGATGGAGCAACAGTGTAGTAAAGACGGTCCAGATGCAGCCGAGAGATCCAGCACAACAACGCGCAAATATCGGCGGAAATATCCACTAGCCGACTCACCGAGCAAACAGTTAATGAATCTCACCAACTGAGCGGCCAGCTCAACAGCATTAACTTCTGCATTCATTTCTCCCTTTTCTCAAGATCATTTAATCCTCCTGTAGAGTAGGTGGAAAAATTTATTGCTAGATATTATCTCATTGAGATATTTTGTAAACAATTTTGTACAAATACCTCCCCAAGCTAAGTATTAGGGGTTGGTGATACAGTTCTGGAACTACGCTGTAATTTTGAAAACTCTTTTGAATAAAAGGTTGCTGGAATGCGTTGTTGCTGAACTCTCTGGTTGTGGATTTAATTACAGAGGACTATGTTGCAGAATTCTCGAATTATCTCATGGATCAATGAGTCTTTTAACTCATGTTTTTTATAGTTTCTATGTTTTTATATATCATCTATGTTCATAATCTTAATAATAGAGAAAAAGAATAACCCAGAACTTGCTTAACTGTACTCTGTGTTCAATCTCTGTTATTTTTTATGTTTTCTTCAGAATTAGCATAAGCAGGAATTCTTAACTGCTCTTGTTTTCCCTGGTTCTTACATATTGAATATAGCTAAGGAATTCTTAACTTCTCCCTGGAGATATTCATCCACCTTCCCTCTGTCAGCATGATGAAGGATTCTTAGTTGCCCTTCATCCCCTGACTCCATCTCATCTGATTCCATCTCATCTGATTCCATCTCACATTTTGTTTCATGTTTGATTACCTTGCTCGGTAGGATCTCCTCCTGTCAAAGAAACCATATCCAACAGTTCATCTTCATATACTCCATTAGCCCAATGGACTGAACTTCTCTTATTTACACCCCTGTTTTATTGAAAAGCACCATCCAAAAATCAAACATAACCCTGTACTTCATAACTAGCCTAATATACCCTTAAACAAAGCTAAATCATAAAGAGAGAGCCCTCTCTGGATGTAGATTGGCTAGAACCTGCGTCTGAAAGATTGGTTAGTGGTTACCTCAGTCGTATTCTCTTTTCTCACAACTTTTGGGGAACAACTTGAGTGATAACATCATTGGCGACTCCACTGGGGAACTGAATGACTGTTTGTTACTGCTGTCTATTTTCTAAAGCTATAGATGGAGCCTGCAGTTAGCCAGGCAGCCTTTGAAACTGTTTTTGCTATGAAATTATAGAAGTAAATAAATGCTGCTTCAGTCTATCTCCAGTTTAGTTTTAGGCTTTGAACAGCTGTCTCAAAAATTTGATTAGATTCCTTTTGTTTTTAAAAGGTCTTCAGGAAAATTCAAGACTCTCACAATTCATAATTTCCTAGGAAGGTATTGTCAAAAGCTGTGTTCTTCAAATACTTCTAGAAAAACCCAAAAAATAAATTTAGAAGCTGGCTCCAAAGAAGAAAATCCATTACACTAGATCAAGTCTAGATCCAAATCCTCCAGCTATCTTTGAAAATCCCAATTTGATCCCTAAGAACCTTAGAAGTCGACACAGTCAAGAAAATTCTGCTGATTTAAACCTTGACACACCTCAGCAGAACTCTATCCAAACTGAGCTTACTGCTGCAAAATCACAAGTCCTTTCTTCCATTACTGTTGCTTCACCTAGTTCACCATCATCACTTTAGAACATCTTTTCTATTCCCCCATCCACAACAGTTCTTCCTGCTGTTCCACTTATCTCCGTGAATATGGAAAATTGATATGCTCCCCTGCAGTTACTTGCAAATCCAGGGGCTATGCTTCAAGATTATCAAAGCAAGATCACTTATTTTGACGGTTCTGACACCTATACAGCTCAACAACACATTAAGAAGATGACAGATTATTTTGAGAACTATGAAATTGATGACAATGATGTCAGAATGAAAATTTTTGTCCAAAGCTTAACCGGTGATGTAAGGACCTGGTTAGAGCACTTCCCGTAAACACTATTGCTGACCCAGATGCCCTGTATCAAACCTTTTTGAACAGATGGGAAAAGAAGAAGGACCCTTTACACATCCTATCAGAGTATGAAAGCTTGAAAAGAGGCCCACAAGAAACTGTTCAAGATTACTGTGCCAGATTCAATAATGTGTACAATGCTATTCCTCAGAACCTTAGACCTCCACCAGACTTGGCCTTGATCAAATTCCCTGATGGATTTGATTTTGACATGGCATATCAGCTCAGGGAAAGAGCTCCTCCAAGCTTAGAAGACATGCAGAGCATAGCTGTCAGTGTAGAGGCCAATCTGATTTCTAAATGAGCTCGAGCTAGAGCTGAAAGAAGGACTCCCTTCAAGGAAGAACCCTCTGCATTTGAGCAAAAACTAGATGCAATTATCAAAGGAATGGATACACTGGGTGATAGAGTTGAAACAATTGAAAGGAAATCCTCTTGGGAGGGTCAACCAAGTAACATTGAAAGAAATCCAAACTTCAGGAAAAATCAGAACCTAAATGGTGGAAATGCTGGTCCTGACCAAAACATTAGACCTCAATTCCAGTAAAACTATGCTGAAGCTTCAACCTCTAGTGAGCCAATAGAGGACACTCAAATTAATCTAATGGGTCTAAACAGTGAATAGCAAATCTTTTTGACCCAAGATGATCAAGAAGCTCACACCTTTAATCAATTTCAAACCAAATCCGGAGAATCATTTGATTTTAGAGAAGGATATGATGCAGCTGTCTATGAGGTTCATAAACAATACAAATTAAGGAGCAGAACGATAGATGCTCCTGAACCCAACAAGTAGAAAGATACCAAGCAGCCTAAAAAAGCAAAGGTTAATACTCCCCCTACACAACTCCCTGCTAGAACAGACTTCAACCTAAAAGAACCAATGGTTGAGGACATATCAGAATTACAACCATCAAACAGTCAGCTATCCACCTCCTTTCCTCCCAAAGAAAATGCAAAGGAATCCCCTGAGATTAATTTTAAAGAAGATTCAGTTCATAATAGCACTCCTGATAAAGGAAAAAACATTGAAACCGCAGCAGAAAAAGAAAAGCTTGCTGCCCAAAATACAAGAGTTCAAATAGAAAAACCTTTCAATCTTGAGACCGAAATAGGCAAGTTAAAAATAGCCATTCCACTATCCGAATTGGCTAAACATGATGTTTATAGAGAACAGATCAGCAGGTCACTTCAAATTTCATAAAACAGAGATGAAGTGAACGTCCTAGATGACCAGCCAGAGTTAATTTTTGGCCCTGAAGTAAATGGTAAATCAGTAGATGGAGGTGTTCCTCCATTCTATGTAAGTCTAAATATTCATGATAAAGTACTTCACAATGCAATGTTTGATTTGGGAGCTTCCCATAATCTAATGCCTAAGTCTGTAATGGAAAAATTGGACCTAGATATCACCAGGCCATACAAAGACTTGTTCTCTTTCGATTCTAGCCAGGTTAGATGTCTAGGCCTAATCAAAGATTTATGTGTATCTCTAGTACAATACCCTACCAAGAAAATTTTAATGGATGTAGTGGTAGCTGATATCCCACCAAAATATGGAATGCTTTTGTCTAGATCTTGGGGTACAAAGCTCCAGGGATCTCTACAATTGGACATGTCTTATGCTACCATCTCAGTCTTTGGCCAACCAAAGAGATTGTACCGGGAAACTTTGATGAAATATGTGGTCAGCAGTCAAGAGAAACCCCAAAATTTCCCCATTTATTCCATGCATTCCGATATGGACTCTTTCATACTATACAATGCTGAAATTTGTCCAAAAACTGATGACAAGGTTCTACAATCAGCACAAGGAAGAAGCATAAATGAAGAATCTATTGCTCAAGATCTAGAAATTGTTGAAATAATTGATGCAATAGACACACAAGGCAAACCATATGAGTTTCAAAATCCAAATCTGCCCACCAAGCAAGTTTCTAAAACTCCTGATGCTAGCGGTAATAAAGAAATCCTATGGTACTTAGAGTTTGATGGGTCAGTGAATAAACTAGGAGCAGGGGCAGGGATTTGGATACATAACATGCAAAATGATCATGCTGAAGGACATGCATACAGGCTGAATTTTAGATGTACAAATAACATGGCTGAATATGAAGCCCTTTTGCTAGGACTCAAATTGATCAAAAGTCTAGGGGCAGCTAGGATATCAATTTTAGGAGACTCTGATTTGGTTATTCAACAAATGAAAGGAAACTTTGTCACAAATGATCTCAGGTTGAGAGCTTATAGAGGGGCAGCAATTGAAATACTCAATACCTTCCTAGAGTCACAACTTACTAAAATTAATAGGAACCACAATTTGCATGCTCACAGTTTGGCAACTTTTGCCAACACTTGTAAACTGCCATTTAAGACTAACCATCATTTTACTGCTGAAATTAAACACAGACCAGCTGTTCCAGACAATGTTAAAAATTGGCAGATGTTTGAAAATGACACTCAGATCAATAATTTCCTGACTTTGAAAGAGGAATTTTCAAGCACAAATATAGACACTAGCACCATTTATGAAGATCATCAAATAAACAAAATTGAAAAACATATTTTAGCTAAAACAACAAATCAGATTTTGCATCCAACAAAATTTACCAGCAAAGACTTACAAGAGCTGAAACAAATAGACTTTCATGAAAATGCTAAAGGAGAATCTGAAGTGATTGATTTAAAGGATAATTTTTTACCCATAGGCTTGACTCCTCTGGAAGATATTTTTGACTCTAATGATATTCCAAGAAAGCCCAAAATGCAGCCATTAAATGCAGAAATTGAGGACTGTAATATAGAAACTGCAGAAAATCCTAAAATGATAAAACTATCTAAGGCCTTGCCTTCTGACCAAAAGCTGAAATATATTGAATTGTTCAAAGAATTTCAAGATGTTTTTGCATGGAGCTATGAAGACCTTAAGGCCTATGATACTTCTGTGATCCAGCATACAATATGTTATGAAACCAGCTTAAGAAAAGATAGAAAAGATAGATCAACGCCTTAGAATTCAGCCTCTTCGAGGGGGCAACCTCCTTTACATTACATAAATGAACAATTCTTGGATGATACAAATGACAAAACCTCCTTTCTATATATAGGAGTCTAAGGAGTCACAATATAATCCAGCCGACCTAACAATAATAATATAAAGCCACAAAAATAACAATAGAGGGATTCTATGGGGCACAGAAATAACAATATGGGGGTAATAGGGGCACAACAATATAAATAAGGGGTATAACTACAATAGTAATGGGGTAATCACTAGTATTATAGGGACCCAACATGCCCCTCTCCTTCAAAAAAGTGTTGTCCTCAACGCTTGAGTAGTTCTGGATACTTCTGCATAAAATTCTCATCCTCCCATGTGGAATCTTCAGCGGATAAGTTCTTCCACTTGATAAGATACTCTGAAATTGATCGATTTCGTAGCTGTCGAGTTCTTGTTTCTGTGACTGCTTCCGGTTCCAATATAATTTTTCCTTCCTCGTCAAGTTCTGGCAATATTGTTTGAATTGGGAGCTTGTCACCTATAACCTTCTTTAAACATGAAACATGGAAAACTGGGTGCAATCGAGAAGCTGCAGGAAGCTCCAATTTGTATGCCATAGTACCAATCTTTTGCAACACCTTGTACGGACCATAATACTTTGGTGATAATTTATTATCCTTCTTAGCTTGCTTTAGGGACATTTGCTTATATGGTTGTAGCCGTAGGAATACCCAATCACCTACATCAAAACTTCTTTCACTGCGATGTTGATCTGCCTGTTGTTTCATTCTATTTTGTGCCAACACGAGGTTATCCTTTAAGAGTTGGAGGACTTGTTGTTGATGTTCGATGTGATGTTCCACTGCCTGAACCTTAGAATTTTCTCTTAAATATGATGTGATGGATGGTGGTTGATACCCATAAAGTGCCATAAATGGGGTCATTTTTGTTGCTGTATGGAAGGAAGTGTTATACCACCATTCAGCCAGAGGCAACCATTTGACCCATTGTGTCTGTTTATCAGATACAAAGCAACGAAGATATCCTTCCAAACATTTGTTTACTATCTCAGTTTGCCCATCAGATTGAGGATGATAAGATGAGCTATGAGCTAACTGAGTACCAAGACAAGAAAATAATTTTGTCCAAAAATTTCCAGTGAAAATGGGATCTCTGTCACTTACAATAATCTTTGGGTTTCCATGTAGCTTTTGAACTGTTTCCATAAATGCAGTAGAAACTGTACTGGCTTTAAATGGATGTGATAATGCACAAAAGTGTGCATACTTGGTAAGTCTGTCAACTACCACCATGATGACACTCTTTCCCTCAGACTTGGGTAAACCTGTGATAAAATCCATTGAAACCTCCTCCCAACGTTGGCTTGGAATGGATAAAGGTTGTAATAGACCTGGTGTCTTAATTGTTTCAACTTTATTTTGTTGGCAAACCAAACATTCCGCCACAAACTTTTGAATATCTGATTTAAGGCCATCCCAAAAAAATTCCTTCTTAACCCTGTGGTAAGTTTTTAAAAATCCTGAGTGCCCTCCTAAGGGAGAAGTGTGCAATTCCATAAGAATCTTTTGTTTTAGCTGGGAATTCTTACAGAGGTATAAGCGATCTTTGTACCATAACGAATCATTTTGCCAGCTAAATGTATCAGAAGTACTGGAATCTTGTTGTAGCTTTCGAATAAGTGCCCACACTTCTTCATCATTCTTCCATTCCTCCCTTGCTTCGTTTATCCAATCTGGTTGGATAATAGAAATGGCACACAACAATGCTTCCACATCCTCATCCTTTCTTGAGAGTGCATCTGCCACCACATTTTGCTTCCCTTTTTTGTAGATGATTTCAAAGTCATAACCCAACATCTTTGTGACCCACTTTTGTTGCTCTTCAGAGGATAATCTTTGTTCTAAAAAGTATTTAAGGCTATCATGATCCGTTTTTACCTTGAAGTGTCTTCCCATTAGGTAGGGTCGCCATTTCTTAAGTGCATGGAGTATTGCCAACATTTCCTTCTCATAAATAGCTTTGCTTAAAAACTTTCCCTTGATTGGACGACTTTCAAAAGCAATGGGTCTTTCATCTTGCATTAGAACAGCACCAATTCCATTTCCTGAAGCATCACATTCCACAATAAAGGTTTTTGTGAAGTCCGGTGTAGCTAAGACCGGTGCTTGGCACATTGCCTCTTTAAGATGTTCAAAGGCCTTTGTTGCTTCCGGAGTCCATGAAAATGAATCTTTCTTCAATAATGTTGTTAGAGGTGCTGCTATTCTCCCATAATTCTTAACAAACTTGCGATAATACCCTGTCAACCCAAGAAATCCTCGCAGATGCTTTATGGATGTGGGGATTTTCCATTCCTTAATGGCTTTAATTTTGCTAGGGTCTACCTTAACTCCTTCATGAGATACAATATGACCCAAATATTCCACCTCCTGGACTCCAAAGAAACATTTGGATCTTTTTGCATATAATTGTTTCTCCTCCAATAGTTGTAGCACCCTGTCAACATGATCCTTCCAAGACTTGCTGTAGATTAGTATATCATCAAAAAATACTAACACAAATTTTCTAAGGAATGGTTTGAAAATTGAATTCATCAAACCTTGAAATGTTGAAGGTGCATTGGTAAGGCCAAAAGGCATGACCAAAAATTCATAATGACCCTCATGAGTTCTAAATGCCGTTTTCGGAATGTCTTCAATCTTCATTCTGATTTGATGATATCCCGAACGAAGATCCAACTTGGTGAAGTAAATTGATCCATGCAATTCATCCAGTAATTCATCAATGACAGGAATGGGGAACTTATCTTTAATAGTGAGCTTGTTGAGCTCCCTATAATCCGGACACATGCGCCATGATCCATCCTTCTTGTGCACCAATACTACTGGAGCTGAGAAAGAACTTTGACTTGGTTGAATTATACCAGCCTCTAGCATTTCTGCAACCATACGTTCAATTTCACTTTTTTGGACATAGGGATATCTGTACGGCCTGATGTTTGGAGGAACACTTCCTGGAATCAGATGAATAGCATGATCATGATCACGCATAGGTGGGAGACCTTTGGGAGTCTCAAATACCTTGGAATGATTGTCCAGGACTTTTTGGAGATCTGGAGAAATAGATGATTCCAATGTGGAAACATCTAGCGAACATAATTGTGCAATTACACCTCTTTGCTCCTTTTTTAGAAGCTTTGTCATGCCATTAGAGCTGATTATCTTTCCTGGTTTCCCTGCAATACCCCTTAATTCAACTTCCTTTCCTTCCGTAGAAAATTTGATGAAAAGTTCTTGAAAATTAAAAGCTATTGTACCCAAGGATTGTAGCCATTGGACTCCTAGTACAACATCAGCACCTCCCATTGGAATGGAAAGCATTGGGCTAGTCAATACATATTCTCCCATGGATAGCTTGATATTATGGCACTTTCCAGAGCAATTTATTGTTCCTCCATTTGCAATCATCACTTGACACTCTGGTGCTGGATATAGGAAGCAATTCAATTCTTTTGCTACCCTACAATGAATAAAATTGTGGGTGCTTCCTGAATCAATCAACACTATTACCTTTTTCTTCTTGATTTGTCCTTCTATCTTGATGGTTTGAGGAGTGGTAATTCCCGCCAATGCATTACAAGATATGGTCGGATTTATTTGTTCTTCATCTAGGCTTTGTTCCTGGAGTATATCTTCTTCTTTTGACCTTTCTTGCTCCTTTTCTTCTTCCTCTTCACAATCTATGTAGAATAATTTCTTCTCAGCACACTTATGACCTTTAGTGTATTTGCTATCACAACTGTAACAAAGCCCTTTTGCTCTTTTTTCTTCCAATTGTTGTGGTGTCAACCTTATAGGTTGTGGAAGACTAGGGGCAACAACACTTCCGTCTTTATAGTTGTGAGTGGTATGCTTCCTGGTTGCCATAATTTTGCTTTCCATTTTTCTTGCTAACCTGAATGCCTTCTCTAATGAATCAGGTTCCCAAAGGCGAACATCATGTTGGATATTATCCTTTAAAGACCCTATGAACACATCAATCCTATGCTCCTCTGGAATATCTTTTACCCTTATGTTCAATTTTTGGAACTCCTCAATGTGCTCCATTATTGAACCCTTTTGTTTGAGACTTATCAATTGGCTAAAAAAAGTGTTGCTTTTTGTATCTTCATAATGTGCTATCAATTCTTCCGTAAAAATTGCCCAAGTGATAAATTGTTTACGAGAGCAAAGCCATTGATACCATACAAACTGATTTGGTTCCAAATATACAGTTGCCATACGTACCTTTTGTGTGTTTTGCACATTATTGAGATCGAAGAATTGCTCCATCTGTAATATCCATGTGGCGGGATCCTTGCCATCAAACTTCCTCATATCGATTTTTGGAATATGGTGATTCTTCGATCCAACATTAGCGTCTATGGAATCATGATTAACATTTCTTTTGTTCTCATCATGAGTTTCCTTTACTACCTTTTCACCATTAGTGACCCTTTCTTGTAGCAACTTCTTCAATTCTTCCATGTCTGTCTTCAAATCTATCTTCAAATTTGCCATCGAATCATCCATCTTAGCTTCCATGCCCTTTATCTTAGATTCCACGCCATTTATCTTAGATTCCACGCCACTTATCTTAGCTTCTGTTAGCTTTTGTGAGCGTGACATTTGTTGCACTTGTTCTTGTAATTTTGATATATCATGTAGCATTTCTTCCTCTTCTTCATGAGTCATGCTAGAGCTTTCAGGTTCCTTACTAGGTGTTTGCATTTTCTTTCCTCGGGGCATCAGTTACCGATAATAATGCTTTACTATGCCCTTTGAATTCCGTTAAACCAAGCTTACACAAAAATTTAAAAAAAACTACACACCTTTTTTCACTTTATAGAAGCCTGATATTGAATCTGATGTATCTCTGTAATTTCGGATCATCCAGTTCTAAAATTGCTACCTGTAGTAGCCTTCTGCGTCCTCTTTCCAATGCCACAAGTCTGAGCCAAATTGGATTCTCCAAGGAAGAGTTATGTGAAATCTCCCACAGTGACTTGCTTTTAGACTGGTTCAGTAGAGCAAACTTGTACGACGTGCCACGAGTCACTGTTTCAACCTTTGAATCTAAACCACACACACAAGAAACTAAAGTCCGTTCTCTTTCTGTACCTTCTTACGAAATTTCAATCCGATCCCCAGAGAGAAAGTTATGACGATTTTCCCCAGGTCACCTGTTTTGAATGTAATTCAGGAGTCTGCAAAAAGACCAACTTCCTCAGATCATATCTCCGCAAATATCACGCGAAAAGCTCTAAAATTTGGACCCAAGATTCAGCGCGATTTCTTCTCAAATGGGTTTTTTTTGCGACTTCTGAAACGTCACACAAAAAAAGTTATAGCGAAAATGCCACGATGACCTGTTTGGAGCAGCGAAACCCTAGAATCCAAAGCTCTGATACCAAATGTTATGAAACCAGCTCAAGAAAAGATAGAAAAGATAGATCAACGCCTTAGAATTCAGCCTCTTCGAGGGGGAAACCTCCTTTACATTACATAAATGAACAATTCTTGGATGATACAAATGACAAAACCTCCTTTCTATATATAGGAGTCTAAGGAGTCATAATATAATCCAGCCGACCTAACAATAATAATATAAAGCCACAAAAATAACAATAGAGGGATTCTATGGGGCACAGAAATAACAATATGGGGGTAATAGGGGCACAACAATATAAATAAGGGGTATAACTACAATAGTAATGGGGTAATCACTAGTATTATAGGGGCCCAACACAATACCCCTAAAAGAAAATAAAAAACCATTCAAGCAAAAACTTAGAGGGGTCAATCCTGTACTCCTTCCTCTCATTGAAAAAGAAGTCAAGAGAATGTACGACCCTGGAATAATTGCACCCATCAGATTTTCAGAATGGATCTCAAATTTGGTACCCACTAGGAAGAAAACAAAAGAAATAAGACTGTGTGTTGATTTGAGAAACCTGAACAAGGTCTCTTTAAAAGATCACTACCCCTTACCCAAGATGGATCACATTTTACAAAGGGTAGTGGGAGCTTCTAGAATTTCACTGCTAGATGGATTCTCAGGCTTTAATCAGATCTTAGTTCACCTCGATGACCAAGAAAAGACTGCTTTTACAACACCTTGGGGAACCTTCAATTATGTAAAAATGCCTTTTGGACTTAAGAATGCAGGGGCAACATTTCAATGAGCAATGGACATAGATTTTGCTAAATAAATTCATGATTTCCTAGTCATATACCTAGATGATCTCACTACCTTTTCCAAATCAGATTAGCAGCATTTAGAACATCTCAGGCAAGTGTTTTTAATCTGCAGAAAATATGGCATATCACTAAACCCAAAGAAATCACTATTTGGCCTAGAAGAGGACAAACTGTTAGGTCACATAATCTCAAAAGATGGCATCAGAATCGACCCAGATAGAATACAAGCCATTCTGCAGGTTCCTCACTCTAGGAATATCAAAGAACTGCAAGCTTTCCTAGGAAAAATCAACTTTCTAAGAAGATTCATACCCAACTTGGCTGAGCTAATAAGATTGCTGAATAACATGCTGAAGAAAGATTCCAAAGTCAAGTGGACAGTAGAAGCTAAGCAAGCCTTTGAAGAAATCAAAATAGCTTTAACTAAAACACCAGTCCTCACAAGCCCGAAATTCAACAGAGACTTTATAATATTTTCCTTTGCATCTGAACATACTATTGCTGCTGTCCTACTACAGAAAGATGATGAGGGATGTGAAAAACCCATAGCTTTTTTCAACAAAGCACTTAGAAATGCACCTTTAAAATATCAAGTCATGGAAAAACAGGCCTATGCACTTGTAAAAGCTATCAAGGATTTCAGGGTTTACATTTTATACTCCCATGTTATAGCTTATGTGCCAAATACTGTGGTCAAGGATATTCTAACTCAAGAAGGACTTGAAGGCAAAAGAGGAAAATGGATGGCTAACATTTTGGAATATGACATTGAAATTAAACCAACAAAGCTGATAAAAGGACAAGGATTAGCTAAACTGATGACTGAAACCAACTTTCAAGCCCTTGACATCAATGAACTGGATAACGAACAGGAGATTGCAACTCCACAGATCAATCAAGCCTTTTTACAATCACCTTGGTATGCTGATATAATTTATGTATTGTTAAACCTGCAGGCTCCTCCAGGGTTACCCAGAACTAAAAAGAGATTTCTGAACGTGAAAGCTTCAAAATTCTGTATTGTAGATAATGTTTTGTTTTGGAAAAATCATGAAGGCATTTTACTGAGCTGCTTGACAAAGGATGAAACTGACAAATGCTTAAAAAATTTCATGCAGGGGACTGTGGTGGACATTTGTATTGGAAATCGACTGCTGATAAGATCCTAAGGGCCGGTTATTATTGGCCCTCCCTGTTTACTGATGTGAAGAAATTTTTAATCTCTTGCCATAAATGTCAAATCTTTGAAGGCAAGAGAAAGCTTTTACCTCTACCCCTCAAACCAATTTACACTGAAAGACCATTTCAACAATGGGGTTTAGATTTCATTGGGGAAATTCACCCTTCCTCTTCTGGCTAGCATAAATGGATTTTGACTGCCACAGATTACTTCACCAAGTGGATAGAAGCCATCCCTTGTAGACAAGCTAATGATTCAGTAATCATGCAATTCCTAGAAACCAATATCCTATCTAGATTTGGCTGTCCGGAAAAGATTATTACTGACAATGTTGCTGCTTTTAAATCCAAAAGAATGATCAATTTTTGTCACAAATACCACATTACCTTAGGCCACTCCATAGCCTATTATCCTCAAGGTAATGGTCTAACTGAATCATCCAATAAAAGCCTGATCAATATCATTAAGAAAGTATTGGAGGAAAACAAGAAAAACTGGCATAAGAAGCTTATCAATGCACTTTTGGCAGATAGGTTGACTACAAAGAGATCCATTGGAACAAGCTCCTATCAATTGGTGTATGGCATGGAGGCTGTATTCCCTTCTTCTTTGGGAATCTCTGTGATAAAATTGCTACAAGAAACACAAGCAGAACCCAATGACATTCAGAGAAGAATCAATCAAACAATTCATTTACAATAGACTAGAGAAGAGGTGTATCAAAGATCTCAAATTCTACAAGAAAAACTCAAAAATATATTTGAAAAGAGGACAAAGGCAGAGGATTTTTTCATAGGAGACAAAGTACTGAAATGGGATTCTAGAAGGGAAGATAAAGGAAAACATGGCAAGTTTGACTTCCTATGGAAGGGACCTTTTGCTATTCAGGCTGTA
This sequence comes from Pinus tabuliformis, assembly GCA_031772625.1. Taxonomy (NCBI): domain Eukaryota; kingdom Viridiplantae; phylum Streptophyta; class Pinopsida; order Pinales; family Pinaceae; genus Pinus; species Pinus tabuliformis. Next base: position 1,787,618,023 of record CM062817.1, on the reverse strand, counting down.
TAAGGAAACAACACCTACTTTTTGAAAAGCCTAGATGGTACATAAGTAGAAGATGGGCCAGTCAATGGTCGGATGCTCAAGAATTATTTTGATCCACTTTGTTGAGATGACAGGACTCTAACTTGTACATAAGAGTGTTTATTTTTTGCAGTTTATTACAACAATCAGATAGCAGGGGTATGCAGCAAATTTTGAGAAAAAGACAAGGAACTGTGCCACCTTTTTGTATTACATTTTGAGTTTATCAGAAGAGCTGAAGAAGGAGACTTGGGACCTGTAAATATGATGGCCAATACTTAGAGAAACTATCCAAAAACATTGCTGCAATTGTTTGAATCAGCGTATGAGAAATTTATATGTGTTGCAGAGGTACACTGCTGTTTATTTACAACCAAGGAGAAATTTCAGAATACAACAAGAATTGAATATAAGGCCATCTGACCTGTTGTTCTTGGCTTTTCACCAGGAAAAGCCATCCCCAAGTGGAGCCAGTGTTATGCTCCTATACCAATAGGTGTCATATTTCATGATTGATTGATGAAATGCCAAATATGTTCATCCTTTCCATGCTGCAAAGGTTCCATATTTTGAAAAAATCAAAAAAAAAAAAAAAAATGAAAAGAGGGTATGCCCTAAAAGAAAAATCAAAGGGCAAAAAGAATGAATTGGTCAAAAGAAAGAAAATGAACCCCAAAGAAAAGACCAGGAAAGTGTGCTAGTCCAAAATGCCACTACTATCCTATTTTTTGCAAAGAATTTCAATATCTGCAATCAGTGACTTCTGTCACACTTGATGGATGGCCAAACAACTTAATCTTGGCTACTCCATGTTTAAATTTCTTGTTTTAGAGGTAGAGAATGAATTTTGTCCAAACAGTTCAAGCTTGGCAGATCAATAGTTAGATAGAAAAACAAAGGTGCTCAACAGCTAAATCTGAGCCCTAGGAGAAATAAGCGCAGACTTAGGTAGGATCGCAGCCAAAAGAAAAGAAGAGAGTAAGGGTTTGCTAGTTCAATTGCACCCAATCAAAAGGAAGATAAAATGTTAGGTGTAATAGGCTGGGTAGGCAGTTTTGATGTTGTAGAAGCAGGTTTGTTAGCGATTTTATCCTTTGAAAATGATTTATCTCATAGATATCATAAGTACCATGGCAAGGTGGCTACAAGACATATGAAGCATGACTAACTTCCCTCCTCATTTCTCCAAAAACACTTACTAACCTCCCCACAAGGACATTGGGATCTGCTCAGTGCCCCTAGTTCACTTCATTTCATGAAAAAGACTAAGTCAAGCTCTGTTTTTACTTAGGTAAATGAAGCCACATTTCTTGTGTAAACTTGCTTTTCTTCCACTATGCTAAGTTCTCCTAGTTCATAGCTTGGATCCCTTTTTATTTCCCTAAGCCTAAGTTTTACTTTTTAAACTTAGTGTCTTGATCAAACCTACCTTTCATATTAACATGCTAACTTTATTATATAGTTCCTATATAATGTTTTCCTCGCCCCTATTATATAACCATATGAAAACCCCGAGAAAACTAAATATCCCGCCCCCAGCTACAATATAAGCCATATATTATTTTACAAAGGGAATTGAAAGGTTTATTTGAAACCTTTCAACAGTCCATTACCGTGCCATTCAAAAAACATTAATCAACACTTGGTTGATTAATTGAATTAACCCCCGAACTCGCAGACCCAACCAAAGGCAAAAACCCCGCAAAAACCTTATAAAACATTGAATTATCGCGCGGGTCCCACGCTGTAGCCCTCCACCTGTTTCGTTCGTCGCCAGCCGTCGGATCACAACCCATAGATCCGACGGACCATAGCAATATCGCGCGCCCTTTTATGCCAATGGATAGCGCTTGGGGAATGGGCGATATTGCCGCCGTACAGTAGATAGGTGGCAGGCACCCGGTGTGATCGTTGCCCCCCCTCCAATACCACCATGGCCCAAAGGCAGTGCGGGGGCCAAACCGCTTACCGCCCATGCTCCCCCCCACTGACGTCCTCCGACACGTCGTCCGCCACCTCTCCTCTGTATCATCCGTCGTGTCATCCACCACGTCACCGCCAAGTCAACCTTCGTACCCCCGCTACACGACAAATGTTGTGTCATGTTGACGTCACCCGACGAAAGCACGCCAAAACCTGCCAAAATCAAATTTTTGTCAAAAAGGCGTGAAATGGTCATTTTTGTTCATTTCTATTTGTTTGTTCTATGCGACCTGTGCATGCCAATTTACGTCCGAAAGCAGTCATTCGACCATACAGTCCGCTTCCAGGCCAAATCAAGCCCACAAACTGGTCTTCTAGCTCAGTCCGCCACCTGCATTTCGCATAGGGCGCTCATTAAAACAGGTATTTACCCGAATTTTGCTCCCAAACCCCGTTTTTCTAGTTTTCTTTGTAAAATTGCCCGGAGAACCCAAATTTGAATTAAAAACACCGTGCTGCCTTCAAACCTACACACTGTAACCACTGTTGTTACTCGTTTTACCAAGAAATCCCGCAAACTCTGTCTCCCACTGCAAATTTCGCCCACTAAGCTAAATTCAAATCGGTTTCGGCCTGCAAATTCTCTGAGAAAACCCCTAGAAACTATCATTTTACCTACTGTTGCTGCAAAAACCCAAGCTCCAAGTTGAAAAATCACAAGATAATTTGAATAATGGAGGCTCCAGTGGCCCTCAATGTTGCTCCCCTGAATGCACCTCACAAAGAATTAGAGTGGTTGCCCTTAGCTGATAGGGACTTCCAAATACAAGATTTAATTTGTGACAAAGACCATCTGCAAGCATTTTGTGAAATTAGAAACAGTTACCTAAACAAAACTGATCTCTATGGGATATGGGAATCCAATCTGCCCATATACTATCTCCCCTCAGTAAATGTATTCCCAGATATAATCCACCTGTGCTGTGCCAACTATGAGCCTACTCAAAGAGCAGTCATGACTCCATCTGAAACTGTCCTTTTTTATATAACTCCTGAGTCCATAAATGAAATGATGCACTTTAAGCCCACTTAGCCTCTGGCTCCTCTGTCCATGAACTATTTGGTGGACCAAGGCTCTAAACTATCCACTGCAGAAATAGGTCGAATTGCCAAGTTATTCATAAGCCCAGATTGCCAGCCCAAAGATTCACCTCCTTTTCACCATGTCTTGTTCAATGAAGCTGGAAGACTTGTTATTGACATGATATCCTATGTCCTGGGATTCAAAACAAGTGAGTATGTTGATGAGACCATTTTAGCTCTGATGTCCATATATATTCCAGGACATCCTCCTGCTGTCAAATTTGACTTTGCTACTTTCATTTCCAACAAAATCCATGAATAATTCATGAGTCTAAACAGAGAAGGGGTCTTCAAGTACACATCATATATATATCATCTGTTCTTGTACTATCAAACAAATAGCTTTCAGTTCCCTATCAAAAAATTGGATGCTAAAGGAGAGAGGAGGTCTGTGATATTTTGGACCTCAGTCTTCCATCAAGTCCATAATTCTCCTTATACTTATTGTGAGTTCATTGATCTATTCATACATCCGGTCTCCTCTCTGTTGATGAGAACTCCTTCTCCCAGAGTCTATAGTGACATGCAGAAAATTTTACAACTCTCCAAAAGCTACAAAATAGGTGACTAGTACTTTTACCAGAATCACACTGAGATCAGGATATATGGCTGTGAGCTGTGCCCCTATAAACTACCAAAATATGTGCCTATGAGACTATTTTCTCTCGAATACTTCAGGCAATTTATTAGCTCAGATTTGACCCATTTTTATGCTGCCAAGAAAAAAGCTCAGCTGAAATTGAGAAATCAATTAGGCCCCTTCATCATTAACAAAAAGGAAGGATGGAAGGATGCTGAAAAGATATTGAGTGAACAACTCAAATTAAAAAGAAGCTTTTGGTGGGTACCCTATGACCCAAATGGATTCATCTGTGATATAAAGGTAAAAAATAGGCTATCGGGCTATGATCATTGTAGAATCCCTGAAATAGAGTAGTATGCTAATCAAGATGAATGGGTAGAGGGCACATTGGTAGAACAGATTACTGAGGAAGAAAAGATGGAACAAGCAATGAAAAATCTTACAAAGACTCTTGACTTGGACTCTGTTGGACAGGTCTCTTTCAAATTGCCTTAGCAAACCAGAGTGGGCACATCATCTGTTACAACTTCACAACAACCTGCCCAAGAAAGCACTACACCAGGTGCAGGGACATCTAAAGGCAAAGAAGTGCTGGATTCAGAGCAACAAGAAATGACAGATCAGCCAACATCATCAAAGAAACAAGCTCAAGGGAAAATTCCTCCTGCACAGACTAAAGCACCAGAGGTACCAGCATTGCAGACTCCTCTAAATGAGGAAAAGGGCAGAAAAAGGGACCGAGAAGAGGCCACACCTATAAGTGGGCCAGCAGAGCAACCAGAGGCAAAGAGGCAGAGAATAGATCCTCTACCTGAAGAGGAAGTTATAGAGGAGATCATAGAAAGTCCAAGAAGTGAGAGGGAAACCAGCCCACAAACATCTCCAGTGCTAGAAACATCCACCAGTTCTCATGGGAAACAATTGGGGAAACAACATAGTGTGGAAATTTCCTCAGCAAGGCCATAGAGCAAGCAAGGTTCTGATATTAAAAGAACATTCACAGACATCAAGGCACAAAATGAGCCAATAAGACTACAAATTTATGATCAATTTCTCAAAATGACCCCCGCCAAACAGCAAAGGTTGATGTCTGCATATGACATTAAGGAAGGAAAGATGATCTTGAGCCACTTCAAGCCTAAAGTGCAGCAGCCACAGTCAGCTGCTGATTATATTAGAACAAATCTGGAGGCTCTTGCCAAAGACATTCACCCTATGGACCAGATTGAGTTGCACAAGCAAACTGGTGAAATGGTCTACTCCACATTGGCAGACAAAGCCATACTAGCTCAACAATTGCAAAATTCATTAAACAACACATCTGCCCAACTAGAGTTGGAAAAGGCATCTTCTTTGGCCAAGGAAAACAGGATAAAGTCCTTGGAAGAAATTATCATTGAGCTAGGACATGATCCCAAGGATGCCAAGGGAATAAAAGCATTAATGAAGAAAAAAGAGGATGACATAGCTGCCCTCAGGAAACAATTGAAATTGCCAATTACTATGCATCCACAAACCACAGAGGTTGTGCAAGAAAAAGCAGAAGAAGACATGATGGATTTGCTAATAAAAATGAATCAAAGACTAAGTGAAACAGAGCAGGAATTGGAAAAGGCATTGCAGGAAAAGCAGGGAGTGTCGACCTCCCAGCGATCTCAAACAACTCCAACAGTTACAACTTCTCCTCCTACAACCACAACAACGGTCCCTCCCACTAGCCCAACATCAACAGCAGGTACTTCAACAACAACAACAGCAGGCAGCAGCACCATCATGACTACAGAGGAATTAATCAAAGCTATGGAAGATCTAAAACTCCAAGTATCAGAATTAAAAAGGCTAAAGATAAATTGGCCAAGTTGGAAATAAGTTATGACAAATCTAAAATGACTGTGGCAGAAAAATCAAGGGAGGTAAAAGCATTGGAAAACAAAGTAAGATCCTTAGAGAAGGATCTCTCCCTGCATAAACCCTTGGCAGAAATCAAAACAATTATGTGGACCAACATTGGCCAATCCCTCACTGATGTATGGAAATCAATACAGATAATTCATGAGCAGATTGATTTGGTAATAGCAACTCAAATGGAGATTCAAAAGGCCAAGGATTCATTGGGACACATGCCCGAACAGGCCAATAGGATAATACAATTTTTGAACACCCACACCAAGGAAGAGCTGGCAACATTGGATATAAGGGACAGGACAGGCACCATTCTAACAGTCAAAAGAGTTCTGACCATGAGGAACTTCATACAAAATTTGGAGAGAAAGTGCCAGGACATGCAAATGGAGATAAATGCTTTCACACAGAAGTTTACAACTTTGGAGGAAAAGGGTTTGCGCAGTTTATTAACCAATGACTATAGACTGAGGACACATGCAGACTATACTCACAGGTTGAATACATATGTGGATAATCAAGTCACAACATCATCAAGTTCTGCAGGAGAGAAGGCACTCCCATCTAGACAGAGCCTGTATGACAATTTAGAAAATTTGTTTTTTATTGAACATGAAGTGAGACATCTTTTCACAGTCTAGCCTACTTTCTTTAGGTACACAGATGCTGATGAGACTCTAATAAAAATGCGTAGACACCAATTACCAGATGACCAGTGGTGGCAAAGCATGTTAGAGATCCTGTAGGCATATCTATGATTTCTTTATATCTTTGGGAAATCAAAAGTCTGTGTCACGCACCATAAAGTGAAAAACAAGAAGGGACGGGAATCAAGCTGGAGCAACAGTGTAGTAAAGACGGTCCAGATGCAGCCGAGAGAGCCAGGACAGAAACGCGCAAATATCAGCGGAAATATCCACCAGCCGACTCACCGAGCAAACAGTTAATGAATCTCACCAACTGAGCGTCCAACTCAACAACATTAACTTCTGCATTCATTTCTCCCTGTTCTCAAGATCATTTACTCCTCCTGTAGAGTAGGTGGAAAAAGTTATTGCTAGATATTATCTCATTGAGATATTTTGTAAACTTTTTTGTACAAATACCTCCCCAAGCTAAGTATTAGGGGTTGGTGATACAGTTCTGGAACTGCGCTGTAATTTTGAAAACTCTTCTGAATAAAAGGTTGCTGGAATGCGTTGTTGTTGAACTCTCTGGTTGTGGATTTAATGGCATAGGACTATGTTGCAGAATTCTTGAATTATCTCATGGATCAATAAGTTTTTTAACTCATGTTTTTTAAATTTTCTATGTTTTTATATATCATCTATCTTCATAATCTTAATAACAGAGAAAAAGAATAACCCAGAACTTGCTTAACTGTACTCTGTGTTCAATCTCTGTTATTTTTTATGTTTTCTTCAGAATTAGCATAAGCAGGAATTCTTAACTTCTCCTGTTTTCCTTGGTTCTTACATATTGAATATAGCTAAGGAATTCTTAACTGCTCCCTGGCGATATTCATCCACCTTCCCTCTGTCAGCATGATGAAGGATTCTTAGTTGCCCTTCATCCCCTGACTCCATCTCATCTGATTCCAGCTCACATTTTGTTTCATGGTTGATTACCTTCCTTGGTAGGACCTCCTCCTGTCAAAGAAACCATATCCAACAGTTCATCTTCATATACTCCATTAGCCCAATGGACTGAACTTCTCTTATTTACACCCCTGTTCTATTGAAAATCACCATCCAAAAATCAAACACAACCCTGTACTTCATAACTAGCCTAATATACCCTTAAACAAATCTAAATCATAAAGAGAGAGCCCTCGCTGGATGCAGATTGGCTAGAACATGCGTCTGAAAGATTGGTTAGTGGTTACCTCGGTCGTATTCTATTTTCTCACAAATTTTGGGGAACAACCTGAGTGATAACAGGGCACAACAATAACAATATGGGGACTGTATGGGCACAACAATAACAATAAGGGGGCTACACTAGCAATAACAATGAGGGGGCTACTCTAGCAATAATAATGAGGGGGATACACTAGTATTATAGGGACCTAACATGCCCCTCTCCTTAAAAAAAAGTGTTTTCCACAATGCTTGAGTAGTTCTGGATGCTTATGTATAAAATTCTCATCCTCCCATGTTAAGCAGGTAAGTTCTTCCACATAATGAGATACTCTGAAATTGATTGATTCCAGAGTTGTCAAGTTCTTGTTTCCATGACTGCTTCAGGCTCAAATATGATTTTTCCCTTCTTCGTCAAGTTCTGGCAATATTGTTTGAACTGGGAGCTTGTCACCAATAACCTTCTTTAAGCATGAAACATGGAAAACTGGGTGTACTTGGGAAGATGCAGGAAAATCTAATTTGTATGCCATAGTACCAATCCTTTGCAACACCTTGTAAGGATCATAATACTTGGGTGATAATTTATTATCTTTCTTAGCTTTCTTGAGGGACATTTGTTTGTATGGTTGTATCTGTAAAAATACCTAGTCGCCTACTCCAAAACTTCTTTCACTGCGATGCTGATCTGCATGTTATTTCATTTAATTCTGTGTCAAAGTGAGGTTATCCTTTAAGAGTTGGAGAACTTGTTGTTGATGCACAATGTGATCTTCCACTATTTGAACCTCATATTTTTCTCGTAAATATGATGTGATGGACGATGAATGATATCCATAAAGTGCCATAAATGGGGTCATTTTTGCTACAATATGGAATGAAGTGTTATACCACCATTCAACCATAGGTAACCACTTTATCCATTGTGTTTTTTTTTTATCAAATACAAAGCAACAAAATATCCTTCCAAAAATTTGTTCACTATCTTAGTTTTCCTGTTAGATTGAGGATGATAAGATGAACTATGAGCTAATTGAGTAGCAAGACAAGAAAATTATTTTGTCCAAAAATTTCTAGTGAAAATGGGATCTCTGTCACTCACAATAATCTTTGGGTTTCCATGTAGATTTTGAATTGTTTCCATAAATGAAATAGCCACTATCCTGGGTTTAAAAGGATGAGATAATGCAAAAAAGTGTGCACACTTGGTAAGTCTATCAACTACCACCATGATGACACTCTTTCCTTTGGACTTGGGTAAACTTGTGATAAAATCCATTGAGACTTCCTCCCAATGTTGACTTGGAATGGGTAAAGGTTGTAATAGACTAGGGGTCTTAATTGTCTCAACTTTATTTTGTTGGCAAAGCAAACATTATGCCACAAACTTATGAATATAAGATTCTCAAAAAAATTCCTTCTTTACCTTATGGTATGTTTTTAAAAATCCTTAGTGCCCTCCTACAATTCCAAAATAATATTTTGTTTGAGTTGGGAATTCTTACATAGATATAAATGATATTTGTACCATAATGAATCATTTTTCCAGATACATGTATCATATGTATTGGGATCTTGCTGCAACTTTTGAATGAGTGTCCACAACTCTAAACCATTCTTCCATTCATCACTTGCTTAAAATATCTAATCAAGTTGGATAATAGAAATGGCACAGAGCAATGCTTCCACATCCTCATCCTTTCTTGAGAGTGCATCTGCAACAACATTTTGTTTCCCTTTTTAGTAGATGATTTCAAAGTCATAACCCAACATCTTTGTGACCCATTTTTGCTACTTTTTGTAGATAATCTTTGTTCCAAAAAGTGTTTAAGACTATCATGATATTTTTTTACCTTGAAGTGTCTTCCATTAGGTAAGGTTGCCATTTCTTTAGTGCATGTAGTATTGCCAACATATCCTTCTCATAAATAAGTTTTTGTAAATACTTTCCCTTGATTGGAATACTTTCAAAAGCAATGGGTCTTTCTTCTTGCATTAAAAAAAACACCAATTTCATTTCTTGAGGCATCCCAATCCATAATAAAGGTTTTTGTGAAGTCTGGTGTAGCTAAAACTAGTGCTTGGCACATTGACTTTTTAAGATATTCAAAGGCCTTAGTTTCTTCTGGAGTCCAAGAAAATGCATCTTTCTTCAGTGATGTTGTTAGAGGCACTGCTATACTCCTATGATTCTTAACAAACTTGCGATAATACCCTATCAACTTGAGAAATCCTCGAAGATGATTTAGATTTGTGGGGATTTTCCATTCCTTAATGGCTTTAATTTTGTTAGGGTCTACCTTAACACCCTCATGAGATACAATATGACCAAAATATTCCACCTCTTGTACTCCAAAGCAACATTTGTAGGTTGTTGCATACAATTGTTTCTCCTCCAATAGTTTGAGCACCCTATCAACATATTGAACATGATCCTTCCAAGACTTGTTGTATATTAATATATCATCAAAAAATACTAATAAATTTTTTCTAAGGAATGACTTGAAAATGGAATTCATCAAACCTTGAAATGTGGAAGGTGCATTAGTAAGGCCAAAAGGCATGACCAAAAATTCATAATGACCTTCATGAGTTCTAAATGTTGTTTTCGAAATGTCTTCATCCTTCATTCCAATTTGAGGATATCCTGAACAAAGATCCATCTTGGTGAAGTAAATTCCTCCATTTAATTCATCCAACAATTCATCAATGATAGGAATGGGAAATTTATCTTTAATAGTAAGCTTGTTGAGCTCCCTATAATCCAGACACATACGCCATGATCCATCCTTCTTGTGCACTAATACTACCAGAGCAGAAAAAGAACTTTGGCTAGGTTGAAATATAACAGCCTCTAGCATTTCTGCAACCATACGTTCAATTCCACTCTTTTGGGCATAGGGATATTTGTAAGGCCTGATGTTTGGAGAAACACTTCCTAGAATCAAGTGAATAGCATGATCATAATAACGAATTGGTGGGAAGCCTTTGGGAGTATCAATTACCTTGGAATTGATTTTCTAAGACTTTTTGGAGATATGGAGAAATGGATGATTTCGATGTTTGAACCTCTAGTGAGCATAATTGTGAAATTATGCCCCGCTGTTCTTTCTTAAAAAGTTTTTTCGTGCCATTAGAGCTTATTATCTTCCCCAGTTTCCCTGTGATACCCCGTAATTCAATTTCCTTTCCTTCCTAGGAAAATTTCAAGAAAAGTTCTTGAAAATTAAAAGCTATCATCGACAAAGACTGTAACCAATGGAATCCTAGTACAACATCAACACCACCCATTGGAATGCAAAGCATTGGAGTATTCAACACATATTACCCCATGGTTAGCTTGATATTGTGGAACTTTCCAGAGCAATTTATAGTTCCTCCAATTGCAACCACCACTTGACACTCTGGTGCTAGATATAGAAAGCAATTCAATTTCTTGACTATCTTACAATGAATAAAATTATGGGTACTACTAGAATCAATCAACACTATTACATTTTTCTTCTTGATATATCCTTCTATATTGAGAGTTTGAGGAGTGGTAATTCCCACCAATGCATTACAAGATATGGTTGGATTCATTTCTTCTTTCTCTGGGGTTGGTTCTTGGTGTATGTCCTCTTCTTTTGATGTTTCTTGTTCCTTTTCTTCCTCCTCTTCACAATATATTCACAATAATTTCTTCTCAGCATACTTATTACCTTTAGTGTGTTTTTTATCACAACTATAACAAATCCCATTTGCTCTTTTCTCCTCTAGTTGTTGTGGTGTCAACTTTGTAGGTTGTGGGCAACTAAGATCAACAATACCTCCATCTTTGTAGTTGTGAGTGGTAGAATTCATTGTTGCTATAATTTTGATTTCAACTTTTCTTTCCACCTTGAATGCCTTCTCCAATGAATCAGGTTCCCAAATCCAAACCTCATGTTGGATGTTATGCTTTAGAGTTCCTATCAAGACATCAATCCTATGCTCCTCATATCAGTTACCCTAATATTCAATTTTTGGAAGCCCTCAATGTGCTATGCCATTGAACCCTTTTGTTTGAGATTTATTAATTGGATAAAGAAGGTGTTTCTTTTTGTATTCTCATAACGTGCTATCATTTCCTCTGTAAAAATTGACCAAGTGACATGTGGTTTGTAAGAACAAAGCCATCGACACCATATAAACTGATTGGGTTCTAAATATAAAGATTCAATGCATACCTTTTGTGTGTGTTGCACATCATGTAGATCAAAATATTGCTCCATCTGTAGTATCCATGTTATCAGATCCTTGCCTTAAAATTTCCTCATATTGATCTTTAGAATGTGGTTGGTCTTCAACCCAAAATTAGAGTCTCTAAATTCATGATTAGCATTCCTTTTATTCTTATCATGAGTTTCATGGAATACATTGTCGCCATTAAGAAGCATTTCTTGTGGAAACTTTGTCAAACCTTCCTTTAAACCTTGCATATCCACCTTCAAACCTTCAATGTTAACATTCATGCCATCCTTCAAATCTTCCATGTCTACTTTTAAGCCATTCTTCAAGCCATCCATCTTAGCTTCCATTTCATTTTTGGTTACTATTTGTGAGAGAGAAATTTGTTGCACTTGGTCCCATAATTTTGATATATCATGTTGCATCTCTTCCTCTTCTTCACGAATCATAGTAGAGCTTTCTAGTTTCTTAATGGGTGTGTCCATTTTTTTTCTTCTATGAATTTTGGAATCAAACAACGATTTCCATACTTCATTATTCCCTTTGAATCACTTCAAACTAATTTTTGAAACAAAAATTATGCAAAATTTTAAAAACTTATACACCTTTTTCTTGCTTTTAAGGAGCTCTATATTGAAATTATTGTATCTCTATAATTTTTTCTCTCCAACGTCTGAAATTTTGTCTTGTGGTATCTCTCTAAGTCTTCTTTCCAATGCCACAGGTCATACTGAGATTGGATTCTTCAAGATCAAGTTTGCCCAATCTCCCACGATGACTTGATTATGGACTATTTCAGTAGAGTGAACTTGTAGGGAATGCCACGTGTCCCTTTCAACCTTTGGCCTTGAAAATGATATACGAAAAACCAAAGTCCGTGAAATTTCAGTCACTTTTTACGAAATTCAAATCCGATACTCATAGAGAAAGTTATGGAAAATTTCCTTAGGTAACATATTTGAGACTGAATTTTGGAGCCTGAAAAAACCTTAACTTCCTCAAACCATATCTTAGAAAATATAGAGAACCAACATCTAAAATTCGTACACGAAGTTGACCAAGATTTCATCTCCACGTGGTTGAAATTTAAGTGTTTGAATCTGTTAGGTCCCTATACTACTAGTGTAACCCCTTATTGTTATTAGTACAACCCCTTATTGTTATTAGTACAACCCCCTTATTATATTGCTGTGCCCATGTAGTCTCCATATTATTATTATTGTGCCCCATAAAAGCCCACTATTGTTATTATTGTGCCCTTACATTCTTATTGTTATGTCGGCTTTGATTATATTATGACCCCTTAGACTCCTATATATAGAAAGGAGGTCTTGTCATTTGTATCATCCAAGAATTGTTCATTTGTTTAATGTAAAGGAGGTTTCCCCCTCGAAGAGGCTTATTTATAAGGTGTTGATCTATCTTTTCTATCTTTTTGTGAGCTGGTTTCATAACATTTGGTATCAGAGCTTTGGATTCTAGGGTTTTGTTGCTCTAAACAGGTCATCGTGACATTTTCGCTATAACATTTTCTCTGCGACGTTTCAGAAGCTAAAAAAAACCCTTTTGAGAAGACACCTCGCTAAACCTCGAGTACGAATTTTAGATCTTGTATCACTATATTTTCGGAGACCTGATCTAAGGAATTTAGAGTTTTTGCAAGCTCCAAACTTCCATCTCAAACAGGTCAATGTGGAATTTTCGCTATAATTACTTTTATATGTAGTTTCAGACTCTTAAATTAAAACCCATTTGAGACGAAAACTTGGTGAATCTTGAGCCCAAATTTCATATCTTGTTTCGCTATATTTTCAGAGATACAGTCCAAGACATTTAGGGTTTCTACAGGATCCCAAATTACATCCCAAATAGGTGACCTGGGGAAACTTGTCATAACTCTCTCTAAGAATCTGATTCAAATTTCATAAAAAGTGACAGAAAGCAGACGGACTATAGTTTACTGGGTATCAGTTTCCGAACCTACGATCGAAACACTGACACTTGGCACTTTGTACAAGTTCGCTCTTCTGAAAAGGTATATAATCAGGTCATCTTGGGAGATTGTGCATAAATCTTTCTTGGAGAATCCAATTTCGATCAGACTAGTGACATTGGAAAGAGGATGCAGAGGGCTACTACAGATCGTAATTTAAGAACTTGGAGATTCGAAGTTATAAAGTTATAGTTATTTCAAGATCGATATCCTAAAATCAAGAAAAGGCGATATGAGGAAGTTTGATGGCAAGGATCCGGTAAATTGGATACTATAGATGGAGCAATATTTTGATCCACATGAGGTGCAACTGTTACAGAAGGTACATATTGTATCTTCATATTTAGAACCGAATCAATTTTTATGGTATGAACGGATTTGTTCTTGTAAACCACTTGTCACATGGTCAATTTTCACGGAGGAAATGATAGCACATTATGATGATACAAAGAGAAACACCTCCTTTAGCTAATTAATAAATCTCAAACAAAAGGGTTCAATTGTAGAGCACATTGAGGACTTTCAAAAAGTGAATATAAGGGTAAATGATATTCCAGAGAAGCAAAGGATTGATGTCTTCATAAGGACTTTAAAGGATAACGTTCAGCACGAGGTTCGTCTTTGGGAACCTGATTCATTGGAGAAGGCATTCAAGTTGGCAAGAAAAATTGAAAGTGGAATTATGGAAGCAAGGAAGCCCACCACTCACAATAATAAATATGTAAGTGTTTCTTCTCCTAGCCTTCCACAACCTACAAGGTTTACACCACAATAATTGGAAGAAAAAAGAGAAAAAGGGCTTTGTTACCATTGTGATAGAAAATACACTAAAGGTCATAAGTGTGCCGAGAAGAAATTATTTTACATAGATTATGAAGAGGAGGAAGAAAATGATCAAGAAACATCAAAAGAAGAGGATATACACCATGAACCAACCCCATAGAAAGAAGAAATGAATCCGACCATATCTTGTAAAGCGTTGGCAAGAATTACCTCTCCTCAAACTCTCAAGGTAGAAGGACACATCAAGAAGAAAAAGGTTCAAGAAGTGAAAGATCACATCGAGAAAGAAGAAATGAATCCAACCATATCTTGTAGTGCATTCGATGGAATTACCACTCCTCAAACTATCAAGATAGAAGCACATATCAAGAAGAAAAATGTTCAAGAAGTGAAAGATCACATCGAGCATCAAGAAATGAATCTAACCATATCTTGTAATGCATTGGAAGAAATTACCACTCCTCAAACCCTCAAGATAGAAGGAAATATCAAGAAGAAATAGATTCATGCAGTGAAAGATCACATCAAGCATCAACAACAAGTTCTTCAACTTTTAAATGATAATGCCACTTTGGTGCAGAATCAAATGAAACAACAGGTAGATCAACATCGTAGTGAAAGAAGTTTTGATGTAGGCGATTGGGTATTTTTACGGCTACCTCTCAAGCAAGCTATTTATGAGAAGGAAATGTTGGAAATACTACATGCACTTAAGAAATGGCGACCTTACCTAATGGGAAGTCACTTCAAGGTAAAAATGGATCATGATAGTCTTAAATGCTTTTTAGAAAAAATATTATCTTTAGAAGAACAGAAAAAATGGGTCACAAATATGTTGGGTTATGACTTTGAAATCATCTACAAAAAAGGGAAACAAAATGTTGTTGCAGATGCACTCTCAAGAAAGGATGAGGATGTGGAAGCACTGTTTTGTACTATTTCTATTATCCAACTAGATTGGATAAAGAAAGCAAGGGATGAATGGAAGAAGGACGAAGAAGTGTGGCCACTCATTTAAAAATTGAAGAAGATCCCAATTCAAACAATATTTCCAAAAATTGATGAGAAAGGAAAAATCATATTAGAACCTAGAGAAGTCACAAAAACAAGAACCCGAAAGCTACAAAATCGATCAATTTCAGAGTATCTCATCAAGTGGAAGAACTTACCCGTTGAGGATTCCACATGGGAGGACAAGGATTTTATACAGAAGCATCAAGAACTACTCAAGCATGGAGGAAAACACTTTTTGAAGGAGAGGGGCATGTTAGGTCCCTATACTACTAGTGTAACCCCTTATTGTTATTAGTACAACCTCCTTATTATATCGTTGTGCCCATGTAGTCCCCATATTATTATTATTGTGCCCCATAGAAGCCCACTATTGTTATTATTGTGCCCTTACATTATTAATGTTATGTCGGCTCTGATTATATTATGACCCCTTAGACTCCTATATATAGAAAGGAGGTCTTGTCATTTGTATCATCCAAGAATTGTTCATTTGTTTAATGTAAAGGAGGTTTCCCCCTCGAAGAGGCCTATTTCTAAGGCATTGATCTATCTTTTCTATCTTTTTGTGAGCTGGTTTCATAATAGAATCATTGTACAAAAAAAAAATTGTAGCGAAAATTCTAATATGACCTGTTTGAAGCAACAAAACCATAGAATCCAATACTCTTATACCAAATGTTATACAACCAGATCACAAAATAGAAGAAAGTATAGATCAATGACTTTAAAATTAGCCTCTTCAAGGGGGTATACCTCCTTGACATAACATAAATGAATAATTCTTGGATGATACAAATGACAAGGCCTCCTTCGTATATATATGAGTCTAAGGGGTCACAATATAATCAAATTCAACATAACAATAATAATGTAAGGGCACAACAATAACAATAGTGGATTTCTATGGGGCACAACAACAACAATATATGGACTACATGGGCACAATAATAAAAATAATGGGGCTACACTAACAATAACAATAAGGGGGATACACTAACAATAACAATAAGAGGGCTACACTAACAATAACAATAAGGGGGATATACTAGTATTATAGGGACGTAACACGCTTGGTTTGTCAATGTCTTACCAGACTGAAAAAAATATATATAACACTACAAAGGTTAGTATAGATATTTTCCTAATGGGATGGGGTAAGGCATGGACAAATGGAAACTATTTTGGATGCTATTTTGTATCATTAAAGTTTCCCATTGATCATTGCTATGATGTATGCTATTACATAAGGACTTATTACTCATCCAAATATGCCACTAATTGTGGGTAGCTCACCAAAAAATGATACCATATTCTTCGTTCATGTCTGCACCCAATAAATGATATATTAGTTTTGCTTGAGGAAGTAGGCAATGATTCTTCTAGAATTTCATTCATAATAAGATACGTTGACATTGTCTATGCCCATGTATCTTAAACTCATACAACCTTCAACTCATTAACATTGTCAAAGATTTGGCTCCAATGCTCTTCAGGGCAACACATATCATCCATAAGATTTGTAAACTAAATTGAATAGAGCAACATTGTTTTTTGAAGTATAATTAGCAAGGCTCCAAGGGCTAGATGAGTTCGAGTGTGCATTGTGACTTTTACAAGAAATTGAACTCAAAATATTACAAAGACAAGAGGAATTTTCACTTACAATTCGGTCAAGGAACTTACCAATTAGCACCTTAGTTGAAAGGAATATCTACATTGATGATTTGGCAGAGGATTTCCTTTTGACATTCATGAAAAACTCAAATTAAATAGTGCATATATTTTTTATGGCACTTGCCTCATCATATTGGATCCCCCCGTTCATCCAAAGTTTAATGGGGGAGGTCCGTGATTTGTGGTTTAGCGAAAATAACCTTCTTGACCTGGCAACACTTAGTGAAAAGCGAACCCCCCTTGCATTAAACCAAAAACCATTACACCCCCTTCTGCTTATTGCCTATAGTTTTTATCATACCATTGTACAAGGTCAACACCAGATTGGATTAATAACAGAGATAATTAATGGTCAGATATATTCTTTATCAATAGTTCCTTCTTCGATTGTTCCTTTAGCACAAACTTTACGAAGATGGGGAACTAGTAAAAATATTAATAATACAATTGAGGAAATATTGTCAATGGTATCACTTAAGAGAAAAGAAATCATCTCTAGAAAGTGATAAAAAACATAATCCATTGGCAAGGCATGGCTCATAGTCTTCCTATTAAAAAATGGGAACTTTGCGTAGAAATGAAAGGGAAGAAATAACATCTTGCATGCTAAACTTAATAGGTGTTCAACTTGCTATATTCCACCTCAACTTTTTATGCGGTGAAGTCCTGATGAATTTGAGATTTATAGAGATAATGCAGAATGACATAATTAGCAACAACAACATCCACATTGTGTAGATTTTGTTTGAGATCACAAGGATTAAAAGTGTTAGTGCAGAGGTTGGGTTGCATGGGCATGTCTGCCTTCTATGGCTCTCAAAAATTAGATCAACAAATGATATCTCCCATTCGCTATGTCATCTCTAGGGGCATCACTTTTCTCGACACTGCAGACATTTCCAACCCTTTTACCAACAAATTTGTGGTTGGAAAGGCCATTAAAGTGATACGAGAAAAACCCAATTAGCCATAAATTTTGGAATAAGTTTCAGCGACTGTTTAAAATATGCCATGCATTGTTACGCTCATTTTAATGAGGTTTATGTACCTCATTATTCCTATTACACCATGAATTTACCGATGCTGTAAGAAATGCATAGGTTCCCCTGTACAGGCCCATTTTGGCCTTTGATTCACCAATGTTTCATCTCATTAGTCAAGGTCAAAGTTTAATAAATTAGCATGAACTATTATCCCTATGTCGGTAACTAACCATACAACAACATAATTCTATTAAACTTGCACACACACAAACACACACTCACACACACATGTGTGTGTGTGTGTGTGTGTCCAATTATTTTAAGTATATCAAAAGGCCCATAAAACTATGGTTCCAACTTGGCACATGACCCAATCTTGCAAGATATTTTCTTGGGTCTAACTCTCAAGTAAGCATGTTCCCTAACTTGAAAATATTTATGCACCCTATGCTTATCCACATGGATTTTTTACCTGTCCCGTGCCACCTTTAAATTCTTCCTGATGATCTACATTTTCTACACCATCCCTTTTAGCATATTAGGCCCAATAAGGACATTGTTCACTAGATCACTCCAACTGATAAGAGTATTGAAACTCCTTCTATAAAGTGTCTCAAATGGGCTCATCTTTAGATATTCATGCTACCCATTGTTGTATGCAAACTCTACAAATGGAAGATACTATTCCCACTTCTTTGGCTGGTGCATCACATACATCCTCAACATGTCTTCGAGAATTATATTTGTCCTCTCTGTTTTCCCATTCGTCTATGGATGATAAGTTGTACTGAAGGCCAACTCTGTCCCCAAGCCTGAAAATAGTTACAAAAACTTGAAGTGAACTTGACATCTCTATCTGAAATTATTTTCTTGGGAACTTCGTGTAACCTCACATTCTCCTTTATGAACATTTGAGTCACCTCACTAGCTGAATTGGTGGATTTGACTACTACAAAATGAGCCACCTTGCTCAACTTGTCAATTACCACCATAAGTGCATCACAGTTCATGGAATTTATTGGCAAACTTGGAATGAAATCCATGAATAACACCTCCCACTTCCATTCCAGGATGGGAATAAACTGCAATAAACTTTTTGGATGTTTACATTCAACCTTCACCTTCTAGCACTCCAAACATCTAGCAACATACTTAGCTACTTTTTTCAAATTAGGCTAATAATGAAACTTTTTAATGGGCATGATAGTATTTTTCTATCTCGGGTGGCCGAAATATGGTTAATCATGAAACTCTTTCGTTATGGGCCTTTTCAAATTAGCATTGTTTAACACATAGATTTTATTCTTGAATCTAATGAAACCATCACCTATGTGATGATATTCCTCATCCTTTCCATCCTCACTACCTTATTGTAGCCTTTCCTTTATCTAATGATACTTCTCATCATGTTGTCCAACATTTTGACTCGTTCTACCAGGTCCAATCCATAAGCGATTTTGACTTTCATGTGATTCAATTGAATCCTTCTACTAAGTGCATAAACAACCTTGTTTTCTTTGCCCTTGATGTACTTAATTTCAAAGTCAAACTTTCTAAGTGTGGCCAACCACCTAACTTGTCTTGCATTCAACTTAGGTTGATCAAACAAGTATTTTAGGCCTCCATTATCTGTCATAAGCATGAATCTTATATCGATGAGGTAATGCCTAATTTTCAATGCATGAATAATGGAGACTAACTCCAAATCATGAGTCACATAGTTTGTCTGATGCTCATTTAACTTCTTTGACTCATAACAGACTACCTGCCCTTCCTGCATCAAGACTCCACCGAGTTCCTCCTTGCAAGAATCTGTGCAAACCACAAAATCTTTGTTTCGGTCCACAATCCTCAACATTGGTGCATAAGTGAGTAACTACTTCAATTGTTTAAAACTTATTGCACATTCAACTATCCACTCAAATTTATTTCCTTTCCTCTGCAAATATGTGATAGGGTGGCCTATCTTGGAGAAGTTTCTTATGAACCTCATGTAGTGGCCTATCAAACCCATGAATGATCTTATCTCATTCACATTCTTTGATGTTGTCCATTCCATCATGGCCTTGATATTTCTAGATCAACAAATATCCCTTCCTTAGAGACAATGTGCCTGAAATAATGTATCTGTGATTGGAAGAATTTACATTTACTAAGCTTTGCGTAAAGTTTATGCTCCCTTAAAAACTATAGCACTGCAACTAAGTGTTGTTCATGTTCCTCTTCAGCCTTGGAATATACCAATATGTTGTTGACAAAGACAATCACAAATTTTTCCAAGGATGCAACACACTATTCATTAAACACATGAAAGTGGAACGGGCACTAGTAAGCCCAAAGGGAACCATGACAAACTCATAATGCCTGTATCTGGTCAGAAATGCAGTTTGGTTGATATCTTGTTCCTTGAGGCACACTTGATGATACCCTAACCTCAAATCGTTCTTGGATAAGACCACTGCTCCTCTCAAATGGTCAAATAAATAATCAATCCATGGAAACAAATCCTTGTTCTTGATGGTCGCTTTATTTAATTTCCTGTAATCAATGCAGAGTCTGAGTGTAACATCCTTTTTATTTATTAGTTTGAGTGTCTAAAGGTGCTAATTGTATTTCAACGATATTCTTGATCAACATAATGTTTTTAGTCTTGTGCATATGGAACACATGCCATTTTTCTCGCAACTCATCTACTCTCAAAAGTGTGAGGAATTGATAATGACTGAATTAACTCAATGTTCTCAAAATCCAAATAATTATCATAAATGACTTGAAAAATTTCATCAACATTCCCTTCTTTTCCACAAGATGTATTAGAGTAAGAAAAACAATTCAGTAAATTTTCAACATTGTTGAAAGAATGGTCATTACATGGCTCTTTATCAGAACCAAAACTAATTGGTAATTCATTATCTATAGAACCTATAACTCCTCCATTTTCAAGATTATAATTTATGCAAAGAGGAATTTTTGGATTAATAACAAATGAACTACAACTGGAAAAAGGACTGGGATAAAGAGAAAAATGACTATTGGAAGAAATGAACCTGAAAATTTCTTTGCTTGTAGATTCTTATTTGTTTTCCACCATGCAAATTTTAGATTCGTGATAATTTATTTAGCTGACCACACTTTCCTAAAAATTGATATTTGGCTGCTCAAATATTTGTGACTGATAAAATTTTTTAGAATGAGTATCATTACCGTAGAAAGGTCATTGTTGAAATTTTCCATTTGTAATTTTGCTCGTTGCATATTGTTTGCTAAATTTGTTGTTTGTCGATTTTCAGATTTATTATCAGCTAATTCTTCAAGCATGTTGTCCATATTTTCTTGAAGCTGGTTGTTATGTCCTTCCAAGCTTTGTGATTGTATACTATTAACATGAGAGAGAGCATCCTGGTCTTCATTAACACTATAGGAAGTATGCACCAGTTGTAGGAATTTATCATACATGGTTGATGCAATTTCATCATGATTGACATGTACATCTTGAATAGGTGAATCTTCAACCATGTTAACAAAAACTGAAGGTGACTCATCAAAGTTTGAAATTGTTTCATTGTATGGATTTAGAATGCAGGAAAGAGAAACTAATTTTCTAAACCATCTTATTAACTAAAACTCAAGAGGTAAATCTTCAGATTGGAACTGAAAACAAATTAATTTAAATCTAATGAGGAAATTGTCCAAAGACTCACCTTCAAATCGGAAAAGTACTTCAAGTTGATCACAAACCTTTTCATAACTGTAATCTTGAAAGGAATGAAGGACATTTTTTGTGAATTTTTCCAAAATGTGTATAGAGGCAAATGGGAATGATCTATACCAGTCTTTGGCCAATCCTGTCAAAGTGACAATAAACATTTTGCACATCACACCTTCATCAATATCATAATAATTACAATTTAAAATAAATTGAAGAACATTATCAAAAGAAAAAATGTTCTTCCTACCGTTAAACTTTGTTTTCGATAGAAGCTTTACTACCATTAGTGGAGTAGTGGCAAGTGGAAGTCCAGTGAAGAAACTTCAAATAGGAAGTTTAGAAGGACCCATTACAAATACATAAAACTTTAAAACCACAAAAACTTTAAAAACACAAGTTAATGTTGGCCTTCCTTCTAGTGCCAAATATGTTGGTGGCTAAAAATGACCTCATCAACATCAAAGGAGACCACCTATTCAGGGCCCCAAATTAGACCCTTTTTTGTTCAAGATGGTGATTCGGACTGGTTCTATTTCGTCCAATTACCCCCTCACTCTCCCTGTTTACTTTTGGTATTGCTATTACTTATCAACAAGAAGAGAGATACCAAAACTACCCTCTTGCAGACCAATTGAAAGAAAACAACCCTTAAGATGAAACAAAGGCTTAGCCAAGCTGCGCTCGAAGGTTGCTCCTATGTAAGGAGACTTCTAAAAATGATTTATAGATGAAAATATAAATTAATCTAAATGCAAGTAGAAAAATGAATTCTAATCAAATATATAGATCTCATCTAAATCAAGAGCAAAGTGAATTAAAAGAATGGAGATTTAACATGTCTCTTTTATGATGAATACCAAACTGCAGAATAAGTTCTAGCAACTAATTTACTAAGTGCACAACATGCTTTGTTTTGAGATTAAAACGATAAAGGATGAACAATCAAAACCAAGAAACATTTCACTCAATTCCAATGACAATTAAATAGCTTTTAGATGGAAAATTTCTAAGTAAATAGTTACTCATAAATTTGATTAACCACAAGAGAAAATTCAAAATAAATAATAAATCTATGAGACTAATAGATCATATAGCTCATATTAAACAAAAGTGTAGAATATGAAACTATTGACGCCAATATGTCATTAAAAGAAAAAGATTTTCATTTACAAATAAAGGTATTTGCATGCAAATAATGAACCTGATTTCCTTGCTCTGTTTCTCAATGGATCTCCAACAATCTTTCCATAATCATAAACTCTACCACTATAGAAAAGAATTGCAATAGTTTTAGCTCTCTCTCCAATACTAAGGTTAAATTTTTGAAAAGAAAACCTCCAAATAACTCAGAATTGATTTTTCCTCTCCACCTGCAACTAAAATTCTCTTCACAGAAGTGCTTATAGCCTTAAAGTTGTAGCAAAGAGGAATGCTTCCTCATTCTCCAAACTGGTATTGTTGCAAATAGTTTTGATCCATCAAATTTGGGGTAGCAAATCTTTTTTTTCTCCTTTGCTATATCAACCTCACTGCTCCCAGTCCTTGGTCTCACCTCCATTGCAACAAATTCTCTACAAAATAAATTAAAAACTAATCAAATTTGTACATCAAAATTGAAAATACCAAATTAGGAAACAAACTCTAAAACTAAAATATAATTAAATAAATAAAATAAAAAGCATTTTGTGCTTTCCATTGATATATAACAAAATGTATTTGGACCAAGAAGGCTTTCTTCAAACTAATATTCAGCAACAAGTGTTTTTTTGGCAAATGAAAATGCTTCAAAATAAATTCCAAAATTGATTTTTGTTACAATTTTGTAGCATCCACTTATGCTAAATTTTATGCATAACAATGGATATATTTGATTAAATTAATACCTTCACATTGTTCTTCATAATTTTAGCTTTTTAACGAGTCATCGTGGCTATTATTTCGTTTAGTAAAACTCAAGCTAGAACCTTCCAAAATCTGGGTTCTGGGTTCCAAAATTACCAAAGTGCTGGAAAATACACCATTTAAGTAAAAAATCTAACCAATTTTATAATGTTTAGCGTTAATAAAGATTAAATAAATTAAATATTACAAAATAAAAACTAAGCAATTAAAGTTAAATTGTTTAAAAACCCAAATAAGGAATAAGAAGAGATTTTGTATGTATGGAGGTGAGGGAGGAGAGGAGGGGACCACGTGAGTGGGACCCATTCCACACTTCCTTCGACCATAATATTACGAAGGTCTTTCACTCTACCCATTAATAAAAAAGTGTCTCACTACTCTTATCTTAATTAATTCTAGATTATTTAAATAAATAAATTTAATAATAATATTTACAAATTAATTAACCTAGTTAAAATTAAAATTAATTAAACTAATTAATTACATATTTTTATTTACATATTTAAAATTAGTTTAAATTATAAAACAAAGTAAAATACAATTTTTTTGCATGTTTAAGTCGAGGTGTTGAAAATCAATCAAAATTTGGGTAAGTGTCATTTTCAAACCATAAATCGAAATTCAACAAAATTTGAGTTGTTGGGAAGTTGACGAGAAACCACACACAATGAAGTTATCAAAGCAGAAAACTGAGAAAATTAAAAATCTCACAAATTAACAAAATCAAGGCATGAAAGGAGTGATATGACCAAAATTTACATAGAGGGTCCCCATACCTTTTGTAAAAGTTTATGGGGGGGTTGTGGCCACAACAAGTTGTCACTTCTTTATCCAATGGAGAGAGGAAATTCACAACCTTTTCCTTCATCGACGAATTTCAAATGAGATCCATTTCCCATAGTTTCGTTTTAGGGTTTTGTTGACTATATTTTTCGAACTCTTTCTCAGCAAGTTTTCTCGTTTCATCCATGGGGCGACAAAATTGGTTGAGGGCCGAATAAATGGTTGAAGGACTGTGCTTTCATTGTTTAAAGGAGTAGGCCACGACCTTCTGTGACCATGTTGATCATAGAGTTCATAGGCTCCTCAACCAAGTAGAGGATTAAAGTGTGACTTGATTGGTATTTCAGAATTTATTTCGAAAACCCTAGACAAGTCTCTGTAATTAGATTTTGATTTGGATATGAAGTTGTAGTCTTGCTCATTTACAACCTAGCCCAACAATTGTCCATCTACAACATCTTTCCATTGTATAATTCTAAAAATTGCAGTTAACTTTACAAATGTGTTGAGCACACTTAGGGTTGGACTTTGGTTGGACTTATGTAATGCCTTTTTACAGGTAGGCCCTGCTAACTCCCAATCAATGTGTTAAAGTTTGAGAAGTTGTAAAGAACCCTCAAGACTTTCACAAGTAAGGTGTGTGCCCCCCACCCCTGCACCTTTTTCCCAATAAATAAATTGACCCCACTTGCAAATCCATTCAAGGATAAATCGACCCCAACTGTGTTGTGAAGGAGTGATCAACCAAGTAACCTGGAAAGTGTGAAAAGAAGAAGTGAATCAACCCCACCTGAAAATCCAACGAAGAATAAAATGACCCCACCTACGTTATGAAGGAGTGATCAAGCGACCCACGATGGTAACTTTAAGATATTTCCTTGCATTTTTTTTAATTTGAATTTCGGTTATTATTTTGATGCTTCTAAACATTAGCTCAAAGGCTAACCCAAAAGCTGTTTCTCATAGCTTAACTTCATGGTGACTCTTGTAGAAGATTTCCCTCTTTAAAACATCTCAAATATTCTGATCAATTGTGCCTTGTTTTTTATCATAGGTTTAATGTTGACTATGATAACATGGGGGAAAGGGCTCTGATCTTAACACCTGCAAGAATGCAAGTTTTCTTGGTACATCCAAAATTCCCTTAAAATTGTTACAAAGCTTCCAATAAAGGGTTGATTAGAAGGTTTTGATATATTTTATACTATAGTAGACTCTTTAAAATGCTTCTCTAATCCATCTACCGCTGACTTGATACCCTCTCAAGATCCACACCCTTACCTTGTGGAATCCTTTGTAAAGAGGATATAATACCTTGCATAGGAAGAACTCCCTTTCCATTACAAGTCTATGTTTACTATGCTTCTCGTAGATGAATTAATGGTTAAAATGAAGAATTCCCCACTCTATTTCTATTAACATCACTAAAAAATTCATTTTCCCATTCTGTGTCAAATTTGAGATCAACAGTTACCATGATATGGTTGTTGCATTTAATTAGTTGTATTTCTAATTTCATTCCTAGACAATAAATGATTGAGATTGTGAGGTCATTAGCAAGTAGATATAGGCTTTTACATAGAAAATGAACCTTCTCTAAGGTTTCCACTACATCTAAGCTATCTTTGGGTTCATATACAAGCCATATAGGCTATACACAAGTTGTACATACATTATACATGCTCTGGTAGGCCACCTTGCATTTCCTATAGGACATGTGTTGGTTGTTATGTGATTACATAAGTGTTGGATAATTGGTTTAATTACCTATTGCATTCATATGTTAATTAATTGGAACTCTTACTATTGGTTTTCCTAAAATCTAATTGTATTAAAAAAACATTGCTACAACATTGCATGGGCTATATGTGGTTCATGGTTCTTACATGAAACATTCTCTTATATTCATCAAATCATTGAATTGAACCTCTAGCACATTTTCTTGTAAATTGGACTAAATTTCCCATATATTATGGCATCCTTGGTATGGCCATAGACCCCTTTAAATGGTTAAGTAGTGTTAAGTATAGCTCACCCTCAAGCCTATTAATGTGAACATTTTCTATGGAAACTCTAAGAACATATATATTTGTATTTGATTCTAAATTGGGCATTGTGCCTTTTCATATTATGCATGACGGAGTTTGTTTAACTAATTGTAGATAGTGTTTCCACCTACAATGATGCATCAAGTGAATTGAAGGAATGGATAGATGTATGTATGGGTAAGGTTGTTGTGGGGAAAAATTCCTATGCCGGACGATCCTATCCACCTAAGGTGTGACAGTGCCTTAGCAACAAACAGAGACAGCTATTCTAGTTTTCTTCCTTTATGAAATGAGAAAGAAGAGAGATAAATGGACTTACCGGTGTCTTCCGTTTGTCCTTCGATCCGGTCTCTCTTCTCTTTGGGAGTTCACAGCTACTTGTCTTCTTGTTTGCCCAGCTTCAACGGGTTCATACGAGACCACAAGAGAACAACTACTTGTCTTCTCGCTCGCCCAGGTTCAACAGGTTCCTACAAGATCACAAGAGAACAGCTACTTGCGACAAGAGAAGAACTCTACACAAAGACAGATATTCACATTCATAACTAGTTTAGGATTAGAAATAAACCAAATACACTAATGCAATCATACATCAAAGACACATCAGTATATAGGAGAAAACCAAGATAGCTTTATTGATGAATAACAAGGTTCAGGAAGAGATACAACCCAGAGGGCTCCAATCCAGCATCTCCTTCCCAGCAAATGGAATTCCTATCTTCACCCCCTTTCAAAGCATTAAGCACCCAATGATTCCAATCTCAAACCAACAACAATTCTTTGCAATAACAAAATTCCAGCCTCTAGATCTCATGGAGGAGAGATCCATATATAGATGTTTGGAGAGAGGATGAGTCAGCTTGAGATCTGACTAGTGTCCTCTCCCTCTGTCAGTTCTTGATTCCACTTGGAGGTTCTTGCTTCCACTTGGAGATTTGGAACCTCTTACTCATCACCAGTCGAATTCCCTGAGGCAAGTGTCATTTTGGAAGCTTCCTGGGTTTTGACACCTTGAGGAATGAACTTGCCACATGTCCAATCTCACTCAGCGCAGGTAGCCAGTGTTGGCTTTGACATTCAGCGCAGGTAGCCAGTGGAGCCATTGACATTCAGCGCAGACAGCCAGTGGAGCCATTGACATGATCCTGAATTGACTTGTTTTTGAGCAGTTTCAGGTGGAGAACTTCTGTGAATTGCTGTGGTTTGTTAGCCTTGTTCCTCTAGGGGTAGGAACAACATGTTTAGGGAATTTGGATCCCTTAGATTATGGACATTTCATGCTCAATGCTGTAAGGCACAAAAATGTCTATAACAGTTTCCCCCTAAAGTATGAGGTCGTTTATCGGGTGAAATGCTTTATCCAGGAGGGTCCGAAGTTCATCCAATGCTGGGAGGAGACCTGTAATAAGATACAATACAATACATTATTTTTCATACTGCTTTCATGATCTAGCTGAGGCGGGCATTCCCATGCTCAGCTTTATAAATTCATTTTTCTGTACATAGAACAGACAATCGTCTGATGGTAGACTGATAATTTTGATGAAATTATCATCCTTTTGAGTAGGATGATTATCTGCTGCAATGATGTACATGTCAATGTCTTTATTTTTCCTGAATATATATCGCAGCCCGGATGGATGAAACTAGATCCGGGGTCTTCAAACTCGTTCGATCTTCACTCTAAGTACAAGTCGATCCATGTGAGAATTGTTCTGAAGTCGAACATGGAAAGACATCGCTTGATTACCGGTCAATGAGGTAAACCATTAACAAGCACGAGAGGAATCATCGATATTGATAATGACCCTCAAGGTACTGCAGTACAATTCACGTGGTGTGAATAAAGGACTTGGCGTCGAACACCACGCAAAATCTTTCGGTCGAAGGTCATTGATGTATACCTGTCGCCGGAAGTGAGAAACTTGCCATTGAGGCATGCAAGCTTCAAAGTACTGAAGGGGTTGTTCCTAGATCAACTTCTCGGATAATGAGCTGATGTCGACAAGAAGTGATCCGTCAAAGGAGGGCCTTAATGAATCCCACATCAGTGACACGGAACGGAGCTAATGATTTTGATGGAGGTGAAAACGATCTGTGACATATGATTCAGGGTGGCGGTCATGAAAGGATGAAGGATAATGTACGGCAGTGGATGGGACACGATTGACTTTTCTGAACGACTTCTCTTGAACATATGGCGACACTGATGCGATGGATTGGTAGCATTACCCCAAATATGGATGGTATGGCGAGACCATGGTGATGTGACCGGTGAATGAAACAACCCAACCCGATTGTGGTACGGAGGAAAAGTGTCATGTTCAAGAGCGACTTGCTACCATCAAAGTTTTCTTTAGTTTCTCCCAATTTTTTCCC
Organism: Pinus tabuliformis; assembly: GCA_031772625.1. Taxonomy (NCBI): domain Eukaryota; kingdom Viridiplantae; phylum Streptophyta; class Pinopsida; order Pinales; family Pinaceae; genus Pinus; species Pinus tabuliformis. Next base: position 1,787,589,118 of record CM062817.1, on the reverse strand, counting down.
CAGTCATTGCTGACCAGTACCTCTTTATTTTTGTCAAGCTTGAGGAGGATAACATATGCTTGTTCTATAACCTGCCCTTCGGGCAAGCCCATCGCTATGTTTTAACGAGCCTAGCGATAGTGAAACTCGTTCTCGTCTAAAGACAAGTTTGTCGCTATTTAGTGATTTTAACGAGTCTAACGACAAGGATAACTCGGTCCTTTTCATTTTTAGGGAGTCTGAAAAGGTACATAAAGTTAACTCCAAAATTCCTTTTTTCGTCATCTAATCCCTTAGGTCCGAAAAAGTATAAAACAATACAGAAGGGATGAGTTTTCGATAGTTTTAACGAGCCGAACAAAACAAGCGCTCGATCTTTTTGTGCAATAATTCCTCAGGTCCAAAAAGATTAAAATCTAGAGGAGGGATAGCACTTCCTGTCCCTTTAATGAGCTGGAAGGCCAAGGACTCGGCAATCTTTTCATATTTTACGAGTCAGTTGAAAAGAGCTTAAAGAAGACTCGTCTTTTGAGGAACGAGTGATAAACAGGGTTAGCAGCTGATTCCAGGTACAGGTTGGAATTTTCCAATCACGGCAGTGTCACAAGGATGGCTAGGTGAAATCACTCTTCGCAGCTGTCCCTCAAAATGGGTAAACAATCATATGGAGGTGAATGATCGGCCAATGGAAAAGTGGAGGTGACGGTGCAAACACGACCAAGGCTTTAATGGCTGATGATATTTCATTCACAGTGGTTATTTACCGGGTAGTTCATTTTTTAACGAGCTTAAACGTGGATTGAAACACTTGCTCGATCTTATGTTTATTTTTTAACGAGCATGAACTATGTGCTAAAACTGCTCGGATCTTGCGTTTATTTTTTAACGAGCATGAACTTTGTGCTAAAACTGCTCGATAAACCCAGTCATATGATAAGAGTGTCTCATTAAGATTCTATTTTTTATGGAGCTTCATCTCACAAAGCTATGCCCCGCATCCTTTCATTATGTAAGTTCGGAAACGACTAATCCTACGAGTTTAAAGGGTTAGACCTACAGGTTTAAAGGGAGGACCTAAAAATTTAAAAAATAAATAGCCGCCCCTTGCTTGCACTCCAAAAGGTTTGCATGCCCCCAGGTATAAAGTACGATTTCAAGGTTACCTCTACTTCTTTTCCGTCAAAACAATTGTTTTAACGAGAGAGGCTTACCTCTTTCAGGTTACCCAAAGATTGTCTCGTTAATCTTTCAAACAAAACACTTCCTTGGCGATGTCTACCGAAATAGACAAAGGTGAGCGACGATGCCCGCCAACTCACATAACTTTGACAAAAGAATCTTATTCTAGAATAACCCCTCTTCCTAGACGGACGGGGTACAGACTAGTCATATTCTCTCGTGGAAACCTACTCTATACCCAAAGTTTTCCTGCCGAAGCAGACCAGGACGCATGCCCCCTGGGTTCCAGTCATATCCTCCCGGATTACTCGTGCTCATCAGGAGGACGGACCGTGGGTTGAGACACTTCTTGCGTGAATAGACCATTTAGGGATGGTGTATGACTATTTGCGATGCGTGATCCGGGAAATGAAAGTTGGTCCACGAGCTTGACCACTCTTCCTTCGTGCGGAAAACAAATTACTCTAAAGAGTGATGAGACGATGGCTCCCATGCAATATATATAGTCGCGTCCAAGGAGTAGGTTATAATCCAAGGGTCCTTGAACGACCATCACGTTCATTTGAACGGTCTTCCCTTTCAATGTTATGGGCACATTGGGGAGGATCCCTAAAGGTCGACTGGTTCCTTTATCGAAGCCTGATAGATTTCTCATTTCAGGCAAAAGCGCCGGCGAACCAAGCGCTTTCCAAGCAATAGAGGAAAGGATACTCACAGATGCCCCCTCATCAATAACTGTGCCAGCCATTACCATTCTGTATATTTGAACGATAATTCTGAATGGTATGCTAGCTGGCAAGCGGGGTCTGCCTAGTTGGTTCCTGTCGAACGAGACAACTAGGTTGCTTGGTGGTGGGACCGAATAGACGGCCGGGTATGACCCTGACGAAGTTCCTTCCTGCGATAAAGGAATGGGAAAATTGCCCCCTTGTTCGTCAGAGTCTGTGTTGATGAAGAGAACTTGGATGGTGTCATCTTTATTCTCTTCTGTGATGGTATCATTCGAAGATAGAGCCTCTGGAGGCAAAACCGGGTCAACTGCCACCTCAACCTTTTGACTTTCATCAGGTATGGATTCAGACAGTTCATCTTCAATGATAGGTGCTTCGGCTGACCACCTGAGCGGGCCAGCTGGGTTCTCAACTGGTGAAGGACTTGGCAGGAGTTTTTGATATCCAGGAGGAAGTTGCACTGGTAAAACCGGGCGATCTTCCAAAACTCTTTTAGCCTCGTCTAAGAAGGGACAACGGTGGATGGCATGGTCGCCTTCACACAGTTTGCAGGGAAATCTGGCTTTCCCTTTCTGTCCTGTGGCTTCACTTTCACTAGTTGACGGTGTGCTGTCAACATGGCTATCAGAGGTTGACGCCACCGAATTGTGCAAACGGGGAGACCAGTCCCTTAGTATCCGAGGGATGTAGGGACAATCTCTGTGGAAGTGGTCTCCCTTGCATATGACGCATGGCGATTTAGGCCTTGCTAGTGCTGTGTGTGGATTTTTGTCAGACGACACTTGTTTGCCCCCAGTCGTTTTTGGCTCCTTCTTCTTCTTTTCTTTCTTCTTCTTTTCCTTCTTCTCCCTAGGAACTTGGTTTTTTGTTTTACCAGTTTCGTTAAGCGAAGAGGAAGGAGGAGAGGAAGAATTATATGAAGTCGAAGGCTGGTGGGCAACTCTGGTCTGGTCTAACTGTTGAATCGACTGTTCAGGAATAGTGGTGTTCTGAACGACATTGGTTGAAAAGAGCCAGACTGGCAGGCCAATTGTCAATCCTGGAAGTGACAAAGTGGCCATGTGGGGCGCACCAACATCTCCCCAAGAGGAGAAGGGACTAGGATTTCCACCAAGGGGAATTCCTTGGTTGGTGGGCTCCATCTTTTCAACCTAAAGATCAACGCAGGAATAAAGGGTGATTGTTCCGTTTAAAATAAATTTTTAACGACGCTTAGACACAACTTGCTTTTTCAATTTTAGAGAGTCGAGAAAAAGCTAAAGATGACTCTAGTCTCCTTCGATGTTTTAACGAGCCCGAAGTGACAAATGCTCGGATGGACTTTTTCTGTTATAGAGTCTGAAAAAGGCCAAAAGGAACTGCTCTGGAGTTCTAGGCAGAGGGTGTGCCAAACTTTTCGCAAAACCGCAGAATACTTTTTAGGGTACGGGCGGTTGATCTTCCTGAATGTTGTGTTCAGTGCATTGCGATCAGTAGGGCGGCTGACACGGCTTCCTAAGGATAAAGGTTTTATGCCTATAGGGGTCTCCCAATATATACGCGACGGTACGTGGGAGCACAATCCGTACTGGCGCTATCGTCCCTCAGGAGGAATCACCCACCTTCAACGAGATCGACAGTCACCAGGCTTTACGACGCCAGAACACGTCTCTAGCCTAGACCTCTATGTTGTGCGTTATGTTGCAAAGCGTTGTTAAGTTCATTCAATTTATTTTAGGTTGATCTTTTTAGAAGTTTGCCTTTCTGGATCACCACGAGATGTATGGTACAATTCCTAAATGCAGTCTAAAGATGATAAGCAAGCTTTATATCTTTTCAACTTTGAAAATCCTAGCTACAAAGGGAAAAGAAAGACACCATCTTTTCTCAAAGAGCAATCAGCACACTCTAATGCACTTTTCCTAAATCAAGCATGCAAACTATCAAGATGCAAATGCACAATGTAGGTGTTTGTTTTCCGCTTTCTTAGTATTGATGCCTACAAAGAAAGCTTTTTGTACAACTTTGAATTTGCTTTTAAATGACAAATACAAACAAGTTTACTTTTTCGAAATCAGAGAGGGTAGAAGAGATTACAACACTTTACGACTTTCGAAATGAATACTTGTTTCGACACTTAAAAGAGACAAACTCAAACCAAATGCAAAAGTAAATGTATAATCAACTGCAAACAACCAATGAACTCTATCCTAAGATCACAATGAACAGATCTGAATCAAGGGCTACAGGATGACTATTTCGCTCTTGCAAAGGAAAACTGTAAATGATGCCACAAACACATAAAAACACTCACAGTCTTTTTGTACAAAAGGAGGCGGAATTTAAGCAGAGAAAAGGAGTTATCAGACTGGTACCTATGCTGGTTATAGGCTGCAAAAATCAGAGATCAAAACAAGGCAAAACAGAGCAGAGAACCCCAGCTGCACAAGGCCAAACTGGTTCAGCGCAACCTTAACACAGGGGTTTTGACATTCAACATAGGTAGCCTTCACGGGACCTACGTTGAAATGCAGAATCCCTTCACTGGATCTACGCTGAAGGAGAAACTCTCGTTTCTCACTGGTTCTGGGTCACAGATTGCTATTTAATCTACAGTTTCAGGCCAAATCAAAGCAACAAGCAAGGTGTAATCAAAGGGATTCTTTGAGGGGGTACTAAGATCTATCACAAAGGATCATCAAATCATTTGTGAGTCCATTTTTCAGATCATAGACAAATCCAGTGATTGGATCAAGGCAGCAACTGTCTACTTTGCATCTAAGAGTAGCAGAAGCAGTTCGATTTTTGCTGTTGAGTCTATGAAGCAAACAATGATAGAAACACAAATAAAATGACTAAACAGATCTCCCCAGCGGAGTCGCCAATTTGTTGTGGGGAAAAATGCCTATGCAGGATGATCCTATCCACCTAAGGTGTGACAGTGCCTTAGCAACAAACAGAGACAGTTATTCTAGTTTTCTTCCTTTATGAAATGAGAAAGAAGAGAGATAAATGGACTTACCGGTGTCTTCCGTTTGTCCTTCGATCCGGTCTCTCTTCTCTTTGGGAGTTCACAGCTACTTGTCTTCTTGTTTGCCCAGCTTCAACGGGTTCATACGAGACCACAAGAGAACAGCTACTTGTCTTCTCGCTCGCCCAGCTTCAACAGGTTCCTACAAGATCACAAGAGAACAACTACTTGCGACAAGAGAAGAACTCTACACAAAGACAAATATTCACATTCATAACTAGTTTAGGATTAGAAATAAACCAAATACACTAATGCAATCATACATCAAAGACACATCAGTATATAGGAGAAAACCAAGATAGCTTTATTGATGAATAACAAGGTTCATGAAGAGATACAACCCAGAGGGCTCCAATCCAGCATCTCCTTCCCAGCAAATGGAATTCCTATCTTCACCCCCTTTCAAAGCATTAAGCACCCAATGATTCCAATCTCAAACCAACAACAATTCTTTGTAATAACAAAATTCCAGCCTCTAGATCTCATGGAGGAGAGATCCATATATAGATGTTTGGAGAGAGGATGAGTCAGCTTGAGATCTGACTAGTGTCCTCTCCCTCTGTCATTTCTTGATTCCACTTGGAGGTTCTTGCTTCCACTTGGAGATTTGGAACCTCTTACTCATCACCAGTCGAATTCCCTGAGGCAAGTGTCATTTTGGAAGCTTCCTGGGTTTTGACACCTTGAGGAATGAACTTGCCACATGTCCAATCTCGCTCAGCGCAGGTAGCCAGTGTTGGATTTGACATTCAGCGTAGGTAGCCAGTGGAGCCATTGACATTCAACGCAGACAGCCAGTGGAGCCATTGACATGATCCTGAATTGACTTGTTTTTGAGCAGTTTCAGGTGGAGAACTTCTGTGAATTGCTGTGGTTTGTTAGCCTTGTTCCTCTAGGGGTAGGAACAACATGTTTAGGGACTTTGGATCCCTTAGATTATGGACATTTCATGCTCAATGCTGTAAGGCACAAAAATGTCTATAACAAAGGTGACTCTATGTTAGACAATATACCAGTTAGATCACTCAATCATACATTGTTGTGCTCTGTAAGCTTTGGGTGAAACTTTCCATCTATGATAAAGAAGAGGTACTTATCATTAATTTCAATTTTGATTTGTTCCATTCTCTTCAACATGAAGTTTCTTTGGTGCATAATGCATCTCTTTTCATGGCATTTTAAAATTTTCTTCTGCTAGTAGCAAGAAATTTGGTAAATGCCTAGTTGCCAATGTTGTAGCACTATATCCTTTTCATTAGTTTTTATTTTTCATGTCAAATAATGTCAATTTTTTTCCATACTATATAAAGTTCTAATGAAAAGTAAAAAAAGGGAGACAAAGAAAAATAAATAAAAAAAGAAAAAGAGAAAGGAAGAATGCAAAATATGTAATAAAATTTTTGGATAGTTTTATTTTATATATTATGAACTAATCAATGATAGGTTTGGATGTATGAACAAACAACTATATAAAGTGGGTCAATAGAAATAAAAAATTAAAAGAATATATCATGTGCAATGTTGGGATGGGGTCCCCTGGGTCAGTTTTGGGGCAAAAGCACAAGTTTTGATGTAAAAAGATGTAAAGTCTCCGCAAATTGTGGTCGCAGAGCGCATAGTTAGTTAAAGAATCAAAAGGGTTTTACTCTTCTTTTATGAAAGTTGAGTCGGCTTTTGAAGATCTTCCCATGGTCCGCCGACCATGGGATTGTATAAATAGGTGTGTCTGAGGAAGGAATGGAAGTTGTCTATGGGTATGACGGAAAGAGTCTAGAGAGTTAGCACAGGAGAGTAAGAAGGAAGGCTCTGCAGTTGAGTGCGCAGAGGCCTAGAGTAGTGTCCGCAGTTGAGTGAGCGAACCCCTGCAGTTGAGTGCACAGGGAAGTTTTGAGTCTGTAGGCTTACCTAAATATCAATAAAGAAGATTGTTGCAGAAATTCCTGTGTTTTATCTATTAACTTCTATTATCTATGAATGCGCTTTATGCTATGATGAATAATGGGTTTATGAAGTAATGATGTATTGATGCGTGAATTTACTTGATCTACATTGTTATCTGAATGCAATTAATGTTAAGTGATTACGCGAATATTATAATGCTTTCTGTTAAAGTTATCAAACACTTAAGTAGATCTGAGAAAATAATGGTCTAAGGGTAATCTAAAGCGCGCGTAAGTAGCTAATTCGCTTGTTCAGGGTTCAAAAAATCTAGTCGTAGACCTTCGTGGAGGTCTAGAGGCCGATTAGAGGAAGTTACATCATTAGGTCACCAGGGGATAAAGGTCTGCGCGAAGGCAGATATAGATCACCAAAAGGACATCACACTGATCTTTGGGGCAGAAACTTGGTTCCAACATCCCCCCATATTGATTCGGGTGAGACTTCAGTCCGTGCACTACGGATTGATGTTGAAAGGGCCAGTAGTGTAGGTATTTGTTTGGCACAACTAACTCTGAACCTGGGTCAGGACCCCCTAAGCCAACAAATGGTTATGTTGCCGGGAATGAGATCTGCATAAAGAGATGTGTGATGTTGCATCACTGGAACCGACCAAGAAGGAAATTAAGAAGTGTTTGGATAGAAATATCCGTGAATTCACAACGCAAGAAAATAGGAATCTGAACTTGACAAAAGAACAGTGGTTGGACAGATATTTGTATAGAAAAATACATGAAATCCTCTTCTGCACCTTCTCAATTGAACTATATGAGTGGATCGCTAAATTGGTAGACGACTAAGGAAGGTGGAGGCTTGACGATTCGATAGCGTGGACTCCAGAACTTGTGCGAAGGTTGGAAGCTTCTGAAGATAATATCGCGCACAGTTGATCACTGACTTGATCAAGTCATCGGAGGATTTGTTACAGAGTTTGTGGTTGATACTTTAGTCAGTTACAGTGAAGCAGAGTGACGCTTCTTCAAGGGACCACGAGGTAAGTACTTGAGATCTTTGAATACTTGGATTAAGATGATTTTGTGTGAAAAGCGGGTTATGCCATTACCTTGATATTTGGATCTACACGAAGTGGACGAAGCTTTAGAAATCAAGGAAAAACAGGTCCTGAATATAGTCCATTGATTGGACCTCCTTCAAGTGATGACAAGGGAGCAACACAAGCTTCATCGTAGAGCGCTGTCTAGTTGATAAGGCAGGGTTTTTCGTGGATACCTAATCCGTCCAAACCACCTCCACCTTCACCTCTACAACATACACCTTCACCCACACCGCTGCCACTGGTCAACATGTCGAATACGATGAAGTTGCTAGTTTTCAAAAGCTTAGGAAGTGAGGATCTGGATCAGTTTTGGTTTGTTGTGAAGGCTATGTGGATGACACAAAAAATTACAGATGATAATATAAAGAAGGCACAGTTAGTCACCACTCTGCAGGACCGCGTGCTAACATGGTATGTTAAGTATTACACAAATAATCTGTTGGCGTCGTTGGCAAATACTCAGACCGCTTTGAACAAGGAATTTGGTAAGCCTAAATCTAAATCGTAGTTAGTAATTGGATTTAAGGAAATCATGATGAGGCCCAGTGAAATGCCATGGGAGCTAGATCAAATACTGAAGTGCGGGATCCGTGAAGCTAATATGAATCTCATAGATAACCAACACCATGATTGGTTTATAGCTATGCTCCTGCCCCACTTAAGGATTGCTTTATCACAACAAAAGATAGGAACTTAGTAAGAAGCCCCGGAAATCACGATTAGATTGCATGAGTCACTTATCCAAGATGATTCTTTGGGAGTTCAACAATTCATGTAGAATTGCAGAATGTATATTTTGAGTTGTAGAGCTTGAAAAATGAAAAAGCAGCTCGACCAGAGGTGTGCGAAGAAGTTTGGTGTCTCAAGTGTAAAAATCAGGGGCATGATATGCATCACTACCTGTCTTCGTGAATTAAATCACACGGGGAGGGCCAATGCCCCTAAGGCAGGAAGCTCCAGCAGGACCAAGTGCGGGGCCCATGCTATGGTGTGCTGTTTGTCAAGTAGCCATAAAACATGTAACATGAAATTGTCATTTGCTGCAAAAGTTTGTACAGACACCCTAACAATTGTTCTACGATTTCTGCAAATTGGTGGGCCATGATGATTGCCATTGTCAGAGGTATGAATTAATGATGGAGAGAACACCTACGTATCGAATGCAAGCAGAAACTTGGCCTCCAGATTAGGGTGCTGGGAGAAAGTGTGGAGGATATTAGGGGCACAGATGAGGTCAAGGAGGAGGAGGACCTAGTAGGGGTCAAGGGCAGGTGATCTGTTACAATTGTGGAATGCTAGGACACTACGCGTGGGAGTGTATGAATCATACATGCCCATCATGTCAATACTGCACTCAGTTTTACCACACCATTAAAGAATGTCTAGTGCTGATGGCCAAGATGCAAGAGAAGAAGGCGTAGCCTCAACATCTTACCCAAAACTTACAGATGATGAGGGCCAAGCCCTGTGAAGAGGACCCGAATGTGAATATTGTACTGCGAAGTGGGATCACGATTGATGACGATAAGGGAAAGTAGCCTGAAGAAGGTGGATGGGTCTGCAAGGCTCCAAAAAAGGAGGTTGGATTTTATCTGGAGCATGCAAAGGAAACATTCATGGAAGCAAAGAAAAGCTTTGCTGAGGCCTCTACCCGAGGAAGTAAAAAAAAATGCCTGTAGAGGTTGACCCCTCTGTGATTACCACCTTCTTGGAGACTTGTATGAAAATATTGTGCAATAGCAAGGCTGTGAAAGGGCTATAGGAGTTGATAAACAAATGTGCCAGTAAGGATAATACTTCTGATGGACCCCGCGTAGTTAGAAATATCGGTAAGCATAAGACAAGAACAAGGCGTGAGATGAGGCTTACCATACAAATAGGAGACCATGAGATGGACTAGGTTATTTTGGATTTTGGGTTTGACGTGAATGTATTACCTAAACAAACCGGGGAGAGAATGGGGAGACTTGCGCTGCAGTGGTCTCCGATTCAACTGAGGATGGCGAACCAACATAAGATTATCCCTATGGGACAATTGTAGGGAGTTACTATAGATATAGAAGGTGGGAGCGTGCTAGCTGATTCTGAAGTAATAGAAATTGTTGGTGGTAGAAATCCATAGCCCCCGCTCCTGGGAATTGATTGGGATATCGACATGAATGGGGTCATCAATTTGAAGAAGCGGACAATATCATTTGAAAGGAAATCACTCCACGTTGTAGTACCATTGGACCCTACAGAAGGACCGTGCTATACTAAATCGGTCCGTGACTATGAGGAGAGTGATGATGATTTGGATCAGATCTATAAAAATACAGTGTGAGACTAAGACTGGTTTAATCTGACAACTGATGGACAGATTGCATGGGGTCGCGAAAGTTCCTGTACCTTGGATTCAGACAAAGAGTTAGAACATTGGCAAAACAGGCTACATGAAGTGTCCACACTACGTTGCAACATGATGACCAAATCGCCGCGTTGTGTGTCGTCTAAGGTAAGAAATTTACCTTATTACGATGGGTTAACTGACGTAGATGAATTTTTGGATGCTTTTGAAAGAGAAGTTCTAGAGGATCACTGCTTTCAGGCGTTGAACGGGACGCTGTGCGCTATGCCCTCTCAGTGGTGGGGTATGCACAAAGATAGATTTGATGAGTGGCATGATTATAGAAAGATGATGAGAACGTGATTTGGTCATCATAAAGTACAGATAACTGAGAAATATGATGGGAGGAATGATCTGGCGATCATTTGGCCAAATAGACTAAGGTATATGGAACGGGTCCATTTATTTTTTCACACTCTGGATATAATCCCTATGAATTGGTATTTGGAAACAGATATTTGCCACAACATCACAGAGTGGGATGTCTCAAGAGAAGGGTTCGTGAGGAAATTAAACTTTGAAGACGGGTTCGAAAGCATTGATGAGGCATTGCAGGAGGTTGAGGCAATGATCTTCTGAATCCCATAAGATCCTTTGGAATTGATTCAACCAGATTGGAGCACCCAGCTGTGCCATGCGCTGGAATGCTATAATATGACTATTGAAGTGGAGGATGATGATCCAAGGAATATCAATATCCCAGAGGTAGAAGGCCACCGTGAGGTTGAGGGACCACAGATAGAGAATCCAAGCATCATTGAGCCATTGAAAACTAGGCAAGTAAACATTGGCACAGAGGAAGAGATGAATTTTGCGAAGATTGGGGATTAATGAGATGATGCTACAGTAGATAAAGTCGCTAAGTTTCTTCGTGAATATCAGGATTTATTCCCTACAAAATTTTTGGACTTGACAGGCATCATAGGTGATTTGGGAATGATGAAGATAACTCTAAAACCAGATGCGAAGCCTATTAAGCAGAGGCCATATCACCTTAATCCTAAATACAAGGAAAAGTTCTGCTTGGAGCTGGACAAGTTGCTTGAAGTAGGTATTATTGAACTAGTGGAGGAATTTGATTGGGTGAGACCAATGGTAGTTCAGGTAAAGAAGTAGAAGGATGAAATAAGGATTTACGTAGATCTAAGAAAGCTTAATGATGCCTGTGTCCATGATCCTTTATCGACACCGTATACTCACGAGGTCCTGGACAATGTTGGAGGATAGGAGGCCTATTCGTTTACTGATGGGTTCTCTGGATACCATCAGATCAGGATCGCGCCAGAAGACATGACTAAAACAACCTTCACGATGAAATAGGGTTGTTTTCAATATATGGTGGTGCCCTCTCAACTCAAGAATGCACCGAGAGTATTCTCTCGCATAGTAATCACTGCGTTCAAAGAGTTTATTCACAAATTTTTGGAGGTCTATTTTGATGACTGGACAATGTTTTGGCTAGTCAAGCACATGTAGACAGTCTGCGCTTAATGTTGGATACTTGCCGAAGGTATCAGATTGTGCAGAACCTGAAGAAGTGCTTGTTTTGTGTCCCATTTGGGATTTTGCTGGGTCATGTGGTATATAAGCAAGGATTCATGGTGGACCCTACCAAGATTGCGGTAATAATCAATTTGGAAGCCCTATGGAGCGTTAAACAGCTGCGCGCAATGCTGGGCCATACAGGGTATTATTGAAAGTTCATCAAGGCTTATGCTCAGATTACCGTGCCCATGGAAAAGTTGCTAAAGAAGGATGCCTTGAAGAAGAAAATGGTTACCACGTTGATCTTGGTCTTCCCAGACTAGAAGAAATAATTCCATGTGCACGTTGATGCCTCGTGTATTGTGTTGGGAGCAGTGTTGACACATGCTGGCGAAGGAGAACTAGATCACCCTATAGCATTTGTAAGCAGAAAATTGTCAAAGGCTGAGAAGAATTACTCCACAACAGAGTGCAAAGGATTGGCTACGATGTATGCACTCCAAAAGTTCAGGAACTATCTATTGGGCCGACATTTCAAGATGTACACATAACATTCTACATTGAAGTATCTAGTCAATAAGCCCTTGTTGGTGGGGAAATATGTAGATGGCTGCTGCTATTTCAAGAATATGATTTTGAGGTAATTGTGAAACCAGGAAGGCTGAATGCAGGACTGACCATCTGTCGCACATTGAAATGAGAGAGGAGCCTACTAATTTGGAGGAAGGGTTGCCCTATGTGAAGCTCTTCGCAGTGCACATAGTGGATAACCACTTTGCGGATATTATCAACTTTCCAACTATAGGGACAACTCCAGAAGGATACACCAGCCAACAGACATAAGAGTTGGTAGTGTGCGCGGTATATTTCTCTGTAATTGCAAGTCATTTGTATAAGATGGGATTAGACGAGATACTTTGACGATATGTGCTCAATTTTGAATGAATTAGTGTCCTCATTAAAGCTAATGGGAGGACATTATGCAGGGAAAGCAATAGTGCAAAATATTTTGCGCGCTGGGTTGTGGTGGCCGACACTGCATAAAGATTCTAAAGCATATTGTAAGGCATGCAATGCATGTCAGAGGACGAGTAGGCTGTTGTGGAGGGATGAGCTGCCACTGAATCCACAGATGTCATTGCATCCATTTTAGAAATGCGCAATTGATTTTGACCGATCCAACCCCCAGGTAAGAAAATATGTGCGCGCTACATCATCACAGCGACAAAATATTTCACTAGATGGGCGGATGCATAGCCTGTGAAGGGTTGTACAGGGGAAACAACATCAAAGTGTTTGTTTGAATATGTGTTGACCAAGTTCGGTTACCTGAAGATATTGATGAGCGACCATGGTACACATTTTCTCAATAAAATGATCAGTGCACTGGCAAAAGTGTTCCAGGTTTACCATCAGAAAAGTACACCATATCATCCTCAGGCTAATGGAACAGTTGAGGCTTTCAATAAGATATTGGAGAATGCACTGATGAAGGTTTGCAATGTGCAGAAGAATGATTGGGACATGCACGTACAAGTGGTGTTATGGCATACAAAACTTCTTGCAAAATTTTAACAGGTCAGATGCCTTTCCGATTGGTTTATGGTGTATAGGTTGTAATGTCGATGGAATATATTCTGCCGAGTCTACGCATAGCGGATTTCACAAGAATGGTGGATCATGGAGCCTTAGAAGAACAACTTGTGCAACTAATGGAGCTCGAAGAAGATATGCTTTTGGGTAGATTCCATCAGCAGGTTTGGAAGGAACATGAAAAAGCTTGGCATGATCGGCACATCAAACTATGCACCTTAAGGTAAATGACTTGGTTTTATTCTATGATAGCAAGTTCGATAAGTTTCCAGGAAAGTTTTTGATGCAATGGCTGGGGCCATATGTTGTTAAAGAGCAATTCATCTCACAAAGTTGAATGGAGAGCCATTTTCGAGAAGGGTAAATGGAAGCCAGTTGAAGCCATACACACAGGATCTGGATCAATTACTACACGATGGAAGGACAGTATTAGTGCTCCAGGCAACTGCAAGGGAGTGTGGGACTATAAAATACATTTCCCAGTTGGTGGAACTATGTGACAGAGGGGCTGCGCGGAAAAGGGTGGTGTCATAGTATCAGAAGGCACACAAAGGGAGATGCGCTATGAGGGGAGACACCTCACAACATATCCAAAAAATGATCGTTACAATCACTGTTCATGATTTCACAGCCAGGAGATGGTTAAGAGGAGTGGGGGGGTGGCATTTAAGGCTGAAATATTTGAAGATCTGCTGCCAAATTAGCGTTTATGGATGAATTTTTGGGGGAATAGTCGGATTTGAATTCAAATTCGCCTATAAATTATGCGTGGCTGTTCAAAAAAGAACACTTTGCATCCTTAGAATCTTTGAGCTGTGCTGTCGGTCATTTATGAATCCTCGGGTTTTCGCAGATTTAGTAGCAAGCTCTGTGTTTGATACGTTACCTAAGGATACCCAACAGTTTATTCTCAGCATTATGTTTGGACTAGGTGAGAGGAACTATTGCCTCCGAAGGAGCGGCTCCAGAAGTTGTCAACATAGAGGCTTCGAATCCTGTGCCTACGGTGCCGAGTTCGCTTAGGCCGAAGCCTACACCAGTGCATGAAAATCCCAAGCCCAAGAAAGACAAGAAGGAGATACCAATGCCAGTGTGCAAGTTGCCTAGGAAGCACTTTTCTACCCAGGCCCAGAAGAAATATAAACAACCGACGAAGGATAAGGAGAAAGTTGTTGATTTGGAGGTCGAAGAAGGAACAGAGGATATAGATGCCGAGGACATGGAACCCATCTCCAAATTGCTAGATTACATCCTCCATGTAAGGGAAAGGTGAAGGTCACTAAGGACCTAGATGTGGGGAAATTCCTCATAAATATGCCCTTGCTATCAAAAGGAATCACCTTTGAAGTCCTGCGCCTAATGCAGATTCCCCATTTAAAAATGGAAGATTGGGATTTGGCAGACCATGAGAGGTTCCCCCACCTCACGATGAAGAACTACATGAAGTGGGTGTACTATAAAGAATTTGGTGTCATTGCGTTGGAGCCAGTCAAGTGGATTCGCGAAGTGAATCAGTCGGGCCTGCTAAACTTGCTATGGGTGCCCCACTACCATCGCTTCAACATCAATAACATCATTCTCAAGCAATTGCTGACCCTGGTACATGATGGATGCTTGTGGATGAGTGCACCGATCTCAATCAAAGACATGTTGATCCATTGGATCACGCTCCTGCCACATTTGTGCTTGAATCTGACCAAGGAGTTTGGGGGAAAAACCAGTGAGCGCGACTTGGCAGAAAGGATGAAGGAGAAGTTAAAGCTAGTTAAGAAGCCACGCGAGTACTCCATCACATCTATCACCGACCCTGCGGTGAAAATTTCCATGTAGATCCTCGTTGGTAAGGTCATGAGGAAATGCCACGCAGACAAGGTTCTGGTGCCAGTAATCTCATTAGCTGCACAGTGCATGAAAGGCGTGTAGTTTAACTAGTCGCACTACCTTTGTAGCGAGTTCCTTGCGAATTATCACGAGGCTTAGGATGAGAGAAAAACCTTCCACTACGCGTGGTTGTTTCTCTCCATCATCCTAATAGCTTGGGAGTTGTTGGAGAACAACCAGTTTTTTCCTGTGGAGAAAGGATTGTCAGCGGCTGCATAATTTGCCTCCCTTTGGGCCACAAAGGACCCCGTGCGAGTCACGGAGACAAAATTTTTATGGGTGTTGATGGAGGCAAGCCTTCACATGACCATCAAACACAAGCCATGATTGTCCCCGATAGTGTTTGAGCATCTATCCGAGTATGCAGAGTTTAAGGTAGACTTCCACCGCGTATATATCAGGGCGCGGAAGGATCTGCAGCAAAAGTGGTTTGATCTGCCTTATCTTATCACAGACGATGCCATTCAGGAGGTTATCAAATGCTAGCTAGTAGATTGGCATTCTCCATCCAATATGGTTGCAAGCACTAGCAAAGGTGCAGGGAGTTCCACGGAGAAAAATAAGAAGGAGGCAACAAAGTGAGTGGTCCAGTAGTTGGTTGAGAAGCGAAGGAAGGAGGTCGAAGAGAAGGCTCGGCTGGAAAAGGACCGTGCTGCAAAGAAACAGGACGAACAGGAACAACGTGACTCTGAGAGGAGCAATAAATCCACCTCACCCCAAACCGAGGAAGAGGAGCAGTTAGACCAAGGAGGTGGCAGAGATGAAGAACATAGCACTCCATTATGGGTGAAGAGGTACAAGGGACAACAAAAGGAAGGGCTTTGGAAGAATTTGAAAGCAACAAAGCCACCGCTGGATCCCATCATGCTCATAGAAGGTGATCTCGACAAGATCAAAGATAAAGTGGGCGATACCATAGCGGAACTGTTGCAACAGTTCAAAAAAAAGCACCTGTAGTCCCTAGGCACTCTTTAGAAGGATCTATGTGAGCTACAGAACTATACCAACAGGATCCAGGTGGGCACATGGTAGGTGAGTGCTGCACAAATGAGTCTAGCACCAGGGACCAGTCAGGCTGCCAAGATGGTCACATCAGTGGATCTCTGAGTAGTCGTGCTACTAGAAGGGTCCTTGAGCACGGAAATAGTCGATTACAAGGTTAGCGTGAGTAATCTTAAGAAAATTGGCCTCAACCTCGCAACACTCCCCAATGAGTATCTTCACACATTGCAAGCAAGTGCGACAGCGGAGTTATGAGCACGAGAGCTGGGCACACTCATCCTCATAAGAGAATATCGGGTGAACAACGAGAAAATGTATTCCAAAAAGACGAAGGCCCTGAGGGCAAAAGAGATGATCTAGGCATAGAGCGCCCATCTGGCGGCCGCGGCGGCAGAAGCATGCAGGACAATGCCAAAGTTGCACATACTCGAGGAGGCGTCGCTTGAGGCCAACATCAAGAAACTTGCAACGCGTATTTGTGACACTGAGATAGAGGTGGCCCAAGTTCACTTCAAGCTCAAACTGAAAATCATAGAACTAGAGCTTAGTTCATAGCCTTCGACCCCGCTAGAAGTTATGGAACAACGCGAAGCAGCTGTTAAGGATGGAATAAATAATGTTAATGCCATAGTGGTGGACTGCACAATATTGTTTGAGCAGGCCCTAGAAGTAGTGACAACCTTGCAGGAAGATACCAACCTGCAGAGATTAAAGACAGAGACCCGCGAGCTTCAACAGTAGTATGACGAAGTGCGAGCGACGATGCACACAGTGGCTACAATGCAACGCCTCGCCAATTTGCAGGAGGGGAAGCAACTCCTTACAGAAGTGGAAGTCACGCAGAAAAAAGAGGCAGTCCTCAAGGTGCGGTTGGATCCTTGGTTGGAAGAAGCCTACCAAGTATCCGCCAACATATAGGAAAAGTTGGAGAACCTGCAACTTACACAACAGAAGATTAAGCAAGGTAGTGAAGGACTAGCCACAGAACAACTGGTCAAATAGGTGAAGCATGTAGCCATGCAGAGCGTGACTAAATTAGCAGTGGTGCAAGTGGAGCTGGGGGATCTTCGCAGCAGGATCTCCGTGCTAGCTGAGTGACTTGAGGGCGAATCATGATATTTGTGTTGGGGGCCTATTAGGATGGGGTCCCCTAGGTCCGTGTTGGGGAAAAAGCCCATGTTTTGGGGCAAAATCCCAAGTTTTGATGTAAAAAGACGTAAAGTCTCCACAAATTGTGGTTGCAGAGTGTGTAGTTAGCTAAAGAATAGAAAAGGGTTTTACCCTTTATGTAAGTTGAGTCAGCTTTTGAAGAATAAATAGGAGTGTCTTAGGGATGTATAAGGAAGGAATGGAAGTTGTCTATGGGTACAATGAAAAGAGTCTAGAGAGTTAGCACAGGAGAGTAAGAAGGAAGGTTATGCAGTTGAGTGCGTAGAAGCCTAAAATAGTGTCCACAGTGGAGTGCACGGACCCCTGTAGCTGAGTGCGCAGGGAAGTTTTGAGTCTGTAAGCTTAACTGAATATCAATAAAGAATATTGTTGCAGAAATTCCTATGTTTTATCTATTAATTTCTGTTATGTATGAATGTGCTTTATTCTGTGATGAATAATGGGTTTATGAAGTAATGATATATTGATGTGCGACTCTACTTGATCTACATTGTTATCTGAACGCAATTAATGTTAAGTGATTATGCGAAGATTATAACACTTTCTGTTAAAGTTATCAAATAGTTAAGTAGATCTGAGAAAATAATGGTTTAAGGGTAATCTAAAGCGTGCGTAAGTAGCTAATTCACTTGTTCAGAGTCCGCAAAAGCTAGTCATAGACCTTCGCAGAGGTCTAGAGGCTAATCAGAGGAAGTTACAGCACTAGGCCACTGGGGCACAGAGGTCTGCGCAAAGGCAGATCTAGGTCGCCAAAAGGACATCACATTGATCTTTGGGTGCAGAAACTTGGTTCCAACATCCCCCCATACTGCTTCAGGTGAGACTTCAGCCCGTGCACCGTGGATTGATGCCAAAAGGGCCAGTAGTGTAGGGATTTGTTTGGTGCAACTAACTCTGAACCTGGGTTAGGACCCCCTAAGCCAACATCCAAGTTGGAGGACAATCGAAGGACACGTGCAATATGGTATATCATCTAAGAGAAAGTGGAATTCCTTGCTTTTTTGTTAGTTTGTTAGTGTCAGTATTTGCATACTTCCATCAACGATCAAATTTGCTCTTTGCATTTTCATTTTAGGGGTCCCATACTGAAATTTTTACGTCATTTCATTAGGTCATGTCAAACTGATCCACTGATGGTTGTCTTCTCTTCAGAAAATATAATTTCTCCCTCATAAAGTATACTTGCTGACCCATCTTTAGGTTGTCTTCAGTCATGGTTTCATGGTCAAAATGCAATCATGTTTTCATTAGGTCATAGGGCATGTTTTCATTAGGTCTTAGGGTTTCATTTCCAAGGTCAAGGGCATGATTTAAAGGTGTAAATAAAAGGAAGCAAGGGTATGAGGATGATAAATAAATCAAGAATGATGGCTAGTAAGTCATAGTCACTATATAATTATCTTTTTAACTAATGTAATTTTCACCTCAAAAAACATGTTTTTGAGGTGAAAATAGAGTATTTTGAGTTAATTTATATTTCTTATGTAATTTTAAGTCACTTTATGTAATAAATGATCTCGGCTGCACCAATGCATCTCTCCTTGCTACAAGACAAAGAAACACTACAAAAATTAGTTCAAATTGAGCATCATCCACCTGAAAAGGAACAAAGAAGAAAAGGCATTAAAAACAGAGATTTGAAAAAGGTCAAGAAACATTAGAAAGTGGGTTTTTCTAGTGAAAAATCAAAATCTACTCCTATATAAGGTGTCACATTTCATTTTCAAGTTCATCATTCTCATTTGGCAAAGAAGGAGTCAAAAAGTGAAGAAAAGAGGAGAAGTTGAGTGAGTTTTGGGCCAAGGAGAAGTGGTGCTACGCTTCTGGAGTTTGGTGCTGTGTGTTTCAGGCAGTGGAGGTGGTGCTGCGCATTCAGGGGGTGGCACTGCGTGTACAAGCTAAGCACTGTGCATAGGGAATTTCCGGCAGTGTAAATTAACACTGCGTTGTGTGTTCAGGAGGGTGTTGTGCGCCTGTGGTAGGCGTTGCGCATTGAGCAACAAGGACCAAAAAAGCCTCCAGCTTCATAAAAACTTCCAAGATCACCCTCTCATCCCTCAAACAAGTAAGTGCCCTCACTATACCTTATCATTGATTTGCAATTGAAGTGTTTGAAGGTAATTTACTTTGGCAAATGTGAAACCCTAGATTATCCCTCAATTACACCCTAGAAACCCTAATCCTCATTTTTTCTCCCACCATCTATTAATAAAGCCCTGAAACTCTCCCTTATATCACTCCATAACATTCTATACCCCCTCATCCTTCATCCCACAAGATATACCTCAAAAAAGGACCCAAGCCTCTATCCCTCATTTTCATGATTCATACCCTCCCCTTCATTTTCTAGCCCACCACATACCTCACAAGGTCATCTCCCATTCCCTTACTCCTAAATCACTCTTTCTCACTCCCTTCATCCCTTTCCTATGAGTGCATAGCCTCAAAATTTAAAAACATGGACAGAGAAGACAAGGACTATTAGGAGGAAGAAAACACTAGCAGTGACAGTTTGACAGATAAACCTTGGCATCAGAGAAAAACACACAAGGGAGGCAGAATTATCAGGGAAGAGCCATCAAACCTCAGAGAATTGCAGGCCTCTCAGTTGGCTGTCACTTGTTTTAGACATATAGGGTGCTATGAGTTCTGTGAGCAGGTAGAGAGAGTTCAACACCACCCTGAGCTCACCAGGATTTTTGTAGCCAATCTTTGGGACAACAAGGTGACTCTTGCTGGGGTGACATTTACAGTTTCACCTTCCACTATTGCAGATGCAACTAGGATTTCGAATGTAGGGGAGAAGTGGTACAAGAAACAGGACCTGGATGAACACTATTATGAACCTTATAACAAACCCAGGTACATAAATGAGGTAAAATGATTTTTCATTTCAGATTTCTTGAAGACAAGTATGCCCCCATGATGAAAATCATCATGAAATATTTCAGTTGTGAGGGAAGATTTTCGACACTGTACACCTATCACATTAGGCTTCTCATGCATTTTACCAGGGTGAGGATGTTAAACTTCCCTTATTTCTTGTTCAGGAATATTGAGAAGATGGCCCACTTTGTGTAGAAAAAGCCACACCCTTAGCAAATGAGTAGTCTTTATCATTATTTCCTGATCAAGATGATTTTGCTTCATCATCTTAGCCTCCTCAACATCTGTTGGGAGACATTCATTGCTTATAACATCTTAAGGGGTCCTCAAATTCCTCCACCAGTGTCTCAAGAATTAGGAGGACCTTCTAGCAGTGCTCGGGTGAAGACAGATGAGAAGGCCAAAGAGACTAGAGCTACTGAGGTGCCCGGGACCTACATGACATATCAGAGGGGCACAAGGAGATTGTTTGCAGCTGATAGGCAAGTGTTTGCTCCACAGGATGTGGAAGGGACCTTGCCTTCTTCATCAAATCATAGGCAAATGCTTACTCCACAGGATGTGGAAGGGGTTTTGCCTTCTTCATCAACACAGCAGGAACAGGTGCAACATCTGCATAAAGGGAAAGAAAAGATGTCAGATGAAAATTTTGATGATGAGGAGGAAGAAAGAGACTTTGATTTGACAGAGCACGATGAGCCGGAGCAACATTATACTCATCATGGCATAGAAACAATTGACCTAGAGGCTCAAGAGGAAGAAACAATAAAGGACATCATGATACAGGAAAAGGAGGCTTAAGTCCAAGCATTGATGGACAATTTGGAGAGATCCAAGTATGTCATCACATATCTGGAAGAAGAGAACAAGCAGTTGAGTGACAAGTAGGTCCTCATGGAGCTGGAACTTCTCAAGATAAAACGACAAGGTGACAAGGGTGAATCAACTAAGCAAAAGGAAGAGGCACCGGTCGCTTTGACTCCTATTGAGAAGGAAATTGAGGATGATAGAGAGATTTGGCTTAAAATATTCAATTTGCACCTAGCGAAGCTATTACAGAAGACAAACAGGGACAACCAGATGATCAGGCACATGGCCTACCACTACAGGACCCAAAACAAAATTTGCAACATGAGGGTCAAACAGATGAAAGTTAGGTTAAGGCGGGCTCTAAAGGGAAAAAAAGAGGAGGATAGGCTTAAGTTGCTTGCTGAAGCTTCCTTGGCTCATCAAGATTCTTGATGATGGTGCTGCTCACCAATTTTGGTTAGGTTTGGAGGAGATTTTGTTTTTTGCAAATTTTGGAAATTGCTCAAATAGAAAATCTCGCTCAACGCACAGGGCCACCGGCACTGCGCTTTTCCTAGGGGCACCCAATGGACAAATGGCTTGAATTTTTGGATTCAGAGCGATGAGTACATGCACCCTATGGATTTTCTAAGTTTTTGGGGCAGAACTAATCCACCAAAAAGCCAAAAAACACCCTAAAAATGACCGTTCTGCCACTTTTTGGACACATAGAAGCAGCCTTGGGAGAATCAACTTTTGGGGGGTCAAATGATCTTAAAATGAAGAAATTCTAGGTGTTTTGGAAATTATACTTGAAGCACTTTACAATGAGATATCATGAGTTCAATTTGGATGCCAGGAAGGCCTCCAAAAGGGACCTGAAAGTGGCACTGTGCATAGGACAAATTTTGCACAGGTTGACTATTTTTCTATGTTTTGACTGTGTTCATGGATTTTATATCATGGAGGATGTTTTACTGATGTAAATGATGACTTGGCTTGTAAATATGATGGATAATAGTAATAGAAGGTAGATTCATTATATTAAAAGTCAATTTGAGCACAAATTAATCAATTTTATCACTTTTAGAGGCAAGTTGTTAGGATGCCTATATTCTAGTTTCTTGTTCAGTGTTGGTTAGATTAGCTCCTCATCTTAGGGATTTGACCCCTGAGGATGGGTAGAGGTTAATAAAAAATGCAACTATTTCCTTGGTGTTATAGACATTTTTGTGCCCTACAACTCCAAGCATGAAATGTCCATAAACCAAGGGCTCCTAAGTCCCTAAAAGTGTTGTTCTAACCCCTAAAGGAACAAGGTCAACAAATTATAGCTTCTCCCAGAAGTTCTCCACCAGAAACTGCTCAGAATTGGTCAAAACAGGATCATTGCAGCTGCTCCACTGGCTAGGTGCGTTGCATCTCACCCAAATGCACTGTGAGGGTGCGTTGCATTTCAAAACTCCCTTCTGTGGGGTGCGATGGACGAGAAATGACAAATGGCAGTGTCATTCCGTGAGGTGGAGAGGCAATGGAAGCTTCCAGAATCTTCTCCTGTGACACTTGCCTCACTGAATTCGACCAAGGATGAGTAAGAGGCCCTCAGTCTCCAAGTGGAAGCAAGAACTGATAGAGAGAAGACACTAATCAAATCACAAGCTGACTCATCCCCCTTACAGATATCTATATATGGATCCCTCATCCTAGAGATCCTGAGGTTGGAATTTTGCATATTGTAAGGAATTGCTGTTGGTTTCTAGAGACAAACATCAGATTGTTGGGTGATCTATGCTTTGTTTGAGGTGAAGGGGGGCTTCTTTGCTGGGAGGTTGATGCTGGGTCAGAACCACTGGTTGTAACTCCTCTTGGATCTTTTCTTATTTATCAATAAAAGCTATTTGAGTTCTCCTCCATGCTTTTGTATCATTGATGCTTGTTACATTTGTATGGTCAATTTAAATCTGATCCTAAGTTGTTTATGAATATAGATCCATGTCTTTGTATAGTGCTATGCTTCTGTGATCTTGCAGGTACTTTGTGAAGCTGGGCGTGCTAGGAAGCAGGTAGCTGGAGACTATCAAAGAAGAGAGGGGTCGGATCAAAGGATTAGCGCAAGACACAGGTTGGTTCTTTCTATTCCTCTCTATCTATAATTCATAAAGGAAATACAAAAGTAGCTTTTCTCTGTTTGTTTCTAAGGTAGCTGTCACACCTTAATGGGATAGAGCAGTTCTAAATAGACACTTTTCCCTGTAACAAAATGGCGACTCCACTGGGGAGATAATTAGTTTGTTTGTTTATCATTCTTTGTTGTTTGTTTCATAAACTTATAAGTAGCATTCGAACTGCATTTGCCATAACAAATGCAAAGTAGATAACTACTGCTTCAATCCATTCACTGGATCTGTTTATGATTTAAACAACTAATTCACAAACTATCTGATTGCCCTTGTGATAGCTCTTAGATCCTCCTTAGATCTACCCCTGATTGTTGCATTACTGATTGCTTTTTACTCGGCCAAAAACCAAGGACTGAACTGCAAACTGTGACCCAGAACCCGGACAGAGTCTCGTTTCTCGCCCAGCGCAGGTACTGTTCAGAGATTTTGAATTTCAGCGCACTTCCCGAAGGGACAACCTGCACTGCATTTTAGATTCTCTGTGTTACAGGTGCACTGATCAGACTAGCTCTGTGCAGTTGTGGTTCCTGTGCTTCATTCTTTCCAGTTCTATCCCTGAATTTCGCTGCCTGTGATCAGTATATGTCTGTTTGAAACCCCTTTTCCTTGCTGTTATTCCGCCTCCTTTGTACAAAAGAACTGTAGATGTTTTTGTGTGTTTGTTGAGTCGTTTACAGCTTTCCTTTGCAAAAGTAGCATAGTCGTACTGTCGTCCTTTGATTTGAATCTGTCGCAAGTGTCGATTTCGATCATAGGAGAAAGTTTGATTGTTGTTGATGGTTGATTATCCTGTTACTGTTGCCTTTGGTTTGAATTTGTAATTTTCTAGTGTCAAGAACGAGTGTTCATTTCAAAATTGTAAGGTGTCGTAATCATCTCTATTTTTGATTTCGAAAAGAAGCTTGTTTATGTTTGTCGCTTGAAAAGAAATTCAGATTTGTACATCAACTTTCTTTTTAGCATCAATACTAAGAAAGTCAAAAACAAATACATGCATGTGCATTTGCATATAGACAGTCTGTTTGGCTTGATTTAGGAAAGTGCATTTACAGTGTGCTCTTTGCTCTTTGTGAAAAGATTCTGTCTTTCTTTTCCCTAGTAGCTAGGATTTTCATTGCACAAAAGATATAAAAAGTTTGTTTATCATCTTTAGATTGCATTTTAGGAATTACATCTACATCTCATGGTGAACCCGAAAGGCAAACTTCATAAGCAAGATCAACTTAAAATAAATTCAATGAATCTAACAACGCTTTGGAACTTAACGCACAACATTTAGAGGTCTAGGCTAGAGACGTATTCCGGCGTCGTAAAGCCTGGTAACTGTTGTTCTCACTGATGGTTGGGTGATTCCTCCACTTTGAGACGATAAATGCCAGTATGGACTTGTGCTCCCACGTACCGTCGAGTATATTTTGGGAGACCCCTATAGGCTTAAATCCTTTATCCATAGGAAGCCGTGTCTGCCGCCCTATCGATCGCAATGCACTGAACACAGCATTCGGGAAGATTGACTGCCGTACCGTAAAAAGTATTTTGCAGTTTTGCGATTGGTTTGGTACTCCCCCTACCTAGACTTCCAGAGTAGTCCCTTTCGTTCCTTTTCAAACTCCTTAACGGAAAAGGTCCATCTGAGCACTTGTCACTTCAGGCTCATTAAAAATCGAAGGAGACTAGAGTCATCTTTTGTTTTTTCTCGACTCTTAAAAACTGAAAAAACAAGTTGTGTCAAAGCGTCTAAAATTCATTTAATTCGGAAACATACTTCCCCTTTATTTTAGTTGATCGAGTAATCCGCAATCGTGGAAGAAAGTCAATTGAAACCCCGTCGTTCGCAGAGGCTTACGACAACCGTCTTTGTCTCCGGAATCGAAGCCAGTACGGACAAAGCGAACTCGTTTAACCAGTTCCAATTCTCCTATTAAAGTTAGAACAAGTGTTCCAACGACATCAGAGACTCAGGTTACTCCAAACATTTCTGGAACCCCTGCCTCTACAGAAGAAGTTCAGCAGCCACAAAAGGACAGTGATACTGATCCTAGTCTGAGAGTAAACACTTGTGTTACCGAACCAGTTCCATCTACAACCGGTTCGAAGAGTCTTGCTCTTCAAACATCTGTCGCTACCGATTTCACACCTTCTTCGGCACCAGAAATATTTTACGGACCTGATGGTCTTCCCCTTCCACCTGGTCTGATTGCCATAGAAGAAATTGTAGAAGATCCTCAAACAAGTACTCCAACGCAATTTGGAGTCGGGATCACTCTATACCCTTCTTCGTCAGAAGTTAGTCTACCACCAGCGGAAGCTCCTGTAGAATCGCTAGGTAATCTTTTGGATAGACTACAAATGTCTGAACAACCGTCAACATCTAGGACTGTGTCGTCTGACACAGCGATGACAGAACTCCCTGCTATCACTCCGACAATGTTCGCCGGTATACCATCTGTCCCGACTAGCTCTCAGCCGCTAGAAGGAGCCCACTCAGGGGCTATTTCGACAGTATGGTCCGTTCCTGTTTGTTCATCCGGAATAATATCTGGAAACTCTTATGTTGAGTCTCAACAAATTGATCCATTTGGAGGTCAATTTGGGTAGTCCGGCCTCCAAGGGCAAACAATTCCCTTGAGTTCTGGATTACCTCCGTATGGGGGGTAGTATACCCTTTCATTATCCCCTCCGGGAGGATATCCATACGGAAGTTCACAACAACATTCATGTTATACTGGAATTACCTCAAGCGGTTGGGTACTTATACTACCTCAACAACCAAGAGTTGTATACTCAATGCAACAATGCGTACCTATGTCGAATATCCCGACTACGCCAGCTATTGTGACGGTGTCACAAGTTCAAGCGCTGCCTGTTGTATGCCAACCTCAGGTTTCTTAGGTTGTAATGCAACAGCCCCTTGACCCTGCGACTCAACCACAATCGCCGACTAGTGGAACGACACAGGTTCAGACGGGTACAATTACCCCTCATCTTGGTCAAACTGTTAGTATCGGGCAACAACACATGGCTTCACAACCATGGCTGGTGCAATACCAACAATCGAAATTCCAACAAGTATACCAAGGTTCTGAGCAACAAATCTTTGCTAACAGTGGACAGCCGTACATTCAAAACGGTCAAAACCAACCATTTTACAATGGTCATGTCCACCAACCTTACCAAACATACCAGCATCAAATGCATTATGCCGGTATGCAAAGACCAACTGCTCAGGCAATCCCATCTTATCCTGGGTATGCTTCACCTAACCTGAATCAGCAGTTACCCTTTGTGGCAACTCTAGAGTTACCTGATTTAAACTGGTTAACAAACAGTCCAATTGCTTACGCTCCTTGGTGGCCAACGATTCCACATAAACTTCCATCAGATATTCCTAAATTTAATGGAAATCCGGGTGAAGATCCATTGAATCACGTGATGACCTTTCATCTATGGTGTTCATCAAACACCCTAAATGATGATTCGATAAGACTTCGCCTCTTTCAGAGGACGTTAACGGGTCCGGCGGCAAAATGGTACATCGAATTGCCTAGAGCTTCGTTCGATAACTTCAGTACCTTAGCCACAACCTTTTTAACCCATTTTCAGTTACCAATAAGGTACGAAACGGGAACATAACTTCTTACCAATTTCAAATAGACGACGGCCACTCACATATCTGATCATATACATGAATGGCGACGTCATCGTAGAATGGTAAAAACGTATGTCCCCGATCAGCTTTTAGCTGAATGGTTTATCAAGTCATTACTACCTTCCATCACGGAAGATGTGGCAAAGGGGGGAGTCGTCACCGAAGAGCAAGTTATTGCTCGTGTGAAATATTTGGACTTGATTTACACTCAGTCTGGCACGCTCTACGATAAAATACCTGACGCACTCAGACCGGAATTTTCGGTCCCCCCTCCTCCTAAATCGAACAATGACTCTCATGCCAGCGATGGCGTGATTGGCGCGACAAACACGAAATCGACAAAGGCTACATCTAAAAAGGCCCGTAAGATTTCTAGTCAAAATGCAAATGAGGAACTTCTTGCCTCGGAAGTAAATGCCGCGTCGACTGACAACGGCAAACAACTGAAGCAACCAGGGGGCAAGAAGAAAAAGAAAGAGAGAAAAAAGAAGCAGGATGAGTCATCTCCTGAAAAACCTTCTGCAAACCTTTCTGGGCAAAGGAAACCCCCTGCGGGGTGTCACATATGTGATGAGGATCATCGGACGAGAGATTGTCCACATAAAGCTGAAGTTAAGAAACTCTTTAAGAGTTCAAAAACCTCAGCGGTATTGACTGATCCGTTTCCAAACCCGGGAACCAAACTGGTTGCTAATCAAAATACTTCCCGATCCCAAGTGCTTATGTTGTCTATCTCAAAGTAGCAAAATGATGCTTTGACAAGGAATAAAGATTACGGGAATCCACAGCTGTCGAATAGCAAGGCTAATGAACAACCTAGTAGTTCAACAACAACTTTGACCGAAGTTGTGCCACCCATCATTCCTAAACCAATGATAAAGCCGCCAAAGGGAGTAGTACACAAATCGACATTTAATCCTCATGCCAAAGTAGCACAGAATTATAATATAGTAGAGGACCTGGCCCAATCACCGTCCGCTATGTCGACACTTGAGGTACCGCAAAATTGCCTCTCCCAAAAGCAGGATCTATTATCAGTAATAGGTGGGATTGACCCAACGGATTCCAATCTTGTATCCTTTAATCACAAAGGATATGACCCTCAATTACCAGCTCAACTAGCTTTCCTTATTCAAGTGAAAGCCCTCAACAAAACTGTTCATCGAACAATTATTGATGAGGGGGCATCTACATGTATTATGTCGATGAGTTGCTGGAAAAATTTAGGCTCACCACCCTTGTCGCGATCATCAACAATGTTAAAAGCATTTGATGGACGATCATACACTCCATACGGGATTCTAAGTAACTTGCAAGTTGAACTAGGGGGCAAAACAGTAGAAATAGATGTCGAAGTGAGCGACGGAAACCTCGATTACAACATCCTACTGGGAAGGCCCTGGATATATGCCATGGCCACAGTTGTGTCAACCTACTTCAGGAAGATTGCATTTCCCTTCCAAGGAGGAATTACAATCGTCGATCAACAAACATTTCTCCCCAACAGTTCACAAGTTACGGGAAGCATTCCAATGATCCATGGAAGCAATCATTCACTTCAAAATATTGGAGTAGGCCTCCTAAAAGACCCTGCCTTAATGGGTACTTTTGCCCTACCGCCTCAAAGTAATCTGGCGGAAGTGGCCACAGTGGAAACCTACAATATGAAATCTTCTATATCTAATGGATTCGGAAGATTCCTAAACATTTTATCAGCATGGATCATCGCCATTTTAGAAATATTGTAGCAATCAATTTTCTTGGCTTGGGGGGCAAACCCAAATCAATGTTCATCGAGTGTTTGGATAGATAGGTCTAAGGAATATGATACCTCTTCGGATCCTTGGTCGCATGTACATTCTACAGACAAAGGAATCATTCAGTCAATGATGTTAGGAGAGGCACCATGGGAGGATTACCACCATCGCTCCCATCTTCTGGATTACCACGAAGACTATTCCAGCAACCTTAATCATCAATCAGTTTTTGATTTTCTATCAAATACTGTAAATATGGTGGATTTTGAGGATGGTTCTTATCTCGTGTCAACCTCGTTAAAAAATGAAATAAGGAGTCATGAGGATAGTTCTTTTACTGTGCCAACCTCATTAAAAAATGAAACAACTCCCTTTCCAAGTTGAGAATTTCAAAGATCTCGGAGGTAAACCTTCATTCCAACCACCGAGTTGAATGCAATGAAGCTTGGGGGGCATGCACCTCAATTTTCGTTATTATGCTGGGGGCATGCAAGCTTATCATGAGCAGTGTTACTACAGGGTTCAAGCTCGTTAAAAAATAAAACCCGCATCGAGCAGTTTTAGCACATAGTTCAAGCTCGTTAAAAAATAAACATAAGACATGAGCAAATGTTTCCACCCACGTTTAAGCTCGTTAAAAGATGAACAATTCCCCGGTAAATAACCATCGTGAATGTAGTACTTCAGCCATTAAAGCCTTGGTCATGTTTGCACCGTCACCTCCACTTTTTCATTGGCCGATCATTCACCTCCATTTGATTGTTTACCCATTTTGCGGAACAGCTACGAAGAGTGATTTCACTAGCCATCCTTGTGACACTGCCATGATTGGAAAATTCCAAACCTTACCTGGAATCAGCTGCTACCCGTTTTATCACTCGTTCCTCAAAAGACGAGTCTCCTTTAAGCTCTTTTCAACTGACTCGTAAAATATGAAAACATTGCCGAGCCATTGGCCTCTCCAGCTCGTTAAAGGGACAGGAAGTGTTATCCCTCCTCTAGATTTTAATCTTTTTGGACCTGAGGGATTATTACACAAAAAGATCGAGCGCTTGTTTTGTTCGGCTCGTTAAAACTATCGAAAATTCATCCCTTCTGTATTGTTTTATACTTTTTTGGACTTAAGGGATTAGATGACAAAAAAGGAATTTTGGAGTTACCTTTACGTTCCTTTTCAGACTCTCTAAAATTGAAAAGGACCGAGTTATCTTTGTCGTTAAACTCGTTAAAAAGATTAATAGCGACAAACTTGTCTTTAGATGAGAACGAGTTTCACTATCGCTAAGCTCGTTAAAACATAGCGATGGGTTTGCCCGAAGGGCAAATTATAGAATAAGCATATGTTATCCTCCTCAAGCTTGACAAAAATAAGAGGTACTGGTCAGCAATGACTGGGGAAAAATTGGGAAGAAAACTCAAAGAAACTTTGTTGGTAGCAAGTCGCTCTTGAACATGACACTTCCGCTCCGTGTCCGAGTCGGGTTGGGTTGTTTCATTCACCGGTCACATCACCATGGTCACGCCATACCATCCACATTCGGGGTTAATGCTACCAATCCATCACATCAATGTCACCAATATGTTCAAGAGAAGTCATCCAGAGAAGTCACCTGTGTCTCACCCACTACCATACATTATACTCCATTCTTTCATGACCGCCACCGTGAACCTTATATCACCAGATCGTTTTCACCTCCATCAAAATCATTTGCTCCGTTCCGTGTCATTGATGTGGGATTCATTAAGGCCCTCCTGTGACGGATCACTTCTTGTCGACATCAGCTCATTATCCAAGAAGTTGATCTAGGAACACCCCATTCAGTACTTTGAAGCTTGCATGCCTCAATGGCAAGTTTCTCACTTCCGGCGACAAGTTTACATCAATGGCCTTTGACCGAAAGATTTTGCGTGGTGTTCGACGCCAAGTCCTTTATTCACACCACGTGAATTGTACTACAGTACCTTGAGGGTCATTATCATTATCGGTGATTCCTCTCGCGCTTGTTAATAGTTTACATCATTGACTGGTAATCAAGCGATGTCTTTCCATGTTCGACTTCAGAACATTTCTCACATGGATCGACTTGTACTTCGAGTGAAGATCAAACGAGATTGAAGACCCTGGATCTAGTTTCATCCATTCGGGCTGCGATATGTATTCAGGGAAATAAAAACATTAAATGTACTACATTGCAAGCACAGATAATCATCCTACCAAAAGGATGTTGGCTCTATCAAAATCATCAGTCTACACTCAGACGGTTGTCTGTCCTATGTACATGAAAATGAATTTATAAAGCTGAGCATGGGAATGCCCGCCTCAGCTAGATCATGAAAAAATTATGAAGATAATGTATTGTATTGTATCTTATTACAGGTCTCCTCCTAGCATTGAAAGAACTTCGGATCCTCATAATAAAGCATTTCACCCGACACCAAAAGGTTAACGACCTCATACTTTAGGGGGCAACTGTTATAGACATTTTTGTGCCCTACAACTCCAAGCATGAAATGTCCATAAACCAAGGGCTCCTAAGTCCCTAAAAGTGTTGTTATAACCCCTAAAGGAACAAGGCCAACAGATTACAGCTTCTCCCAGAAGTTCTCCACCAGAAACTGCTCAGAATTGGTCAAAACAGGATCATTGCAGCTGCTCCACTGGCTAGGTGCGTTGCATCTCACCCAAATGCACTGTGAGGGTGCGTTGCATTTCAAAACTCCCTTCTATGGGGTGCGATGGGCGAGAAATGACAAATGGCAGTGTCATTCCGCGAGGTGGAGAGGCAATGGAAGCTTCTAGAATCTTCTCCTGTGACACTTGCCTCACTGAATTTGACCAAGGATGAGTAAGAGGCCCTCAGTCTCCAAGTGGAAGCAAGAACTGACAGAGAGAAGACACTAATCAAATCACAAGTTGACTCATCCCCCTTACAAATATCTATATATGGATCCCTCATCCCAGAGATCCAGAGGCTGGAATTTTGCATATTGTAAGGAATTGCTGTTGGTTTCTAGAGACAAACATCAGATTGTTGGGTGATCTATGCTTTGTTTGAGGTGAAGAGGGGCTTCTTTGCTGGGAGGTTGATGCTGGGTCAGAACCACTGGTTGTAACTCCTCCTGGATCTTTTCTTATTTATCAATAAAAGCTATTTGAGTTCTCCTCCATGCTTTTGTATCATTGATGCTTGTTACATTTGTATGGTCAATTTAAATCTGATCCTAAGTTGTTTATGAATATAGATCCATGTCTTTGTATAGTGCTATGCTTCTGTGATCTTGCAGGTACTTTGTGAAGCTGGGCGTGCTAGGAAGCAGGTAGCTGGAGACTATCAAAGAAGAGAGGGATCGTATCAAAGGATTAGCGTAAGACACAGGTTGGTTCTTTCTATTCCTCTCTATCTATAATTCATAAAGGAAATACAAAAGTAGCTTTTCTCTGTTTGTTTCTAAGGTAGCTGTCACACCTTAGTGGGATAGAGCAGTTCTAAATAGAAACTTTTCCCTGTAACACTTGGGATCCATGTGGTATGGAGTTTAGTTTAGTTTTTTCTGTTGTGATCATATGTTAATATGTTTTGTGTACTTCATTAATCATTTCATTTCCTCTAAGTGAATGTTTTCAATTTGATAGGTAGAATTCATAACATCACTACTTTGCTTTGGGGAAATATTCACCATTATATGTTTTCTACAGTTTAGGAAGGATCTAGGGTAATCACATGCTCTTCCTAGCTTCTCACCAGTCTTAAAACACCTCACCCATCAAGCCCTAGAGTGCTAAACCTTATGCCTACCTTGCCCCATTGAACACCCTGCAATTTTGACCTAATTCCCTAGCCCTAACTGTCTGGATCCTCCTGATCCAGTAAAACCCCTTCAAAATCAAATCAAACTTTGTGCTACTACACCTAGCCTAATATCCTTTTCCTGATCCAGTCATCTTGGTTGAGATCCTTACAGAGAGAGCCCTGTCCCGACCTAGTAGGGCTAGCTACTTGGCTAAGAGTGGTTTGTGGTTACCATGGCATTGCCTTCCTTCAGCCGAAGTTCAATCTAGGTGATAACATAGTGGCAACCATACTAGGGACTCGAAAGATTAATCACCCTAGTAATATCTTTCATTTGAATTCTTAAGCTTGTGGATGATGAGTTTTAGAATTTACTAGGCTGAATTGGAAATTTGTAAAGAAATATATAAAATTTCAAAATTGAGCATACTAGCTTCACGAAAGTACACCAAATCCAATCCAGATCTAGATCCTCCAACCATTGTCAGTGATCCTCACGAAATTGGGTGGAAATCTAAGAAAGCTGCAGAGAAATTTAGTGTAGCAGAAGAAAAATCAAGTGAAGTTTTCAGTCCTTGTGTTCATTCACTCCAGGAAAGGTTAGACACTCTGCAAGATATTGAGTTTGATGTTCATTTTGAGAAAAGTCTATTTTGCAGTAAATATTTGAGTTGGATTGATCAAATAGTTGTTGATTCCTCTATATCTCTTGAATACCCCGTTGAAGATTTGTTTACACAAAGTAAATCAGGGTCACAACTTATTCATGCTCTCGATCATTTGCAAAACATTTCTTCAAACGTAGACACTTGGGTGAAAAATAGGCCATCTTTTAATTTTTGAAACAGATCCTTTACATCTACGACAACTCAAACAATTCCTTACCCACTGCTTTCATCTTTACAGATTGTTCATACTACTCCAACTGTTGTTAATTCCCCTTTGAATATACTAAATACCCCAATCCTTGCTTTAAATCCACCTCTCCCACCTCGAGTCATCGCTGCCCAGTATGCACCCCTTGTTTTACTTCAAAATCTTGGTGCCATGCCCACTAATTATCAAACCAAAATACCTTTCTTTGATGCCACTCAAACCATTACAACTCAGCAACATGTAGATAAAATGAATGATTTATTTGACCTCCATGAAGTAGAAATTGAAGATGTGACGATGAGGTTGTTTGTACAAAGCTTTGGAGGTGAAGTTTGGAAATGGTTCAGAGCCTTACCAGCAGCTTCTATCACCACTTTACCAATCCTCCATAGGTAGTTCTTGGATCAATGGGAGGTGAAGAAGAATCCACTTCATATTTTTTCCGAGTATGAGAACATCAAAAGAAATGTCGGCGAGAGTGTGCAAGACTATTGTGTGAGGTTTAATGCAGTATACAATGCTATTCCTACAAACATTAAACCACCGAAGGGATTGGCTTTGCTCAAGTTTCTGAATGGTTTCAATACTGATATGGCATATCAGTTGTGGGAACGTGACAAAACTAGAAGACATGCAAAAGAATGTTGTGAGCGTAGAAGAAAACTTGTTGGCCAAAAGAGCAAGCATGAGATCCGAGAAAAGAGTGACCATGAAAGAAGAAGCATCTACTTCAGATGAAAAGATGGATACAATGATTCGAACAGTGGAAAGGATGGTTGACCGATTATCCATCACAGATAGACCTGAACCTCAAATCTAGAATCCAAATTTTAGAGGACAGTAGCAGCCCCAATTTAGAATCAAGAAAAGAGAACAAAAAGCACCAGAGCAACCAGCACAACAACAACAAAAAATCAGAACTCCCTTACAGTAGAACTATGTTCAAGGAATGGAAGAAGAAGATGAGGGCGATCCGGTAATTGAAACAAATCACTTTTTCACTACTGATGGTATGACCATATTTTTGACCAAAGATGAAGAATACGCAGAAGTCCCAGACATTCAAAGGGATGAGGATTACATTTTAGCTAATGATGTGGTTTTGGAGGCTGAATCTGATGATTATCAACGTTGTTATATGAATGCTTTGACTACACAGCAGAGGCAATACTCTTTAAGGAGCAGAGATGTATTGGTCAATCCCATTCAGAAAAGAAAGGATGTGCAATCAAAGAATGATTCCTCAAACATTCAGAAGAAAGGCAAAGATCTTGCTGATCTGAATCCCAACAAGGCACCATCAACAAGTGTCGCTGCAAACGAGAAGAACAATCAACAAAAAGATAGTGCAACAAAATAGCAAATAGATAAGAGGGACATTAGTGTTAAAGAGGTATAGAAAGTTTCATCCTTTAATTTAGAAAGTTAGATTGCTAAAATAAAAGTGTCCATTCCTTTGACTGAGCTTGTTAAGAATAGCAGATATAAACACCATGTATCTAGAATATTGCAAATAGATCCTTTGTCTAACATGG
The DNA here is from genome assembly GCA_031772625.1 of Pinus tabuliformis. Taxonomy (NCBI): domain Eukaryota; kingdom Viridiplantae; phylum Streptophyta; class Pinopsida; order Pinales; family Pinaceae; genus Pinus; species Pinus tabuliformis. The sequence continues at coordinate 1,787,554,244 of CM062817.1, read as the reverse complement.
TGAATGTCGAGGATGATCATTCGGAACTCATTTTTGGTCCAACCATAGAAGGTCAGCCTGAAGATAGTGAAGTCCCTCCCTTTTATTTGAGTCTTAGACTGCATGAGTATATTCTCCATAATGTTATGTTAGATTCGAAGCTTCTCACAATTTGATGCCTAAAGCCATTATGGAAAATTTGGGCCTGGAAATCACCCAGAAATATCACGATTTGTACTCATTTGATTCTGGTAGAGTTCGTTGCATTGGTCTCATCAAAGATTTGGTGGTGTCTTTAGATCAAATCCCATCCAAAAATGTCTTGATGGATGTGGTAGTTGTTGATATACCACCACAATTTAGTATGCTCTTATCTAGATCGTGGGGAGAAAAACTCAAAGGCACTTTACAACTTGACTTCTCTTATGATACAATCCTTGTTTTTAGTCAATTAAGGAAGTTGTATCGGGAAAAGAAAATGAAGTATATGATCACTAGTAAAGAGAAGCTTGTGAATCATCTGATAAATGTTGTACATACTAATTTAGAGTCTTTTGTTTTGTACTCTGATAGTGGATTGAATGATGTAGATATTTAGCTTGTAGAAGTAGATGATGTACCAAAAATTTTTGAGAATTTTAGAGCAGTTCTTAATCAAGAAAAAGAAAAAATAGCAATTTCTTCTAAGCAGCTTACACAGCAGAAAAAGATCAGTGAAGAGTAGAAAAATGAAGTAATAAGCGAAGGTAAGGTTGTGAAAGAAACAAAATTCCAGCATCTAGAAGATGAAGCCGACCTTTGGAGCATGGACTTCGATGGTGCTGTGGGTAAAGACGGTGTTGGTATTGGAATTTGGATTCGAAGCCCTACTTTCCAGCCTGCCAAAGTCCCAAGTAATGTTAGAGTATGTTCCTACAAGTTAGCTTTTGATTGCTCTAATAATGAAGTGGAGTATGAGGTGTTGATTACAGGTCTAAATTTTTTGAAGAAACTGGGCACAAAAAGGATTTATGTTTATGGTGATTCAGAGCTGGTGATTAAACAAGTAAAAGGAGAATATCAAGCAAAGAATTCGTGGATGAGAACCTACAAAAATGTAGTTCTAGATATTTTGAAGATGTTTTTGGAATACACCTTGATAGCAGTACCTTGGAGTCAAAACATCATTGTAGATTCACTCACCACTGCAGCAAGAAATTTGAAGATTCCAATGAATTCTAGCAATAAATTTGAAATTCATGTCAAACATAGGCCTACTGTTCCTCATAATTTGAGGTATTGGTAAGTTTTTTGGGATGACAATGAAATTAATGCCTTTTTGCAGAATGAAGGAAAGTTTAAGAATACTTTCATTGATGTTGTTTGTGATTCCAATGAACAAGATATTGAGGTAAATCAGATGGAGGTTTTATAGCTAAAGGCTAATATTATTCCTAGAGGTCTCATACCTTTAGAGGAGCTCTTTGATCAATATGATGTGGCAATAAAACCGACCTTGGTTACTACGGAAAAAGGAGTTGAAGATGTAAATCTTGGAACAACCGACCAGCCCAAGCTTGCAAAGTTATAAAAGACATTGTCTCCTAAAGCAAAGGCTAAGTATGTTAAGTTACTTTCTGAATTTTCTGATGTTTTTGCGTGGGATTATTCAGATTTGAAAGTGTATGACAAGAACATCATTCAACATACTATTCCTATCAAGCTGGATCAAAAACATTTTAGACAAAAGTTGAGAAGAATCAATCCAAAGTTGCTGCCATCCATCGAGAAAGAGGTAAATAGATTGTTTAAAGTTGGCATCATTGTTCCAATTAGATTTTCTTATTGGATTTCAAATTTGGTCCCTGTACGAAAGAAGACTGGAGAGATAAGGTTGTGCATAGATTTCTGGAACCTCAACAAATGTCACTACTAGATGGACCATATTCTGCAAAGAGTAGTTGGAGCATCACAAATTGTCACTACTAGATAGCTACTCGTGCTATAATCAGATCTTGGTGCATGAAAAAGACCAAGACAAAACTGCCTTCACAACACCATGTGGAACTTTTCAGTATGCCAAGATGCCATTTGGGTTGATGAATACTGGAGCCACTTTTCAGTGGGCGATGGACATAGCTTTTGCTAATGAGAAGGATGTTTTCTTGGTAGTCTATTTTGATGATTTGATGGTATTTTCTGGTTCTGTTGATGAGCATTTGCACCACTTAAGGATAGTTTTTTCAGAAATGTAGGAAGTTCAAGATTTCTCTAAACCCGAAAAGGAGTCTTTTTGCCATGGAAGAAGGTAAAATCCTTGGTCATATAATTTCTAAAGATGGTATTCGCATTGATCCTTCAAGGGTGGAGGCAATCCAACAAATAGACTTTCTGCGCAACAAAAAGGAGATTCAAGCTTTCAATGGTAAGATGAATTTCTTACGTAGATTTATACCAAATTTGGCTGAGCATTTACATGAATTAACTAATATGTTGAAGAAGGACAACACTATGAAATGGACGAGGATGCCATGAAATCATTCAACTTGGTAAAGTTTGCTTTGACCACAACCCCAGTTTTGATCAATCCTGATTATACTCATGATTTTATTATATTTTCATTTGCGTCTAAGCACACTATGGTTGCGGTGTTGATGCAAAAGAGGGATCAGGTGGAGCAACCCATTGTTTTTTTCAGTAGGACTATTAGAGATGCTACCTTGCGTTACAATATCATTGAAAAACAAGCTCTGGCTCTTATAAAAGCATTGAAGGATTTTGAAGTATACATTCTGCATTCACATACCATAGCATATGTTCTTAACGCAACCGTCAAGGATGTTCTCATGAAAACTAATCCGGAGGGAAGAAGAGGTAAGTGGATAGCAGCAATGTTGGAGTATGATCTTGAGATTAAGCCTACCAAATTGATCAACGGACAAGGCTTGGAAAAACTGATGGCTGAATCAAATTTGCACTCTTTAGACATAAATCTCATTGCAACAATGTCAGATGATGAAGATGGTGGTTCACTCACTCAAGTATCAGAAATGTTTCTCAAATTGCCTTGGTATTCTGATATAATTTACATTCTTGAGCATCTTTCGCCACCTCCTGGGATGTCAAGAAGTAAATATAGATAACTAAAACTCAAGTCTACAAAATTCTACATTTTAAATAGTGCTCTTTATTGGAAAGATCTGGGAGGGGTTCTTCTTAATTGTTTGGTTGAAGATGAAGCTCAACAGGTGATGAATGATTTTCATAGAGGTGATTATGGTGGTAATTTGTTTTGGAAAACAAAAACTAACAAAGTGTTGAGAGCAAGATATTATTGGCCAACTTTTTTTTCAGATTTATATAAGACAGTTATGAGTTGCCATGAATGCCAAGTTTTTCAAGGAAAAAGGAAGTTGCTTCCTCTTCCTCTGAAGCTAGTTGAAGTAAATGCACCTTTCCAGCCGTGGGGACTTTATTTCATAGGAGAAACCCATCCTACATCATCAACACAACACAAATGGATTTTGAAAGCTACCAATTACTTAACCAAGTGGATTGAGGCCATTCTGACAAGGAAAGCCACGGATACGGTAATTATCTAGTTTTTGGAATCTAATATCTTGTCTCGTTTTGGTTTCCCTCACAATATTATAAGAGATAATGTAGCAGCATTTAAGTCAAAGAGGATGGTCTAGTTTTGCAACAAGTACAATATTACATTGGGTCACTCCACGACATACTACCCACAGGGCAATGGATTGGCTTAATCATCAAATAAATCCTTGGTGAACATTATCAAGAAAATGTTGGAGGTAAACAAGAAGAATTGGCATCGAAAGCTTGTTAATGCCTTGTGGGCCAACAGAGTGAGAAACAAGAAATCAATAGGTATGTCACCTTTTGAGTTGGTTTATGGTACTAATACGATATTTCCCACATCACTTGCAGTCTCGGTCATGAGATTATTATAGGAAGCTGACAGCGAAGAGGATGATATTCAGTGCATAATTAATCAAATGATTCACCTTCAGCAAACAAGGGAAGAGGTTTCCCAAAACACTTTCTGGTTGCAAGAGAAGATAAAGAAAATTTATGACCGCAAAACCAAGGTAGAAAAGTTTCAGCTGGAAGATGTAGTGTTGCGATGGGATGCACGAAATGAAGAAAAAGGAAAGCATGGTAAGTTTGACAATCTATGGAAAGCACCATATAAGATCTCAGCCTATTGAGGACATAATGCATTTTTTTTAAAGGAAATGGATGGTCAAGAGTGCTCAGGAGGACCAGTGAATGGTAGGCTCCTGAAACACTACTACTTTTGATGTTGTTCCCTGAAGTTGCTTCACTGTCATTGTATATACTAGTTTACTTTTCCTTGCAAGATTTCAAGTACATTGTCATCTAAGCTTGGGGCCTGAAGTGAAGGCTATAAAGCTTGAATGATTTGTGTCAAGTTTGGTTGATTTGGTTTATAGTCAAGTTTAGAGTTGGTTGTGAGTCAGTTTTCAGTTTGTATTGAGTCATTTTTCTTTAAAATTGTAAAAAAAGGGGTTTTTGTTTTTGTTTTAGTCTTCTGTTTGTTTGACCGTATTGGCCCAATCAGCTAGGCACTTGGTCTATGGTGTTCTTGACACCTCTAAGGAGATGCCATCCCCAATAAGGCCAATGTTAGTGTCAGTATTTGCATACTTCCATCAGGGATCAAATTTGCTCTTTGCATTTTCATTTTAGGGGTCCCATACTGAAATTTTTACATCATTTCATTAGGTCATGTCAAACTGATCCACTGATGGTTGTCTTCTCTTTAGAAAATCTAATTTCTCCCTCATAAAGTATACTTGCTGACCCATCTTCAGGTTGTCTTCAGTCATGGTTTCATGGTCAAAATGCAATCATGTTTTCATTAGGTCATAGGGCATGTTTTCATTAGGTCTTAGGGTTTCATTTCCAAGGTCAAGGGCATGATTTAAAGGTGTAAATAAAAGGTAGAAAGGGTATGAGGATGATAAATAAATCAAGAATGATGGCTAGTAAGTCATAGTCACTATATAATTATCTTTTTAACTAATGTAATTTTCACCTCAAAAAACATGTTTTTGAGGTGAAAACATAGTATTTTGAGTTAATTTATATTTCTTATGTAATTTTAAGTCACTTTATGTAATAAATGATCTTGGCTGCACCAATGCATCTCTCCTTGCTACAAGACAAAGAAACATTGCAAAAATCAGTTCAAATTGAGCATCATCCACCTAAAAAGGAACAAAGAAGAAAAGGCATTAAAAACAGAGATTTGAAAAAGGTCAAGAAACATTAGAAAGTGGGTTTTTCTAGTGAAAAATCAAAATCTACTCCTATATAAGGTGTCAAATTTCATTTTCAAGTTCATCATTCTCATTTGGCAAAGGAGTCAAAAAGTGAAGAAAAGAGGAGAAGTTGAGTGAGTTTTGGGCCAAGGAGAAGTGGCGTTGTGCTTCTGGAGTTTGGCGCTACGCATTTCAGGTAGTGGAGGTGGCGCTGCGCGTTCAGGGGGTTCCGCTATGCGTACAAGCTGAGCGCTATGCGTGGGGCGTTTCTGGCAGTGTAAATTAACACTGCACTGTGCATTTAGGAGGGCGCTGCACGTTGAGCAACAAGGACTGTAGTGGCCAATCTAGGGTGCTAGATTAGACTAGATTTATTATCAACCAGGGTAAGTAAACTTCGAGGCATGTGTCTAAAGTCTATACACATAAAGGATTCCTAACTAAGTGTTTATTGTGATAGGCTATAGTACTTCTTTACAAAAGGTTAAGATGTGTTTCCTCTCAGCTTAACACTCAGATCACCTTAACTTATCTAACTGTCCTAAGGATACAATGTATTGCTAGACTGAGATTTTAATCCTCTTACAAGGATGCTATGCACAAGAGCTCTGTCTAGTTAACACTTAAGCATTCATGAAAAATCAAAAGCACACTAAAGTTTAAATGCATGAAAACAGAGTCTATGGAGATGCTTTAAAATATAACAATGGATCAAATCTCTTACAAGATATGGTTGAATGATCTAACGATAAAATCTTCAAGCTATCACCATAAATACCATTTGTGAGAATTTCTAATCAAATCGACAAAGTTATAAATATGGAAATAACACTAAACACTACGCGTTCTATTCAAATTCAAAAACTGCTAAGGAAATGAAATTAACAGTATACCAATCCACGCAGGGCCTGTCCACGTTTCAATGGTACACTGAAGTAAACTCAAGCAACGAGAGTATTAATGCATAAACACTGCTGGAGTAAAACCGTGACTATATTTAAGTGCTGAAGATTGAAATCACATGCAAGAGTTCTGTTCTCAAACGATGCACAGAGATAATAATCGTAACTGTTCTTGAAAACAAAATAATACACAGTCTTTATCTGCCTGTCCCTATCTGAATCGAATGTACATTCATTAAGCAGATGTTTCTACTTTTACAATGGAATGATTTTTGGTCATTTCTAATCTAAACCGATTTCCAAAAAAACAAAATGAAATCGGTTTGGGAAACCATGGCTTTTACTGCCTTTGTAACCAAAAGGCTGGGGCTTGACCAGCGTGGATCGCATAACCAGGAGCTTTTGATTTGCTGTAGAATTGATTTTTCACCATGCATGTACATTCCAGGTTTCGTTCCTATCCATTGCTTTGGCTTGCCTGTCATGCCACGTGTCAGATGATAAACCATTTACAGGATGTTATGACTTCCTGTAATCTTTTTATTGAAAATTCCTAATTTCTAACATAAAAATTCATAAATTAAATTTAATGCAAACTAACAACTATAATGCTATTAATTAATCAATTTCGAGGGATATAAGGGGTCTATGGAGGAAAAAGGTAGACAAATGATGGTGTTTCTAGAAGAAAAAGATGGTAATGGAATGGTACCAACAAGGACCCAAAAAGCCTCCAGCTTCATAAAAACTTCCAAGATCACCCTCTCATCCCTCAAACAAGTAAGTGCCCTCACTATACCTCATCATTGATTTGTAATTGAAGTGATTGAAGGTAGTTTACATTGGCAAATGTGAAACCCTAGATTCTCCCTCAATTACACCTTAGAAACCCCAATCCTCATTTTTTCTTCCACCATCTATTACTAAAGTCTTGAAACTCTCCCTTATATCACTCCATAACATTCTATATCCTCTCATCCTTCATCCCTCAAGCTATACTTCAAAAAAGGACCCAAGCCCCTCTCCCTCATTTTCATGATTCATACCCTCCCCTTCATTTTCTAGCCCACCCAATGCTTCACAAGGTCATTTCCCATTCCCTTACTCCTAAATCTCTCTTGCTCACTCCCTTCATCCCTTTTCTAGGAGTGCACAACCTCAAAATTTGCAAACATGGACATAGAAGACAGAGACTATGAGGAGGAAGAAAACACTGACAGTGAAAGTTGGACAGATAAACCTTGGCATCAGAGAAAACCACACAAGGGAGGCATAATTATTAGGGAAGAGCCATCAAACCTTAGATAATTTCAGGCCTCTCAGTTGGCTGTCACTTGTTTCAAACATCTAGGGTGCTATGATTTCTGTGAGCAGGTAGAGAGAGTTCAACACCACACTAAGCTCACCAGGCTTTTTGTAGCTAATCTTCAAGACAACAAGGTGACTCTTATTGGAGTGACATTTACAGTTTCACCTTCCATTATTGCAGATGCAACTAGGATTCCAAATGTAGGGGAGAAGTGGGACGAGGCATAGGACCTGGATGAACACTATTATGAGCCTTATATCAAACGCAGGTACAGAAATGAGGCAAAAAGGTTTTTTCCTTTCAGATTTCTTGAAGACAAGTATGCCCCCATGATGAAAATCATCATGAAATATTTCACTTGTGAGGGCAGATTTTCTAGACTGTACACCTATCACATTAGGCTTCTCATGCATTTTACTAGGATGAGGATGTTAAACCTCCCTTATTTCTTGTTCAAGAATATTGGTAAGATGGCCCACTTTGTGCAAAAAAAGCCATACCCTCAGCAGATGAGTAGTCTTTATCATTACTCCCTGATTACGATGATTGTGCTTGATCATCTTAGCCTCCTCAACATCTCTTGAAAGACATTCATTGCTCATGAAATCTTCAAGGGTCCTCAAATTCCTCCACCAATGTCTCAAGAATCAGGAGGACCTTCTAGCAGTGCTCGGGTGAAGACAGATGAGAAGGCCAAAGAGATTAGAGCTACTGAGGTGCCCGGGACCTACATGACATATTAGAGGGGCACAAGGAGATTGTTTGCAGCTGATAGGCAAGTGTTTGCTCCACAGGATGTGGAAGGGACCTTGCCTTCTTCATCAACTCATAGGCAAATGCTTGCTCCATAGGATGTGGAAGGGGCTTTGCCTTCTTCATCAACACAACAGGAACAGGTGCAACATCTACACAAAGGGAAAGAAAAGATGCTGGAGGAAATTTTTGATGATGAGGAAGAGAGATACTTTTATTTGACAGAGCATGATGAGACGGAGCAGCATTATACTCATCATGGCATGGAAACAATTGACTTAGAGGCTTAGGATAAAGAAACAATAAAGGACATAATCATACAAGAAAAGGAGGCTCAAGTCCAAGAATTGATAGATAATTTGGAGAGAGCCAAGAATGTCATCACATATATGGAACAAGAGAACAAGTAGTTGAGTGACAAGCAGGTCCTCATGGAGCTGGAACTTCTTAAGATAAAATGACAAGGTGACAAGGGTGAATCAACTATGCAAAAGGAAGAGGCACTGGTCGCTTTGACTCCTATTGAGAAGGAAATTGAAGATGATAGAAAGATTTGGCTTGAAAGAGTCAATTTGCACCTAGAGAAGTTGTTGCAGAAGGCCAATAGGAACAACTAGATGATAAGGCACATGGCCTACCACTACAAGAACCGAAACAAAATTTGCAACATGAGGGTCAAACAGATGAAAGTTAGGCTAAGGAAGGCTCTAAAGGGACAAAAAGAGGAGGATAGGCTTAATTTGCTTGCTGAAGCTTCCTTGGCTCATCTAGATGCTTGATGATGGTGCTTCTAACCAATTTTGGTCAAGTTTGGAGGAGATTTTGTTTTTTTGCAAATTTTGGAAATTGCACACACAAAAAATCTAGCTCAACACGCGCTGCGCTTTTCCTAGGGGAACCCAATGGAAAAATGGCTTGCATTTTTGGATTTAGAGTGATGATTACATGCACCCTATGGATTTTCTAAGTTTTTGGGCAGAACAGGTCCACCAAAAAGTGAAGAAACACCCTAAAAATGACCTTTCTGCCACTTTTTGGACACACAGAAGCAGTCTTGGGAGAATCAACTTTTGAGGGGTCAAATAAGCTTCAAATGAAGAACTTCTAGGTGTCTTGGAAATTATACTTGAAGATATTTCAAATGAGATATCATGAGCTCAATTTGGATGCCGGGAAGGCCTCCAAAAGTGACCTGAAAGTGGTGCTGTGCGTAGGACAAATTTTGCATATGATGATTCTTTTCTGTGTTTTGACTATGTTAATGGATTTTCTCTCATGGAGGACGTTTTACTAATGTAAATGATGATTTGGCTTGTAAATATGATGGATAATGGTAATAGAAGGTAGATTCATTATATTATTTGAGCACAAATGAATCAGTTTTCTCACTTTTAGAGGCATGTTGTTAGGATGCCTATATTCCAGTTTCTTGTTCAGTGTTGGTTAGATTAGCTCCTCATCTTAGGGATTCGACCCTTGAGGATGGGAGGAGGTTGAAACAATGCATATATCTTCTTCTTCTTTCTCATTGTAAAGGGTTGGACTCAGCTGGATGCTTATGCCTTGATTGTACATCATTTTGTAGCAGTTTAGCAGGAGATTAATAAAAATTGCAACTATTTCTTTGGGATCCATGTGGTATGTAGTTTAGTTCAATTTCTTCTCTTGTGATCATATTTTAATATGTTTCGCGTACTTCGTTAATCATTTCATTGCTTCTAAGTGAATGTTTTCAAGTTGATAGGCAGAATTAATAACATCACTGCTATGCTTTGGGGAAATATTCACCATTATATGTTTTCTATAGTTTAGGAAGGATCCATGGTAATCACATGCTCTTCCTAGCTTCTCACCAGTCTTAAAACACCTCACCCATCAAGCTCTAGAGTGCTAAACATTATGTCTACCTTGCCCCATTGAACACCCTGCAATTTTGACCTAATTCCCTAGCCCTAACTGTCTAGCTCCTCCTGATCCAACAAAACCCCTTCAAAATCAAATCAAAATTTGTGCTACTATACCTAGCCTAATATCATTTTCCTGATCCATTCATCTTAGCTGAGATCCTTATGGAGGGAACCATCTCCCGGCCTAGTAGGGATAGCTACTTGGATGACTGTGGTTTGTGGTTGCCTTGGCATTGCCTTCCTTCAGCTTGAGGTTCAATCCAGGTGATAACAAATTTAATGTGAGGGGGGGTGTTCCACTCTTCATGGTTTCATTTAAACCACTTTTGAGAAAGACAAACTATTAGGATTAAAAGTGCTACCCCCCTTATTGTTTTCAAAACCGGGAAGGGGGGGTTTCACTTAACCATTTATGGTTTTGATAAGCCAACTTGTGCCTACTGCCAAGCGAGCATGCCACCTTCACTATTTTTTTCCACTTTTGAAATATTTTGTTATGAAGCAAATTGATGTGGTTTCCACGTCGAATGAATTTAAAACTGATCATGCCAAAGTATAAAAGAAAAAAAGGGGTCATAATGAACAAAAATTAGAGGAAAAACTTCTTGTAGAGACAAAGTGTACACCATCTTAGATCGTCATCCATATTCAAAGTTGTCGAAATCATTTTACAGATCATGGTATCTACATATTGTCTAGGTAATTCAACTCCTCCTATCAATGCTTGTAATTGTTCAACTATGGCCCAAAATAGACTATCAACTCCCAAAGAAATTGGAAATTATGAGATACTTCCTCTGTTAGATAGGGAGTCAGATATTTTTGACACACACTGCCATTTTGACCTTTTAGTTATCTATGAACAAATGATGCACCATGCATATATGTCAAATGACCAATTTAGAGTTGTCTAGTCTGGGTTATGCATTGCAATTATACCTAAGGTCTGACTTTTTCGTGAAGTTATTAACTAGTGTGGTTTTTCTTACACTCATTACAAGGATTTTATGGCCTCTCATGAAGGTCAAATTGTAATTCAAGTTAATACCAACATAATTAGAAATTACTTTCGCTTTCCTACCATTGTAAATTCTCATGGCTTTACAGATGAAACCCTAGTTCAAATTTATAGATATTTATCCTAGAAAAACAAAGAGAATTTGTTGAAAGTTGTTTTTCCTACCGAATCCATAATCCCCCAGTCCAATGTAGTTGATCCATATTTTCAGAGAAGGCATAACAATTCCTCACTATCATCCTATGTATGCATGGGGAAGATACTATTTAGAAAGTAGATGAAAAAGCCCTATGGTTTCTAAGCTTAATGATGCAACCTGAAGTAGTACTAGACATTCCTATATATTTAGCACAATAAATTAAATTCCATTTTCAAAGTTTTCAAGTCACCAGGCATTTCAGATTCCCTTCTCTTCTGGTCTACCTTATCTTGTATTGTCACATTTCTAAGTTTTCTCACTTGAACCTCATACTTTTAGATTCTCTAAACCAACCTCAGAGTGTTGTGCTTTGGACTGATATTATTAGAAAGAAACCTCAAAATAATGGCTTCTCTGAATATCTATATTCATTTATGTTTGTGGTGTTTACTATTTTAAACAATCAATCCCCACCCAGAATTCTACCACAAGTTAAAGAGTATTTACAACTCAGTCCTGATACTGAGGTGGAAATTGGTTTGTATTTGAGCACTATATAGAAATAAGATTGTATGGTGTTGAAGTTCCTCCTTATCAAGTGCCAATATTTTTACCTATGAGGATTTTTTCTTTGGAGTTTACAAGGCAAAGCTTGCATGTGAATCAGATCCATTTTAAGGTTAGACACAAGAGACATATATTTAAGTTAAAGAAAGGAATAGGGCATATAATTGTTAACACCAAACATGCATTGGAACAAGTTGAAATTATACTAAAGGAAATGAACTTTAATTAGGGAAGTATTTGGTGTTATGATCCTCACCATATAATTTCAGATAAAAGAGTCAAGATTGGCTCATCTTCTTACACTCATGATATTAAACCAGAATTAGAAAAGTTGGCAAACAAATATTTCTATTCTAATAGTCAAACATCACAATAGTAGACTAAGGAGACAATAACAGATCAATTGAACATAGCAGTAGAGATTCCCCTTGCTCGAAAAGAGAGCTGTTTGAAATGAGATGGGCCGGAGGAATCAAAAGTTGAAATAATTTATAGATCACAAGGAAAAAGATCTAGCATTTAGGAAGAAAAAGATCTTGATATCCCAAATGATAAATTGAGGTAGTAACCTTCCAAACATCTAGATTTCTTAGTACAATTGGAGAATCTAGACATGCTCACTTATTCAATGAGAGAAGTAAAAAAATAATTTGTTCAACTAGTTATAGATGCTATAGGATCCATACAACATCAGTACCAACAAATACATCATAAAATCAAAGGAACTGGAAGGTTTTAAGACCTCAAGCTATGATTGAGTCTACATGGGAACATCAAACTAGATTATTGTCAATAATGGATTTGGAGAGAAATCAATTTATAATGTATTTTATTTATCTAACTCCATAAAGCCTACCATATGGGACTAATTTTAAAGTATCATGGCTCTTCATAAATGTGGATGATAAATTAGGATTTGTGTTATTATAGAGAAATGAAGAGGGAAAATAACAACCTATTTTATATCATTGTATTTTGACAAATAAAGGACTGCTTGAGACTGCAAATTTCCTGGGATCCTTGACTTGTGTCATTGAGGTATCCTCATTCCATTGAATTCTCATTTATGGATCTTTAAAAACTTTATTAATGTAACCCATTTATTTCCAAGACTATATCTAATGCATAACAATTCCTTCAATTGAAACATTCCTTATCCTTATGTAACCATGGTTTTGGCATGCTTGTTTTAATCCTTATTGGAGCTTGTAATCTTGTAGGCATCTTTCCCATGAATCATCATCTATGTTGAGCCTATAAAATTAAACGATTCAACATCATTCTTTTTACAAATCAAGGTGAGAAAGGTTTAATTGGTACATATAGTGTTATCATTTCGTAATTTCCCTAGGCTATGGACATAAACCCAGAGGTAACCACAAAACCACTTGTAAAGCTAGGATCTAGCCCTTACAACTTAAGAGAGGGATATCTATTTCTAATTTAGATTTCTGTTTTAAGATATTAGGAAAATTATTGAGTTATGAGGTTGATTTTTCAAATATTTGGTTGAAAATTGAAAGGAAAGTCCATTGAGCATGGAGTCATGAGTCTTTGGGTGATCAAACAAAAAAATGACAGAGCAACTGTCACAGGGAAGGATAGGCAAACGTTTGGATCTTTTAAAGTATTTGTGGAGTGTATAGGATGAATATGATTTTAGTTAAATTAAATACAAAGCATGCTGGGATGAATTCTATGCTTAACATCATAATGAAAACATTGATATTATTTACAAGCCACAGTAGAGTACACTTAAGAAAATTCAACCTTTTATCTTCTTGAAACAGTAAAGATAGAAAACATATGGAAAATTAAGACTATGACAACTTCATATGAGAAATTACATCACCAATTGTTTGACATGGGAATCTTGGAACAAAAACTCTTTGTATTATTGCAAATTGATCACTTAAGTACATGCACAACTTACATCAAAGTATAGCTCATTTCTTCATACAAGTTCCAACCCTTGTTAAGCCTTATTACAATATACTTATAGACTCTATGCTAAACTACTTTCAGATTCCAAAAGGAATTCATTCTAAAAGGTATTCTAACAAATTACATATTTATCTAAAAATTGAACTAAAATAGAAGCCTTGAACAAATTCGGTTGTCTATTGAAAATTTTGAGGGAATCCGTTACTAACTGTGCTCCTTTTCAACCCTTGCTTTTGCTTTCATGCCAAAAATGTAGGTCTTTGGTTTTATGCTTGATCAACCAACTCCAATAGTTGGTCCCACCTTTCTCCATGTGGGATTGAAAAATTCACCATGCTCCTAATTTTTTCATCCACCTCAGTGTAATCTTGGAATCTCGTGTTGTATATTCAAATAATGTTGCAGACCTTGTAGGAAATATTCTCCATTGATGATTCCCTTTGCTTTTGCAAACTTTGATACATCTGCAACAATGTTGCACAAATTTTCTTGATAACTCTCTAATGGAATCAATTTTCCATTAGAGTTTCTGAGCTCTGGAAGTCCCTTTTCTTGTAGTACAAAAAACTTTTTATTGAATCTCTTTACTTGTAGCTCCAACTCTTTGTATTTTTTTTCCAACTATACCATCAGATTCTTTTTAGTCAAAACTATTTTGACTTCCATCACTACTTTTGTTTTGTCTTGGATATTAATCTCCTCCAATTCTTCTCTAGTTTTAGAATTCAACATCTTGATAATTTTGTGTGCTTCTTCTGGTCTATGCTCAATGTCAGCTCTTGTCTGATCTACTACTATCTTCACTCTTCATACCAATTCCTCCTATTCAAAAATGATTTGAATGGAGGGCCATAAATTTGTAATGTTGGCATTGATGTTATGCCAAATGCTGCTCTTTTCCTCCCCTAACATTTGAATGATAAAAGACTGGTCCTCATACTTCTGAATTTGTTGAATGAGCTTGAAGTTCTTCTGCACTTCTACCAAGTATGCATTATCTACCTTTATTTTTTTCTCCTCCATCTTGGTCAAAGATGCTGTTAGTTTCTCTACTTCTTTGCTTGTTAATGACAATTCCCCCAAAGATTGAGTCAGCCTTTCTGAGGGATCTAAAACTGATATCTGTGACAGGGGCTGAATTATATTCTTTGCTGCTGATTAACCTACTACTATATCTGTTGTTGTACCTATTGCTTCCCATTTTCCTTTTCCTTTAGTAGTGCCTCCATGTCCTGTTCCATTTTTTGTATTTGAGCATTCTTCTCCACCACTAAAGTAAACAACTTCTCTTTCTCCATCTCCAAACTAGTGACATCTTTGGTCTGGGGGTGTTTTGTAGTAGGGAGCTTAAGCTGCTTTTTGAGAGCTTGAATGTCAACATTTTTGTTTTTAATCACTTCCTCTTCTACCTTGACATCACTAGGATCATATCATAGTTTAATAACTAATTCTTCTAGTGTTTTTATTCTAATCTCTTTATCCATAGAGGACATCCTCTCAATTTTGAGATGTGAGTGCACATTGTTCAATGAAGCCTTTAATTTTAAAGCAGCCATGGCAAAGCTGGTCAAAGAAGAATAAATCATTTCTCCTACCTCCTATGCAAATCAATTTGATCAATTGCATGGACCTACTTAGTGTCAACTGAAAATACTGAGGCTTTATAATCTTCAACACCCTTGGGGGCTGCAACTTTGGGCTCCAAAAAGGTCATTTGAAATTGCCCCTTTTCTGAGTCAAAAATAGACAATAGGCTGTGCTAAGTAGTGGCAGTTTGTTTCCATAATTCTGAGTATGTTGAAGCTTTAAGAGCTTCATTCTTTAATTTTATTTCTCTGTACCTAGCAAAAATACTTTGCTATGGTGGAGCCTGAGAAGTAGAAGAAACAAGAGACTGAGTTATTTCTTCTATATAGGGAAGTGAGGTGGTTGGAGTGCCTGTAAACACTAAATTTGTCTGCTCCTGGGTATCCCTTTCTTCTGAAGATTCTTCCTAAATGTTGATCACCTGAGGATTAGTTCTGCTATCAGTTCTGGTTGTGGACTGTTGATCCTTCTTCCTTCTCTTAAAAACAAGAAAATATACATCTTGTGTCTCTGAGTTGGTAGGTGACATACTTTCCCTTGGCCTCTTTCTTTCTTTATCTTTAGGGATGGGAGTCTATAATGATGAATGACTAACCAGTTTTTCCTCAACTTCCTGCAAAGTGTTTTCTACCCATTCCTCTTGGTTTGCATATTTTTCTATCTCGGGCCTTGGTGTATGAGGATAAGGAGTATTTTTTCCTTCAATCATCAACTTAGAGATTAATCCCAAGGGGTCATAGGACCATGTAAAACTGAGTTTGAAATTCATCTGTTTCGCGACTGTCTCCACCTCCTTTGGTGCTGCTCTAATGTTCACAATGTAAGGGCCCACTTGTGCTTTTAGTTTGAACTGTGATTTTTTCTTGTTAGATACAAAATGTAGTTCATCCATATTAAGCATATGTATAACATACTCTAAAGCAAATATTATTATTAGTACAAACACTCATAGGCAATATGGAGGGCGTTCACATCCATAAATCCTTATCTCTATGTAGTTATGGTATAAGTACCAGTCTCCAAGCTTTGACTGTTCTGCAAGGTGTAAGACTTTCTTGATTTTTGGAGATATCCTTGGTATGATGTCACTGCATAAAAAACATAGAGAAGTGTGAAGAAATTGGTCCAAAAATTCTGTATAGGTGTATTCCTTTGAGTTCCTTCTGATCAGTGAATTCCAATGGATAACTAACAAAGGGTTGCCCTACTCGTCCATCTTCTGCAGTTGGAATTTGAATATGTCTGCTTGATAATATAACCTTGTATCTACTAATAATAATTGATACTTGAATATTTCTTCGACTTTGAATTTCATAAACTGATCATGAATTGCATTAGATAGGAATTGACTGTAATTGAAAAAAACTGAAGGCTTTTGTCCCACTGAGAAAACTGACAAGAATCCTAAAACTACTTCATCTACCCATTGGTCTGAATTATAACCAAGCAGTCGAGTGACCATTGAAATTACCTATTTGGACATTTATGGGAAAATGGAAACAGGGTATGGGGGTTTGTTCTGGGTAACTCAACATTTTCAGGGAGGAAACACTAAAAAATATGAGCTCTCTAGGGAAAGGTAAGTTGTTTGTATAATTCCATCAATGAGTCTAAGGAAAAGGGATGCAGGGATGCTTGGGGATTTATTTGTAAATCCTGACAAATGCTTTTGGGAGATACAGAGAAAATAATCTCATTGTTCTGAGCAATGACTGTTTTTTTGCTAGGAAGGTATCGAAGGTGATATCAGGTGTAGAACTCAGGGAAGAAATGGGTTTGGGGAAAATGAATTGGGGGAGAAAGGATTCCTATATGCTCAGATCATCGCTATGTTCAGGTATTTTTTTTCTTCACCTAATTGTTAAGTTTGTATAAATAAAACTCACAATCAGTCTCAACAATCTTGAATTTGGTGTAAATCATAGGTATTCAGTCAAGGTTTGGTACTGGGGAATCATTGATATGAAAATGGGGCTCTTAGGCTTCTTGTCTAACTTACAAGAACCTCTACCACTTACAAGGCTTTAAATTTTCCCAAGTCTACTTGATTAACCAATGTGGAAATAAGAAATGCTTGACAATATGGGTGTATGCTCGTATTTGTGGAAAAGAACCATGCTCATGACACCTTGTTTCATTTTTAAATGAGGTTGACTTATTAAAAGAACTATCCTCATGGAGACCTAATTCATTTTTTAACAAGGTTGACATAGTAAAAGAACTATCCTCATATCCCTTGTTTCATTTTTTAAGGAGCTTGACACAAGATAAAGAACTCTGCTCCATGATCTTTGTTTCATTTTTTAATGACCTTGGCACAAGACAAGGAACTTTTCTCCATACCCTTTATCACAACCCAAAAGAGGCCATGGCTTCCAAGAGGTTCTCATCAGATGGGAGAACAACACTCTGGAGGGGATACATGTCGAGGGATCCAAAAGAGAAATCGGGCTCCAATGCCCCTACCCGAACTCTGTAAAAGCTCATACCAAAGTTTAAAGCCTTGTGGATGTCGAAGCCTATCAGAAATAACCTCTGAAATAATGATAATTTGCAGCCAGCACAGAGCAATGAGGACCTTCGGTCAAAGCGCATTAACCGGTGGCCCATGGGGACTATGCATGGTGCAAAAATGGCAGTTAGGAGGCTCAGACCAGAAAACAAAGGTTGTTTCTGATGCACGATTCGTGCTGGGAAAAACCCCTCGAGAAGGAAAAGCCCCAAGTGCTTGGTCATAAGGGAAGCCAAGAAATTGTGGGAAAAGCGCTAAAACAGAAGGCGGGTCCTGTGCTCCAAAACTGACGGAATATCTGAAGCGTTTTGGGATGTAATTTTGGGTGGTAAGCAGAATTGTCAGGAGAACGAGCGATTCCATACAACGATTGACGTGTGTCTAGCGGATGAGAGAGAAATCTGCTCTCATCACGAGCTAACATTCGATCAAGTCAACCACGCGATAAGAGCGATAACCATTGGATCTGGAGGCCATAGATCTAATGGCGGAGGTTGCGCCTGATGGGAAACTAGATTCGATGGAGAAAATAAGCTTCAACACATAAAGTTTGAAGTTCGATTGGACTGCTGAGTTGGTGGATGAATCATTTCACAGAGTAACTGAAGTAACGAATCATTTGATGAAGAGTTGGCTTAGCTTGTGAGGAGACAAGTGGCCACCTCTCTGTGAAGCATTATAGTGATGATGATGCAGATCAGGGAATTCCAGTGGACAGAGGTAGGTGATCCAAAGAGCCGGGAGAGGAAGCGAACAATCATGAGATGGATTGGTGTTAAGCCACGAACAGACAAAGAGTAAAAGGGGAGAAAAAGAGAGCAGCCTAAGAAGCAGTAAGAAGACCTCAAAGCAGGGAAGCTAGAGTAAGATCTCACTGTAATAGGCAAAAAAGGAGCGAATAGCGAGAAGACGCTGAATGCGCAGAGAGTCTGGGAGTAACTCAGAGGTTGAGTGGAAAAATCAGAGAGCTCAATTGATAGTAGCATATTGCTGTTGGAGTTTCTTGGGAGTCGAGTGACTCACAGAAGCATGTAAAAGGCTAGGAGAAAGAGCTTAGAGAAGCCAGAGCCAAGAGCCAGAGCAAGTGCCAGAAGAGAGAGCTTGGAGCTAGAACTAGAGCCAGAGCCACAGAGCTAGAGCTAGAGTCAGAGCAAGAGCCAGAGCCAGAGCCAGAGCCAAGAGCCAGAGCTAGAAAGCCGAAGAGCTCCAAGAGCCAGGGGATAAGATGGTGTTCTGAGCCCAATTTTCCTGTATAAAACATTGGAGTTGAGTGTAGGCACTTGTAAAATAACTATTGCCATAATCCCATAGAGCCTAATCGAGTTGATTAGAGCTCAAGGAGACGTAGCCCAGGATATCAGGGTGAACTCCATATTATACTGTTGTCTTATGTGTTTGTTTTTATTACTGCTTTAATTATTGATATGCATTTATATATCAGTTTAAGTACCTTCCCATATCAACACAAACAACAGATTTTAAAGTAAATAATCAGCTGAAAACAAATACGAGCATACACCCATATTGTCAAGCATTTCTTATTTCCGCATTGGTTAATCAAGTAGACTTGGAAAAATTTAAAGATTTTTAAGTGGGAAAGGTTCTTGTAAGTTAGACAAGAAGCCTAAGAGCCCCATTTTCAAATCAATAATCGGGTGTTCTTCCACCATTTTTCTCTTTCCCTTCTGTGTAGACATTGTGAATTGAGGATGATCAAGAAATGGGTCACCCGGTTTGTAATTTGAATGTATCTCGTTGGGATAACAATTGACAACAACACCTGCTCATTGTAATTTCACCCTGCAACTACCTGCACATAGAATAAGATCATGAAAGGGAAGAAAGGTTGGCCCATGTGGTGGTTTATAAAGGGAATGGTGAGGGATCATAATAGAAAATTAACTGTTTTAGGTGTGGGGGAAAACATTAATTCGTAATGGATCAATGTAGCGGGAAGGATTAAATGCCCAACGTTCAATTGGCAGGTAAATTTGAACGTTTGAACGGTCAGGTGGTACGAAGAGATGTTGACGTGGAGAGGGATGAGGTGGCGGTGACCTGGAAGATGGAGGAAGGAAAAATGGCATGGGGGAAATAGGTGGAGGTGACATGGGGAGGTGATGTGTGGAGGCGCAAAGGAGAGTGTGGTTTTTTAGGGGGTCGGGGTGGGGGGGTGTGAGTGGTAAACTATTTTGGGATGGGGCTCGTCGAAAAAGCCCAGGAGCTGACACTTCGTCTTCAGAGGTTTCAGCAGAATCCGTTTTTCGGGACCCCCCCCCCTTTCGTTAACTGTCGAGAGTGCCAGGGGGTCTGAAAAGTCCCTCCCGCTATTGATATTAGCAGAGGAGATCTCGACCATCGCGCCCATTTTATAACAACACGACAAATGTCATATCATGCCAAAAAAACATTTTAACCAAAGTTTTTAGATAATAGAAACTTTTCTAATTAATTCGAAAAGCGACATTTTAACTGGCTCACTATAGGGGGCCTTTATTATATATATATATATATATATTTTAAATTTTTTAATCTTTTATTTTTTATTTTTTTCCCTTTTATTTTATTTTTCATTTTTCTTTTTATTTTTCTTTTCAACATAACAATCTTGAAATGATAAAATAAACATTTACAATATCCCAATGGGATAAACACTTATTGAAAATACATGACTCCTATATTTATAGGACCCTAACATTGGCTCCAATGGGGATGACACCCTCCTTGTGAGGTGTCAAGAACATTGTAGATCAGTAGCCTTCTCCATTGGGCAAATATGTTTATCACCAAACTAAGACTAACCTTTGTAAACTGAAAAATCAAACAAAATATAACAACAACTCATCTGAACTTAGGGCCTTCACTCCGGGCTTCAATTCCTGATGAAAAACCACTCGTTTTTAAAATATTAAAATGATATATACAATGATGTGTTTGTTACTAGCTGCCTTCAAATAAAATAGTGCTTGAGTAGCCTACCATTTATAGGTCCTTCGAGCAGTGTTTCTCCAGTGAGATCTTCTAACAAAAATGCATGAGTTCCTTAGAGAGATGCAATCCTATAAGGGCCTTTCCACAAACTATCAAACTTCCCATGTTTCCCTTTCTCTTCATTCCTGGCATCCCACTTTAAAATAATATCATCTAGCTGAAAATCATCTTCTTTAATCCTCTTGTCATGAATTCTCTTGATTTTATCTTGAATGACTTGTGTATTGTTGTAAACCTCTTCTCTAGTTTGCTGCAAATGTATCAATTGATTGATCCTTCTCTGGGCATCATTTGGTTCTGCTTCCTCTTCCTGCAACAATTTCAGCACTGGAATTCCTAGGGAAACAGGAAAAACTACATCCACTCCATAAACCAATTGGAAAGGTGACATTCCAATCAATTTCTTTGTGCTTATGCTATCATCCCATAGGGAATTTATCAAGTCCTTGTGCTAAAATTTCTTGTTTTCTTGCAGTAGTTTCTTTATGATGTTCACCAATGACTTGTTAGAGGATTCAGCTAACCCATTTCCCTGGGGATAATAGGCAATAGAATGACCTAACACTATATGATACTTGTTACAAAAATCAATCATCCTTTTTTATTTAAAAGCTGCAACATTATTTGTAATAATTTTGTGGGGACAACCAAACCTGGAGAGAATATGGTTTTCAATGAACTGAATGATGATAAAATCTGTAGCTTGTCTAGTTGGGACTGCTTCTATCCATTTGGTGAAGTAGTCTGTTGCTGTTAGGATCCACTTGTGTTGAGCTGAAGAACTTGGGTGAATTTCTCCAATAAAATCCAAACCCCACTGCTGGAAAGGCACCTCCATTGAGATAGGCTTGAGGGGTAGAGGTAGGAGTTTTCTCTTGCCTTCAAAAATTTGACATTGATGACAAGTTGAAACTTTTTTATGAACATCTGTAAACAAGGTAGGCTAGTAAAAACCCACTCTTAGGATTTTGTTGGCAGTGGATTTCCAGTATAAATGTCCTCCACAATCACCTTGATGAAATTCCTCCATGACTTTATCTGCTTCATCCTTCAATAAACAATTCAGTAAAATACCTCCAACATCCTTCCAATATAAAGCTTGATTCAAAATGCAAAACTTTATAGCTTTTAGTTTAAGAAATCTAGCCTTGGTTTTGGTCAAACCAGTAGGAGCTTGTAAATTTTGCAAAACATACACAATATCTGCATACCAGGGGGAAGTAAGAAAGTTTTTTAATACATGTGGAGTCGCCATATCTTGTTGTTCATCTAGAGCAGCTACAAAATTTATGTCTAGTGCATGAAAATTTGACTCAACCATCAATTTGGCTAGTCCTTGACCTTTGATGAGTTTAGTAGGCTTTATTTCAATGTCATATTCTAAAATCACTGCAATCCATTTGCCTCTTTTCCCATCTGGATCAGTCTGAGTGAGGATATCTTTCACCACTGCACTTGGAACGAAAGAAATTATGTGAGAATGTAGAATATACACTCTGAAGTCCTTCAAAGCCTTTACTAAAGAAAAATCTTGTTTTTCCATGATATTGTACTTCAAGGAGGCATCTCTTAAAGCTTTGCTGAAGAATGCTATAGGTTTTTCATGTCCCTCCTTGTTTTTCTGTAACAATACTATTGCAATAGTGTGTTCTGATGCAAAAGAGAAAATCATGAAATCTTTAGTAAAATCAGGGCTAATTAAAACAGGAGCACATGTCAAAGCTACTTTCACTTCACTGAAATATTTTTTAGCCTCATTATTCCATTTTATCTCAGTATCCTTTTTCAGCATGTTTGTGATTTCTCTCAAAATCTTGGCTAGGTTTGGGATGAATCTTCTTAGGAAATTTATCCTTCCAATGAAAGATTGAATTTATTTTTTGTTCCTGGGAGGATCAATCTTCATTATGGCCTCAACTCTGCTAGGGTCTATTAATCATGTTTTGAAATAATGTGACCAAGTAGCTTTCCTTCCTCTAAACCAAAAATATATTTTTTGGGGTTCAAGGAAATACCATATTTCCTGCATTTCTCAAAAACCTTCCTTAAGTGAAGCAGGTGATCTTCATCTATTTTGGAAAATACAATAATGTCATCCAGATAAATCACAATAAATCTATCCTTCTCATCTGTGAAAGAAATATCCATTGCTCTCTGGAAAGTGGCCCCTGCATTCATAAGGCCAAAGGGCATCTTCACATACATAAAGGTTCCCCAAGGTGTTGTGAAAGTTGTTTTATGCTGATCATCAGGATGTACTAGAATTTGGTTATATCCTGAAAAATCGTTAAGAAAATAAATTCTGCTGGAACCAACTACTTTCTATAAAATATGATCCATTTTAGGTAGAGGGTAGTTATCCTTGAGAGAAACTTTGTTTAGATTCCTGAAATCCACACATAGCCTTATTTCTCCTGTCTTTTTCCTTGTTGGCACTAGATTTGACACCCATTTTGAAAATATTAAAGGCACAATGATTTTGGCATCAAAACATTTTTTAACCTCTTTTTCTATCAAGGGTAACAAAACTGGATTTACCCTCCTTAATTTATGCTTGAAATGTTTTTGGTCCTCTCTGATGGGAATGGTATGTTGTATAATACTAGTATCATATGCCTTTAGATCTTCATAACCCCAAGAAAACACATCAAAATATTATTTTAGTAGATCAATGTACTTTTGTTTTTCTTTGGGAGGTAAGGACTTGGACAACTTTACAATCTTAGGATTTTCCTCAGTACCTATATTACAGTCTTCAACCTCAGCTCCTATAGGTTCTATCTTTGGCTTTTTAGCCACATCATTAAAATCAAACAACTCTTCTAATGGTACCAAACCCCTTGGCAACACATTGTCTTTCAATTGTAGGACCTCAAGCTCTTTTAGATTTTCATTAGTCTCGTTCAACACTATTTCATTCATATCATTATCTACATTGTTATCTGTATCAATATGTACATTCTCAAATTCTTCTTTTAACTGCAAAAATTTTTCTACCTACTTATCACTACCAAAAACTTGCCAATATCTAATGTTATCTGGGACAATTGGCCTATGCTTCACTTCAACCTCAAATTTTCTATTGGGATGAAAAGGAATCTTACAAGTACTGTCTGAGGTAGCCAATGCATTAGCTAAGATATTTTGACCTTTGGGAATCAGAGACAATTATTACTCTAGGAAACGCTACAGAAAAATCTAAGACAACATTTCTGTAGGCCCTTAGTCTAGGGTGTTTAGCCAAGTACTCACCTTTAATTTGAATGATGAGTTCAGGATCACCATGTATAGAAATCCTTTTAGCTCCCAACCTTTTCAAGATTTGTAGTCCTAAAATCAGTGCTTCATACTCAGCTATATTATTGGTGCATTAGAAATTAAGCTTGTAAGAATATCCCTTTGCTATACCTGTTTATGAGTTTGGGACCCAAACACCTGCCTCTGCTCCTTCCTGTTACACAATATTTTGTCACACCTCATGCACTTCCTTGTGACATACTCCAAAGCACACAAAACATGACCATTATATAGTGTAATCATTCATAGATGCATCTCAAATCCTCCCTAAGACATTGATTAGAAAATGCCTTGAGCTTCCCCTAAAGGAAATAGCTCTTAAACCCTAATTTGAGAATCATCGCTCTTATGAGACTAAAAAACGCAATGGTCACTTGATGTATTATACTCGACCTGTGATGCCATTGCTCTGTTTACTTGTATACCTGCAATGATCCTAAAAAGGAAATTTTCCCAAAGAGGATGAGAAGCTTCGTGATCTAGAAGCTTCCAAAGTGGCGAGTTGGAGGTTGTTCGGTGTAGATGAGGTCGAGTTCTCCCAACTTTGCCTCTTGGTCTTATCCCTATGAGCTACCTCCTTGAGATGAGGGCCTACTCCTATCTTTGGAGAGATCCTAACTCCCTTTCCCAACCTATATATTTGTCATGCAGAAAGAGTCAATTTTGCGGACAAAACCGACCTCCCTAGAAGCTAAGGCTTTCTAGCGACAAACAAGACAATTAAACACTATCTTTCCCTAAATATGCATTTAGAATACAAGTAATCAGGTGTTTATAACATACCTTTAGTCCAACGCTTTGTAGTAGTCCAGTCTCTCCGATCCAGATGAGCTCCTCCTTCTCTTCGAAACCTGCATTCACTAACAAGCAAACGATTACATAACACCTGAATAACTCATAAAATAAAACATATTCATCATACAGACCAAGGAGTATATGAAACAAATCATGTATAACAACTTGTTGAGAAAAATGAGCTTAATTGTATTAAGTGGAAACAAAAGAAACCATTACAACCTATGCCTTGGTGTTGTGCAGGTCCCTCCCAGGGTCCAGCAAGAGTTTTCCTTTACTTTGATCAGCTCATCCACTTCCAAATGAAGCTAAGAAAGGATGGGAATCTCTCCTCTCAAGCTCTATAAGGGAGTCCTAATTTCAGCAACATCTACCCTTAGGAATCTTCAGCTTTCAACCTCCCCTCCCTCTGGCCCAATGCCTGTATTTATAGTGCTTAGGAGGAAGTTAATCAGGTCCACCATGAATGGGATAAGCCCCTCTTTCAATGGGATAGCTCCCCTCTTCATGGGATAAGTTCCTATTACATAGGGATGCATGAACCATCTGGAGGCGCTCAATCCACGTCAAACCATCTTCTAGAATGCTCTAGAAATGACCACAAGTAACTTTTTTGAAGTGAAACTTGCACCTTTTGACCTTTACAGGAGTACGCACCCACCCCTTTACAGACAGAGCGTGCAAGTACGCAGGTATTGTGAACTTGGGGTGCGTACACGCAGGTAAGGCTAAGAGAAACTGCGTAACCAGAGTTAATTGACTTTTTAAGGACTTTCTCTCTTTCTTGGAGTTTGACATGAGGAGCAGAGGTATGAGACTTGCCAAGGAGGATAGTATGACAGTTGATGAAGCCATACTAACTGTAGATAGTCATGGTGACAAGTGTAACAGATTGCCCCCTAAAGTGCGAAGCCTGTAGTAGATTAGGGTTTCATATCATCTAGGAAGGGTGAAGTACTTTATCATTTCAAGGATTATCTTGTGGAGAGCCCAGTTGGAACCTGCAAGTATTCAACACAAAATACATGTATGAGATCATATCATCGCTGAGGTAGGCATTCCCATACTCAGATCAAAAACTTTAACTAACAAACTAACTACTGCTCTGATACAGGAATGATTTCGCAGTACATCATAATCATAGACTCATGTAGACACAGTATGGACGCAGCCATCTGTTTATAGTTAGTCTACTATACAATGAATACAAAACTCCTCGCAGCCTGGATGGTGGAAACTAGATCCAGGGTTTTCATTTCTACTTCCCGAAATAGTACGATTCTATCCATGCGAATAAATGGGTTGATGTCGAGCATGGTAGAAACCACTTGATTACCAGTCAATGATGTAAATTGTTAACAAGTGTGAGAGAGACCACCAGTGATGTCAATGGTTCTCAAAGTACTCAGTACAATCCATGAGATGTGAATGAATGCGCTGATGTCGAACATGTCACGGAATCCTTCGATCGAAAGTCAATGATGTAAATTGTCGTCGAAGGCGAGAAATCTGCCATTGATGCATGCGGATTTCAAGGTACTTACGATTTCTAGATCATCTTTCTAGATAATGTGTCGATGTCGATAGTGTTGTGGGGAAAAATGCTTATGCAGGACGATCCTATCCACCTAAGGTGTGACAGTGCCTTAGCAACAAACAGAGACAGCTATTCTGGTTTCTTCCTTTATGAAATGGGAAAGAAGAGAGATCAATGGACTTACCGGTGTCTTCCATTTGTCCCTCGATCTAGATCCTCTTCTCTTTGGGTGTTCACAGCTACTTGCCTCCTCGCAAAACCACAAGAGAACAACTACTTGCCTTCCTGCAAGATCACAAGAGAACAGCTACTTGCGACAAGAGAACAGCTACTTGAGACAAGAGAAGAACACAACACAAAGGCAGATATTCATATTCATAAATGATTCAGGATTAGAAATAAATCAAATACACTAATGCAATCATACATCAAAGATACATCAGTATATAGGAGAAAACCAAGATAGCTTTATTGATAAATAACAAGGTTCAGGAAGAGATACAACCCAGAGGGCTCCAATCCAGCATCTCCTTCCCAGCAGAATGGAATTCCTATCTTCACCTCCCTTCAAAGCATTAATCACCCAATGATTCCAGTCTCAAACCAATAGCAATTCTTTGCAATAACAAAATTCCAGCCTCTAGATCTCATGGAGGAGAGATCCATATATAGATGTTTTGGAGAGAGGATGAGTCAGCTTGAGATCTGACTAGTGTCCTCTCCCTCTATCAGTTCTTGATTCCACTTGGAGGTTCTTGCTTCCACTTGGAGATTTGGAACCTCTTACTCATCACCAGTCGAATTCCCTGAGGCAAGTGTCATTTTGGAAGCTTCCTGGGCTCTGACACCTTGAGGAATGAGTCTGCCACATGTCCAAACTCGCTCAGCGCAGGTAGCTAGTGTTGGAGTTGACATTCAACGCAAGTAGCCAGTGTAGCAGTTGACATTTAGCGCAGATGGTCAGTGGAGCAGTTGACATGATCCTGAATTGACTTGTTTTTGAGCAGTTTCAGGTGGAGAACTTTTGTGAATTGCTGTGGTTTGTTAGCCTTGTTCCTCTAGGGGTAGGAACAACATGTTTAGGGACTTTGGATCCCTTAGATTATTGACATTTCATGCTTAGTGCTGTAAGGCACAAAAATGTCTATAACAGTTGCCCCCTAAAGTATGAGGCCGTTTATCGGGTGAAATGCTTTATCCAGGAGGGTCCGTAGTTCATCCATTTGCTGGGAGGAGACCTGTAATAAGATACAATACAATACATTATTTTTCATACTGCTTTCATGATCTAGTTGAGGCGGGCATTCCCATGCTCAGCTTTATAAATTCATTTCTGTACATAGAACAGACGATCGTCTGATGGTAGACTGATAATTTTGGTGAAATTATCATCCTTTGAGTAGGATGATCATCTGCTGCAATGATGTACATGTCAAATGTCTCTATCTTTCCTGAATATATATCGCAGCCCGGATGGATGAAACTAGATCCGGGGTCTTCAAACTCGTTCGATCTTCACTCTAAGTACAAGTCGATCCATGTGAGAATTGCGCTGAAGTCGAACATGGAAAGACATCGCTTGATTACCGGTCAATGATGTAAACCGTTAACAAGCGCGAGAGGAATCACCGATAATGATAATGACCCTCAAGGTACTGCAGTACAATTCACGTGGTGTGAATAAAGGACTTGGTGTCGAACACCACGCAAAATCTTCTGGTCGAAGGTCATTGATGTATACCTATCGCCGGAAGTGAGAAACTTGCCATTGAGGAATGCAAGCTTCAAAGTACTGAAGGGGTTGTTCCTAGATCAACTTCTTGGATAATGAGCTGATGTCGACAAGAAGCGATCCGTCAAAGGAGGGCCTTAATGAATCCCACATCAGTGACACGAAACGGAGCTAATGATTTTAATGGAGGTGAAAACGATCTGTGACATATGATTCAGGGTGGCGGTCATGAATGGATGAAGGATAATGTATGGCAGTGGATGGGACCCGGTTGACTCTTTCTGAACGACTTCTCTTGAACATATGGCGACACTGATGCGATGGATTGGTAGCATTACCCCAATTATGGATGGTATGGCGAGACCATGGTGATGACCGGTGAATGAAACAACCCAACCCGATTGTGGTACGGAGGAAAAGTGTCATGTTCAAGAGTGACTTGCTACCATCAAAGTTTTCTTTAGTTTCTCCCAATTTTTCCCCAGTCATTGCTGACCAGTACCTCTTTATTTTTGTCAAGCTTGAGGAGGATAACATATGCTTGTTCTATAACCTGCCCTTCGGGCAAGCCCATCGCTATGTTTTAACGAGCCTAGCGATAATGAAACTCGTTCTCGTCTAAAGACAAGTTTGTCGCTATTTAATGATTTTAACGAGTCTAACGACAAAGATAACTCGGTCCTTTTCATTTTTAGAGAGTCTGAAAAGGTACGTAAAGTTAACTCCAAAATTCCTTTTTCGTCATCTAATCCCTTAAGTCCGAAAAAGTATAAAACAATATAGAAGGGATGAGTTTTCGATAGTTTTAATGAGCTGAACCAAACAAGCGCTCGATCTTTTTGTGCAATAATCCCTCTGGTCCAAAAAGATTAAAATCTAGAGGAGGGATAGCACTTCCGGTCGCTTTAACGAGCTGGAAGGCCAAAACTCGGCAATCTTTTCATATTTTACGAGTCAGTTGAAAAGAGCTTAAAGAAGACTCGTCTTTTGAGGAACGAGTGATAAACAGGGTTAGCAGCTGATTCCAGGTACAGGTTGGAATTTTCCAATCACGGCAGTGTCACAAGGATGGCTAGGTGAAATCACTCTTCGCAGCTGTTCCTCAAAATGGGTAAACAATCATATGGAGGTGAACGATCGGCCAAATGAAAAGTGGTTGTGATGGTGCAAACACGACCAAGGCTTTGATGGCTGATGATATTACATTCACAGTGGTTATTTACCGGGTGGTGCTTATGTTTATTTTTTAATGAGCATGAAGTCCGCGTTAAAACTGCTCAAACTTATGTTTATTTTTTAACGAGCATGAACTATGCGCTAAAACTGCTCGGATCTTGCGTTTATTTTTTAACGAGCATGAACTTTGTGCTAAAACTGCTCGATCTTATGTTTATTTTTTAACGAGCATGAACTATGCACTAAAACTGCTCGATAAGTTTACATGCCCCCAACATAATAACGCAAATCGAGGTGCATGCTCCCCAAGCTTCATTACATTCAACTCGGTGGTTGGAATGAAGGTTTACCTTTAAGTCTCGGAAAGGGGATTTGTTTCATTTTTTAATGAGGTTGACACAGTAAAAGAACTATCCTCATGACTCCTTGTTTCATTTTTTTAACGAGGTTGACACGAGATAAGAACCGTCCTCGGAGCCCATTGTATTTACAGTATTTCTATTAGGGCGATGATCCATGCTGACAAAATGTTTAGGAATCTTCTGAATCCATTAGATATAGAAGATTTCATATTGTAGGTTTCCACTGTGGCTACTTCCGCCAGATTACTCGCAGGCGACAGGGCAAAAGTACCCATTAAGGCAGGGTCTTTTAGGAGACCTACTCCAATGTTTTGAAGCGAATGATTGCTTCCATGGATCATTGGAGTGCTTCCCGTAACTTGTGAACTGTCGGGGAGGAAAGTTTGTTGGTCGACGACTGTAATTCCTCCTTGAAAGGGAAATGCAATCTTCCTGAAGTAGGTCGACACAACTGCGGCCATGGCATATATCTAGGGCCTTGCTAGTAGGATGTTGTAATCGAGGTTTCCATTGATTACTTCAACATCAACTTCTACTGTTTTGCCCCCCAGTTCAACTTGCAAGTTACTTAAAATCCCGTATGGAGTGTATGATCGTCCATCAAATGCTTTTAACGTCGTTGACGATTTCGACAAGGGTGGTGAGCCTAAATTTTTCCAGCAACTCATCGACATAAGACATGTAGATGCCCCTTCATCAATAATTGTTTGATGAACAGTTTTGTTTAGGGCTTTCACTTGAATAAGGAAAGCTAGTTGAGCTGGTAACTGAGGGTCATATTCTTTATGATCAAAGGCCACAAGATTGGAATCCATTGGGCCAATCCCACCTATTGCTGATAATAAAGCTTGCTCTTGGGAGGGGCAATTTTGCGGTACCTCAAGTGTCGACATAGCGGACGGCGATTGGGCCAGGTCCTCTACTATATTATAATTCTGTGCTACTTTGGCACGAGGATTAAATGTCGATTTGTGTACTATTCCCTCTGACGACTTTATCATTGGTTCAGGAATGATGGGTGGCACAACTTTGGTTAAAGTTGTCGTCGAACTACTAGGTTGTTCATTAGCCTTGTTATTCGACAGCCGTGGATTCCCGTAATCTTTATTCCTTGTCAAAGCATCATTTTGCTGCCTTGAGACAGACAACATAAGCACTTGGGATCGGGAAGCATTTTGATTAGCAACCAGTTTGGTTCCTGGGCTTGGAAACGGATCAGTTAATACCGCTAGGGTTTTTGAACTCTTAAAGAGTTTCTTAACTTCAGCTATATGTGGAAAATCTCTCGTCCAATGATCCTCATCACATATATGACACCCCGCAGGGGGTTTCCTTTTTCTCCCTTTCTTTTTCTTCTTGCCCCCTGGTTGCTTCAGTTGTTTGCCTTTGTCGGTCGACATGACATTTACTTCCGAGGCAAGAAGTTCCTCATTTGCATTTTGACTAGAAATCTTACAGGCCTTTTTAGATGTAGCCTTTGTCGATTTCGTATCTGTTTTGCCAATCACGCCATCGCCGGCATGAGAGTCATTGTTTGATTTAGGAGGAGGAGGAATTGAGAATTCCGGTCTAGGGGCGTCAGGTATTTTGTCGTAGAGCGTGCCAGACTGAGTATAGACCAAGTCCAGATATTGCACACGAGCGATGACCTACTCTTCTGTTACGACTCCCCCTTTTGCCACATCTTCCGTGATTGTAGGAAGTAAGGATTTGATAAACCATTCAGCTAATAACTAATCGGGAACGTACGTTTTCACCATCCTACGACGACGTCGCCACTCATGTATATGATCAGATATGTGAGTGGCCGTTGTCTGTTTGAAGTTGGTTAGGAGTTCCGTTCCCGTTTCATACCTTATCGGTAATTGAAAATGGGTTAAGAAAGTCGTGGCTAAGGTACTGAAGTTGTCGAACGAAGCTCTAGGCAACTCAATATACCATTTTGCTGCTGGACCCGTTAACGTCCTCTGAAAAAGGTGAAGCCTTATCGAATCATCGTTTAGGGTGTTTGATGAACACCATAGATGAAATGTCATCACGTGATTCAATGGATCTTCACCTGGATTTCCATTAAATTTAGGAATATCTGATGGAAGTTTATGCGGAATCGCTGGCCACCAAGGGGCATAAGAAATTGGATCATTCGTCAGCCGGTTTAGATCTGGTAATTCTAGAGTTGCTACAAAGGGCAACTGTTGATTCAGGTTAGGCGAAGCATACCCAGGATACGATGGAATTTCCTGAGCAGTGGGTCTTTGCATACCAGCATAATGTTGGCAACTTTGACAAGGTTGATGGGCATAACCACTATAATATGGTTGCCCATTACTTACAAAGACTTGTTGCTCAGGTCCTTGATATGATTGCTGGAATGGCGGTTGTTCTGATTGAACCAGCCCTGGTTGTTGGACCATTTGCTGTTGTCCAATACTGGATGATTGACCAAGATGAGGAGTCATAGTACTTGTTTGAGCCTGAGTCGCTCTAGATAAGGAGGCACTAACCTGAGGTTGTGATTGAGTCGTTGAGACAAGAGGCTGTTGTATTGCAACCTGAGGCTGTTGGGGTTGACATACAACAGGTAGCGCTTGTACTTGCGACGCAGTCACCATAGCAGGTATAGTGGGAATATTCGACACAGGGTGGACTGGTTGCATTGAATATACAACCCTTGGTTGCTGAGGCAGTATTGGTACCCAACCGCTGGATGTAATTCCAGTTTGACCTGAACTTTGTTGTAAACTCCCATATGGTTGTTCTCCGGGAGGGAACAATGAAAAGGCATACTGCCCTCCATATGGCGGAAATCCAGTACTTAAAGGGTAGATTGGCCTTTGAAGACACATTGGATCAATTTGTTGAGTTTCAACGTAAGAAATACCAGATGATAATCCGGATGAAGAAATAGGAACTAACCATGTTGTCGAAGCAGTCCCTGATGGGACTCCGGCTTGATGTTGATAATTTGCCGGGACAGATGGTATACCATTGAACATCGTTGGAGTAGCAACAGGAGGTTCTGCTGCTGCTGTGTCGGATGACACAGTCCTAGATGTCGACGGTTGTTGAGACATATTTAGTCTATCCAAAAGATTTTCTAGCGATTCTACAAGAACTTGCGATGAAAAGAGACTAACTTCGAAGACCAACGAGGGAATGGTGATGATTATTCCGTTTAAAATAAATTTTAACGACGCTTAGACACAACTTGCTTTTTCACTTTTTAAAGAGTCGAGAAAAAGCTAAAGATGACTCTAGTCTCCTTCGATGTTTTAACGAGCCCGAAGTGACAAATGCTCGGATGGACTTTTTCTGTTATAGAGTCTGAAAAAGGCCAAAAGAAACTGCTCTGGAGTTCTAGGCAGAGGGTGTGCCAAACCTTTCGCAAAACCGCAGAATACTTTTTAAGGTACGGGCGGTCAATCTTCGTGAATGCTGTGTTCACTGCATTGCGATCAGTAGGGCAGCCGACACGACTTCCTAAGGATAAAGGATATATGCCTATAGGGGTCTCCCAATATATACGCGACGGTACGTGGGAGCACAATCCGTACTAGCACTATCGTCCCTCAGGAGGAATCACCCACCTTCCACGAGATCGACAGTCACTAGGCTTAACGATGCCGGAACACGTCTCTAGCCTAGACCTCTATGTTGTGCGTTATGTTGCAAAGCGTTGTTAGGTTCATTCAGTTTATTTTAAGTTGATCTTTTTAGAAGTTTGCCTTTCAAGGTTCACCACGAGATGTATGATACAAATTCCTAAATGCAGTCTAAAGATGATAAGCAAGCTTTATATCTTTTCAACTTTGAAAATCCTAGCTACTAAGGGAAAAGAAAGACACCATCTTTTCTCAAAGAGCAATCAGCACACTCTAATGCACTGTTCCTAAATCAAGCATGCAAACTTATCAAAATGCAAATGCACAATGCAGGTGTTTGTTTTCCGCTTTCTTAGTATTGATGCCTACAAAGAAAGCTTTTTGTACAACTTTGAATTTGCTTTTAAATGACAGATAAAAACAAGTTTACTTTTTTTGAAATCAACAAGGGTAGAAGAGATTACAACACTTTGCGATTTTCGAAATGAACAGCTTGTTTCGACACTTAAAAGAGACAAACTCAAACCAATAAGCAAAAGTAAATGTATAATCAACTGTAAACAGCCAATGAACTCTCTCCTAAGATCACAATCAACAGATCTGAATCAAGGGCTACAGGATGATTATTTCACTCATGCAAAGGAAAACTGTAAATGATGCCACAAACACATAAAAACACTCATAGTCTTTTTGTACAAAAGGAGGCGGAATTTAAGCAGAGAAAAGGAGTTATCAGACTGGTACCTATGCTGGTTAAAGGCTGCAAAAAACAGAGATCAAAACAGGGCAACAGAGAGCAGAGAACCCCAGCTGCACAAGGCCAAACTGGTTCAGCGCAACCTCAACACTGTGGGTTTGACATTCAGTGCAGGTAGCCTTCACGGGACCTACGTTGAAATGCAGAATGCCTTCACAGCAGTTGCGCTGAAGGAGAAACTTTCGT
This sequence comes from Pinus tabuliformis, assembly GCA_031772625.1. Classification (NCBI taxonomy): domain Eukaryota; kingdom Viridiplantae; phylum Streptophyta; class Pinopsida; order Pinales; family Pinaceae; genus Pinus; species Pinus tabuliformis. Next base: position 1,787,519,907 of record CM062817.1, on the reverse strand, counting down.
TTCTCACTGGGTTCTGGGTCACAGATTGCTCAAAAATCAACAGTTTCAGGCCAAATCAGAAACACAAGCAAGGTATAATCAAAGGGATGCTTTGAGAGGGTACTAAGATCTATCACAAAGGATCATCAAATCATTTGTGAGTCCATTGTTCAGATCATAGACAAAATCCAGTGAAGGATCAAGGCAGCAACTGTCTACTTTGCAGAAGCAGTTCGATCGTTGCTGTTGAGTCTATGAAACAAACAATGATGTAAACACAAATAAAATGACTAAAACAAATGTCCCCAGCGGAGTCGCCAATTTGTTGTGGGGAAAAATGCCTATGCAGGACGATCCTATCCACCTAAGGTGTGACAGTGCCTTAGCAACAAACAGAGACAGCTATTCTGGTTTCTTCCTTTATGAAATGGGAAAGAAGAGAGATCAATGGACTTACCGGTGTCTTCCGTTTGTCCCTCGATCTAGATCCTCTTCTCTTTGGGTGTTCACAGCTACTTGCCTCCTCGCAAAACCACAAGAGAACAACTACTTGCCTTCCTGCAAGATCACAAGAGAACAGCTACTTGCGACAAGAGAACAACTACTTGAGACAAGAGAAGAACACAACACAAAGGCAAATATTCATATTCATAAATGATTCGGGATTAGAAATAAATCAAATACACTAATGCAATCATACATCAAAGATACATCAGTATATAGGAGAAAACCAAGATAGCTTTATTGATAAATAACAAGGTTCAGGAAGAGATACAACCCAGAGGGCTCCAATCCAGCATCTCCTTCCCAGCAGAATGGAATTCCTATCTTCACCTCCCTTCAAAGCATTAAGCACCCAATGATTCCAGTCTCAAACCAACATCAATTCTTTGCAATAACAAAATTCCAGCCTCTAGATCTCATGGAGGAGAGATCCATATATAGATGTTTTGGAGAGAGGATGAGTCAGCTTGAGATCTGACTAGTGTCCTCTCCCTCTATCAGTTCTTGATTCCACTTGGAGATTTGGAACCTCTTACTCATCACCAATCGAATTCCCTGAGGCAAGTGTCATTTTGGAAGCTTCCTGGGCTCTGACACCTTGAGGAATGAGTCTGCCACATGTCCAAACTCGCTCAGCACAGGTAGCTAGTGTTGGAGTTGACATTCAACGCAGGTAGCCAGTGTAGCAGTTGACATTTAGCGCAGATGGTCAGTGGAGAAGTTGACATGATCCTGAATTGACTTGTTTTTGAGCAGTTTCAGGTGGAGAACTTTTGTGAATTACTGTGGTTTGTTAGCCTTGTTCCTCTAGGGGTAGGAACAACATGTTTAGGGACTTTGGATCCCTTAGATTATTGACATTTCATGCTTAGTGCTGTAAGGCACAAAAATGTCTATAACAGTTAGAAAACGACCCGTTGCAGGCAAGCCCACAACACGAAATCATAGATCAAGTTGAAGAAATGTAGCTGTAAGGACTGACTCAGGGATGGTCAAAATGGATGACAGGTATTTTGCAGATGAATGGTTTATTTGCAGTGACCTCTTGAACACATAATGACACGACAGATGGCTTGGTGATGATTGACCCAAAGTTAATACCCGGCTGAAGACTTTCAATGTGGTTTGATCAACTTGTGAGGCAAAGGATTTCCCGACCCAGGTGAATGAAAAGTGTCGTGTTCAAGAGTGGTGACACGGTTTCTTCTAAGATAAAGGATAACAAGTAGGCTCATTTTTCTCTCTTTTCCCCCACCATTTCTGGCAAGTACCTCTTTATTTTTTACAAGCTTGAGGAGGATAACATATGCTTGATTATAAGCTCATCCTTCGGATGAGTCCAACTTAGTTTAAATTCGAACCCTAAGAAGGAGTGGTTCGTTCCTGTTTGTAATCGAACAGGTCCTTTACTGTGAAATTTTAATGAGTCCAGTATAGGCGAAACTCGGCGTTTTTCAATTTTAGAGAGTCTGAAAAACTTAAGAAGACTCCAGCGTTGAACTTTTTCGTAAATTTGTGTCTCCCAAGCCCGAAAAAGTATAAAATAATACTTGAGAGAACCGCTTGGTTTTTTACGACCAAGGAGTACTTTCAAAGTTAGTGTCTTTGACCTGAAAAGTAAAAAGCGATCAAGGACACGTCGTTTTATTTCCAATATCGAGTTTGAAACGACAAAAACCCGGCAATCTTTTCCAGTTTTTACGGTCAGAAAAGGGCTATAAGGGGACCGTCTTTTAATTCCATTTTAATGAGTGTAAAAGAAACGCTCGGAAATCTTTTCATGTTTTAGGAGTCAGAAAAGGGCTTAAAAGATGACTCTGATGTTTTTGTTTGTGAAAAATGACAATTTTCCCTGAAAATCCTTTATCCTGCACAAAAACCAACACATTACTCATACCTGTTTAAGATAGATAAAATACTTCGAAAAATACCTTTTCATGGTGGAAAATAAACAAATTTAACATTTATTTACTCAAAAAACCTATAAAAAGGGCTTTTACCATTTCATTTTTACCATTTTACTGTTGAGGAGAGAAAAAGGGCTTTTGGCAAGAAACTTCCCGTGGACATTGCGGAGAATCCGACCGTCGAAACCGAACTTTGTCTCATCAGGTATTCTACAACATCCTCCCTTGCATTTCCATCCATTTAGAATTTGTTTTTAAGCTTTAGTTTCATTTTTTGGAGGCCTTGGGGTTTCAAGGTCCGCTTTTCGGGGTACGCAGGTGCTCCATTGGTGACCTGCGTACCCCGACATTTTCTCAGTTGGGAAAATGCCGGGCGTACGCAGCTTGCCTTAAGAGAACCTGCGTACACACGCTCTGTCTCTAAAGGCGGGCTGCGTACACCGCGGAGAGGATTTTCAAACCCCCATTTCTCCAAAATGAACCAAAAACTTTTAATTTTATGGACTCTAATAGATGTTTTATGGTGTGTAGATTGCCCACCATGCTTGATTGGCGCGAAAGGGAACACGAAGATGTTGATTTGGCCGTGATTAATCACCAACCTTCCATTGATGCTTTAAAGGCATGCGGTCTTTACAGATACTGGGCCATACCTGGCATGAGGGCCCAGGTGCGCTTTCTAGAGTGGCTGGTTGAAACGTGGTCCAGGATCAGTGCTTTTACATTGGAGGGCACCAGCTCGAGATAGAGCCCTCAGATATTTACTTTCTCACTGGTTTGCCCAAGAGGGGCGAACAATTGACTCTGTCCGGGACTAGGCCGGGTGGCCAGTCCATCGCTAGTCTCCGTCTAGAGTGGTGCAACGATCAAAACCAGGAGAGGGGGATAGAGATTAAAAAGATATCCCGACCTGAACTTACGGTAATTGCCTTTACAGTTACTAGACTTTGCGGAGCTGCCGCTTTGCATATTGCCACCGGGTCCCAAATGTGGATGGCGATTGACTGCTATCGAGGCACCATTTTCAACTGGTGTGATGCTGTTTTGGCCAATTTAAAGGGCCAACTAACTAGGGCAAAGAATGGGCAACTAAAGACTTTTGGTTATGGGCCTTTAGTTGTGAGTTTTTCTCTAGAGAGGGTTCCGATGCTGATCCCGTAGCATCTCACTGTTGAGGCTGGGCTTCCTCGAGAGCCTAAGTTGATGCGATGGGTTGCGGTGATGGCTCGTCATCCTGACGAGGGCACGGAGGTTGTCCGATTTAGACCGGAGTATTTTCACTGGTTGGAGGACCAGATCTTTTCGATACAGGATTTTCCTTATGCCGGAGTCGATTTTCGTGGAGATCCAGACATGATTCTTCCACCGGGAGAACAGTGGGACGACACAGGTAATTCACTTTCACAAGTTTTTAAATTATTTATATTTGTTTTGTTTTTATATCATCTCAAAACTGACAGTGACAATTTCCAAAATGCAGATGTAGGCCCACGACGTCCAGCCAATCTCCGGCCTTTCGAGAGGAGACAACCAGTTGCACCGGCACCGGTCCCACAGGATGAGGCTACAGAGACCTTAGCTGAGTTGGAACAAGACCTAGAGCGTCTGACGGCAGATATACCAGAGACTACTATAGATGATATTCCTATCAGGCTTCAGCACTATGTAGTCGCAGTCCCAGGACCTTTTAGGAGGTTCTTGTGTAGGGTAGCCCGTGCAATGGTGTCATATAGAAAGCATCACCAGTGATTGGATGGTCGTTTTTGTAGACACATGCGACATTTTGGTTTTTTGTACTTATCATTTTTGCCGATCATAAGGTGTTTTTCAACCTATGATCGAAGACGATGTATTTTTGACACACTCCTATCTATATATATCATTATTACCAGCTTATCTTGTTAAACATGTGTGATAGACGATTATATCCCCATACCACGGATCTAAAGTGCTGATGAGAAACAAAGATTCGTCCGCAATGGGTTCCTCTGCCACAGTTTCCGTGTCAACACCCGGGAAATCACACATCAACTCTGCAAACACTAAAGATTTCTTAGACTTAGATTTTTCAAATTCCAAGTCGAACTCTTGTAGGATAACAATCCATTTAGAGTACTTGCCCCCTAGCAATTGTTTAGTCATTTTGTCATGCGGAAAGAGTTAATTTTGCGGACAAAACCGACCTCCCTAGAAGCTAAGGCTTTCTAGCGACAAACAAGACAATTAAACACTATCTTTCCCTAAATGTCATTTAGAATACAAGTAATCAGGTGTTTATAGCATACCTTTAGTCCAACGCTTTGTAGTAGTCCAGTCTCTCTGATCCAGATGAGCTCCTCCTTCTCTTCGAAACCTGCATTCACTAACAAGCAAATGATTACATAGCACCTGAATAACTCATAAAATAAAACATATTCATCATACAGACCAAGGAGTATATGAAACAAATCATGTATAACAACTTGTTGAGAAAAATGAGCTTAATTGTATTAAGTGGAAACAAAAGAAACCATTACAACCTGTGCCTTGGTGTTGTGCAGGTCCCTCCTAGGGTCCAGCAAGAGTTTTCCTTTACTTTGATCAGCTCATCCACTTCCAAATGAAGCTAAGAAAGGATGGGAATCTCTCCTCTCAAGCTCTATAAGGGAGTCCTAATTTCAGCAACATCTACCCTTAGGAATCTTCAGCTTTCAACCTCCCCTCCCTCTGGCCCAGTGCCTGTATTTATAGTGCTTAGGAGGAAGTTAATCAGGTCCACCATGAATGGGATAAGCCCCTCTTTCAATGGGATAGCTCCCCTCTTCATGGGATAAGTTCCTCTTACATAGGGATGCATGAACCATCTGGAGGCGCTCAATCCACGTCAAACCATCTTCTAGAATGCTCTAGAAATGACCACAAGTAACTTTTTTGAAGTGAAACTTGCGCCTTTTGACCTTTACAGGAGTACGCACCCACCCCTTTACAGACAGAGCGTACAAGTACGCAGGTATTGTGAACTTGGGGTGCGTACACGCAGGTAAGGCTAAGAGAAACTGCGTAACCAGAGTTAATTGACTTTTTAAGGACTTTCTCTCTTTCTTGGAGTTTGACATGAGGAGCAGAGGTATGAGACTTGCCAAGGAGGATAGTATGACAGTTGATGAAGCCATACTAACTGTAGATAGTCATGGTGACAAATTTTAGTGTAACAATATTCATCCTCTCCCATTCCCAAATGGTTGGTCTATGTCTATTTGCACCCTTTTGCTAAGATTGTGCCTATATGCTACTCATTTGGCTTGGAGAAGGAGTTCTTGGAGAGCTTAGCTTGGACTTGGACATTCATTGAAGGAAAGCCTATCAACATTAAGGCTGGGTTGTATGCTTCCCCTTCTTTTCTATTAATATACAACTACTGGTTCATTTTCCATTGATGTGTATGCCCATGTGTCATCTATCTTAACATTCATTGATCAATTAAGTAGGCTGCTTTTGAATATGCTATTTGTATTTGCATGCCTTGTTGTGTCTTGATCTCTTGTCTAGGTGCATAAACACCATGAGCAATAGGAACAAGCCCGTGATGCAAGTGATTCAAGATCTTCAACAAAGGAGATCAAGATAACATCAGAATGAGGTAGGTCATCTTCTTCATTTCTCTTTTCAATTGTAACTTAGGAAAGTGTCTAGTAGATTGTCACGTAGGTTGCTAGTCCCACTCATTGGGCTAGAGGGATCGTCTTTGTCCACAAAGAGGATTTACCTAGAAAACAAAATGGTGACTCCACCGGGGAAGCTATAACCCTTTCCATCCCATCCTTCACCTTGAATTTGTGATGAGTTAGACCAACCATCAATTTTTCGGCTTATCTACATCAGTATGGGTTTACACCATCACTAATTACTTCCTTAGAGTGCTAATTTTGGATTGTTTCTTGGAATTCTTTTTGTTTTTTTCCCATATTCCTCGCCCATCATGGGTTTATCTCTAACAGTCGCAATGACATCGCAATTTTTTACCTGTACAATTGTGATGGAATTTTTTTTATTCATTGTCTAGTCACACTGAAATCATCACTACTTTTTCTATATAAAGTAATGTTTATGACCTCAACCATCGTGGGTTTTTGAAAAGTAGCGATGATAACCCAACCATCATGGGTTTGGGTATATAAAGTAGCGATGATACTTGAATGTGAGAGTTTTTAAGGTTTATTCCTTGGAATCCAATGTGTCTTGGCCTCTAAGGTCTTTCCCTATCCTGTATGCTTGGATTTGTCAGTTTTTGATTGATTGACTTGATTAATTTGGAAAATTTGTCTCATTGGATTTGAAGTGAAATTTGAGTAAGTTCTAGGGTTTCTAGTAAATTGGTCATCACTTCTACTTGTTTGTGTCATTGAGATGTTTGTTTTGATGATTGATTGAGTGTTGTTTTCTGTGGAAATCATTGAAAACATCGTTTTGCATTTGTTTTAGCTTGTATTTCGAAATTTAATCTTCGTAAAAATGCATTATATTAGTTGCATTGAAAAGTTATTTTTTGAGATTCATCACTGAAAATAGATCACATTTTTCGGTGTTTGAAATCCAAATACTGTATTAGGTGCATCAAATCATTCAAAACAAAAAGAGAAGCATGATTCGTATAAGTGCATCTTTGTAAAGTCAAAATCATTTTGCTTTCCAATAGTTGCATTTAGGATAGTGAAATGTCAAAATGATTTTTACTTTTGGAATTGCATTTGGAAGACAAAAATGAAAGTTAGTGGAATGCTTTTTTGCATGATGCGTTTTGTTTGATGCATACTTGATTGAAATTTCTTCCCTTGATTAGTCTAGCTTTCATTAAAATGAAAGGTTTTCCTTTTCTCATATAGTTGCATCATAGGTGTTCAGGTGACATTATTTTGAGCCATAAAAGTGAAACATACTTGAAGATAAACATTAAAATTTACCTCAATTAACCTAAGGATCATTTGGAACTTAACAAAAATATCTAGAGGTCTAGGCTAGAGACATGTTCCAACATCTTTTAAGCAACTGTTGTTAACTACTTGCAGTGTATCCCGAGGGTGAAATCTCATCCTAGTATGGAAGTATATAGAAGGTTATCTAGTACTTTTTGGTATATCAGAGGCACTTCAGTATGATAAGTATATAGGGACACTCTCATCAAATGATTCTACATTAGACAACGTTAACAGGGACTTGTGCTCCCTGTATCGTCGAGTATATATTGGGAGACCCCATTAGGTTGTTATCCTTTAGCCACAGGTAACCAAGTCAGCCGCCTTGTAAACATGATACACCGAACACAACATTCGAGGAGATTGGCCATCGTACGTTAAGTCCTTGGTTTCGGCTAAGGTGTATATTGCAGTTCATGGATACTTGGTAAACCCTCTTGCCTAGATTACCCCTTTTTTATTTATTTTTGTTAAAGTTCTAAAATCAATTAATTGACTATGGAAAAACATCCTTCCTATGGAAATACTCCTTAGTAGATCTTAGGTTGATACCAATGGCAACATTTCCTAAGTCTACCAGTCAAGGAAACCCCTCTGATGGGAATCCTAGTCCTTTTCCTTCTTTTGGAAATGTTGGTGCTCCTTATATGGAAATGTTGTCCCTTCCTGGATTGACCATTGGTTTGCCAGTTTGGTTATTTGCGACCTTGGTGGTTCAGAGTGTCCAAACTAATTTTCAACCAAGATCTCCTCCACCTGAACAACATCAACCTCATGTTGATCCTAGAATTGACCCATTACCTTATTCGCATATTTCTTCACCTCGTTCTTCCTCTTCACTTGGTGAAAGTCTGGATTTTAGTAACCAGGAAACTCAGAAGAAGAAGAAGAGGACAAAGAAGAAGAAGCAAAATAAGCAAGGGGGAAACCAAACAACCATTACTACGAATGCAATTGATGTGGAGAAATATTCCAACCAGCCTCGGAATGTAAAATTCCCTTGCATGTTATGTAAGGGTGGCCACCTTCTTCGAAATTGTCCTCATATTCCCAAAGTCTTAGAAGTGTGGTCTACAGGTTCACATCGACCTTTATCATCAGCCTTTGGCGATCATGCTGGTGATAAACCTTCAAATAGTAACAATAATGCCTATGGGAAAAAGGGGAAAGTCAAATTTCACTGTAAGTTGTGTGAAGGTAATCATCCCATTCACCTTTGTCCTCTTATGGATGAAGCTTCCAAAGAGTTGGAAAAACTTATAGCTTCTCAACCTCGTCTTCCGATTGGGTATCAAAATCTTTCCCCTGATCCTCCACTAGTTGATCCAGTGATTGATCAAAAGTCATATTTTGTCAACCCCACTCTCTTTGAAAGTGAGACTTGTGAATCCATTTTCAACCAACCATTGGTTGAGAAAATGGTAGACTTGACTCCACCTTTAGTTAAACGTACCTTTCCGATAAAGAGTGAACCTCATACTACTCATATTCTTCTAGTTTCTTCAGTTTCGAATGAGATAGAGGGAAATCCTCCCATTCCTGAGGTGCATGAGAGTAGTTCTCTTGTTCCCATAAAGCAAGAGGGTAGTTCTCCCTTTCTTATGACACGCCCCTGAGCAGTTTGGTCACTTCCTTTGATTGGAGTCAACTGGTAGGATATCATCTTCCATCTTATGTGCGTTTCTAGATTACACTACATGCTTACCATATGGCCATACCTAAAACAATCATAGATGAGGGCACATCTATTAGCATCTTGTCCTCAACTGCTTGGCAAGCTTTAAGTTCTCCTCATCTTGTCCCCATCACCCAGAATCTGTTAGATTTTAACGGAGGAACTAGTCAGCCATTAGGGATCCTTCCTAAGTTACCTATTACTTTGGGAGGAAAGACTGTTGATATAGACATGATGGTTTTCCAAGGCAATTTAGATTTTAATCTACTCCTTGGAAGTGACTATGTTTATGTCATGGGAGCCCTTGTTTCTTCCCTCTTTCAAGTGATGTGTTTCCCACAGGAAGGAAGCATTCTGATCATTGATCAACTTACATTCATTGGTCTTGACTCAACTCCCACTAAACCATCATCCCTAAATGGTCCTTATGTGCAAACAATATCACCCTTGCCACAGGTTAATTACTTGGCCACCTATTTCATGCCCACATCTACTTATGGTCTAGTAGGTGATGTAGTAAATCATGTACTAGGGGCATTGGAGCCCAATTTCTCATCTGGATCCCTCAACATGTATCCCCTCCAGAGTGTTGTTCTCCCACTTGATGAGAACCTCTTGGAAGCCATGGCCTCTTTTGGGTTGTGATAAAGGGTATGGAGAAAAGTTCCTTGTCTTATGCCAAGATCATTAAAAAATGAAACAAAGATCATGGAGCAGAGTTCTTTGTCTTGTGTCAAGCTCCTTAAAAAATGAAACAAGGGATATGAGGATAGTTCTTTTACTATGTCAACCTCGTTAAAAAATGAATTAGGTCTCCATGAGGATAGTTCTTTTAATAAGTCAACCTCGTTTAAAAATGAAACAAGGTGTCATGAGCATGGTTCTTTTCCTCTGTCAAGCTCATTAAAAAATGAAACAAATCCCCTTCCAATTCGAGTCTTTACTTAGATCTCGTAAAATCCCCTTCTAATTTGAGTCTTTGATTAAGATCTCGTAAAGTCCCAGTCAAGCCTTTCACTTGATATTGTATTTAAACCTTCATTCCATCCACTTAGGTGAATGAAATGAAGCTTGGGGGGCATGTACCTCGAATTGAGTCATTATGTTGGGGGCATGAAACCATTTTCAAACACAATTTATCTTTGTTTCAAGCTTGTGAAAAAATGAAACCATCTTCAAGTATATTTAAGCATAGTTTCTCATGTTTCAAGCTTGTGTAAAAATGAAACCATTCCTACTTTACATCTAGTGATTGTTGTTTTTATCATCTTATTTGTTAGATGAGCCTTGGTTTGTCCATTCCATCGTCACCATCTCTTTGGCCAATCATATGCTTTCACTTGGTTGTTTTACCTGTGCCTTAGGAACATTTGCGATGAGTGGTCTTATTAACTGAGCTCTTGACCATTACATGTTTTGAACAATTCCATCATCACCAGAACCAATTGATATCCTTTTATACCACTCGTTCCTCCAAAAGGAGTCACTTTTAAGCTCTTTTCTAACTCTTGGAAAATGAAAATATTGCTGAGTACTTGTCTTTTCAAACTCATTAAATTAAATGAGTTGACATCATATCAGTATATGTTTACCCCTTTTTCAGGCTGGGATTGACTATTTATGAAAAAGGAACACCTTGGTTGACATAGTCAAGAGATTCTGTCGAATATTATTATCTACCTTTTCAGATTCGAGAGACCAATTATTAAAAGGGACTTGATGGAGTTTTCTTTTTTCTCTCTTTTTCAAACTCTCTAAATATGAAAAAGACACCGAGTTACTCTTCCATTGGACTCGTAAAATTTTACGATGAAAGACTCGTCACCATGATGAGACCGAGTTTCTCCTTCCTAGGACTCGCAAAACTTACTAGGATGGATTCATTTGAAGAATGAAGTTGTACGACAAGCATATGGTATCCTCTTGAAGCTCGTGTAAAAATAAAGAGGTACTCACTAGAAATAGTGGGGGAAAAAGTGAAAGTGAAACATCTCTTGTATAGGCAACATGTCACTCTTGAACATGACACTCATTTGTTTCTCGTGTTGGGTTTGGGACATCCTCACTTAGTCACTTGTCCTTTTGGGTTTGGGTAATCCATTTTTCCTCTCATTTGATTATTCCACTTCATCATTATGACCCTTGGTCCTATGTTGAGTCAAATGCTACCACACTCTGGAGTCGTGTCGCCGATATGTTAAAGAGAATTCCTATTTGCAGTCTTAGCATAAGGGTGAAAATAGAGAATGAGTGCTTGGAGAGATTAGCTTGGACTTGGACATTCAATCAAGGTGAGGCTATCAACATCAAGGCTTGGTTGTATGCTTCCCCTTTTTTTCTATCAATATAAAACTGCTGGTTCATTTTCCATTGATGTGTATGCTCATGTATCATGTATCTTAACATTCCTTGATAAGTTAAGTAGGTTGCTTTCGAATATGCTATTTGTATTTGCATGTATTTTTGTGTCTTGATCTCTTGTGCAGGTGCATAAATGCTATGAGTAGCAAGAACAAGCCCATGACGCACGTGATTCAAGGTCTTCAACAAAGGAGATCAAGATAGCATTAGAACGAGGTAGGCCATATTCTTCTTTTCTCTTTTCAATTGTAACTTAGGAAAGTGTTGAGTAGATTGTCACATAGGTTGCTAGTCCCACTCATTGGGCTGGAGGGATAGTATCTGTCCACAGAGACGATTTACCTAGACAACACTTCCTTGCTCACTACCCCATCAAAATCCATGTTCCAAAGGGCTTCACCCTCTTCATCTTCTTTCCCAACATCTAATTTCATCTCCTTTGTTTTTCTCAATTTAATTTCCAGGTCAGACACTTCCTCTTCTACACATATGTCATTATATAGAATGAAGGAATCCATATCTAAATGTATGGAATATAGGGGGTAGTTATTTGGTTTGTCTTGGCTACTTACCATATATTTCATTAATGCTTCCTTGTACAACCTTCTCTGTTGACCAAAAACAAGAATAGTAGCATATGTCATGTCCATCTACAAAGTACCCTGTAATTTTTCTCCCATGATCTTGATAACAACATTCCATATTTGGGAGGTATGTCTACTACTACAATATCCATCACCACACTCTTTGCTAGGATTTGGGCCAGAGTCACACATAAATATTTGATGAGACCTAAGCATCTTACTTTGCTAGAATCAAAAGAATATAAATCTTTGTAGGGTCTTGTTATATCTAATCCTAGCTTTTCCATGATGACTCTAGGCATAAGATTGTGCGAAGCACTAGAATCAAGCATGGCATTGTGAAGAATGTTGTCATGGATGTTCAAACTAACATAGAAAGGTGGCACATTACCATCCTGAGACATTCCTTCAACTTCAGGTCCAAACAATAATTCAGGTTGGTCATCAGTTAAGTTGACTGCGTCTGTTCCATTCCCTATTTTTAATGCCTTCATGACTTGAGATCTATGTGCATTCTTGTTAATCAATTCTGTCAGAGGAATATAAATTTTTACCTTGGCTAATTCATTTTCAATACTGAAATATGTTTGAGGTTTATCTACTTCTTTGATACCTACATCCTGTTTTTGAGAAGTATCGCTTTTAGAATCATCCTTTGCTTGGCTGGTGGAAGGGTCATCATTCTGAATATTCGTGGGAAGGTTTCCTACAGCCTTCTTACTTCTCAAATTGCACCATTTTTGTACCTCCATGACAACATTTTGATATTCCTTTTTATAATCATCTGACTTTGCAGGGATGACTTCTAGTTGTGATAACAAGAATAGATCTTGTTCCTCCTTAGTTAAGAAAATATTGTCTATTTCTCCTTCCCCAAATAGATTTATCTAATTTTCTTCAAGGTCCTCAACTATCTCAGCTTCTTCATTTGCATAATTCTCCTGGAATGGAGGTCTAATTTGTTGTTGATCAGCTAGGCCTATTTGCTCTCTCTATTTAATTTGGGGTGGATTCTTCCTAAAATTAGGATTTCTGATTTGAGGACCCCCTTGAGTTTCTCTTGGTGGAGCCCTATCAGTTAAAATTATCCTTTCCATCATTCTTTCCATGGTTTTAACTAAGGTGTCTAACTTTGCATCTGATGAAGAAGAAGAAGGTTCTTCTTTGATCATGACTCTTCTCTCAGCCTTTAACCTTGCTCTCTTAGCCAATAAATTTGCTTCCACACTAACAACATTCCTTTGCATTTCCTCTAGGGTAGCAAGATTTCTCTCCCTCAGTTGATAAGACATATTTGCATCAAAACCATATGGAAATTTGATCAGAGCTAGCCTTGGTGGAGGTTGTATTATTGTTGGAATAGAATTGTAAACATTATTGAATCTAGTGCAATAATATTGAACTGTTTCACCAGGAGCTCTCTTTATACTCTCATATCTAGCCAAGATTCTAAGAGGATTATTTTTTAATTCCCACCTCGTGATAAAGCTTCGATGAAATTGTGGGAGATCTGCAATACTAGCTGCTGGCAATTCCCTGAACCATTTCTTAACTTCTCCTGTCAAACTTTGTGCAAAGAGCCTCATTTTCACATCATCTTTGTCAACTTCTTGTAAATATGAATAATCATTCATTCTGTCTATGTGTTGTTTTGTTGTGATTGGCTCAGTGCCATCAAATTGAGGTATACGACTATGATAATCTTGTGGCATGGCATGAAGTTGTCCTGGTAAGACAAGAGGGGCATATTGAGTTGCCATGACTGGTAAATGGGAATGGGAAGAAGATGAAACTATAGTTGATGTGGATATTGAGGGTGGTAAAGAAGGTGGGATTATACTCTGCTGAGTTGGTATAGTAGTTGTAAGGATGATAGATGAAATAGGGATAGTGGTAATAAGAGAAACCATTGGAGGGGTGGGTGATGAGGCAAAAGAAGAAAAGACAGTTGATTGATCAATAAATGATTTCTGAGCAACTAGATTCAATTCAGTCACCAAATCTTCAAGTTTATTAAACTGTTTTATAACATCTTCATCATAATCTAAAATGTCAGGTTGATGTGTTGAGATTTAAGGTTTAATTTTTTTTTTCATCAAAAGATGTCCCATGGAAAAAAATTTCTGACTTGGTTCGGAAAAGACTGTGCTCAAAAGATAAGTCAAATTCAATATCCTCTACAGTTATAAAACTTTCAGGGAGAGAGTTAACTCTAGGAAAAGGATTATTGCTTTCTTGGCTCTCAGTAAAACTCTTCTTCCTAATAAGTTTCTCAGGATTATTTACAATTTTAGGTGGGTTAGGATCTGGATGGGATCTAGTGTAGATCTTTCTAGGAGCCAGATATTTAATAGATTATTTACAAATAGATATATGTACAAAATCTGGGTGGAAAAACAACCTTAATAACATTTATTTCACAGTCACACACTGTAAATAGCTTTGAAATTTGAAAGGAATATTTACCAGGGAAAAATATAGTTTGTATCATAATTTTCTTCCCCAGTATGGTTGCCAGAATTTTATCACTCTGTAATTTCCCTAGGATATGGAGAGAAACCGAGAGGTAACCACAAAACCACTTGTAAAGCTGGGATCTAGCCATTCCAACTTTAGAGAGGGATATTTCTTTCTGATTTAGATTTTTGTTTTAAGATATTGTAGAATTTTCTCTACAAATCAACTAGCTCACTGATAACATGTAGAAATTTCACCTGCAGATCCAACTGATATATGCAATGTACTAAAGCATAATACTAGATCTACATCTACCATAAACTTTGCGGAAGCTAATCAACCATGAGAAACATCAAGCATGAACACATATAACTGATAAAAAGGAATCAATCACACATAACATAGAATATATCATTGGGGAAAGCACCAGCATAAAACCCCAACTCTGTATTATCATTCAAGTGGAAATCCTCAACAACATACAAAAATAATCAACTCAAAAGCTATCCTGCTCTATTTGTACTTTGATGATCTAGCTCATGGACTACCTAGGCCTGAATATATAGGCTGCACAAGTCCTCCAAGCTCCTATTTCCTTGTGCAATTTTGATTGGGGTCCAATTACAAAACACATGTAAATTGGCCTAATCATACCTGTTGTCAGCCTCAGGTCCAACTATGCAATCCTTGAGGACTCAAGTTCCTCTTGCATGCAAGGAATACTTACTAGAAATATCCTAGCAACTGACAGAACACTGTCCCACCATCTAATCACAACTGGGTCTCTGTATTAACTACCATGCATCAGTTATCCATGAGAAAATACTCAGTTATATGAAATAATAGTTGTCACATGCATGCGAGCATCAACAAACTATATCTCATTAATTTAACAACTTGTTAAATTAATCTAACTGAACTTGACTAAGTTAAACTAAGTCATATGATCCTCTCAATATAGAACTCATCCTTAATTCCTCAATTAGTGGAACAAATCAAGGACACATTCCCCAATCAATGGAGAAATAATTGCATGTTCTCACAAAGACTTCAAGTTTGCTTTTCCTTAAATAATTAGTTCATGGAGAATTAATTAATTAATATTCCAAACTGCTGGTAAGACCAAATTCGAATTTACTTCCTATAGATAGACCAGGGACTGCTATAAATAGGAAGGGACCTAGAAATGTTATTTTTATAAGATGTTGTTTTTAGCAGTTTCACCTCTCATCCAAGGTGGCCAAAATTCCACACTGGCCAAACCGCTATTTTTAGGAATTTCTATTTTTACATTTCTTGTTGCACACTTTTCAACACTCCCTCTCAATAAGAAAGGCTTCCTTTCGAACCTGATCCTGTAACTCTGGAATGTTCTGCATGCAACACATCTACCAAGTGCGGTTTCTCTAGAAACACTTGGAACAAAAAAACTCCCAACTGGCCACTCTGTTGGGCTAGAAACATACTTTGATGCTGAAGCTCTACCTGCTGCTGACAAGTGCTCCCTCTCTGACCTCTGCGCTTCTGCAACATCTCCATGCATCTCGCATTGTTGCATCCTTCTTTGTGCTACCCTGCACTATGCAACACACTTGTGCCTCTCGCATTGCTATAGCTTGCATGCTCTGCGCTGTCCTGGGATTCCCTGTACTGTAGCTCTCTCTCCCGCTCCATCCGCATTTGTCTCTACCCAATCAGTCAGTTCCTGCTACTCCACATCGGGGCTCTCGTAGCAAAGTCGAATCAAAGAGGTTGGGTACCTCAAGGATCCTGCCCCTCCTCCTTGGGATGATCACTCTACATCACCCCACCTCCTACCTGGAGGTATGGCTGCATGAGTATATGTCTCTACTCGATCTCCTCGTAGCTTCCCCTGTTGTGGCTGCTCCACAACCTCTAGTAGCTGCTGCACCAATCGTGGCTCCTCCACAATCGTCTAAGACTTCTTCTGGCACTGCATGTTGAGAGGTAATATACCCTCCCTCTCAACCACCAAGTCTCCATCAGTTGCCTTGTTGCTCAAGGCTTTGCATGCATCTTGAACCTCAAGAGCATACAGATTCTTGACCTGTGAACTGATCTGCTTTACCTGTCTAATGATGGCGTGTCTAAGGAAAACCTTTCCCTTACTGAAGACTACATCATAGTCTCTATTTTCCAGCATTGCGATTGACACCAAGTTTCTCTTCAGTCCTAGTACATACTTGACATCGGTCAAGGTAAGGCAAGCTCCATGCTCCCTCTGAAAAATAACCGTGCCTACACTTGAGACACTGTATTTCTCATCATTTACCATCGCTACGAGTATATGGAGATCTTTCTCCTCCAAAGTTCTGAACAAACTCTTGTCACCGGTCATATGGTAAGAAGCTCCATTGTCAAGAAACCAACCACTTCCCACCATGGATGAAATCATGCATGTGAAGAGTGTGAAATCCAACTCAAACTGTGAAGCAAGTGCCTCACCTTCAGATCCTTCCCCGGATCCCTTCTTAGATTTCCTCTATGGACAATTTGTAGCATAATGGCCCACCTCGTGACAACGAAAGCATCGCAATTTCAATTTGTCAACCTTCTTCCCACCATTGGAAGAACTAGATTCAGAAAGAGAACCCTTCTCCTTCCCCTTCTTTGCCTTACTCGCTAAGGCACAGTTATCCTCATCCTCCATGGATGAAGAACTGTCTCTAGGGCATCTTCTTATCTCTTCCTGCATCAAATCTGACCAAAGTCGTTCCCAATCTAGCAGTTTCTCTCTTCCATTAACCGAGTCCTGGTAGTTATGCCAGCTCTTACGAAGATCGAGGAGAGCAAGACTCACCATGTCATCATCAGCTGTCATGATCCCTACACTTCCAAGCTCATCCCTACATGAGGTGAGCTTGTTTAGATACATAGAGGTCGTGTCAACCTTTTCACACTTGATTTTTCGAAGTTTGTCCTTTAGTGCAAGCTTCCTCTGATCATTTCTATTCTGATAAAGATCTTTCAATGTTTTCCACATTGAAAACAGAGTTTCCTTCCCATGGAGGCTCGAGACTATGTGATCTCAAACTCCCTCCAGGATGATTCTCCTAGCTCTAGCCACACACTTCCTCCATTCTGCCAACTCTTGGGCATTAGATCCTGAGGTCTTGGGGACTTCTTGATCAATGAATTCCTTCACCCCATTATCCTCTAATACCACCTCCATGCGATCCTTCTAGGCTATATAGTTTGAGCTGCCATCCAGCGCATACTCAAGCCTCAAACCATAGAACGCCATCAGTGAAATAGATGTGATAAGAACTTGAGATCTATATCCTGAATAATAAACTTTGAATTCTTTCTTGTATACTGTTCTTCCTTGATCACCTGTGCTCTGATACCATGTAAAATTTTATCTACAAATCAACTAGCTCACTGATATCATGTAGAAATTTCACCTGCAGATCCAACTGATATATGCAATGTACTAAAGCATAATACTAGATCTACATCTACCATAAAATTTGCGGAAGCTAATCAACCATGAGCAACAGAAAGCATGAACACATATAACTGATAAGAAGGATTCAATCAAACATAACACAGAATATATCACTGGGGAAAGCACCAACATAAAACCCCAACTCTGTATTATCAATCAAGTGGAAATCCTCAACAACATACAAAAAGAATTAGCTCAAAAGCCATCTTGCTCTCTCTGTACTCTGATGATCTAGCTCATGGACTACCTAGGCCTGAATATATAGGCTGCACAAGTCCTCCAAGCTCCTATTTCCTTGCGCAGTTTTGATTGGGGTCCAATTACAAAACACATGTAAATTGGCCTGATCATACCTACTGTCAACCTCAGGTCCAACTACGCAATCCTTGAGGACTCAAGTTCCTCTTGCATGCAAGGAATACTTACTAGAAATATCCTAGCAACTGACATAACACTGTCCCACCATCTAATATCAACTGGGTATCTATCTGAACTGCCACGCATCAGTTATCCATGAGAAAATACTCAGTTATATGAAATAATAGTTTTCACATGCATGCAAGCATAAAAAAACTATATCTCATTAATTTAACAACTTGTTAAAATAATCTAACTGAACTTGACTAAGTTAAACTATGTCAACTGATCCTCTCAATATATAACTCATCCTTAATTCCTCAATCAATGGAGCAAATCAAGGACACATTCCCCAATTAGTGGAGAAATAATTGCATGTTCTCACAAAGAATTCAAGTTTGATTTTCCTTAACTAATTAACTCATGGAGAATTAATTAACTAATATTCCAAACTGCTGGTAAGACCAAATTCAAATTTACTTCCTATAGATAGACCAAGGACTACTATAAATAGGAAGGGACCTAGAAATGCTATTTTTTAGCAGTTTCACCTCTCACCCAAGGTGGCCAAAATTCCACACTGGCCAAACTGCTATTTTTAGGAATTTCTATTTTTACATTTCTTGTTGCACACTTTTCAACAGATATTAGGCTAGTTATTGAGTTTTGAAGATGATTTTTTAAAAATTTGGTTGAAAATTGTAGGGAAATTCCATTAGGCATGGAGTCACGAGTCTTTGGGTGATCAAATACAGAAATGACATAGCAACTGTAACAGGTAAGGATAGGAAAAATTTTGGATCTTTTAAAGTATTTGTGGAGTGTATAGGATGAATATGATTTTAGTTCAATTAAGTATAGAGCATGCTAGAATGAATTCTATACTTAACATCGGAATGAAAACATTGATATTGTTTACAAGCTAGAGTAGAGTGCACTTAAGCAAATTTGGCCCTTTATCTTCTTGAAATAATAAAGATAGAAAAAATATGGAAAACTGAGAACATAACAATTTCATATGAGAAAGAACATCACCAATTGTTTGACACAGGAATCCTAGAACAAAAAAACTATGTATTATTGCAATTGATTGCTTGAGCACAATGCACAACTTACCTCAAAATATAGCTCCATTATTCATACAAGTTCCAACCCTTGTTAAGCCTTATTACAATATACTTATAGACTCTCTACTAAACTACTTTCAGATTCCAAAAGGAATTCATTCTAAAATATATTCTAACAAATTACATATTTCTCTAAAATTGAACTAAAAATAGAAGCCTTGGACAAATTCGGCTGTGTGTTGAAATTTTTGAGGGAATCTGTTGCTAACTGTGCTCCTTTTCAGCCCTTGCTTCTGCTTTCATGCCAAAAATGTAGGTCTTCGGTTTTATGCTTGATCTACCAACTCCAATATTTGGTCCCACCTTTCTTCATGTGGGATTGAAAAATTCACCATGCTCCTAAATTTTTCATCCACCTCAGTGTAAACTTGGAAAGTTGGTCTATTTACAAACAAATGATGAATCTCGTGCTGTATATTCAAATCATGTTGCAGGCCTTGTAGGAAATATTCTCCACTGATGATTCCATTTTATTTTGCAAACTTTGATACATCTGCAACAATGTTGCACAATTTTTCTTGATAACTCTCTAATGGAATCAATTTTCCATTAGAGTTTCTAAGCTCTGGAAGTCCCTTTTCTTGTAGTGTGTTAGTGTCGGTCTTGAGCCCTCCATCAGTGATCAATAACTCTTTGCATATGCATTTATAGGTGTCTCATCAGTGTCAGTTTTGCATCCCGCTAGGCATGCCATAACACTGAATGGAGGAGCTGGTCTTTGTTCCCTTCTTGGCTTTGTTGGATCAGGTCATACAACAATGTAATTGAGTCATGCTTGTTTTTATTCTTGTTTTGAAGTCCCATGGTCTTAGGTCTAGGGTTATGAGTCAAAATCATTTCAAGGTCATGAGTCATGGTCAGTAAGTGCCCAGCAAGCCGGAAGGAGTTTTGTACATATGTTTCATTGTCATCTTCTTCAGCTACAGCTCATTTTATGGCTTGGATTTAAAAACACTGTTTTTAATTCCAAGGTCATGTGGAATTTGAAAAAACAAAGAAATTTTCAAAAATTTGTAAAAGTGCCGGCAACAACCCTGGTTCCTTCGCTACAGTCCATCAGGCGGTCAACCTGCAAAAAGAACGAAGTCAAACGCATCCAAAGAGCTTATTTCAGGACAAAAAGACTCTAAAATAGTGTTAAAGAGAATGTAAAGGTTTAAACATTATAAAGTGGGTTTTTAAAGTCAAATTTTTTTAAATATGAGCCTATAAAAGCCAATTTCTCTTGGGCGGTCAAATCATCGGCAAAACTTGTTTCCAGATGTTCATACACCTTCCCCTATCCTTAAAGTACCTTATCAAACACTTCCCATCCCTTAGATCCGCCAAATTCCTCATTTTTGCACAAACCCTAGTTTCTAGCTACAATCTGGAAATTTTCTAGGTTTGGCCTGTGTTTTGTCCTTTTCGACCCCTTCCCCTCACTCAATCTCTGAGATTCCACTTTCCCCTGCTTCCTAACATCCCTCCCCACTCCCAAAAATTTCCCCAAGAATTTAGAAGCCCCCTATCCCCTTCATCTCGCTCCATTTCGACAAAATTCCTTGCTTCACACATCGGGGCAAGTTTCACTCAAATGATGTTTCTGAGCAATCAAAGATGGATTTTTCAAAACTGAGAGAGGTTTTTATCCACAACATGCCAAGGAAGAAAAACCTCTTTCACTTTTTACACAGGTGTCATGGTTTGAGAGAAATGTCAAAAATACCGGCGAGAACGAAGGTGCTCCAAGGACGGTTGGCCAAAGCACAAAAACGAAGGAAAACGCCCGATCCACTCCAAACTTTGGCCAAAGCCTCTTTGACTCAGCATGGTACTTGATTGGGGACTCCCAGCCCAAATTTCAAGAAATTTGGAGAAAATTTTGTCATTTGTGAATTTTTTGTGCAATTTACAGGTTTTGCCCACGGTTTGGTCTCACCCCGGGTGAGACCATTTTGAAGGGCTGCTCGGAATTTTGCAAACTTGGCATTTTTGGAAAGGGCATGCAAAAAGAAAAATTACCAGTACTTGGGGGCAGCCTAATTTTGAGTTTTGAGCCTCCAAAAGCTCAAAATACACCTAAAAAATGACTTTCTGCCCACTTTTTGAGTTGCAGAAAGTGACCTTGGGAGAAATGGTTTTTGAGGGGTCAAATCAACACCAAATTCAGAAATTCCACTTGGGATGGAAAGTAGACAGACCAAGATTTCCAATGAGCCATCTTGCACCTGATTTGGATCAGTGGAACCCACTCAAAAGTAGCTGCAAAGGGGCGCGACCAGAACTTCCAGGGGCGCGACCAAAACTTCCAGAATTGCCAGAATTTGCCATTTTCGGTCAAAAAACACTGTTTTGACTATGGTTGACCATTTTTACTTGTAGATGATGGATGAATGTAATATTTTCATGGTACTTTGATAGGCTTTATCTTTCTTTACTCTTCTAGAAGCTTCTTTGATGTAAATAGTTAATATTTAATGCATGGATAGGCTTCCTAACTTTTAGAGGCAAGTTGTTGTGCTGGCCTATTATCTAGTGACTGATTTAGAATTAGTTGTAACAGCTCCTAGGAATCTGAGCTCGACCCCTAGAGGTGGGGAAAGAGGTTTGACCTTCTATATTATGCCTTCTCTTTCTCATTTTGATGGTTGGACTCTAGAGGGAGAAGTGCTATTGTATTTTTGACTTGTATTTTCTGCAATTTGAGGAAAAGGAAGGCCAGGGTTTTGCAGACTTCATTGTGGATTCTTGTGGATTATTATGTTGATGGTGTGTCTCCTACTGTTATTGTAAGTGTGTTTATGTGTTCCATTTCTTAATCTCTTGCTGCTATTTAAACAAAAGAAGTGATAAAGTTTGAATTCATGCATGCCATGCTCAGCTTTCAATTTTGTTTAAAATTTATGTTTTCCACTGTCTAGAGAGGATTTGAATTCATTGTTTGCCCTCTTTAGCCTCTCTTCTTTCTTCCCTGATCATCTCTTTCAGTTAAAGGCATCAGCATAGACTCCTACCTTGCCCCAAAGACCCACCTGCAAAAACTGAGCTCAATCCCCGCACCCTAAATTGCACTCCCTCCAATTGCCACCAAAAACCCAAAAAATCTTTAAATCAACCCCCCTTATCAATTTACTAGCCTAATATCTTTGATCCTAATTGGTCAGCTTATTATATTATAAGATCTATCAAATCTGACCCGAGAGAGCCTTCTCATACCTCGTAGGGCTAGCTACGAGGTGAAATGGTTTGATGTAGCCTTGAGAGTTTGTTTATCTCAGCCTAGGTGAATTCCAAGCGCTAACATATTGGCGACCATACTGGGGAGAACAAATTTGTAATTTGCTCATTGTAGTGTGATTTCTTAAGTCTTAGACGGAGCCTGAAGTTACGCCAGAAGCCTTCGAAAACGCTCTTGTTTTACATCAGCGTTAGTAGATAAACGCTGCTTCAGTCTATCTCCGTGGGATTTGTGAACATAGCACTTCAGTGACATCTTTATCCCAGTATCATTATGGACTCTAAGCTTCAGATGATAAGCTAAGAGTTTCCATTTGGCTGAGTGGTTTTTCCTTTCCTCGTTTATTTGTATTTACAAGCTGGCTTCTGATTCAAAATTGATTGTTAGATCTAATTCATCGCCTGCTGTAATTAAATATTTTGAAGATCTTGATTTCGACGAGGATTTTGAATTGTCATTGTTTAAATCTAAATCTGAAAGTGCACTCGATACTTTGGTTCTTGATCCTGACTTTGCAGCTGTGATTGACCTCGAAAGGCATAACAAAGTGGTTGAATCTTATATTTTGCGACATCTTCAAAGTAGTATACATGCTTCAACTCTTGTTGATTTTATTGAAAACATATCTGATCATATTGGGTCTACTATTGATCAAGCTGAAAATCTTCAAACTTCCCTCACGGCTCATCGAGTTTCTTTACCTCCTTTCATCTCTATTTCACCTATTTCACCTATAGTTACACTTCCCGATACCCCTGTTGGTTCACCTCCATCTACACCTCAAACTCCATCATCACCTTTATCTCCGCCAACATCCCTTCCCCTTATCACAACCCCTGTTATTATACTTCCACCTCCTCCTCCTCATACTCCTTCTACTCCTCCACCTCCCCCGCCTAGAGTCATGGCTGCCCGATTTGCTCCCCTTGTTCTCCCTGCAAACCTTCATGACATGCCAGCTGACTACCAGAGCAAGATACCAATGTTTGATGGCACTCCACAGAGTGTCTCAGCTCAGCAGCATGTTGACCGGATGACTACCTTTTTTGATCTGTATGAATTGGATGAGGAAGATGTTACCATGAGGTTGTTCGTTCAGACTTTTGGAGGAGAGGTCCGGAAATGGTTCAGAGGGTTGAGAGCAAATAGTATTGTTTCTTTGGAAGCACTTCAAACACAATTCTTGGACAGATGGGAAATCAGAAAGGATCCGCTGCAAATCAATGCCGAATATAACAACCTTAAGAGAAATCCGGGTGAGTCCGTTCAAGACTACATCATAAGATTTAATGCAGTGTATAATGCTATACCAGATGATCTTAAGCCTTCTCGAAAATCTGCCTTGCTGAAGTTCCCGGATGGTTTCGATCCGGAGATGGCCTACTCACTGCGGGACCGAGATCCTCCTACCTTGGAGGAAATGCAGAAAATTGCAGTCAGTGTGGAGGCTAATTTGAATGACAAAAGGGCAAGAATGAAAGCGGAAAAGAAGGTCACAATCAAAGAGGAGGTAGCATCCACTTCTCAAGTTATTCGGAAAATGGAAGAGATGTCAAAGGCACTCCAAAATCTCAGTCTTGGCAAACCGGAACCACAAGTTCGAAACCCGAATTTCAGAGGTCAACAACAGCAGCCCCAATATAGGATAAAACAGCGGGAACCACGAGGACAAGAGGCGGCAGTACAGCAACCGATCCAACCCCCATTTCAGCAAAACTATGTCACTCAAGAATCTGAAGATGAGGGTGAAGGTCCCGGTGAAGAAAATCATTTTTTCACTCCCGATGACATGCCCACTTACATCACGGAAGAAGACGAGCTGGTAAGCAATGCTTATGCACCTCAAGATGAGCATTACATTCTATCTAATGATGTGGCACTTCAAGATGAGTCTGAGGAATATCAAAGAGGTTATCTACATGCCTTATCAGCTCAACAAGGCAAAGAGAGACAGCTGAGAAACCAAACAGTACCTATACATCCACTTCAAAAGAAGGCAGAAAATGCGGCAAAGAATGGTGCTGCTATTCCGCAAAGAAAAGGTAAAGAAATCATGGATTCTTCATCAGCCCCAACAGCTCCAGCAAACAAGATGGATCAGCCATCAAATGTACCTAAAGATAGAGCAGAAAAAAGAGATAATCCGGCCAAAGAAAGTGAAAGAAGTCAAGCGTTCAGCATTGAGAATGAAGTCTCAAAATTGAAATTGTCCATTCCACTTACTGAAGTCATGAAGAACACTACTTACAGAGCACAAATTTCTAAGATGTTCAATACTGATCCAATGTTAGATGCGGTTAATGTGGAGGATGATCAGCCGGAATTGATCTTTGGGCCAGCTCTCAATGGTGAGTCACCGGAAAGCGATATCCCGCCATTCTATATCAGCTTGAGAATTCATGATTATGTGCTTCATAATGCTATGTTCGATTTGGGAGCATCACACAATTTAATGCCCAAGGCAATAATGGAGAAGTTGGGACTTGATATAACTCGTAACTACCATGATCTATACTCATTTGATTCCAGCCGAGTTAGATGCATCGATCTGATTAAAGATTTAGTTGTTAGCTTGGATCAAATTCCCGTAAAGAATCTCTTGATGGATGTGGTAGTAGCGGACATTCCTCCAAGGTTTGGCATGCTTCTTTCAAGGTCATGGGGATCAAAACTCAAAGGCACTTTACAGCTGGACTTTTCATATGCCACTATTCCAGTGTTTGGACAAATGAGGAAAGTCTATCGAGAGCAAAAGATGAAGTATATGATTACAAGCAAGGAAAAACCGGTAAATCATCCTGTAAACTATGTACAGACAGATCTAGAGTCCTATGTTTTATTTGCTGATAGTTTTAATGAAGTAAATAGTCAATTAGTTCAGATAGAAGATATCCCAGGCATTGCTGAAGATGTTAGAGAAGTATTGAGAACGGAAAGCAAAGAAAAGGCTGCTGTCATAAAGTCAATTGCTGAGATAAATGAACAGCAAGTCATGACTGAAACAACATCACAAGTACAACACTTGGATGATGATGAAGATGGTCTTTGGACCATGGATTTCGACGGGGCAGTGGGCAGCGATGGAGCAGGCATTGGCGTATGGATCCACAGCCCATTTTCAGTCTCTAAACAAGTTCCAATTAAGGTACAAGTTTGCTCTTATAAATTGGCTTTTGATTGTTCAAATAATGAAGCTGAATATGAGGCCCTTATAGCTGGTTTGAAAATCCTCCGGAAATTAAAAGCAAAGAAGATAGCAATTTATGGCGACTCCGAGTTAGTGATCAAACAAGTAAAGGGGGAATTTCAAGCTAAACATCCTCGTATGCGGGCTTATCGCAATGCTGTTTTGGATATTTTGAAGCGGTTTTCAGAGCACACTTTAACATGCATACCACGGATACAAAATGGAGTTGCCGATGCTTTGGCTAAGGCAGCAAGCAATTTAAAGATACCAATGAATTCGAGTAACAAGTTTGAAATCTATGTAAAACACCGCCCCACAATCCCGGACAACCAAAGGAATTGGCAAGTCTTTCAGGATGATGAGGAAATCAAAGACTTCTTGCATGGAGAAGGTAAGTTTGAAGAAATCTCAATTGACATGGAGCCTGAAGGAATAAATCAAATGGATGTTTTGCAGCTGAAAGACAATCATATTCCAAAGGGACTGATTCCTTTAGAAGAGCTTTTTGATCAAGACGATGTGGCTCGCAAGCCAACTTTGATGCCAACCGAAGAAGGTGTGGAAGATGTCAACCTTGGGACAGTGGAACATCCAAAGATGGTGAAATTATCGAAGGCCCTGCCACACAAGGTAAAGAATCAATACATTAGATTGCTGTCATCATTTACTAATGTATTCGCTTGGGATTATTCAGATCTAAAGACTTATGATACAAGCATAATCCAACACACTATTCCAATCAAACAAAATCAGAAACCTTTTCGGCAGAAGTTGCGGAGGATCAATCCCAAGTTGTTGCCCTTGATTGAAAAAGAGGTAAATAGACTTTATCAATCCGGAATTATAGTTCCCGTTCGCTTTTCAGATTGGATTTCTAATCTAGTGCCAGTACGGAAGAAAACCGGTGAGATTCGGTTATGCATAGATTTTAGAAATTTGAACAAGGTATCTCTCAAAGATAACTATCCGCTGCCAAAGATGGATCACATATTGCAGCGAGTAGTAGGTGCCTCCAAGATGTCATTGTTGGATGGATACTCCGGCTACAATCAGATCCTAGTCCATGAGGATGACCGTGATAAGACAGCCTTCACTACACCTTGGGGAACATTTCATTATGCTAAAATGCCTTTTGGTTTAAAGAATGCAGGTGCAACATTTCAGCGAGCTATGGACATGGCTTTTGCCAATGAAAAGGACATATTTTTAGTTGTTTATCTTGATGACTTAATGGTATTTTCTAAATCCGATGAGGAGCATCTTTTTCATTTGACGAAAGTTTTTCAAAAATGCAGAAAATATGGCATCTCTTTAAATCCAAAAAAGAGTCTCTTCGCCATGAGTGAAGGTAAATTGTTGGGACATATCATTTCCAAAGATGGTATACGTATTGATCCCGCAAGAGTGGAGGCAATTCAGCAGCTAGAACAGCCCCGAAACAAGAAGGAGATACAATCTTTTAATGGTAAATTGAATTTTCTGCGTCGCTTCATTCCTAATCTTGCAGAGCACTTAAGAGAAATGACCAACATGCTTCGGAAGGACAGCGAGATCAAATGGACTGAGGAGGCAGTCAAATCCTTCAACTTAATCAAGGTAATCTTGTCTTCAGCCCCGACCTTAATCAGCCCTGATTATACTCAGGATTTCATATTGTTTTCTTTCGCTTCCGAGCATACACTAGCAGCAGTTTTGATGCAAAAAAGAGAGGGTGTTGAAAGGCCAATTGCATTTTTCAGCCGGATCATTAGAGATGGGGCATTAAACTATAACATCATTGAGAAACAAGCGCTGGCCCTGATTAAGGCATTGAAAGATTTCCGGGTTTATATTCTTCATTCTCATGTCTTAGCTTATGTTCCTAGTGCAGTGGTAAAGGATGTCTTGGTACAAACAGAGCTGGAAGGTAGGAGAGGCAAGTGGATTGCTGCTCTCTTGGAGTATGATGTTGAAATCAAGCCAACCAAGCTGGTTAAAGGACAAGGACTTGCTAAACTAATGGCTGAAACAAACCTACATGCGCTTGACATCAACTTGATTGCAGCCTTGTCCGATGGTGAAGGAGAAAATTCAGCGGTTCAAGTATCAAACATTTTCATTAATTCTCCTTGGTATGCTGATATAGTGTATGTACTTCAGAATGTGTCCGCGCCTCCTGGAATGTCAAAGAACAAAGCAAGGACTTTGAAATTGAAGGCCGCTAAGTTTTGCATCATGAAATCAGCATTGTATTGGAAAGATCTCGGAGGCATCCTATTGAATTGTTTGGTTGAAGAAGAAGCGAAAGCAATGGTAGAAGACTTCCATAAAGGAGATTGTGGAGGTCATTTATTTTGGAAAACTACAGCCAACAAGATTTTGAGAGCTGGTTTCTATTGGCCATCCCTTTTTTCTGATGTATACAAAGCGGTGAAGAGCTGCCATGAGTGCCAAATATTTCAAGGGAAACAAAGATTGCAGCCATTGCCACTCAAGCCGGTGGAAATTAGCGCACATTTTCAGCAGTGGGGCCTTGATTTCATTGGTGAAATACACCCAGCTTCATCCGGGCAGCATAGATGGATTTTGACTGCTACCGACTACTTCACCAAGTGGATAGAAGCAGTTCCTACTCGGCAGGCCACAGACTCGGTAATTATCTCCTTTCTTGAAACTAATATCTTGTCCCGTTTTGGCTGTCCATTCAAATTGATCACGGATAATGCAGCTGCTTTCAAGTCAAATAAGATGGTGGATTTTTGTTATAAGTACAATATCAGTTTGGGTCACTCCACCGCTTATCACCCGCAAGGTAATGGGCTGGCCGAATCATCAAATAAATCACTAGTAAACATTATCAAAAAGATGCTGGAAATCAACAAGAAAAGTTGGCACAAGAAGTTGGTCAATGCACTGTGGACTGATCGGGTGAGCCAAAAGAGATCAATAGGAATGTCGCCATTTGAGATTGTTTACGGGGTTGATGCAGTTTTTCCTACATCACTTAGTGTACCGGTCGCAAAGTTAATCCAAGAAACGGGAGAAGACATGGATCCAATGCAACGGAGAATCAGTCAAATGGTCCACCTACAGCAGACAAGGGAAGAAGTCCTCCAAAACTCTTTGAAGCTGCAAGAACGTATCAAGAAGATTTATGATAAGAAGGCAAAATCAGAAAATTTTCAACTAGAAGATGTTGTTTTGAGATGGGATGCTCGAAACGAGGACAAAGGTAAACACGGTAAGTTTGATAATCTGTGGAAAGGTCCTTTTAAGATTGCTGCATATCGTGGTCCTAATGCTTTCCTTCTTAAGGAGTTGAATGGCGATGAATGTCCCGGTGGGTCGGTAAATGGCCGGCTTCTCAAGAGATATCATGTTTGAACAATGCTGCTCTAAATCATCTTCATTGTACATATCATTTTACTTTACTACAGCAAGCGTGAACTGATCTTTCATTCTTGGTTTGGGGCCCGAAATAAAGGCTATAATTCCAAGCATGAAGATTGGTTGGTGTGGGATTTCAGTTTGTTTATTTTCTGCAAAAAGTCAGTTTGTTTGAGTCATAGTCCTTTCAAAGTTTTCAGTTTATAGTCAAGTCAAATAAAGTCTTTTTGAGTTGGTTATTTTTTCTATTAGTTGACTCCATTGCCCAATGAATAAAGCACTGGTCTGCTCTCCCAAGAGGTCTGAGGTTCTTGGCACCTCCAAGGAGCTACCATCCCCATTGGAGCCAATGTTAGTGTCGGTCTTGAGCCCTCCATCAGTGATCAATAACTCTTTGCATATGCATTTATAGGTGTCTCATCAGTGTCAGTTTTGCATCCCGCTAGGCATGCCATAACACTGAATGGAGGAGCTGGTCTTTGTTCCCTTCTTGGCTTTGTTGGATCAGGTCATACAACAATGTAATTGAGTCATGCTTGTTTTTATTCTTGTTTTGAAGTCCCATGGTCTTAGGTCTAGGGTTATGAGTCAAAATCATTTCAAGGTCATGAGTCATGGTCAGTAAGTGCCCAGCAAGCCGGAAGGAGTTTTGTACATATGTTTCATTGTCATCTTCTTCAGCTACAGCTCATTTTATGCCTTGGATTTAAAAACATTGTTTTTAATTCCAAGGTCATGTGGAATTTGAAAAAACAAAGAAATTTTCAAAAATTTGTAAAAGTGCCGGCAACAACCCTGGTTCCTTCGCTACAGTCCATCAGGTGGTCAACCTGCAAAAAGAACGAAGTCAAACGCATCCAAAGAGCTTATTTCAGGACAAAAAGACTCTAAAATAGTGTTAAAGAGAATGTAAAGGTTTAAACATTATAAAGTGGGTTTTTAAAGTCAATTTTTTTTAAATATGAGCCTATAAAAGCCAATTTCTCTTGGGCGGTCAAATCATCGGCAAAACTTGTTTCCAGATGTTCATACACCTTCCCCTATCCTTAAAGTACCTTATCAAACACTTCCCATCCCTTAGATCCACCAAATTCCTCATTTTTGCACAAACCCTAGTTTCTAGCTACAATCTGGCAATTTTCTAGGTTTGGCCTGTGTTTTGTTCTTTTCGACCCCTTCCCCTCACTCAATCTCTGAGATTCCACTTTCCCCTACTTCCTAACATCCCTCCCCACTTCCAAAAATTTCCCCAAGAATTTAGAAGCCCCCTATCCCCTTCATCTCGCTCCATTTCGACAAAATTCCTTGCTTCACACATCGGGGCAAGTTTCACTCAAATGATGTTTCTGAGCAATCAAAGATGGATTTTTCAAAACTGAGAGAGGTTTTTGTCCACAACATGCCAAGGAAGAAAAACCTCTTTCACTTTTTACACAGGTGTCATGGTTTGAGAGAAATGTCAAAAATACCGGCGAGAACGAAGGTGCTCCAAGGACGGTTGGCCAAAGCACAAAAACGAAGGAAAACGCCCGATCCACTCCAAAATTTGGCCAAAGCCTCTTTGACTCAGCATGGTACTTGATTGGGGACTCCCAGCCCAAATTTCAAGAAATTTGGAGAAAATTTTGTCATTTGTGAATTTTTTGTGCAATTTACAGGTTTTGCCCACGGTTTGGTCTCACCCCGGGTGAGACCATTTTGAAGGGCTGCTCGGAATTTTGCAAACTTGGCATTTTTGGAAAGGGCATGCAAAAAGAAAAATTACCAGTACTTGGGGGCAGCCTAATTTTGAGTTTTGAGCCTCCAAAAGCTCAAAATACACCTAAAAAATGACTTTCTGCCCACTTTTTGAGTTGCAGAAAGTGACCTTGGGAGAAATGGTTTTTGAGGGGTCAAATCAACACCAAATTCAGAAATTCCACTTGGGATGGAAAGTAGATAGACCAAGCTTTCCAATGAGCCATCTTGCACCTGATTTGGATCAGTGGAACCCACTCAAAAGTAGCTGCAAAGGGGCGCGACCAGAACTTCCAGGGGCGCGACCAAAACTTCCAGAATTGCCAGAATTTGCCATTTTCGGTCAAAAAACACTGTTTTGACTATGGTTGACCATTTTTACTTGTAGATGATGGATGAATGTAATATTTTCATGGTACTTTGATAGGCTTTATCTTTCTTTACTCTTCTAGAAGCTTCTTTGATGTAAATAGTTAATATTTAATGCATGGATAGGCTTCCTAACTTTTAGAGGCAAGTTGTTGTGCTGGCCTATTATCTAGTGACTGATTTAGAATTAGTTGTAACAGCTCCTAGGAAGTTGAGCTCGACCCCTAGAGGTGGGGAAAGAGGTTTGACCTTCTATATTATGCCTTCTCTTTCTCATTTTGATGGTTGGACTCTAGAGGGAGAAGTGCTATTGTATTTTTGACTTGTATTTTCTGCAATTTGAGGAAAAGGAAGGCCAGGGTTTTGCAGACTTCATTGTGGATTCTTGTGGATTATTATGTTGATGGTGTGTCTCCTACTGTTATTGTAAGTGTGTTTATGTGTTCCATTTCTTAATCTCTTGCTGCTATTTAAACAAAAGAAGTGATAAAGTTTGAATTCATGCATGCCATGCTCAGCTTTCAATTTTGTTTAAAATTTATGTTTTCCACTGTCTAGAGAGGATTCGAATTCATTGTTTGCCCTCTTTAGCCTCTCTTCTTTCTTCCCTGATCATCTCTTTCAGTTAAAGGCATCAGCATAGACTCCTACCTTGCCCCAAAGACCCACCTGCAAAAACTGAGCTCAATCCCCGCACCCTAAATTGCACTCCCTCCAATTGCCACCAAAAACCCAAAAAATCTTTAAATCAACCCCCCTTATCAATTTACTAGCCTAATATCTTTGATCCTAATTGGTCAGCTTATTATATTATAAGATCTATCAAATCTGACCCGAGAGAGCCTTCTCATACCTCGTAGGGCTAGCTACGAGGTGAAATGGTTTGATGTAGCCTTGAGAGTTTGTCTATCTCAGCCTAGGTGAATTCCAAGCGCTAACATAGTGCAGATTTTTTTTTTATTGAATCTCTTTACCTATAGCTCCATCTCTTTGTATTTGTTTTCCAACTGTACCATCAGATTCTTTTTAGTCAAAACTCTTTTGACTTCCATGACTACTTTTGTTCTATCACTGATATTAAGCCCCTCCAATTCTTCTCTGGTTTTAGAATTCAACATCCTGATAATTGTGTGCACTTCTTCTGCTCTATGCTCAATGCTAGCTCTTTCCTGATCAACTGCTATCTTCACTCTTCATACCAATTCCTCCTGTTAAAACATAATTTGAATGGAGGGCCATAAATCTGTAATGTTGTCATTGATGTTATGCCAAATGTTTCTCTTTGCCTCCCCTAATGTATGAATGATAAAAGACTAGTCCTCATACTTCTGAATTTGTTGAATGAGCTTGAAGTTCTTCTGCACTTATGCCAAGTATGCAATATTTGCCTTTATTTGTTCTCCTCCATCTTGGTCAAAGTTGCTGTCAGTTTCTCTACTTATATGCTTGTTAATGACAATTCCCCCAAAGCTTGAGTTAGCCTTTCTGAGGGATCTGAAACTGATATCTATGACAAGGTATGAATTATATTCTCTGCTGCTAATGTACCTGTCGTTGTACCTACTGCTTCCCATTTTTCCTTTTCCTTTAGTAGTGCCTCCATGTCTTGTTCCATTTTTTGTATTTGAGCATTTTGCTCCACCACTAAAGTAAACAACTTCTCTTTCTCCATATCCAAACTTGTGACTTCTTTGGTCTGGGGGTGTTCTATAGTAGGGAGCTTAAGTTGTTTTCTGAGAGCCTAAATGTCAGCATTCTTTCTTTTAATCACTTCCTCTACTGCCTTGACATCACTAGGATCATATCCTAGTTTAACAACTAATTCTTCTAGCATTTTGATTCTAGTATCTTTAGCCATAGAGGACATCCTCTCAATTTTGAGCTGTGAGTGCACATTGTTCAATGAAGCCTGTAATTTTGAAGCAGCCATGGCAGAGCTGGTCAAAGTAGAATAAATCATTTCTCCTACCTACTTATGCAAATCAATTTGATCGATTGCATGGACCTGCTTAGTGTCAACTGAAAATACCGAGGCTTTATAATCTTCAGCACCCTTGGGGGCTGCAACTTTGGGCTCCAAAAAGGCCATTTGAAATTGCCCCTTTTCTAAGTCAAAAGTAGACAATAACTTGTGCTGAGTAGTGGCAGTTTGTTTCCATAATTCTGAGTACATTGAAGCTTTAAGAGCTTCATTCTTTAATTTGATTTTGTTGTACCTAGTAAAAATACTTTGCTGTGGTGGAGCTTGAGAAGGAGGAGAAACAAGAGATAAGTTATTTCTTCTATATAGGGAAGTGAGGTGGTTGGAGTGCCTATCAACACTAAAGTTGTCTGCTCCTAGGTATCCCTTTCTTCTGAAGATTCTTCCTGAATGTTGATCACCTGAGGATTAGTTCTGCTATCAATTTTGGTTGTGGACTGTTGATCCTTCTTCCTTCTCTTAAAAACAAGAAAATCTGTAGCTTGTGTCTCTGAGTTGGTAGGTGACATACTTTCCCTTGGCCTCTTGCTTTCTTTATCTTTAGGGATGGGATTCTGTAGTGATGACTGACTAACCAGTTGTTCCTCAGCTTCCTACAAAGTGTTTTCTACCCATTCCTCTTGGTTTGCATATTGTTCTATCTCGGGCCTTGGTGTATGAGGATAAGGAGTACTTTTTTGTTCAACCCTCAACTTAGAGATTACTCCCAAGGGGTCATAGGACCATGTAAAACTAAGTTTGAACTTCATCTATTTTAGGATTGTCTCCACCTCCTTTGCTGTTGCTCTAGTGTTCACAATGTAAGGGCCCACTTGTGCTTTTAGTTTGAACTGTGATTTTTTCTTGTTAGATACAAAATGCAACTCATCCATATTAAGCATTTGTCTAACATACTCTAAAGAAAATATTCTTACTGGTACAAACACTGGTAGGCGATATGGAGGGAGTTCACATCCATAAATCCTTATCTCTGTGTAGTTTTGGTATAAGTACCAGTCTCCAACCTTTGACTATTCTGCAAGGTGTAAGACTTTCTTGATTTCTGGAGATATCCTTGGTATGATGTCACTACATAAAAAACATAGAGAAGTGTGAAGAAACTGATCCACAAAATCTATATAGGTGTATTCCTCTAAATTCCTTCTAACTGGTGAAGTCCAATGTATAACTGATAAAGGGTTACCCTCCTCGTCCATCTTTTGTAATTGGAATTTGAATATGTCTAGTTGATAATATAACTTAAGATATACTAATACTGACTGATACTTGAATACTCCTTAAAATTTGAATTTCATAAACTGATCATGAGTGGCATCAGATAGGAATTGACTGTAATTGAACAAAATTGAAGGCTTTTGTCCCACTGAGAAAAATGACAAGAATGATAAAACTACTTCATCTACCCACTGGTCTGAATTATAACCAATAATTTGAATGACCATTGAAATTACCTATTTGGACATTTCTGGGAAAATGGAAATAGGGTATGGGGGGTTTATTCTAGGTAACTCAACATTTTTAGGGAGAAAACACTAAAAAATATGAGCTGTATGGGAAAGGTAAGTTGTTTGTATAATTCCATCAATGAGTCTGAGGAAAATGGATATAGTGATGTTTGGGGATTTATTTGTAAATCCTAACAAATGCTTTTAGGAGATACAGAGAAAATAGTCTCATTGTTATGAGAAATGACTGATTTTCTTAGGAAGGTATCAAAGGTGACACTAGGTGGAAAACTTAGGGAAGAAATGGGTTAGGGGGAAAATGAATTGGGGGAGAAAGGATTCCCAATTGCTCAGATCATTGTGATGGTCAAGGTATTTCTAATTTTCCAATTGTGAAGTTCGTATAAATCAAACTCACAATCAGTCTCAACAATCTTGAATTGGGTGTCAATCAAAGGTATTCTGTCAAGGTTTGGGACTGGGGGAATCATCAGGCTTTCTTCCACCATTTTTCCCTTTCCCTTTTGCGTAGACATTGTGAACTGAGGATGATCAAGAAACGGGTCACCTGGTTTGCAATTTGAATGTATCTCACTGGGATAACAAATGACAACAATGCTTGCTCACTGTAATTTCACCCTGCAACTACCTACACATAGAATAAGATCATGAAAGGGAATAAATGTTGGTCCCTATGGTGGGTTATAAAGGGAATCATGAGATATTGTAATGGAAAATTAACCCTTTTAAGCACGGGGGAAAAACATTAATTTGTAATGGATCAATGTAGTGGGAAGGATTAAATTCCCAATGTTCAATTGGCAGGTAAATTTGAACGTTTGAACAGTCAGGTGGTACGGAGAGATGTTGACGTGGAGAGGGATGAGGTGGTGGTGACCTGGAAGATGGAGGAAGGACAAATGGCGCAGGGGAAATAGGTGGATGTGGTGTGGGAGGTGACGTGTGGAGGCACGAAGGAGAAGGTGGTTTTTCTATTGGGGGGGGGTGTGAGTGGTAAACTGTTTTGGGAGGGAACCCCCCAAAAAAGCATAGGAACTGATACATCACCTTCGGGGGTGTTGGTGGAATCCTCTTTTCGTGAACCCCCCTTCCATTAACTGTTGAGAGTGCTGGGGGGTTAGAAAAGTCCATCCCGCCATTGATCTTAGTGGAGGAGATCTCGACCGTTGATACATGCACCCATTTTATAATAATGTGACAAAAATGTCATATCATGTCAAAAAAACATTTTAACCAAAGTTTTTTGATAATAATTTTTTTTTCTAATTAATTCGAAAAGCGGTATTTTAAATGGATCTCTATACGGAGCCTTTATTATATATATGTTTTTAATTTTTTAATCTTTTTTAATTTATTCCCATTTTATTTTTATTTTTTTTTTCGGTTTTTGTTTTTGTTTTTCGTTTTTCATTTTTATTCTTTTTCTTTTTCTTTTCAACATAACAATCTTGAAATAGTAAAATAAACAGTTACAATATCCCAATGGGATAAACAGTTATTGAAAATACAAGACTCCTATATTTATAAGACCCTAACACATAGTACATTAACAGAGGCACGTGATTGTTCAATTTCCCTTAACAATTCATCCTCTAAAATGCCATAAAAACCAAGATAAATACCTATTGATCAATTGTTAGGCCTTAATAAAAAACGTACACAAGTTGATCACTCCAATTATCGAGATGAATAAAATCCCACATCAATATGAAGTAGCATGGTAAGCCCAATAATTAATTGCTAAAATGATTTGTTCATTTTTTCCCTTATCACTCAAGTGTGCTTAATTGTGTCCAAGAGATGTTTCTCATAATGGTCCAAAATAAACCCCCAATCAGAATGGCTAGATGTTCTTCAATGTAGTTACTTAGGACCAAACCATGCTTATGTTCCAAATGTTTTCTTCCCTAACATAATCTAAAATTTCTTTCCTGTGGGTGAACAATCTAACCTTAATAGTTGATCTATGACTATTATTGAGAGTCTTAATAGTCTACTTTGTGGTTGTTCTTATTTGAGTTATCGAAACGAAAGGCCCATAACTTCCTTGTTTTATATCTATTTAGCTACATCTACCAAAGGTTGACTCAAATTTGTGCTAATTTTTCTTGTCTCATAGTCCCATTTATGTAGGTCCTTTGCCATAAAAACTTGGGTTTGAAAATGCCATAATTACTCACATGCATGCTATAGGACTAGTCCTTTATTCCTCGTGTTTGTATGTGTTTATATGTCCATAAATTAAATGTTTATGTTGATACATATTCTTTAACATTTTTAAAAAATATTTCACGACTCTAATTATATTATTATGTGGTAGGCTGATCCACATGGAAAAGCACTTGCAAAGTAAAAAAAAACGATTAACAATTTCGATTTACATTTAATGTGAATTTTTGACTTTTTTTTTTTTAATATATAATCGAAATAATAACTTTTATTTTGTTGAAATATGTAGTTTGAGCCCCATGATGATGATGATGTTCTTGATGAGGAAGACTTGTGGTCATCCCTCAACCTTGAGGTCACAATAACAAAGCATGTGAAGAAAACAAATAAACAAATTATGGACTTGATTCGCAGTAGGGATCAAAGTCCTACAACTAAAGCTAGAATTACGGAATTGAGTGAAGATCTTAAGACGTACAAGGTAATAAAAATATTTTAAAATGATGTTTTTTAATGTCATTAGTTCAATTATGAAAGTTTATTTTTTAACTTTTACATTGAAAAAGAATTTCTTTCTTATGTAGGGTTATTTGGAGGCACTTTGCCACCCACATCAATCAACTATTCCTAAACTTGGTGTTGGTACTAGTGGAATTGTCA
This sequence comes from Pinus tabuliformis, assembly GCA_031772625.1. NCBI lineage: Eukaryota > Viridiplantae > Streptophyta > Pinopsida > Pinales > Pinaceae > Pinus > Pinus tabuliformis. The sequence goes on along the minus strand of CM062817.1, from coordinate 1,787,482,380 downwards.
AGACATGACATGAGTGTCCAATCAACACAAGCACTGCACATATATCCTCGAGGCAACTATTTTCTTTTGCACCTTTGAGTGGTCAAACTCATAGTAGTGACACTGTGTCCGCACCATTGGTTATGACCCATGAGCACATGCCCCTCAAGCCAAACATGCAACCAGGCTTTGGATTAGGTAGTTACAAAGGTGACCCTAGTATTAATGGAAGTATAGGTTCATTTCTTGGAGCATCACGTGTTAAGAGTTGTTGATCAGTGGTTATCATTGATGTCAACCAAAGCAACACTAGGGGCTACCCTAAACTTGCATATGCATTTTGACTTGGAAAATCATTCTATTCCGAGTCAAGGATCTTATAGATGGATTCTACTCGTCAAGATGTTTCCACTGATATATTTCATGCCACATAGTTCTTCACGGTTTGAGAGTTACTCTTGGTTGAAGTTAGTAACCCTAGTCAGTGGGCTAAAACCCCATGGGGTTGTGGCATGGCGCTCATCATTGGTTGTGGTCATTGAATAATCAATAATTAATAATTTTTTATGCTCCTAAAATCCCTCCAACATTCACTTGTTGAGGACCCTCTCAACTCAAGACATTTCTATAAATAGTGACCCTCATATCCTCCTCTAGCAAGCACTTTTCAACGAACTATCTTGTGAGAAGACCTCTGTAATTTTTTTGGCCCTCATGAGATTCTAACTCAGTATTTTTTGCAGGGCTTTTAATTTTTCAGTGGGGTTTGGTTAGGGCACAAAATTATGATCAAGTTTGAAGGTTTTTTTTGAAGCAAGTTTAGAGCCTTGGATTCTAGGATTTTGTTGCTTCAAATAGGTCATCATGGAATTTTCGCTATAAATTTTTTTATATGAAGGTTCAGAACCTAAAATTAAAATCCCCTTTATCTGAAATAGCTTTGAACCACGTGACCAAATTTTAGATCTTGGTTCACTATATTTTCGGAGATATGATATAAGGAAGTTAGGGTTTTTGTAGGCTCCCGAATTCCATGTCAATTAGGTGACCTCAGGAAAATTGTCATAACTTTCTCTCTGAGCATTGGATTCAAATTTAGTAAATAGTGGCAGAAAGAGGAAGGAATGTAGTTTGTTGGTCATTTTTAGGGCTAAAGGTCGAAATAATGACACATGGCACTTCGTACAATTTTTCTTTACTGAACTAGTCTATAATAAAGTCATTGTGGGATATTGGACATAACTCTTTCTTAAAGAATCCAATATCAATTAGACTTGTGGGGTTAAAAATAAGACTCATAGGGCTACCATAGGTTGAAATTTAAGACCTTGGAGATCAAAAATTACATAGATATGACAGATTCAATATCAAGCTCCTAGAAGGTAAGAAAAAGTATGCATTCAAGGATCAGTGCAGTAAGGACCACATATCAACAGTCAAGGGTAGGTTTGCTACAAAAATGTATGTATGATTAGTGTTTGCATTTCAATTGAGTATCGTCTCCGACATATGTTTTTGCAGGACAACGCAAGTATATTGTTTTGTATTTGTTTGGGTCTTGCTTGTTAATGCATGTGTAGGAAGGATGACACTTTAGAACAACTTAGACACATGCTAGAAGGACATGCACCACCAAGGTACCATTACTTGAAGCAAGCACAACAGTACCTCAACAACTGCAAGTGATCCAAGAAGCAATTTCGAGTCAAGTGTTAGGTCTTGTCAAAAATCCAGTGCTGTAAAAGAGTCATCATTGTAAATTTGTAAAAGAGTCATCATTGTAAATTTGTAAAAGAGTCATCATTGAAAGAGTCATTATTGTAAAAGAGTCAATCTATCTAGAGTTGAAGAGGCATTGTTGGGAGGTATAGGAGTCATAGTTGGGATGATGTCATGGTTGGGTTGCAGGTCATAGTGTGATTGGGTGTTCGATCAAGTACAATAAAATCATTGTAAATCATATTGTATCATGGATCATTGTCCTTGGTATGGGAGTCCACACTCTTGTCTCACTTCTGATCATTATAGGGTGGCAGGGAGGTGCTAGGCTAGTGCATGAAGTCACCTACAAGTTGGAGTCTGTGAACACTTTAGGGTGGTAGGTTGGTCGAGGATGTTGGGGCATCCATTCAGTTGACTAGTGAAGAAACTAGGGCATTGGGGCGTCCTTCTAGTTGGAGCTGGAGAATAATGCTTTTCTAGAATTCTAGGAAGTTGCAACTTTCATTTCATTTGGGGCTAAAGATTAAAATAATTTATTAGAAAAGTATTTGGTGGTTTTTTACCCAGAGGGGGTTTTCCACCTAAAATTCTTGTGCCTATTGTATTTTAATGTTTAATTTTGTTACTGGATAAACATCAATAATAATTGAATATTAACTAGTTCTCTGAAAAGTTTTAAAAGTGATAATTGATAAGGAATAATGGTTCAACCCCCCTCTTAGTATTTCCAACAAAGAGCATGGGGAAAATTGTGTGCACATTGTTGGTGAATGACAAAGGACTTCCAATAAAACACCAAAAATTCTTGGTATTTTTTGATGTTTTAACTGTTCCATGTTGTCTATATAAAACATAAGTCATCTATATTATTATTTTCAAACTAATGATCGTATCTTTTTTCACATAGGTAAGAGCTGGTTTTATAAAAAAAATGGATGACAAAGCGTTAAATATTTTTGGGCCCACCATACGTGAAAGGTGGAATTTCTAAAATACCAACCTTAAAAAGAGCTTATGGACTACCTTGAAGATCTATTCAGGTAAGATACCTTCAATAAAACCAAGGTCACTGTTGTGGTCAGAAAACATTTAAAATATATATGAGACTAGCATAGGGTTCACTTACGAGATAACCCTATGTATGAGTGCCCTCCCATGATTCTTGAGTTGGAATGGAAGGGCCTCATCGAGGACACAAAATGGAAGCAAATGAGAAAAGAAGGGAAAACACTACCTAGTGACGCAAGGTATAAATTACATCTTGATTTCAATACCTTTTTTTCTTTAGTTTTGAATAAAATTGTTGTATATAACATACTTGAAACTTTTCATAGGCTCCATGACACTTTGAGGGAAACTAAGGCAAGGATTGAGAAGCATGGGATAAACAAATTGGGCTAGGGCAAGTACTTGAAGCTACATGCATGAATACGTATCCAAACAGTTTAAGAATATTATCTATTATATCATCTTCAAACATTCTAGTAATTGCGCTAGCCAATAACAAAAATCAATACTCTTATGCAATGTAGGGTGATAAATTCAGAACTAAAGTCATGGAGGAATACCTATATATTGGTTTCAAGTTGTAGTTGATCGTCGAAAAAGCATGGGGAAAACCCAACGATCCAGTTTGAAGGACATGGTAAATAAAAATCAATCCACATTAACCTTTCATTACTTATAAAGTACAATCATGTTTGATATTGTCCATAAATCAAATCTGTCGCTTTGCTTTAATTACTAGGGGTGTAGTAAAAATATAAACAATCCCATGATTACTGAGCATCAGTCCTCTGATAGTGTGCACCAACCATAACATTTTGGTGCTCCTAAGGAACCCCATGATAGTGAAGTGCAACCCCAAGATATTGCATCCACAGATGAGGCCCACAATGGCAATAGGGATGCATATTAATCATATAATTAATAATTTCATACTTTTTTTTGTTAGTCACATTTCTTCTATTATATTCTCATAAAAACAAGTAGTACAAGATGTGTCTCTACGACCCCTGAGCCTCATTCCAACCAGAATTGTTGGCATTGGGGGCCGACATATGCCAAAGATAAATCCATACAAGCATTATTTCGCCAGGCTTAAGAGCCTTACATAAAAAAAAGAGACAAAAGGAGAAAAAATATTGAAAGAAACATATCAAGGAGAAGGATGGAGAGGAACTACAGGAGGTGCAACATGAAATCCAACACGTTCATGCATGTGGAAGTCAATGTGTTCAACTCGAGCTTCCAGACTGTGAAGACATTCATTGGTGCGATGGTGGCTCCACTGGAGATTGTCCAAATATTAAAAAATATCATTTTGGCTAAACTAAATATCATTCATGTATGCTACTGGCTCATTGTAGTCCTCATATCGGTGTTCTCTAATAATGTCCATATTTTTCTAAATTCCTCTAAGTTAACTTGCAATGGATTTCAATGAAGCTAGAGCTTCCACATGTCCTAGAGAGTGATCCATAGCATGAGCTACCTCACCTTCATGTTCCACACCTACGGAATTGATTGAATATGAACTATGGTTGTTGGCCAGACGACTTGCAAAGATATGATGACCACCCGCACGGTGTGGACTCTCTTGATGGCGCGACATTACCACCTAACTAGGAATATTTTTGAACGGGAATTGAGAGGGAACCTCAATACCCCTATTAGAATGGAGGTAGGAGCACTGACCAGAGGCACAAAGGAGCTTGCCTTGCCTCAAAGTGCTAAACACCCAATGTGGAGAAACCCTGGAACGAGAGGAGGTGGACTGACACCAAGCTAAGCATTTGAAAGGGATACCCTCTACAATTAAACAAAATACCTTCCAAATGTTTTCTTCATTCACCGACTTAGCTAGAGAGCCTACCCACACAAAATTGACCCCATGCTAGCAACAACCGAGAGAAAACAGGGGGTGAAAGAGAGAATTTAGCAACCACTGACTTAGACTAATGAACAAGGAGGTCAAGAGAGCCATACCAAAACAGAGCAGGTGAAAAAATCTGAGCGAAGATAGACACATGTTAGAAGTTATGACAATTTCCACTGTTAGACCACTAGACTCAAATCCCTGAAATCCCCTATGAGAAAATTATTGAGGCCACCCTCTTGGTCCCTTTTCCACTCCACGTAACTCCATCTGGAATGGTCCCATAATTCATCCATTGAGAAAATGGAAAACCAGCCAAATATCAAAAAACAAATATAGGGGTTACCTACATGAGACAAAGAATATGGCCCGCCTTAAACCCATGTTCAATATTGATGAAAATTCACCTGATTTCCCAACCAAGCTCACCGCAGAGAAGAATTCTACCTTTCATAGTCGTGCTTGGGTCCCAAAGACTAATTTGAAAATCAATATTAATTTGGACTATTGCATTGCGTTTGCTGAGCCAGAACCTAGGCGAGCACAAATGGTCTCCGTCGTTATCCTTACTTCTCTTCCTATTCCTAAAACTCATCACCCAGGGATGTTTCACATAGAAACATTTGACATCAAAGCCCTGGCTTCTGGAGAGTTCACATGAAATAAGTACCATCTCCTTAAGCCACACTTAAGACCTAGCATGCTTGCCCCGTGGGATGAGGGGACAAACCCAATGCCTGGTTTCCAATCATTTGTCCACCCCCATCGTAGATAATAATTTCGTAGTTATAAAGTAGATACTCCTATTGTTTTTTACTTATTTATTTATGATTGTTTACTTATAAATTTGTTTGGTTTTAATGGCAGAGCATGTCGTACAAGAATATCCTCAACACGAAGAGGAGCATGAGGCAATCATTGCAATGGTGACGACTAGTGCACAATGTAAATAATTACATTGCAAATGTATTTTTTATTATTAAAAAACTACTTCAATGATATTCAATAACTGACCATATAAATTTAATATTTTTTGTAGGTGATTCTCCCCCACAACATCCTTGACTTCGTGAGAACATCAGGAGTAGGGGTGTGATGCGTTAGAGGACCTAATTAGAATCATCATCAGAACAACCTCGATCAATAGATGAAAACGTAGAAATGGATGAAAAACTTTAGAAATTTTTAGGTCATTGTAAGAATAGGAAAAAAAAATGATGATGTATAATGTTATAATGTAATGTATAAGATAGATCATTGTATAATATTTTTTATGTTAAAAATACCTATTGATGTATTAATATACTCAAATGAGTTCTTGCATGCTTTTTTTTGGACATATGAATTTGAATGAGATATTGCATACGTTTTTGTACTTATGCTAGAAAAATATGAAATATGATTGCTTAAAAGTTGCGAGAGGATGAATGTCAACAAAAATGTTTCTTTATCTATTTTTTGTTTTGCTAGTGTGGATGCATGAATCTTAATGTGTTGCTATCAAATTTTTTTATAGTAGATAAATTGGGTACTAGGGAATGGAGAGGGATGTGAGGGAGCCTAGGCCATAAGATCTTCCACCTTCACGTGGTTGGCTCCATTCAGTAGAGAATAATTTAGGATTTAGATAGTCTTGGAGAAAACCTCCCTCGTTCCAACAGACGAACAACAATGTCAATGTTGACTTTGTTGTTGCTCCATCAAATATAGGAATGTTTGCTCGAAGATTAGATTACTCCAATAAATTATTCATGAAACCAAGAGGAGCTCATTCAAGTATTCATGTGCTTAAGTCTTTCTAAATTTTATTTAGTCATAAAAATGTTTCTTAATTTATTTTATTTTTTTGTTGATTCTTTATCTACCTGTTGACGATGTTGGATCTGCCAACATGTCAAGGGGATTGATGAGGATCATTAATAGGTAAATTATATGGGACTTAATGCCACTCTCCAACTTATTAAAATCAACTTTTCTCACATTTTATTATATTTTTCTTAGTGAGAAGGGTAAAGGTGAGATGTTACGTCATGTGGCCTAATGTGCATTAATTGCGGGATTTGGAGCAGTTTTGGGCTAATTTAAGTGTGGGAACATGAAGTAGACAAGAAAGAGGGATTATAGGAGAGTTAGTCTCCCTACTTAACTCCTCAATCACTTGAATATTCCTCTACTAGATCTCAATAGTTTGGAGTTACAAGCAGCCAAGCCAACCAAGTTCATTGACAACCAAGCCAGTGATAGTTGAAGACAAGTCAATCTCGAATTTGGGAGCCAAGCCTCCCTAATTTTTAGGAAGCTATTGGTAGATTTAGTTGTATAAATAATAAGGCCTAGGGCCTTATTAATATTTCGACTTTTTATTTTAGCCAAGAGGCAGTTTTGAGCTAAGATATTGTGACTGTTATTCTCATGTTACTTTTGACATTTTGATGATAATGAAAACGGTTTCTTTGATCTAGCACTGAGTTGAATTAGAGGGATGACACTCTTGGGTTAGGGCCCAACCCTAACCACTTAGGTTCCTCTTTTTGTACATGTGTTCTTAGATTAGAATCATAGATTATCTGCTAAAGTTTCTCTGCTTTGTTTAATTTACAAGTCTTTGAATGATTGGTTAGTTTTTCTTCCATTAGTTGGAGAAGTAGATCGGTGTTAGAACAGTGAAAGAAAATAGTTCAGAAGATCTTGTGATAGTGGCCTCTTCCTCATCTCCCTCATGGGATCATGGTTTGAGGCCCCACTCTCACATTGCCAAAAGAAGATTTATCTTTTGGTCATTGCATAGCTTAGGATTTCTTATTGAGTAGATAATTGTTTATGATTTCTTAGAAGCACCTGCAATTGTCATTTTGGTTTCTTGAGTTTGATGTATATTAGGAAGTATTCCACTCCATATATTTAAGCCATTAGCCATCAATAAATCAGTTTCTCAGATTCAACTCATCTTTTCCACATTTACATAAAGTTGTGCATAAATGAAGAAATGAATATGTGTTGTTGCAGGAATTTCTGTTCTACGGGGAGGAAATAATTCCAGTAGCCTCATCTAAGTCTTCTCTACCTCTCACCCAATCCTACCATCCACTAATTCAAATTTCTATTTTGTAGCCACCATGGACAACCACCTTGAGAAAATCCAACCATCCTGAAGAGTTGGATTGATCCTTGGGTAGTGTGCACCTTCCCCATATCTTATTTCACCATCATACATCTTCCCAACACTTTCTTTCACCTTCCCTACCTTCCTACAACTTTCAGCTAAGTTTCCTGTAGTAAATCAAGACATCCTGTAGTAACTACAGGAAATCATGTAGCAAATACAGGAAACCCGGTAGCAGTTGTTTTAGACTTTTTTCTGCAGAAATGATGATCAGAGCCTAAGGTAGGCCTTCCAATTGACTTCCATACACCTCAACGCCATTTTGAACCAACTCTCCCATACCTTCCTCCTTTGCAAAATATCAGATTATTAGCTTATCATTTACATTTCTAAATTGAAAACCAAAATACTCTTTTTTGCAATATTTAGCTAGTTCATGCATACATCAGTCATAACAATGTTAGGATAATTTCCATGCCTACTTAGTCCAAATAGCTAGATGATATAATACAAGGTTAAAATTAGGTCTTTTCTGCAAGTAATGTGTGTTAATTCTAAGCTAGGTAATTTCATGTCATTTCACAACACTTTCTATTCAACACTTTCATTTCCTAAAATAGGGAAGCATTTAGTTTCTGCATTAAAGATAGCTTTACATTCACTATCAGTAGTTAGCCTACTTCTAGTCAATAGAAGAATGGTTTGAGAAACCCTAGTGGTCTATCGCCCCAGTTGAGAAGTGACAAGAGTAGAATATTGCATCTTCTGTGCATATAGCATTGTCACCTCCAAGTTTGTATGAACCCCGGGTTGATAAAGTAAAGTTGGTCGCCCTAGGAGTTGCAACATCCTTGCTGCAATACTGGGGCTCATCACTTTTTGGTGCCATTGCCGGGGAGGTGTCTAGGTAGATGAAATTTATGCTTTCTTTTGTTTTGCATTCAACAGATAGTTGCAATTTCTGCTTTCTTTCCATTTTGCAAGTAGTTCCATTCAATAGATAGTTGCAATTTCTGCTTTCTTTCCATTCTACAAGTAGTTTTGAAAAAACCCTAAAACAAAAGAAAATAATTTCTTTCATGCCTCGTAGGAGTAGAGACAACTTAGGAAATGTTTTTCCAAATACCCTCACACCATCAAACAACCAACCTTCCCTCTTCTTCGGTGGCTATGATCTATAGGACCCATGAGGCGAACAACCTGAGATATTTGAAGAGCCTACTGAGGAAGAACGAGAAGAATCCACTCCACAGACCTATAGCATGACTAAAAATAGAAATGGGATTGAAAAAATAAATGGAGTTGAAAAAGAACTAAGGGTGCTTTTACCATTAGAAAAGCTAATGGAGATGCTAGGATGAAAAACATAAGCTCCTCTTGCCTTCCCCACTTTTATGGATTAACCTCAAAGGAACTTGATACCTTTTTGTTTGAGTTTGTTGTCATTTGCAGAACTTATGATTATACCTCTGACGACCAGAAGTTGAAGTCGTTCTGATCCACCCTTAAGGATGTAGCCTTACGTTGGTTCATGGGTTTACTTGGGGACAACATCACTACCTGAGCTCAAATGCAACAAGCCTTCAACAAGGAGTACAAGGATTATTGTAGGTCCAAAGACACCAAAGAGGAAATATTTAGAATGACCTTGGGACATGATGAATCCTTGGAAGATTAAGACAAAATGTTCCAACTCAACTGCAAGAGGGCTAGATGCATCCTCGATCCTGAATCACTCAAGTTAGTCCTTCTTAGAGGGACTAGGGAAGATATCCTAGAAACCATAAACATGTTGTCAGGAGGGGACATCTACCAATTATCTTATGATGATATCAAGACAGTTTTCAAACATCATTCTAGGGTAGCCAAAAAGAAGGGTAGGACTGATCAAGCTTTGGCCGGTTCATCGTCCTCCAAATTAGGGGAATTTTGAGGTCTAAAATGGGCCTCCTAAGGAAATTATAAAATAATAGTGGAAATAATAAAATAATATTAGATTACATCATCAAATTTTAGAGGGAAAAAAGAAAAAAACTATTTTTTCAATTCATATTTTCAACTTATCTCCCTATGGGTTTACTCAAATTTCGAGCGAAAACACTCATTGGATGTAGAAATTGATTCCTCATCCAAGGAGTACTGATGTTGCATTCTTTTGATGGACCCTGCTACACGAAAAGTGAGAAATACATGAAAAACATGATTGCAATTACGTTTTCTAATGTTTTTCTTATTTTTTGTGTAGCAGTGTCCATCGAAAGTATGCAACATGGCTACTCCTTGGATTAGGAATTAATTTGTTCATCCAATGAGTACTCCTGCTCGAAATTTGAGTAAAACCTTAGGGAGATTATTTAAAAATATGAGTTAAAAAAGTAGTTTATTATTTTATTATTTTTTAATCTTTTTACTTTTCTACTCTAAAAATGGCGAATCATCCCCCATGGTTGACATAGTCATCTTGAATCCTATTGGTTCTTAAAAAGTTTAATTTGGTAGCACATTTTTCTTAGGAGGCCCATTTTAGACCTCAAAATTCCCCTAATGACACATCCATCAAAAATGGAATTGGGAATATGTTGGAGGAATTTAAGAGTGAAATGTTGCATACCCTTGCTCTACAAATGGACACCATGCAGATCAAGAGGAATCAAGAGGAAGTAGAAATAACCTTAGATGTACTTTGTCGTAGATGCACCAAAAGGTACCCTAGAAATGAATGTCCATTGAATCTTATAGAGATCTGATTGGTATGTGAGGAAAACTACTCCACAGACAAGTGCCCTTCTCTCCCTAGATTGAAAGCTGTGTGTTAAGGAAATGAAGGTGTGACTGAACAACTCTACTATATCAACCAAAGGAGGCCTCAAGGACCTCGACCATACCAGTAGGCATGCAAGGGGTGTCCTATTCATATTAAAACCCCAACTAGAATGCATCCATTCCCCCTTGGTGTCCTCCTGCTCACCTTTCATGGTCCACACCTTCTCCCTGGTCTTATGCACCTCAATACCATTCCCAACCTACCAATCAATCATTTCAGCCATATGCTCCCTTAGAAATTTAGAGGAATACACCATCACAGGGGTGGAGCCCCATATATAACCAATCTCCAACCTTATTGCCTCCACCTCCATCTCAACCACAACTCCTTCACCCTGCTCCACCTAAGAAACCTCAGATGCCTGCTTAGCCAAATCCGAACCCGAATAACAATAAATCACAATAGGTGTACAATGGAGAGACATCCTACCCTGCCTATGTTGTGGAAATTCAAGAAATCAACCTCAAGAAAAGGAGGTGGATTTGCCTCAAGAAATCAACCTCAAGAAATTCAAGAAATTAAAAATGGGCATTTGTCTAAACAATTGGTCTTGTACCCTCCTACTAAACCATCTCTAGAGCATGACTTACCCATGGGGGCTTCACTTGGGGAGAAATACCATAGCACGTGGGCTCATATTGGGGGATATTTATTGAGGAAAAAATGATATAATGTATTGAGGGATATATAGGGGGTAGAGGGTGATCCAGATTTAAACAGGAATGCAACAAATTACAGAGATAACCATAAACACAGAGATGCAACAGAAATAATACTTCATTTCATTAATGTAAAATACTAAAATATGCTTACAAATAGAAATGGAAATACACCAGCTAAGGCGATGGTAGCTTATCTCTGAGAAGAGATGCGGGGGCTACATGCCTCTGAACTGAACTACAATGAGGCTCAAGGGCCTTTTTATTATTGAACAATAAGAGAAAACCCTAAACAACCAAAACCCTAGCCCGAGGAGATGTAACACCAAGAGTTTATGGGCTCCGTTGGGGTGAGTTGGACAACCAAATTCCTGGGGTTGTGACTTGGTCATATTATATCCATTTGACGTGCATGATAGCCAGTTGGAAAGATCTCTTCGAGGAATATGACAAAAAATATGATTTTAGACAAAAAATTGTTGGTGGTAGATTTCCAAAAAAATGTCATTTCGGGCCTCAAAACAGCTCTGAAAGTTTAGGACCCGAAAAACTGCTAAAAATAGTAAACTATGCTACAATTAAGGAAACTGAAAAACTGAAGGAAGCAATGATGGGGGTTCAAGTGGAATTGGTGGGTGGCCACCAATATCCACCTAGATCATTCCCCCCCCAGGAAACAATGGTCCCCATTACGTTGAGTTCTTCCATGAGATGAGGAAACTTCTGCTAAACTTGGTCCCTGGTGAGCCATTTGCCTTGGTGAAGGAGTTGGCCTACTTTGACAACTCGATACAGGTGGATATTTTGCTGGTGAGTGTGTTTGATCTGTGTGTTCATGATTCGATCAGTTGCATCTTGTTCCATGCAATTTGGATTTAACTTTGTGGGTGTGAGCTGTTATGCAATGTCAGATGTGTCTATTAATGGTGGAAAGTATGGCCGAAGGTGGTCCACACTGAACACTGGGTGCAGGCCAAGGAATGGGGGAATGTTGAGCTCAAATGCATTGTCTCCCACAGCCTTGGTAAAGGTGTAAGGACCATATCAGAGTGGTCTAAGTTTCCGATAGGCTTCGGTAAGGCGTTCCTTTTGCAAATGCAACTAAATTTGTCGCCCACCTGAAACTTATGTGGCACCCAATGTTGATCATGTTGCTGCTTGTACTTGGCATTTGATTTCTCCAGAATTTCATGGACTTGCTGGCGAATATGTTGGATTTGCTCTATGAAGTTGTTTTCCTTATCTATTTCGGACTAGACATGAGTCGAATCTGCATGAGTAGTTGCAAATGGCATGGCCACATCAATGGGACATAGTGGTTGGAATGCCAATCCCACCTGAAAAGGGCTATGGCCAGTCGAGCTGTGGAGAGCCTAGTTGTAGCTGTGCTAAACATAAGGGAGGCTCTCGTCTCATGTGCATGGATGCTTTGAGTTGTACATGCGTAGAATGTGTACGATCATCGTGTTGAAAACCTCTGTCTAGCCATCAGTTTGAGGATGGAAGGCTGTGGACTTAGTGAGTTTAGTGTCAAACATCGAATACAGACTGGACCAAAATGTACTAAGGAACTTGCTATCCTGATATGAGATGATAGACTATGGGATGCCAAAGTGTACCACACTCGTTCAAAGAAGAGTTTAGCAGTGGCTTCTGCTATGATATTCTTCTTGCAGGCCACCATAATGGCCATATTCGAGAACTCATTGACGACCACAAAAACACAGTCATTTCCATGCTTAGTGGAAGGAAGGCCTGACATGTAATCCATGGAGATGGATTCCCAAGGTTGACTAGGGGTATGCAACGGGGTATAGAGACCTTGCTTCTTAATGGTTGGTTTGGCAATGGCACAGGCAGTGCATGATTTGAAGTACTTCCTGACATCTTGTCGAAGATTCAGCCAATAGAAATACTTTTGCAGTACTGCCACTGTTTTCTCGACCCTGAAATGCCCAACAGCTCGACTGTAGTGTGCTTCCCAAATCATCTTGGCACGCTCGCTTGAAGGAACACAAAGGTGACCCAGGTGGCATAATAGGGCATCTTGGAGGTCAAAATCTAGAACATGATGACCCTCCAAGAGTGTCTAGTATGTGTGGCTGAATTTTGGATCGCTTCTGTAGAAAAGTGGCCAATCAGAAGTCTCATGCCCACAAGAGTTGAGCACGGTGGTTAATGCCATGATCGGTGGTCGACTGAGGCAATTTGCAACATTATTGGTGCTACCCTTCTTATACTTGATATTCAAATGGAACTGTTGTAGGTATGTGGACCACTTCTGATGGAAATCATTTTGAAATTTCCCTTGGGTCTGTATGAACTACACAAGTCGGTGGTCTGTGCGGATGACCGTTTCCTTCCCCAAAATGTAATGCTTCCATTATCGGCAGGCTTGCACAATGGAATATATCTCTTTGTCATAAGTGGGATACTTCCGTATTGTGTTTGAAAGTGTCTCACTGTGATATGCCACTAGATGCCCATGTTGAGTAAGGACTGTGCCAATAGCATAGTCAGAGGCATCTGTATCGACCTCAAATGGTTGTTGCAAGTCTGTTAATGTGAGCACTGGTGCCGAGAAGAGGTGATCTTTCAACTCTTTGAATGCCTTCTTTTGAGATTCAGACCAAAAGAATTTTTATTTCACTCCTCCCTTGGTGACTTGACTCAAGGGCTAAGTGATATGAGAAAATCCCAACACGAACCTGCGGTAGAAGTTGGCAAGACCAAGAAAGCTGTGGAGCTCTGTCAGAGTGGTTAGAGATGACCAATCCGGAATGACTTGGATCTTGGCTGGATCCACATGCACCCCCTATTCATCAATAATGTATCCCAAATACTAAACTTGGGACATGCCCAAATTGGCACATAACTTGTGTTTCTGCAGTGTTTGGAGAACCTGTCGGATGTGGTGGAGGTGCTCTTCCAAACTCTGGCAGAAGATCAAGATGTCATCCAAGTATACCACTACAAATGAGTTGGTGAATGGCTGCAAGATGTCATCCATTAGCCTCATGAAGGTTGTAGGAGAATTCGTTAATCCAAAAGGCATAACCAACCATTCGAAAAGGCCCTCCTTGGGTTTGAAGGTAGTCTTCCACACATCGGAGGGTTCAATTGGTACCTGGTGATATCCTGACTTCATATCAATCTTGCTGAAATATTTTTCCCCCTTCAGTTGATCCAGGAGGTCATCAATCCGTGGGATCGGGTACCTATTACGGATAGTGATCTTGTTCAACACCTAATAGTCAATACAGAGTCTCCAAGTCCCATCCTTCTTCTGTACCAACACGATTGGGCTCCCATAGGGCGATGAACTTGGACGGATGTGACCTTTCTGCAATAGCTCTTGAATCTGCCTCTTGATTTCATCGTTCTCCAGAACGGAGTGTTGATAGATTGGTCCATTGGGAAGCGGTGCACCTGGGGTCAGATCGATGGAGTGCTTGACCTGACAGTGCAGAGGAACCCCTACGAGGGAGGTGAAGATGTTCTCATATTCCTCCATGACCTTGTCCATCTGTAGTTATCGTGCAGAGGGGCCCTGTCTAGAGGTCGTGGCCACCATCTTCTTCTTTCCTTGAGGGTGTATAATCAGGAAAACAAATTTCTCGGTTTTGGAAATGAACTTATTGCATTGTTTTGCAGTAACCAAAGAGATGGCGGTAGGTGGTGCTACAACCGGTATCATGTACAACTTATTTCCCAAAGTAACAATAATAGCATGGGGCCTTGATTCATACACAACATGTCACTTCCACAAGTATGGTTTTGCTAATAATACATCACAAACTTCTGTTATAGACATTTTTGTGCCTTACAGCACTAAGCATGAAATGTCAATAATCTAAGGGATCCAAAGTCCCTAAACATGTTGTTCCTACCCCTAGAGGAACAAGGCTAACAAACCACACCAATTCACAAAATTTCTCCACCTGAAACTGCTCAAAAACAAGTCAATTCAGGATCATGTCAACTGCTCCACTGACCATCTGCGCTGAATGTCAACTGCTACATTGGCTACCTGCGTTGAATGTCAACTCCAACACTAGCTACCTGCGCTGAGCGAGTTTGGACATGTGGCAGACTCATTCCTCAAGGTGTCAGAGCCCAGGAAGCTTCCAAAATGACACTTGCCTCAGGGAATTCGACTGGTGATGAGTAAGAGGTTCCAAATCTCCAAGTGGAAGCAAGAACCTCCAAGTGGAATCAAGAACTGATAGAGGGAGAGGACACTAGTCAGATCTCAAGCTGACTCATCCTCTCTCCAAAACATCTATATATGGATCTCTCCTCCATGAGATCTGGAGGCTGGAATTTTGTTATTGAAAAGAATTGCTGTTGGTTTGAGACTGGAATCATTGGGTGCTTAATGCTTTGAAGGGAGGTGAAGATAGGAATTCCATTCTGCTGGGAAGGAGATGCTGGATTGGAGCCCTCTGGGTTGTATCTCTTCCTGAACCTTGTTATTTATCAATAAAGCTATCTTGGTTTTCTCCTATATACTGATGTATCTTTGATGTATGATTGCATTAGTGTATTTGATTTACTTCTAATCCTGAATCATTTATGAATATGAATATTTGCCTTTGTGTTGTGTTCTTCTCTTGTCACAAGTAGCTGTTCTCTTGTCGCAAGTAGCTGTTCTCTTGTGACGAGGCAAAAAGAGTTCTGGAAGATCGCCCGATTTTACGAGCGCAACTTCCTCCTGGATATCAAAAACTCCTGCCAAGTCCTTCGCTAGTTGAGAACCCGGCTGGCCCGCTCAAGTGGTCGGCCGAAGCGCCAGTCATTGAAGATGAACCGTCTGAATCCATACGTGACGAAAGTCTAAAGGTTGAAACGGCAGCTGACCCGGTTTTGCCTTCAGAGGCTCTATCTTCGAATGACACCATCACAGAGGAGAATAAAGACGACACTGTCCAAATTCTCTTCATCAGCACTGACTCTGATGATCAAGGGGGCAATGCCACCATTCCTTTATCGCAGGAAGGAAGTTCATCAGAGCGATATCCGGCCGTCTATTCGGTCCCACCACCAAGCAACCTAGTTGTGTCCTTTGACTGGAACCAACTAGGCAGGCCCCGCTTGCCAGCTAGCATACCATTCAAAATTATTGTCCAAATATACAGAATGGTAATGGCTGGCACATTTATTGATGAAGGGGCATCTGTGAGTATCATTTCCTCTATTGCTTGGAAAGCACTTGGTTCGCCAGCGCTTTTGCCTGAAATGAGAAATCTATCAGGCTTTGATAAAGGAACCAGTCGACCTTTAGGGATCCTCCCCAATGTGCCCATAACATTGAAAGGGAAGACCGTTCAAATGAACGTGATGGTCGTTTAAGGACCCTTGGATTATAACCTACTCCTTGGACGAGACTATATATATTGCATGGGAGCCATCGTCTCATCACTCTTTAGAGTAATGTGTTTTCCGCATGAAGGAAGAATGGTCAAGCTCGTGGACCAACTTTCATTCCCCGGATCACGCATCGCAAATAGTCATGAACCATCCCTAAATGGTCTATTCATGCAAGAAGTGTCTCAACCCACGATCCGTCCTCCTGATGAGCGCGAGTAATCCGGGAGGATATGACTGGAACCCAGGGGGCATGCGTCCTGGTTTGCTTCGGCAGAGAACTTTGGGTATAGGGTAGGTTTCCGCGGGAGAATATGACTAGTCCGTACCCCGTCCGTCTAGGAAGAGGGTTGTTCTGGAATAAGATTCTTTTGTCAAAGTTATGTGAGTGAAATAAACTATTTTTCACTCACCTTTGTCTATTTCGGTAGATATTGCCGAGGAAGTGTTTTGTTTAAACTACTAACGAGACAATCTTTGGGTAACCTGAAAGAGGTAAGCCTCTCTCGTTAAAACAAATGTTTTGACGGAAAAGAAGTAGAGGTAACCTTGAAACTCTGTTTTATGCCTGGGGGCATGCAAACCTTTTGGAATGCAAGCAAGGGGTGGCTATTTATTTTTTAAATTTTTAGGTCCTCCCTTTAAACTTGTAGGTCTAACCCTTTAAACTCGTAGGATTAGTCATTTCCGAACTTGCATAACGAAAGGATCCGGGGCAAAGCTTACGTGAGATGAAGCTCCATAAAAAATAGCATCTCCAATGAGACACTCTTATCATATGACTGGTATAATCGAGCAGTTTTAGCACAAAGTTCATGCTCGTTAAAAAATAAACGCAAGATCCGAGCAGTTTTAGCGCATAGTTCATGCTCGTTAAAAAATAAACATAAGTTTGAGCAGTTTTAATGCGGACTTCATGCTCATTAAAAAATAAACATAAGCACCACCCGGTAAATAACCACTGTGAATGTAATATCATCAGCCATCAAAGCCTTGGTTGTGTTTGCACCATCACCTCCACTTTTCATTTGGCCGATCGTTCACCTCCATATGATTGTTTACCCATTTTGAGGAACAGCTGCGAAGAGTGATTTCACCTAGCCATCCTTGTGACACTGCCGTGATTGGAAAATTCCAACCTGTACCTGGAATCAGCTGCTAACCCTGTTTATCACTCGTTCCTCAAAAGACGAGTCTTCTTTGAGCTCTTTTCAACTGACTCGTAAAATATGAAAAGATTGCCGAGTTTTGGCCTTCCAGCTCGTTAAAGCGACCGGAAGTGCTATCCCTCCTCTAGATTTTAATCTTTTTGGACCTGAGGGATTATTGCACAAAAAGATCGAGCGCTTGTTTGGTTCGGCTCGTTAAAACTATCGAAAACTCATCCCTTCTGTATTGTTTTATACTTTTTCGGACTTAAGGGATTAGATGACGAAAAAGGAATTTTGGAGTTAACTTTACGTACCTTTTCAGACTCTCTAAAAATGAAAAGGGACTGAGTTGTCTTTGTCGTTAGACTCGTTAAAATCACTAAATAGCGACAAACTTGTCTTTAGACGAGAACGAGTTTCACTATCGCTAGGCTCGTTAAAACATAGCGATGGGCTTGCCCGAAGGGTAGGTTATAGAACAAGCATATGTTATCCTCCTCAAGCTTGACAAAAATAAAGAGGTACTGGTCAGCAATGATCGGGAAAAATTGGGAGAAAACTAAAGAAAACTTTGATGGTAGCAAGTCGCTCTTGAACATGACACTTTTCCTCCGTACCACAATCGGGTTGGGTTGTTTCATTCACCGGTCACATCACCATGGTCTCGTCATACCATCCATATTTGGGGTAATGCTACCGATCCATCACATCAGTGTCGCCATATGTTCAAGAGAAGTCATTCAGAAAAGAGTCAACCGGGTCCCATCCACTGCCATACATTATCCTTCATCCATTCATGACCGCCACCCTGAATCATATGTCACAGATCGTTTTCACCTCCATTAAAATCATTAGCTCCGTTCCATGTCACTGATGTGGGATTCATTAAGCCCTCCTTTGACGGATCGCTTCTTGTCGACATCAGCTCATTATCCAAGAAGTTGATCTAGGAACAACCCCTTCAGTACTTTGAAGCTTGCATGCCTCAATGGCAAGTTTCTCACTTCCGGCGACAGGTATACATCAATGACCTTCGACCAGAAGATTTTGCGTGGTGTTCGACACCAAGTCCTTTATTCACACCACGTGAATTGTACTGCAGTACCTTGAGGGTCATTATCATTATCGGTGATTCCTCTCGCGCTTGTTAACGGTTTACATCATTGACCGGTAATCAAGCGATGTCTTTCCATGTTCGACTTCAGCGCAATTCTCACATGGATCGACTTGTACTTAGAGTGAAGATCGAACGAGTTTGAAGACCCCGGATCTAGTTTCATCCATCTGGGCTGCGATATATATTCAGGAAAGATAGAGACATTTGACATGTACATCATTGTAGCAGATGATCATCCTACTCAAAGGATGATAATTTCACCAAAATTATCAGTCTACCATCAGACGATCGTCTGTTCTATGTACAGAAATGAATTTATAAAGCTGAGCATGGGAATGCCCGCCTCAGCTAGATCATGAAAGCAGTATGAAAAATAATGTATTGTATTGTATCTTATTACAGGTCCCCTCCCAGCAAATGGATGAACTTCGGACCCTCCTGGATAAAGCATTTCACCCGATAAACGGCCTCATACTTTAGGGGGCAACTGTTATAGACATTTTTGTGCCTTACAGCACTAAGCATGAAATGTCAATAATCTAAGGGATCCAAAGTCCCTAAACATGTTGTTCCTACCCCTAGAGGAACAAGGCTAACAAACCATAGCAATTCACAAAAGTTCTCCACCTGAAACTGCTCAAAAACAAGTCAATTCAGGATCATGTCAACTGCTCCACTGACCATCTGCGCTAAATGTCAACTGCTACACTGGCTACCTGCGTTGAATGTCAACTCCAACACTAGCTACCTGCGCTGAGCGAGTTTGGACATGTGGCAGACTCATTCCTCAAGGTGTCAGAGCCCAGGAAGCTTCCAAAATGACACTTGCCTCAGGGAATTCGACTGGTGATGAGTAAGAGGTTCCAAATCTCCAAGTGGAAGCAAGAACCTCCAAGTGGAATCAAGAACTGATAGAGGGAGAGGACACTAGTCAGATCTCAAGCTGACTCATCCTCTCTCCAAAACATCTATATATTGATCTCTCCTCCATGAGATCTGGAGGCTGGAATTTTGTTATTGCAAAGAATTGCTATTGGTTTGAGACTGGAATCATTGGGTGCTTAATGCTTTGAAGGGAGGTGAAGATAGGAATTCCATTCTGCTGGGAAGGAGATGCTGGATTGGAGCCCTCTGGGTTGTATCTCTTCCTGAACCTTGTTATTTATCAATAAAGCTATCTTGGTTTTCTCCTATATACTGATGTATCTTTGATGTATGATTGCATTAGTGTATTTGATTTACTTCTAATCCTGAATCATTTATGAATATGAATATTTGCCTTTGTGTTGTGTTCTTCTCTTGTCACAAGTAGCTGTTCTCTTGTCGCAAGTAGCTGTTCTCTTGTGATCTCACAGAAATCAAGTAGCTATTCTCTTGGGCGAGCGAGGAGGCAAGTAGCTGTGAACACCCAAAGAGAAGAGGATCTAGATCGAGGGACAAACGGAAGACACCGGTAAGTCCATTGATCTCTCCTCTTTCACATTTCATAAAGGAAGAAACCAGAATAGCTGTCTCTGTTTGTTGCTAAGGCACTGTCACACCTTAGGTGGATAGGATCGTCCTGCATAGGCATTTTTCCCCACAACAACTTCAAGGGGAGTAATGTCACACAATACCTCATCCGTGAAGGGCTTGATGTTTTATGGAAGGCGACACTGTTGGCTCACGTGAAGATCTCGTCCTTTGTGAAGCCACTCGATGGTGTATGGTTGTGGATGTTCTGTGGTCGGTAAGCCCAACCACTTCATGACCTCTACCAAAATGAGGTTCTTTTGGCTCCCACTGTTGACAATGAACTGTAGCGGGGAGCCCTTTACCCACATCTGGGAGTGGAAGAGATACTCCTCCTCCTCTGGATCTTCGGGTTCCTCTTTCAGGATCTTCGTGGTGGCAATGGTGGCATTGGGCTCCGCATCGATATTCTACTTCCCTTTGTCATTCTCGTTGTTGAGTTTTGACCCAGACTCAGAACATGCATCTGATTCTGAAACCTTTAGCTCGACCACTAGTGATTGCTTGGCCCGACACTCACTTGTGTTGTGAGTGGAGCTCTTATAGAACTCACACCACTTTCCCGTGTCAT
Source organism: Pinus tabuliformis (assembly GCA_031772625.1). Lineage (NCBI taxonomy): Eukaryota > Viridiplantae > Streptophyta > Pinopsida > Pinales > Pinaceae > Pinus > Pinus tabuliformis. The sequence goes on along the minus strand of CM062817.1, from coordinate 1,787,461,497 downwards.
TTTTCGGCTTCGCAGCGCTGTTCTTTGCTTGCAACTTTGGCGGATTGTCTTGGGCTGCCCTGCCTTGGCTTTGTCCTTTGTTCTGTGATTTGAGGGCACCTTTCCCTTGCTTCGGATTCACAGATCCAAAGTCTCACTTCTTCTGTTTAAAATTTTTCTCGACCTTGACGGCATATCGGTATGCCGTGCCAAGTGAGGAGATGTTCAGGAATTATATTTCTTCTTGGATGTACTTGTGTAGGCAGCCACAGTATTTGAGTACCAAATGTTGCTCCGAATCCTTGATACCAAATTTTGTGTGAAGGGGATGGAAAATATTGGTAAACTCCGGCACGTCTTGGTCCCTTCCCTGCCGTAGCGTGGTCCACTTTATGTATTGATCCTCATAGCTTCCTACAGGGTAGTACTACTCCTTGATGGCATCCTGGAATGAATTCCAAGTGGGTGTGGCTGAAAATAGTGAGCCTATACTTTCATCCTTTTGCTCGCAGTAGGTTTCCCACCAGTCCTTGATGTGGGGGGTTGTTTTCAGAAGAGCGAAAATAATCTTTTCCCGACTGGAAAAATCATGAATAGAAAAATAACCCTCTAGCAGATTTAACCATTTATTGACGGCATCTGTGTCTATCTGACCCTTGAATATGGGATTTTCAAAATTAACTTGTACCTTAAACGATGTGGCGTTTCCAGAGTAGTCATTGGAAGCCGATGCATTGCCCCTGGGTAACCGTTGAAGGATCTGGGCAAAGTTGTCCATCATTGCATTCCTTTGTCGCTTGAGGGCTTCTTCGAGCAAGATTTTGATAGGATCTCCTACCCCCTCATCTTTCTTTTCATCCACCATGGGAGGCCATCGGGATTTGCGAGGCTAGTCTTGTAAAGGTTCGACTAGTTCAAGCCCAAACTCCTTATATCCCAACCTTGTTGGGGACATGCAAAGAAAAACAAAGAAAAAAAGCAGACTGCTTTGATACCACTGATCCAGATTTAAACAGAAATGCAACAAATTATGGAGATGAACATAAATATAGAGATGCAGCGCAAATAATACTTCATTTCATTAATGTAAAACACTGAAATATGCTTACAAAAAGAAATGGAAATACACCAGCTAGGACGATGGTAGCTTATCTCTGAGAGGAGATGTGGTGGATACACTTAAGGGCCTTTTTATTATTGAACAATAAGAGAAAACCCTAAACAACCAAAACCCTAACCTGAGGAGATGTAATACCAAGATTTTATGGGCCCCGTTGGGGTGAGTTGCACAACCAACTTCCCTGGGTCATGACTTGGTCATATTATCTTCATTTGACGTGCATGATAGCCCTTTGGAAAGATCTCTCTGAGGACTATGACGGAAAATATGATTTTAGATATGAAATTGCTGGCGGTAGATTTCCAAAAAACATCATTTAGGGCCTCAAAACAGCTCCAGAAGTTTAGGACCCGAAACGCTGCTAAAAATAGTAAACTGTGCTACAATTAAGGAAACTGAAAAACTGAAAGAAGCAATGGTGGGGGTTCAAGTGGAATTGGTAGGTGGCCACCAATATCCACCTGGATTAGAGGTTTTTTATAATGGAAAGTATAAAAAATGTAGCCCAAAGTCAATGGAAAAATATAAAGGGGTATAAAAAATGTTAATGAAAAAAGGGATACCTAGAATATCTAATGAAAGTAGGGGTTTTTAAATTGGGAAGGTGTAATGGGTTCATATTGGTGGGGGGCTAAATAATGTGATTTTTAGAAGTATTTTCCAATATGTAGTCAAATTAAGGGTATTGTTTAATATGCCATGAACGCACGTGATATGACATAGGCTCATTGAGTGAAGCCCCTGTGGACTTACCCTTATGGTTGTAAGAGGAGGAGGAAGATGGAGTCTACTATGCCACATATTATCCAATCTATACCCTAGATGCTACTATAGGAGGGGGGAAACCTGATGAAGATAACCTGATTGATCAAATCCTCCAGAATCAGCCCCCCAACACCATGTCTCTTGATGAGTTAGTAAATAAAGTTGAAGATAACCCTTGGACTGTTTTGTGCCTAGATGACTCAATTCCTACTCATGTCAAGATGATAGAATTTGGTCCAGCTAAAACATTGAAAATCAACCCCTCTTTTTGCACATCAAGAAAAGGAGTTATGTGACATGCTAAGAGAGCATCTAGATGCCTTTTCCTGGAGTTATAAAGAAATGGCGTGCACCCTTCAGTGTGTACTCACAAAATTTACATCAAGGAAGGCTAAAAGCCAGTGTGCCAACATTAGGGGAGAATGAACCCAACCCTCAAAGAAATAGTTAAAGAATAACTACAGAAATTGTTGGATGTAGGGTTCATTTGCCCCATCTCAAATAGTGAGTGGATGTCTCCTCTAGTTCTGGTCCCAAAGAAGAATGGAAAATGGAGGATCTGTGTGGAATACTGAGAGTTAAACAAATACAACAAAGAAGAACATTTTCCTCTACCTTTCATTGATCAAGTCTTGGATGGTATTGCAGGAAAAAAGTTCTTCTCTTTCCTAGATGGATTCAATGGTTATAATCAGATCCAGATCAACCCAGAGGACCAAGACAAAACCACCTTCACTTGTCCTTGGGGTACCTTTTCTTATAGGGTCCTTCCTTTTGGATTATGTAATGCCCCTGCCACTTTTCAGAGGGAAGTTTTGAGCATCTTTGTAGAGCTAATCCATGACTCTGTAGAAATATTTATGGATGATTTCACTCCCTATGGGTGTGATTTTCTAGAGGCTCTCTCTAACTTGTGGAAAGCATTAAATAAGTGCATTGAAATGAACCCATCCCTTAGTCCTAAGAAGTTTGAGTTCTTGATGAATGTAGGGATTGTTCTAGGTCACTCAATATCCCAAGAAGGATTACAAGGGGACCGAAATAAAATTGCTATCATAAAGAGGGTCCCTACTCCTCAGAAGCAGAGGGATGTCTGAATTTTCTTAGACTTAGCTAGATACTATAGGATATTCATAAAGGACTTCAACAAAGTAGCTTCACCTTTGCTTGGACTATTTGCCAAGGACTATTGGGCACGAGATCCCCCAAGGGAAGTTTTGGGGGTTAGAGCCCAGATTTTGGTTAGTTTTGTAATTCCAATGTAAAGATTCCGCATTTTGTGGGTGCGGAGCACGTAGTTTGTTAAAGAGTCATAGAGTTGTCCTCCCTTAATTTTGATAATGTAATGTCGGTTGTAGAAGATCTACCCATGGTCCGCGGACCATGGGATTGTATAAATAGAGTGAAGCTCTAAGTAGTTAAGGAAACTAAGCAGATCACAATATGGAAAAGGTATGATGTATGTGAGATAGTTTTGAATTGTAAAGTCTAGTTTTGAGTCATAGCGTAGGAAGAGGCTCTGCAGTTGAGTGCGCAAGGTGAGTCAAGTCTGTAAACAGTGGAAGTATTAATAAAGAGAAATTTCTATCAATATTGCATCATTATTTCCTATTTTATGTATCTGTTATATTGGGTATGAATTTCACTTTTAATGCTTATATGATGCACGAATGTTTATAATTGTATTGGCTAAGTGAACGCAAGTTAGAATATCTATTTATGCAAAGATAATCAAGACTTGTTAATAAGATAAGTAAGATACTTGGCATAGTTTAGGAGATATCGCAGTTCGCTACCTTAGTAGTGCAAAAGGACTTCAGCCCCTCGTGAGGGATGCGCGAAAGTCAATTATAACAAATCACAAAGGTACTAAAGGGTAGAATAGTGCATGAAGTGACCTACGCTAAAGCAGGTTTAGTTGGAATAAACTGATATCACATCCATCTCAAGGGTGAAAAAAATTGGTTCTAGCATCCACCCATACTGCTTCAGGTGAGACTTCAGTCCACGCTCTGTGGGCTGATGCTGAAAGGGCCAGTAGTGTAGGGATTTATTTGGCTAAATAACTTTGAACCTAGGTCAGGCCCCCATAAGCCAACAAATGATTCTATTGTCGGGACCAGAATCTGCATGAGAGATGTGTGATGTCGTATCATTGGAATCCAACTAAGAAAGAAATTGAAGGCTAGTTGAACAAAAGAATTGATGAGTTCACGGTGCAGGAGAACAGAAACCTGCGACTATTAAAAGAAGAGTGGCTAGACAAATACCTGTATACAGAGATCCATAAAATATTTTTTGCGTCCTTCCCTATTGAGCTATAGGAGTGGACCATGAAGCTAGCAGATAGCCAAGGAAGGTGGAAACTTGACGGTCCTATTGTGCGGACCCCAGAGCTGGTGTCGAGATAGGAAGCATTGGAGGATAAGATTGCATGGCCATTGATCATTGGCTCAATCGTATTATAGGAGTATTCGTTACTGAGTTCGTAGTTGACACCTCAATCAGCTATAGTGAGGTAGAACAACGCTTTCTCAAAGGACCACGAGGTAAGTACGTAAAGTCTTTGAATACTTCGATTAAAATGTTGTTGTGCAAAAAGCGGGTTATACAGTTACCTTGATGTTCGAGGCTACGTGAAACATAAAGGTTTATAGGAATGAAGGAAACAAGGGTATAGAAAATAGCCCCTTGATTTCACCTTCGCGAGGAGACGAGGAAGAGCTCGCGAAGGTCTCTCTACAAAGTGTTATTCATCTGATAAGACAAAGAATCTCACAAATAACACTTCCACCCACACCACCATTGGCTTCATCACCATCACCTCCATCTTCACCCGTACCAACTCCACCACCACCACAATTTAATATGGCAAGCACAATGAAGTTGCCTATGTTGAAAGGTTTGGGAAATGAGGATCCAGACTAATTTTGGTTTGTTGTAAGGGCTATATGGGAAGCGCAATGTGTTACAAATTACCATATAAAGAAGGTGATGCTAATTAGCACCCTGCAGGATCGCGCACTGACCTGGTATATTAAGTACTCCAACGATAACCTGAATGCGAGAGTCGCTAATAGCCAAGCAACGCTAAATAGAAAATTTAGCAGTCCTAAATCTAAAGCACAGTCGATCATTGGATTTAAAGAGATTACAATGCTACCAGGCGAGACTCCTTGGAGGCTGGATCAGAGGTTGAAATGTAAGATTCACGAAGCAAATATGAATATGACAGATGGGAAGCATCACGAGTGGTTTGTAGCTTTGCTACTACCACATTTAAGAAGTGTGCTATCGCAATAGAAGATAGCAACTTAGGTAGAGGCCAAAGAGATCACTATGAGGTTACATGAGACCCTGATGTAGGATCATAATTTGGGAGTTCAGGAGATCCACGTGCAGCTGAAGAATCTGTGCCTTGAGATGTCGAGTTTGAAACAGGTCGGGACAGTTTGACCAGAAGTACACGAAGAAGTGTGGTGCGTAAAATGCAAATGCCAGGGTCATGACAAAGACCACTACCTGATTTTTATAAATTACCTTGTAGGAGGAGGACCGATGCCTTTAAGGCCGGAAGCTCAAGCAGGACCTAGTGTGGCACCTGCTTTGTGGTGCATGATCTATCAAATAGTTGGAAAACATGCCATGAACAATTGTCACTTGTTACAGAAGTATACGCAAAATTCGCAATAGTTGTTCTGCAAATTTTGTAGGTTGGTAGGACATGACGAGCGTACCTGCAAAAGTTATGAGTTGATGATGGATAGAACCCCCACCTACATGGTTCAGGCTGAAACGCGGCCCCTTGGCCAAAATGTAGGAATGGCGTGAACATGATTTCAAGGGTGCAGACGAGGCCAAGGCGGAGGAGGACCTAGTAGAGGTCGCAGACAGTTGATTTGCTACAATTGTGAAGGGCAAGGACACTATGCCCACGATTGCACCAATCCAATGCACCTATCGTGCAAGTATTGCATGCTCTTCGATCATGGGATAGAAGATTGTCCTACGCTAATAACTAGGATACGTGACAAAGGAGCACTACCACCTCCGTCGACTCAGAACTTGCAGATGATGAGGTATGAGCCGTGTGAGGAAGACCCGAATGTAAACATTGTGCTCCGAAGTGGAAATGCAATGGGAGATGACAAAGGAAAATAGCCAGAAGATAGTACTTGGGTTTGCAAAGCTCCGATGAAGGAAGCAGAGTTTGATTTGGAGCGTGCTCGGGAAATCTTCATGGAAGCCAAGAAGAGCTTCGCTGATGCCTCCACTTCAGGAAGCAAAGATAAATTGGAGCCAGAAATGGACCCATCCATGCTGACAAATTTCCTTGAAACATGTATGAAGTTACTACGTGACAGTAAGGCTATGAAAGGGTTACAGGAACTCATCAACAGATGCACTAGGGTCGCGCTAGGAGAACCATGTGTATTCCAGAAGATCAGAAAGCATAAGACAAGGACAGGCCATGAAATGAGACTCACTACATAAATCAGAGAATATGAGATGGATCAAGTCATTCTGGATTTGCGATCAGATGCAAATGTTCTACCGAAGCAGACATGGGAGTGAATGGGAAAAACTGCATTGCGATGGTATCCAATTCAACTAAAAATGGAAAATCAACAAAAAATAATACCCATGGGGCGATTGCAGGGAATAACTGTGGATATTGAGGGAGCGAGCGCGTTGGTAGATTTTGTAGTAATAGGGATTGTTGATGATAGAAATACCTACCCCACGCTCCTAGGAATTAACTAGGCCACTGATATGAATGGGGTAATTAATCCAAAGAAGAAAAAAATGATCTTTGAAAATAAGTCACTGCGCATAATTATACCCTTGGACCCTGTTGAAGGATCGCGCTATACGGAGTCAGTCTGCGACTATGAAGGTGATGATGATCTGGACTGCATCTACAAGATAACAGTGCAAGACCAAGACTAGTGAATCCCACTGCGGATGGGTGGATTACATGGGAGCATGAGAGTTCCTGCACTTCGGATTCCGACGAAGAAGTGGAACAATGGCAGAATAAGTTACATGAAGTAACTACGCTGAACTGCAATATGATGACAAGGTCTCTGCGCTATGTGTCGACAAAAGTAAGATCTATGCCTACTTATGATGGTGTAAATGAGGTAGATACCTTCTTGGATGCATTTGAAAGGGAGGTGCCAGAAAAGCAATGCTTCCAGGCCTTGGACTAGGTATTGCACGCTACGCCCACGAGATGGTGGGGTACGCACAAAGGAAGCTTTGATGATTGGCGCGAATGTAGGAGAATGATGCGCATATGATTTGGGAAGCCTAAGGTGTGATTGACAGACAAGTATGATGGGCAGGATGATCCGCGTGTGCATCTGGCCAAGTGGATGCAGGCCTATGGAGAAAATTCACAACTTAAGTGGGTGCACCTATTCTGTCATACCCTAGATGTTATACCAATGAATTGGTATATAGAAACAGAGCTCTGCCATGGGATAGGTGAATGGGATATCCTGCGCGAAGGGTTCATGATGACCTTTAGTTTTGAGGATGGGTGGGACAGTATTGATGAAGCGCTACAAGAGGTAAAAGCAGCCATCTTTAGGATACCATAGGAGCCGGTAGAATTGATTTAGCCTGAATGGGCTACTTAGCTAAGTCGCACGCTAGAATGTTATAATGTAACTGCTAAAGAGGAGGATGAAGATCCATGGAATATTAACATTCCAGAAATAGAAAGGCACCCCGAGGTTCACAGACCAAAGATTGAGAACCCTGATATAACTGTGCCAGTGAAAACTAAGCAGGTAAACATTGGTACGAAGGTAGAACCTAAATTCATGAAGATTGCAGACTACTGGGATGATGTGATGGTGGATAAGGTTGCTAAATTACTCCGCGAATACCAGGACTTATTCCTGACCAAGTTTACGGATTTGAAAGGAATAATCAAAGATTTAGGAGTAATGAAGATCACGTTAAAGCCCGATGTGAAGCCAGTTAAGTAGAGGCCTTACCGCTTAAATCCAAAATACAAGGAGAAGGTCCATGTAGAACTAGACAAAATGCTCGCAACAAGCATCATTGAGCCTGTGGAAGAATCCGATTGGGTAAGCCCAATGGTGGTACAAGAGAAGAAGCAAAAGGATGAGATAAGGATATGCGTGGATCTCAGAAAATTGAATGATGCTTGTGTGCATGATCCATTCCCAACTCCTTTCATGGATGAAGTGTTGGACAATGTAGGAGGTCAGGAAGCATATTATTTCATTGATGGGTTCTCGGGGTACCACCAGATCAAAATCGCGCCAGAGGATAGGAGCAAGACAACCTTCGTGATTGAGTGGGGTTGCTTTCAATATTTTGTCATGCTGTTTGGATTGAAGAATTCCCCTACTATCTTTTCATGCATGGTTGTTGTGGCATTCACGGAATATATTCATAAGTTCTTGGAGGTCTATTTTGATGACTGGACTGTATTTGGAATGGTTAGGTGCCATGTAGAGAACTTCCGCTTAATGTTGGATATCTGTCGAAGATACCAAATCGCAATCAACCTCAAGAAATGTCTGTTTCTTGTTCCTTTTGGGAACTTGTTGGGGCATGTGGTTTGTAAACAAGGGCTGATGGTAGACCCCGTGAAGATTGTGGTGATTTTGAACTTCGAAGCGTCGAGAAGTGTGAAACAATTGCATGCCACTCTGGGACATACGGGATATTACATAAAGTTTATCAAAGGATATGCCCAGATCACCGCGTCAATGGAAAAATTGTTGAATAAGGATGTCATGTTCTGCTAGAACAATGACTGTAAGAAAATCCTGATATATTGAAAGAAAAGATGGTTACTACACTGATTCTAGTCTTCCCGAACTGGAAGAAAGAGTTCCATGTACATGTCAATGTGTCGTGTATAGCATTGGGGGCAGTACTGACGCAAGATGGTGGAGAAGGCTTGGATCACCCTATTGCGTTTGTAAGTCGCAGATTATCCAAAGCTTAGAAGAAATATTCCACCACTGAGAATGAGGGACTAGCTATGGTATATGTGCTCAAGAAGTATCAATACTACTTGCTAGGAGGCCACTTTAAGATGTATACAAATCACTCCGTGCTAAAGTACCTGGTCAATAAGCTTGTGTTGGGGGGGCGCATTTGCAGATGGCTTTTATTATTCCAAGAATATGATTTCGAAGTTGTTGTGAAGCCTAGATGATTTAACGTGGGACTAGATCACCTATCGCGCATTGAGACTGGGGAGTAACCCACTAATTTGGAGGAAGGATTACTGACGCGTAGCTCTTTTCTGTGCGCATAGCAGATGGACATTTTGAAGATATAATTCACTTTCTAACAACTGGAACTGTGCCAAAAGAATACTCTGTCCAGCAGAAGAAGGAATTAGTGGTGCACACGACAGATTTCTTTGTCATCGCTGGGCATATGTATAATATGGGGAATGATGAAATACTACAAAGGTATGTACCTAAATTTTAACAAAGCAACATCCTCATAGACGCTCATGGGGGCATCGTGGGAGAACATTATGTAGGAAGAGAAACCACGTAGAAGATTCTACGTGCCGGGTTGTGGTGGCCAACCCTTCATCAGGATTCAAATCATTTTGTAAGGCATGTGATGTATGTCAGTGGACAGGAATGCCATCGCAGCGGGATGAAATGCCATTGAACCCACAAATGACGTTGCAACCTTTCGAAAAGTGGGCAATAGATTTTGTAGGACCTATTAAACCTCAAGGAAAGACAGTTGGAGGGTATATTATCACTGTGAGAGAGTATCTGATTCATTGGGAAGAAGCACATCTGATGAAGGATTGCACAGGTGCGACTGCTGCGAAGTTTTTATTTAAACACGTACTGATGCGATTTGGATATCCGAAGATCCTGATGAGTGATCGTGGTAAAAACTTCTTGAACAAAATGATCAGTGCGCTGACGGAAGAGTTTCAGGTGTATTATCAGAAGAGTACATTGTATCACCCACCGGTTAATGGGATTGTAGAAGCATTCAACAAAGTACTGGAAAACATGCTAGCCAAGGTATGCAACATGCAGTGGAGTGATTGGGATCTATACATACCTGCAGCGTTATGGGCTTATCGAACAACATGCAAGAAACTGAAGGGACAGACACCTTTTAGGCTTGTCTATGGAGTGGAAGTCATAATGCCTATGGAATACATCATGCCTAGTCTATGAATAGCAGTGCTCACAGGTATGATGGATCACGGAGCCCTGAAGGAGAGGTTTGCACAACTGGAAGAGCTCGAAGAAGAACGATTTTTGGCTGGATTCCACCAGCAGGTCTAAAAGCCGCATGAAAAGGCTTAGCACGATCGACATATTAAGTTGCGCACATTCAAGGTAAACAATTTGGTGTTGTTGTATTTTAGTAATTTTGATAAATTCCTGGGGAAATTCAGAATGCATTGGTTAGGGTCGTATGTTATTAAGGAGATTACAGATGGAGGCGCGGTATAGTTGGTCAAGTTAAATGGAGAGCCCTTCCTTGGAAAAGTGAATGGTTGTCGTTTGAAGCCATACACAAGTGGCCCGACCACTTGATTAGCGGGACTATAAACTACTATGCTCGGGGAATGCTCAATGTCAGGACTGTGCACAGTAGTGAAGTGTCACAGGGTCCACGACAGTGTGGGGGTAGCTGCGCTGGCGTGTAGGTCGGTTGAAAAGTGACCATTAAAGTCACTATTCATGATGTGATGCTTGGTTTGAGACCAAATGGAGCGGGCGACAGGCATTTAAGGTGAAATTTATGGGTTAGATTCTTGAAAATCTGCTGCCAATCTAGCATTAATGGACTGAATTTGGGGGGAACGGTCAAGTTCAAATTCAAAAGGATTTGTAAATTACAAAGGGCTATCTAGCAAACAACACTTGGAAATTTGAGAACTGAGTTGTTGCACGCTCATATATTCATGAAATGAGACTTTTTCGATATTCTGAAGGTGAATTCATTAGTTTGGAAATTACCAGAGACGCTGAGAGAACTGTGGAATTGCACCATGGAAGCACCCGAAGAAGTCATGGATAATAGATAAATGACCATTGAGGAAGCCGCGTAGGCAATTATGGAATTGGAAGCCCTAGAGAGCGTTGGGATAGTCGCTGAGATCCCTAAATCATCGCGCACGTCGAGACCTAAGAAGGATAAGCAAGCCATGATACCGGTGTGTGTCTCACCTAGAAATCCGCTGAGGGCCAAGCTCACAATGGAGGAAAAGGGGAAGGCCATTAATTTGGAGGTCGATGAGGAGGAAGAGTTTGAAGAAATCCTGGTTGAGGAGGAGGATGTAGAGATGGAAGTTGAACCCCAAGGTGTGGACCCTCTCACCAGGTTACCTGCATATGTTCCTTCACGGAAGGGTAAAGCCAAGGTGCCCAAGGATATAGATGAGAGAAAGAGCTCTCTACAAACTCCACTGCTCCCTGACGACATTATTTTTGAAGGAGCGCACTTGGGATGGGTGCCCGTACTAAAATTTGAATATTGGGACCTCGCGGACCATGAAAAGTTCCCACATTTAGTGACCATGTAGCTAATGCACCAGAAGATAGATGCGTTGGCTGGAATGATAGAGTTGGAGCCGTGCAAATGGCTCAGAGGTGTTGAGAAAGCAGGATTGCTAAACCTGCTTTGGGTGCCACATTACCACGGCACCCTAGTGACCATTTTTTTCATCAAGCAACTGCTCTACTTGGTGCATGAAGGGTGCGTGTGGCTGGAGGAGCCCATCCCCATCACAGACCATCTGATTCACAAGACTACATGGCTCCCTTGTACAGGGGAGGACCCGACGAACATTTTAGAAGGAAAGAGTGATGATTAGGCCATCACAGAGGCCATGAAAAAGAAATTTAAGTTGGAGAAGAATAAGCGAGGGTATGTTATCTCCAGTATCAACAACCCTATAGTTAAGATCGTGACGTAGATATTGGCAGGGAATGTGATGTAGAAGTTTCGCGTGGATGAGGTGCCTGCACCGGTGGTTGCACTAGCAGTGCAATGTGATGAGCCCCAAAAATGGATAATTATTTGGGCTCATTCAACCTCCTAATTCGACTTAATCCACCATTCTCATTGGTTTATTGCATGTTTTTGATTATTTTTATGTTAATAGAGTGAATTTGGTTAGTCATTATGCCAACAAGTCTAATGGGTGCTTTGTGTAGCCTTTTTGGTCAACTTGGAGACAAAATTGAAGGTCTTAATGAGCACTTGGCAGCCAAATTCGTGGGAGAACAAGCTAGAGGATTTGTAGGAAGGTGTCCCCCTCATTTATGGGCCCTTACCTCGAATTCTCCACCATCAGCTTGGAGTTCAAAGGCCACCAAATCAATGAGCACAAGGGCAGCCAAGCAAGTCAAGTAGGACTGCTGTTAACTACAAGTCTTGGGCAGCCAAGTCCCTAAATTTTAGGAGGACTGTTGGGTCCTCAAATTGTATAAATAAGAAGGTTTAGGGCCTCATTTTGGTTTGCTGGTTGGTAGTCATTTTTGTAGCTAGTAGTTAGTCAATTTGGTTAGCCAGTTAGTCTTTTTGCTCTTTGTAAGCCAATTTTGGCATGACATTAGATTTTTGATTATGAATAAAGGCAAGCAGATTCGGATCTAATTCTGAGTTTCTAAGGGAGCTATAGCTCTCAGGTTAGGGCCCAACCTGAGAGCAATAGACTTCCTCTGTTTTGTAGTGTTATTTGCCTTTCGTTCCAACACTTTGTTTCTTTACTTTGACATGCAATTCGAATTTACAGTCTGCTGATTTAGTTTTTATGTGATTGAGTAGGATTAGCTTATGGTTACTTTGCTTTCAGTTGCTTAGATCAGAATAGGAGGTTTGTAATCCACTGGAGCTCCAAGAAAAGGGTTGAAAGGACCTCACTGCCATCTCTGTTTGGAGATTGGGGTGCAGTATGTACCAACCACAAAAAAAACGCAGTCTTCTTACGTTCATGAAAGCTGCAACATAGTTACCTTAAGCATAGATCCATCCATGCACTCTGATCTTAAGCATTACTTCTTCGTTTCACTTCCATGCACGAGTTTCCTTCACAATTTACATTGCTGTTCACTGATTTTATATCACAAGTAGCTTAGGTTAATGAGTTCTCGTTTTTGGTGACATTCATAAGCAATTTGTTTTATTTACACTGCTCCACATCATTCCATTTCCTTCCTCTTCTTGTCAACCACACCTAAAGCCACCTAATCGACCTCTGTTCAGCTCGTATACCTTCCAGCTCTTCCATTATTCACGTAGCTCCATTTTCTTGACTTTTCGTTGATCCCATCCTACCATCCACCAACTGACTTCATGCACTATTTTTCTACCATATTTCTCTGCCCCTGAGCCATCACCAGCTCCATCTCCATCCTACCTATCCACCCATACCACTTAATCACTTCACCATCACCTAAAACGCCCATGGTAGAGCATCCTGTAGAAGTTAGCAGACTTCCTATAGAATCCCTGAGTTTCCTGTAGGATCCCCTGCAGACATCCTGTAGAAGCCTGCAAACTTGGTTGCCGAGCATCCGAACATTGTACACTTCTGTGGACTGATGCTAAGGATCCCCTGGGACCTCTCCTAGCCCCCCTGACCTTTCCCAAGCTTTCCTTCCTTTTGCACCACCTCTGCACAACCAAACCCTAAGAAGAAACAAAATCATCATCACTCCAACCATTTAAGCAAAAATACAAAAACATGTTCTTTTAAATGAAAGTAGTTTAAGTTCATGCATTTCACATCATTAGAAGTAATGGCATCATTTCCAGACACTTGAACTCCACCCATTGCATCCTAGAGGTTAAGCTAGTCAGATTAGGGTTTACTAGGGTTTCCATGTTTTGGTTGGCTTTCAGTTCATTTTTGCAAAATAGATTAATTTCCTTTAAGATAGCCTTCGTCCATCATTTAGCAAGCTTCTTCTGAGAGCATATAGAAGTTGGCTTGAGCCCTAGCGGACTTGTGCCAGCTGACCAATTGACAGCTGCGACAAGAGCTAGTACTTGTGCATACAGCACCGTCGCTTCCAAGTTTGTACGAACTACCGGTTTGATAAAATTAGAGATAGGAAGCTCTAGGAGTTGTAGCATTATTGCTACAATACTGGAGCCCACCACCTTTTTGGCGCCGTTGCCGGGGAAGCGGCAGAGTATTGGTGATTGTTGCTATTCTTCTATTTTCTACTACAACCTTCTGCTAAGTAGTTTATTTCATTTCCATTATGCAATTTCATTTATGAAAAAGTAGATTAGCATTTCTTGCTTTCATAGATTAGCATTTCAATTCCGCAATTTCATTTCTGCAAGCGTAGATTAGCATTTCAATTCTGCAATTTCATTTTTGCAAGCGTAAATTAGCATTTCAATTCTGCAAGCGTAGCCTAGCATTTCATTCCTGCAATTTCATTTGAGCAAAATAGATTAGTCCTTTCCTGCTTTCATTTCAATTCCGCATTTTCATTTTAGCAAGATAGTTAGTTGCAGTTCAATCTATTTCAGTTTTGCAAGTAGAAGTAGAAAAAAGAACAAAAATCAACCAAAAAGATTTCATTTCATGCTTTGTAGGAGTAGAGATAAGTTAGAAAGATGATTGCATAACACCCCCACTGCTTCACACAGCCAACGTTCTTCTTCGATGGCTGTGATGAAAGAACCCCTGTGGACATCAAGGCATATTTAAAGAACCTCTAGGGGGGAAGAAGAAGAAAACATTCCTCTGGAGAAAATGGCTACAAGCAGAAATGTTGGGAGCAGTCCCTTGTCCAGAGATGAATTTGCAAATCAGATCGAAGATTTCAAGAGTGATATGAGGCAGTTTCTTGCCATGCAACTGGATACCTTGCGGATCCAAAAGAAGCAAGAAGAAGCCAAGAGGGCTTTGGCCATTTTTTGTCCTAGGTGCACTAGAAAGCATCCTAGGAACGAATGTCCAATGCACCCTCTAGAAGTGTGTTTCATCTGTGAAGAATACCATCCTACAGATCAGTGCCCTTCCTTGCCCAGAATCAAAGCTACATATCAAAGAGCCAAGGGAGCCACCGAATCACTCTGTTATATGAACCAAAGGAGGCCACATGGACCCGTACCCTACCAGCAGGAACTACAAGGGACACCCGAGACCTATTATGACCCTTACCAAGCCACCTTCATGCCTTCTTGGGGTCCCCCTGCTCATCCTTCCTGGTTCACACCTCCTCCTTATTCCTTCACAGATCCATATTATGCCCAACCAGCTGCTCATTCGTTTCACTCTTATGCTCAGCCACAGCCTCAGTGGAATGCACCTTATCAGGAGTGGAGGCCCCAGTACAACTCTCATCCCGCTCATTTTCCTCCACCACCTGCTCATCCACAACCATCGCCTCCTCCTCCACCAAGGCAACCCCAAATGCCTACCCAACCACAATGCCATCCATCTCCATCTTAATTTCACACCCCCACTCAGCTACCCGTACCTCCATTTCCAAAACCCTGCAATGGAGCAGCTCAACCCAATTGCAAAGCTGAGGCACAACATGTGCAAATGACTCCTTTTGAGCTCAATGATGTTCACGAAAGCTCAGGAAGAGTGTTGCAAAAGAGAGAATCTATTGACAACATTGAAGGACCAAAAGCAAAAGAAGATTCCAAAGAGGAGATCAAAGAACCATGGGCTGCACTTAATGAAGAGAAGAGATCAGAATCAGAGATCGAGAGAGTTCCTTCATGGTTACCATCAAATCTTCCATGTATTCAAGAGAAAGATCAACAAAAAGAGGAAGAACAGAAGGTCATGATAGAAGGTGACATGAAGAATGATCCAGATCAGCAAAAGAACCAAGGATATCAAAGCTATATTGAGATATGGTTTCAGAAGGTCACTAAGTTGCAACAGTACTTCTTTCCTCAACTTCGTTTGATCCCTTCAAAGCCAGATCATTTGGTCTCTGAGATCTGGATACTTGTCCAAGCATGCATTTCGAGCCTTCACATCATTTTTTCTCTAATCTCGATGTGCACATGGCTCCATTGGAAGTATTCTTATACTTGAAAATGATTTTGTTTTTCAAGTAGGTTAGGGTAGAAAAAAAAAAGAGAAAAAAAAAGAAAAAATGAAAATAAGGAAAAAATAAAAATCTAAGGTGAAAACCTCCTCGGAGGCGCCTTAGATTGGCTCATTGATTGAAAACCTCCATGAGGCGGTCAATGGGTTGGAAAAAAAAGAGAAAAGAGAATAAGATCTCTGGGTGAAAACCTCCCTTGGAGGCGCCCAGGGCAGGCAATTAGGGTGAAAACCTCCATGAGGCGCCCTAGTTGTTTTTCAAAAAAAAAAAAAAGAGAAAAAAAAGAAAAAAAAAAAAAGAAAAATAAAGCTAATCTCCATTGAATAATTTCATGTTGCAGCAATGACATTGCAGGTTGCAAGAAGGACGTGTCATGATAGGAGGAGCACTCAAATCAAGGTCAAAGTAATTGTTCTTGTGCCTTCTACAGGAAGCTCTGTATTTCTACAGGAAACATCCTGTAGAACCTTTGGACGAGCCAAATCCAATTTCAAAAGTGAATCTGATGGTGGGAATCTGTTGATTAGGCCTACAAGCACTTGTGTGTCCATCCCTTGCCTTTCTCCATCATTTTTTCACCTCCTTGTGCTTCTCGTTGTGCTTCTACAGGAACTTCCTGTAGAAATTGTGGGAAACTAGGCATGCATTTCAAAAAGTGGTTTGGCAAGCATGGTAGCTTCCTCAAAGGTTCAGAAGTCCTCCTGCAATCTTCCAACTCCTCCTCCATCATCTCCATACTTGCATCACAGCCAAAATTCATTTTGTCATACCATGCAACCAAAATACAAAGTGCCTTGAAGCAAAAACACATAGAGCAGAATTTGTTTATGCCATAACTTGAAAACCATGCATCCATTTGACAAACCGTTTTATGGGGAATTGTACAAGGTTGATGACAACATGCCTGAGCAGTTTCATGCAATTCCGGTGCACGGTTTCCAAGAAATCAGCCTCCATCACCATCAGCCATTTTTGCATTTTCTCCATATCCGTGCATCCGTTTTAAAACCGGTTTCATGGGGAGATGCACATGGGTGATAGTAGCCTACCCAAGTAGTTTCAGCCAATTCTGATGCACGGTTTCCGAGAAATCGAGCTCTGAAATCTTCAGCCATTTTCCATTTTTCTCGAAATCCGTGCATCCATTGATCACGATTTTGCTATGGGAGATGCATAATGATGGTAGGAACATGCTCACCGAGTTTTAGATCAATCTGATCTACCGTTTGGGAGAAATGGCAAAAAGAAGTTCTGGTTTTGTGACCATGCAGCAGCAGCAGCTTGAACGGGCAGAGTTGAACGTGGAAACGATTGCATGTAGCTCAGATCCGGCCAGAGGACACCTGCACAAGGAAAAGCAATAAAAAATCATTAGCCAAGCCTCATGAAATCAAAGGATCAGAGCATGCAGCAGCAAGAAGCTTCACAAGCAGCTGTTTGGCTTCAGGTACGTGACAAAACCTATTCCTCTATTGCATGAATCTAATTCAAGAACTGCATGAACGAATGGAGTGATGGAATTAAGCCATGAATTTAGGAAGGTTCACTTGATGTCCAGTTCTCTAGCAAGTCACGCAGCATGCATGGGTCAGCCATGCACGTGAAAGTCAAAAAACGGACAGTATGGGCAGTCTAACTCCAGTGCAACTGAATCGATGAGATTTCAAGCAGAGAACAAATAGTGACCACTGCAGTTCATGATTGCAAAACAGTCGCATAAGCCAGCACACGTATGTGCCACCTCACTCCAAAAATCACGCAAAAATCTGAGCGCTCAGCTGTTAGTCAACTTGCACTTGCATCATGCTCACTCAAAGTATACATCCTCTGCTTCCACAATCGGCTTAATCTATCGACCTCCGCTGAGTTTCCTACCTATTTTTGAATTTCTCTAGTGCATCGGGCTCACTCAAAGGCCGAATCACGTTCTACAGGAAACGCAGAGAACAGCTCTGCAGAATGAAAACCTGAGATTTTTGTCAAAATTCAAGCTTGAAATGAGGTAGGCTTGGGGAAATCTATCTGCATATGACTTATTTGAATGATTAAAAACACAGCAGTGGATTGAAAAAGAGTCAAGTTTGAAATTATGCATGCACATTTTCCCTGAGTTCTACACAGTTCTCTGTTTCCTTCTCTGCACTCAAAGTTTGTCGCCTTCTTTCTCAAATTCCACTGTAAAGAAAACATATGCAACCATAGAAACCAACCTGTGTGAAAAGAAATGAATTTGCATATCTGCCTACTCTCTGAAAAGAACCTGTGTTATTTATCCATTGTTCTGTCAAAAAAATTTGTTTTTTTTCAAAAAGCAGAGAGTCAAATTCGGGATAAAAGCAGTTTAAAACAAAGGGAAATATTGCAAGGTAATCTCGTAAGGAGAAGCACATGGGAAATTCCTTATTTGATTTTAGAAAAAGATGACAATTCAGCTATCCCTCTGTTTTCAGTTCTACCTGCTTTCTCACCTGAGTATTTTATTTAGAAAAAAACACTCAACACCACATGGAGGACAAGCTAAAGGAATTAAGAGAACAATTGGCCATGGTGAGACACATTGGAAGCATTAAAAAAAAATCCCAGCTACAGGAGGAAAATGCACTGCTGAAAAAACAGTTAGAGCAACACGAAGGCATAGAGGTTTCTACAGGAAGTGAAGGGAAAGAACAACAAAAAGAGAAATCCCCTGAAATGTTGGCAAGGGAGGCAGCAGCTGTGCATGCTGCATTAAGCACACCTACAAAACAAAAAGGAAAAAAAAAGGCAGGCATCCATGTATTTTAAGGCCAGGAAAAGCATAAGAATTCAAACAAGCAGAATAGGAGGAGCAGTGGAAGGACATGGAAAAGAAACACAAGACAGACCACCACAGAAGGAACAAGAAGAATGAGTGAAATGCCAAGCTGCTGAGGCCAAAACTGTGGGAGGAATGAAGGCACAAACACCAAGGGAGAAATGGTTTCAAACACGGGCAGAGAGGACTAAAAATGTCAAAACAAGTAGGGACATACCCAGGGCAACCACAACACAGTCAAGGAGAAGGCACCCTCAGCCAAGCAGGCCAAAACAGTGAAGACTGTTTCTACAGGAAGACAGAAAACAGCCACTACAAGACTTTCTACAGGAAGTTTGGAAAAAGGGCAGCAGAAGGAGAAATCGGCCGAGATTTTAGCTAAGGAGGCAGCACCTGTGTTGGCCACCCTAAGCTCATCCATCCCCTCTATGAACACTCATTCTTTTCAGGGTTCGGACACAATTTAGTCATGGTTCAACTTTCTACAGGAAGTTCTGTATTTTTACCAGGAACATCCTGTAGAAGCCTTTGGGTAGGCTAGAATCAATTATGGAGAGGGATTTGAGGATTGAATACTGTTGAGGAGACATGCAACCACTCTTTTCTTCCATCCTCCACTGGTTTCATCTCCTTTCGCCACCATTGCTGCCATCAGATTGAATATACTTGCACACTCATACCAAGGCTGAGAATTCACTAGGAAAAGGAACAGGCAGTGGGAAGAAGCAAAGAAGCATGGTTTCATGACAGAGAAGAGGGCATCACTTCAGAAGCTTGGCATCACAGGGAAGCCACCAAGGCCATCAAAGATGAGGAGAGAGATTGGTTGCTCAGAGGATGAGCAACACTTTCAGTAGGGGGGTGATGATGATCCCCAAAAATGGATAATTATTTGGGCTCATTCAACCTCCTAATTCAACTTAATCCACCATTCTCATTGGTTTATTGCATGTTTTTGATTATTTTTATGTTAATAGAGTGAATTTGGTTAGTCATTATGCCAACAAGTCTAATGGGTGCTTTGTGTAGCCTTTTTGGTCAACTTGGAGACAAAATTGAAGGTCTTAATGAGCACTTGGCAGCCAAATTCGTGGGAGAACAAGCTAGAGGATTTGTAGGAAGGTGTCCCCCTCATTTATGGGCCCTTACCTCGAATTCTCCACCATCAGCTCGGAGTTCAAAGGCCACCAAATCAATGAGCACAAGGGCAGCCAAGCAAGTCAAGTAGGACTGCTGTTAACTACAAGTCTTGGGCAGCCAAGTCCCTAAATTTTAGGAGGACTGTTGGGTCCTCAAATTGTATAAATAAGAAGGCTTAGGGCCTCATTTTGGTTAGCTAGTTGGTAGTCATTTTTGTAGCTAGTAGTTAGTCAATTTGGTTAGCCAGTTAGTCTTTTTGCTCTTTGTAAGCCAGTTTTGGCATGACATTAGATTTTTGATTATGAATAAAGGCAAGCAGATTCGGATCTAATTCTGAGTTTCTAAGGGAGCTATAGCTCTCAGGTTAGGGCCCAACCTGAGAGCAATAGACCTCCTCTATTTTGTAGTGTTATTTGCCTTTCGTTCCAGCACTTTGTTTCTTTACTTTGACATGCAATTCAAATTTACAGTCTGCTGATTTAGTTTTTATGTGATTGAGTAGGATTAGCTTATGGTTACTTTGCTTTCAGTTGCTTAGATCAGAATAGGAGGTTTGTAATCCACTGGAGCTCCAAGAAAAGGGTTGAAAGGACCTCACTACCATCTCTGTTTGGAGATTGGGGTGCAGTCTGTCCCAACCACAAAAAAAACGCAGTCTTCTTACGTTCATGCAAGCTGCAACATAGTTACCTTAAGCATAGATCCATCCATGCACTCTGATCTTAAGCATTACTTCTTCGTTTCACTTCCATGCACGAGTTTCCTTCACAATTTACATTGTTGTTCACTGATTTTATATCACAAGTAGCTTAGGTTAATGAGTTCTCGTTTTTGGTGACATTCATAAGCAATTTGTTTTATTTACACTGCTCCACATCATTCCATTTCCTTCCTCTTCTTGTCAACCACACCTAAAGCCACCTAATCGACCTCTGCTCAGCTCGTATACCTTCCAGCTCTTCCATTATTCATGTAGCTCCATTTTCTTGACTTTTCGTTGATCCCATCCTACCATCCACCAACTGACTTCATGCACTCTTTTTCTACCATATTTCTCTGCCCCTGAGCCATCACCAGCTCCATCGCCATCCTACCTATCCACCCAT
Source organism: Pinus tabuliformis (assembly GCA_031772625.1). Lineage (NCBI taxonomy): Eukaryota > Viridiplantae > Streptophyta > Pinopsida > Pinales > Pinaceae > Pinus > Pinus tabuliformis. The sequence continues at coordinate 1,787,440,515 of CM062817.1, read as the reverse complement.
ACCACTTAATCACTTCACCATCACCTAAAACGCCCATGGTAGAGCATCCTGTAGAAGTTAGCAGACTTCCTGTAGAATCCCTGAGTTTCCTGTAGGATCCCCTGCAGACATCCTGTAGAAGCCTGCAAACTTGGTTGCCGAGCATCCGAACGTTGTAGACTTCTGTGGACTGATGCTAAGGATCCCCTGGGACCTCTCCTAGCCCCCCTGACCTTTCCCAAGCTTTCCTTCCTTTCGCACCACCTCTGCACAACCAAACCCTAATAAGAAACAAAATCATCATCACTCCAACCATTTAAGCAAAAATACAAAAACATGTTCTTTTCAATGAAAGTAGTTTAAGTTCATGCATTTCACATCATTAGAAGTAATGGCATCATTTCCAGACACTTGCACTCCACCCATTGCATCCTAGAGGTTAAGCTAGTCAGATTAGGGTTTACTAGGGTTTCCATGTTTTGGTTGGCTTTCAGTTCATTTTTGCAAAATAGATTAATTTCCTTTAAGATAGCCTTCGTCCATCATTTAGCAAGCTTCTTCTGAGAGCATATAGAAGTTGGCTTGAGCCCTAGCGGACTTGTGCCAGCTGACCAAGTGACAGCTGCGACAAGAGCTAGTACTTGTGCATACAGCACTGTCGCTTCCAAGTTTGTACGAACTACCGGGTTGATAAAATTAGAGATAGGAAGCTCCAGGAGTTGTAGCATTATTGCTACAATACTGGAGCCCACCACAATGTGCAGAAGGGGTCCAGTTCAACTGGGAAAACTATCTATGCAGTGAGTTCCTTAAGCACTACCGCGAGGCACAGGAGTAGGGTAAAACATTCCATTATGCATGGCTCTTGTTGGTTATAGTACTGGTGGCATGGGAGTTTCCTGAAGATAGCTAGTTCCCGTTGATTGCACAGGACCTTCTAGAGGTAGCGAAGTACGCTTCACTATGGGCAACCAGGGACACACAGAGGATAAAGGAGAGAAATATGTTTTGGGTGCTTATGGAGATGAACATTAGAATGGGGATTAATCGTAAGTCACGGTTATCACCCATGGTCTACAACAGTTTGCAGAGCTTCGCAGAGTTCAAAGTAGAATTCCACCATGTCTTCATCAGGGCGCAGAAGGACCCTATGAAGACATGGCATGAGCTACCTTACTTAGCAACCAACGATGTAATTTTTGCAGTCCTTGAGTCTTGGTGGCCAGAGTGGTGCGCTCCAGCTGGCTCCGTGGTGGAAGCAGAGAAGTCTGCCACGCAGTAGAAGAAGGAAGAAAACAAAACTGCAGATGGCGCAACTGGCGGAAAAACGTAGGAAGGAAGAAGTAGCAACTAAGGTCCAGGCGGCGCGCGACACTGCAAAGTTGGTTGAGGAATAAGAGAATAAGAGTGTGAAGGATAGAAGTCACTTTTGCCCGAGCCAGAAATAGACACAAAATAAGGTGGCATGGACCTGCAGACAACATCCACCCAGCTAAAACGTTCGCATCCAAGAGAGCAGGTAGGGCAGCGAAAGAAGACAAAGGCCTCAAAAACATCTTTTGACCCTATCACCCTTACTGAAGGAGACTTGCACGATATTGGTGAAATGGTGAGGGATGTCACTGCAGAGGCCCTCTAGCAGTTTGAGGAGTAGCACCAGATGGTATTGGGGGCTCTTCGGATGCAAATACAGGAGTTGCAGGTGTGCACTCTACAGGTTGGTACAATGTTAACCAGCCTTGTAGTTAGCACATATACGGTTGAGGAAATGCTACGCATCAGGATGACCAACACAATAGTGCTACTAGATGGAGCACTCACTACAGAAAATGAGGCCAACAAGCCTATGTTCAGTGGCTTGAAAGGCATCGGGTTAAACATGGCTGCAGTCCCTCAGGAGATGCTTTATATTTTGCAATATGGAGTCACTGCAGAAGTACAAACTAGGGAGACTTGTGCACTATAGGTAATGAGCGAGCAATGCATCAACATTGAACAGTTGAGCCTACAGTAGAATAAGGCAGTGGTGCAGAATAGACAGATAGTGCAAGTGGTGGAGGAAGCTTGCTAGATGGTCTCGGAGTTGGCCATGTGAGACAACATGGCTTGAGAAAGCCATGCAAGACATCACTGACACTCGGACCATTGTGATGAGACCAACTCTTTGACATCCTTGTGATGGTCGAAGGTAGTGAGTTGATGCCAAGCTTTGTTATCTGTGATGGTGTCTGTTATCACTCCTCCGGATCTCCAAGGCTAAGGAAGAGTCCAGCCGAGGTAACCACAGACTAACCTTTTGACTTGATCTTTTGATTTGATCTTCTTGGTGGATTTGGAAACATAATGACTTTGAAACTCTTCCTTTTGGCTGATGGAACTTTGAACTTACAACACTTGGAACCATGAGAATTATTACATATTAAAACCATAAAATTACATTTTTTCTTGGATATTCAAATTACAAACTATTTTGCTGATGAAATCTTGTTTATTCTTACTCCTTCACTTGCTGGTATTTTATGCAGGAGATGATGTTTTAGTGGACCTTGGAAACCCTAAGACCTAATGGAGACTTTGAGTGGTTGTGACTATCATGAAAATGACTGTCATGATGAAGACAAGTGATGAATAATGGTATACTTCAGCAATGACAAAAATTTTAGAATGGGACCCTAATATGATATGAAAGAGTTATTTTTGATAACTGATGGCAGGATGCAAATATTGACACTAACAATGTCTGTGCACTCAACGGTGACATCTTGCTGAAGCTAACTCTTGCCTCCATTACATCCGGGTACATTGATATGGCTCCTTCATCCAACTCGTCTGATAGCATGTTCATGGTCTTCTTGGGTGCAGTTGAACTGGCAACACACTGATGCATATTATCTGTGCTGATCTCCAAGTGTGTGTTGGTGGTCATGCACATCAACTGTAAAACTACATGTTCAGCCCCAGTCAGACTTGCTTCTTGTCTTCGCCTCTGTGAGTATGCCAAATGGGTGGGACTGCATGCATGTACACAATGACAAGCATGCTGTTGAATTCCCTTGCATGCGATCAAAAAAACTTCTCACCTTGTCTACTCTGTGCCAGCTGTTGGGATTGATCTATAACTTGTACAGGTGCAATTTCATTCATCTATGCATGTTGTGCCCCCTGTTGTACCTATTCCTGTTGAAACTCATTCTCTCATCTATGCAACTCCTGTTCTTCCTTGGGTTGCTACTTCAGTGCATGCAACTCCTTCTCTGTTCCATTCTTTGCCTTCGCATGATATTCATGTCACGTCGTCACCTCATAACCTCAATTTCCAAAGCTTCTTTCATCATGAGTGGATCTGCCTGTAAGTTGCAGCTTTGCTCTGCCTCTATGCTGTCAACAACTTTCATCTTGCATTTGTCATGCACACGTGAGCTGCCTTCTACTGCTACTCATTGTGATGTCATTGTCATTGATCTTGATGTCCTTTTCCATGAAAAACTTGATGTCTTCATGGATAGGCAAGTTCATAAATAATTTATCGACTGCATCCCCAGTTGCGCTCTTAACAATGTCTTTGACTTTGCTCTCCTGGAAGTCATTGTACTTGTGTTGCTAAGGATATTCAAACACCTATGATGTCTAGATACATATCAACACTCATGGCAAGCAATCTATCAGCCGAAAACCAAAACAAAATTGAGGACTAAATTGCAACATACCTGTGTGATTTTACATGAAGGTTGTGCAATTTTTTTCGGGAGGTTGGGAGATTGACTGCCAATACTACACAAGGCAAATTTCAGGCTGTCAGGGGGCTGACTGATTGCTGAAATTGCATAATGCATAGTCCAACCTATTCTGCTGAGGACTGAAACTATGCAATGCATAATTTCAGTAAGAAGTGACATGCAACCAGCAAACTAGATTATGTAGTTTCTAGGGCCATCGGGACACTTCCTCCAAGAATTTTGCAATGCAAGTCTAGAGGTCAGTGTTGGGCTAGACTTGTGCAATTTCTGGAGGGAAGGCAGAGCCTTCGCTTCCGGAAATGCGTAGTGCTAGCTGGGAAGCGCATGGTCTGGGCTAAGGTAGTTTAGTCTCGCCGATGGGTGACTGAAAACATGAGAAGTCTGAATGCTTGGTGAGATCAGTGCAAACAAGAGTGAATGATCATACATGTAAACAACACGTGCAGGATTCAAAAAATGGGAAAGCATGCATGTGTGTGAAGCGATTCACTGCAACAACAACCGTTCATTCAAGACAGTGTCATGCATGCGGTAGCAGTGATATACGAACAAAAACTAAAACATTGCTTCTAAAAGCTAACATACATCAAAATGACAACAATCATTCACTGAAATCAAGCAGACAATACTCACACAAGGTGAAACATAAAAAGTGACATAAACACAGCGCAAGACATGCAAAGCGAGCTTACCCCAAAACAACTGAGCTGAATGTGCTGATGACTCCTAGATGCAATGTGGGATGTCAGAGTTGCAAGGTTGATGTAAGGAATGAGATTTGCAGTGTTTAGTTGATGAGTTTCGATAAAATCGAGGTTGTGACACACACGCCACAAATCTAGGAAAAGCGACATTTGACGGGAGGTCTCTGAAATGATCCTTGCATGTAACCTCTAGCTGCTAAAAATAGATCCCTGAAACAAGGGATGCCTTTCCATTCTACCTTGGGAGAAACAATCCATGCATGTAAATTAGTTTTGCTCAGTCTCGAAGGGAACTGGTCAACCTAAAGGCACATGCAACAGCCTGCTTGACTGATGGGAAAATTTGCGCATTTCTGGGAGGGAGATGGGTTGGCTACCTAGAGGGATTGCACAATTTCTAGGCAGAGCAGCTGACTGTTGCCTAGAATTACGCAATTTCTAGGCTGAGCAGTCCTACTGGGATAGATTGCGCAGCTTTTCCAGTGAAGCTTGACAGGCAGAATTGTGCAATTTTGGAGCCCAACAGGTTGCCAGTCAGGATTGCACAATTTCTAGAGGGAAGGCTGGTTCCCTCCAGAATTGTCTAATTTCTTGAGGGAGATGATCAGCCTGTAGTTGGACCAAGTTTAGAGAAACACCCTGTGACGGGGATGTAACAAGCTATCATGCACATGCTAGAAATCTGCTAGAAAACCACACACTCTTGTATACTTGACAGTGCAAGACATGCTGCTGAAGATGGTCAGTAGGGAGGCTCCAAAACAAAGCTAAGGCATAATTTTGAAGGGTGGTTGTAGCCGCTACAACATTTGGTGACACACTGGTTGGTGACATCATCTGGTGACAATAAAGAAAGTCTAACACCTTCGGAAGTATTGTTTAGTTCTCTATTCGTCTTTGTTTCCACACTTGCTTTATTGTGAGATGTAGTATCTGCCAAGCCCTTGGTCAGTCGACACACATTCCAAGACAAGCCAATGCAGTTGTTTCAATTGGGGATGAGGGGTATATTGGTGCACAAGCAGTATAGTCGTCAGAGTTTTAGTTTCATCTCTTGTGTTGCTCCGCTGCCAGTAGGCCTAGACAGTACCCCAACAGAGTCACGCAGGAAAAAAAGCATCACTCAGCTACCAGTGAGCCTGGTCATTACCCCGACGGAGTTACTTGCATCACCTCTCTACATAGGAAGCCTTTCTTTCTTTCACCTTATTCATTTTTCATTTTTTCGAAATTTTTCACCTTTTCACTTTTTTCATTTTCATAACTGTGCATAGCACTTATTCATTTCATAGGTGGAAGAGGGATCTCAACTTATTGAGAGTAGAAGAGGTTGTTCCTTTAGAGAAGTAGTTTATATATACCTTTTACATGCTTGTTAAGGTTTTCCCCCTCACCTTACTCTACTTGACTGAGCTGATAAGGATTAACTTAAAAACAACCAACTAGAGTAGGTGATACTAGTTAGCACGCAAGCGTCGTGTTTTACCAAGGTTCACTTCGAACAATACATATTTTCCATTGATGTATCATGGACTGAAGAGAACAAATTCTTACATAAGAGAGAAGACAAAAGATAACCAAATGTTGATAGTTGTACAAGTCCTCTTGTACTTTGCCCATCTTGTTTCAAGAGTCACAAACAGTCCATGCGAAACTATCCTACGAACATAAACAAGAAAACATACCAAAAAGAAAAGAAAGAAGCAGAATAAAATGCAAAAGCAAAGAGAGTAAGCAAGCAAACAAGCAAGCAAATAAACACACAAAGAAAGAATCAAACATCCATGCAAGCAAACAACTCAAAAAGCAAACACTACTCCTACTCCTAAGATAATAGTGCATGGGTCATCTCACATGTAGTGATAATTCCAATGCAGTCACCGGCGCATTAGTTGAACCATATCGGTGAAGGCATGGTTCGTGAACAACACAATTGTGTGAACTAGCAGCTATGAAATATACAACAATGAAAATAGACACACTCCGAGCTTACAAGTGTCCACAAAACAAAAATGAGTGAAAGTGTGTGACATGCACTTTGTGGACTTGCCATGGTGCTATGCTACACTGCGTGTAGATGTTGAGTGTATGCATTCCCTTTATCGTGACATGTAAGCAAACATGAGAAGGGTAGACCACTTACATTGCGTAAGTGTTCATGCTGTGAAATATTCCTCCAATGCATGAGCGATGGGATCGTGTAGTTCAAGTGGAGGAAGTGAAATATGAGTGTTGGATTGTTCTTCAGTGCATATATATGATTGATGAGGAGCCTTAACTGTTTGAACAATTTCCTGATTGGAAGTGAGAGCAACCTCAGGACAGCGAGGGCCTGACATAACCATCAGCTCAAGATGAAGTGCCTTGACAATCTGGGGGGTTTCGACTTCGTCGACAGATAGATCATCGTAGACTAGTGGCTTAGACGGATTAACAAAGAGTGAATCAACATCATGATCAGATGATGAGGTAAAGGGATCATGATAGCCAAGATCAGAAAACTCAGGATGTTGGTCGGCATCCTCATGATTTGATGAATCACACAGAGGGTAGATGAGAAGCAAGGATGTTCACCCTCTATGTTTCCAGAAAAGGAAGATGAAAGATCAAGTGGATTTTAAAAGAATGATTAGCCATCTCCATTGTCATATGATGGGCTGATATATGGTGTGTCCTATGAATGATCAACAATGGGTGCATCCATGGACGAAGATACACATGAAAAATCAGGGATGGCAGGATCATCAAGGATGTCAGGAAAAAACAGAGGGGGTACAGATAGACGAGGATGGTCCTCTATTGCTAGTGGATGTTTAGGATCCCTGTCATTCTCTTCATGAATGCCAATGCATGTTGGTTGTGCAACACCAACTATGTCGATAGATTGATCCTTATTTAAAAAAACTGTAGAGTCCATAATGGAAGAACACAAGACAATGCCATCCGAAGGATGATAAGAATATGAAGACAGAGGTTGAGGTACAAAATACATGTGACAAAGTATGGTACTCACAACCAAGTCTATGTGAAAATCAAAAGGAGCAATGCCAGGAGGACGTGACGGTTCAACAAATGTGTTCATGCTCTCCCACATCACTCTGCGATGGTGGAGCTATTTGATCAGGGAGTGACGGACAATCACTTGTGACAATGACCGTGGATGTCTGTGATTGCGCAACTTCATCACTGAAGTATGCTGAGTGGGGTTTGAGATTGAAATTCTTCTTGGGATGGACTGATTGGTTAAGAAAATACTTGAATCTATCCCAAAGATAGGGAAATTTCATCTGGATTTTCGGAGCTTGAAACTGCAAATCATGGAAGAATTTCCAAAAATCCATAGGTGATTCATGCGAAGCCTTCCGTTGTTGTAACAGTTTTTGGTCAAGATGTTCTGGATCAAAATGATAGAAAGTATCTTCAATGAGATCACATAAGTGGTTGTGTGAGTGCACGCTATCAGCCGATAGGTTGCACAGTCACCGATATGGAGATTCATGAAGTGTATATGAAAGCAACAGACTGGCTTGTCTTCCTTTTGAAGCATGGCAAGGAAGTCATGTAAGAACTCAGGCTAGGTTACTTCGCCTTCACCATCATATGTGTATGTGGACAAGAGATCAAGAAACTCCCTCATGATGGTAACAAATTCTGCATGAAAAAAACATCGTGGAGGGAGGAGAGTGGAAGACTACATGATAGATATGCAAAGGTTCAAAACAGGATGAGAGGACATAGCTTGTCATCTGGCCCTCCTTCTAGTGCCAGATATGTTGACGGTGTTGGACCCACCAACATGTCAAGGGATCTCCCAGTTAATAAGTCCCAATTAGACCTTAGACCGTTTGGTGTAGGAGTCTCAACAGTAGGTCGTACGGTAATACCTTGACCACGATTTCACATAGAGGCAAGTAAGATGTCCCTGTTGGTAGCAAGGGTGTGACAGCTGCAGTAATTCAAGGAAGGTGTATGAGAGGTTCTAACACACAGAGAGTGGGATGAGTGCACCCCTTGGAAACCTGTAACAGTACGCGGATTGGAAGGGAACACATGAGTGAAGATGCATAAAAACATGGAAGGCAAGTTAGCGAGCAATCAAAATTGATGGTTAAACCAACAACACATTTCAGAAAGATTCATACATACTTATAGAAAATATTCCATACATGCATGCATAAGCAAACAAATACATATGTCATTTAGAGTAAACAAGATAGTTGGAATACAATACAACATATGCATGAAATGTGTTGGCTTTGTTATATTAAGAAGTGCAAGTTCCAGTCATGCAACACATCTATGTCCAACCACTAGTTCCGATAGTGGAACGTTACAACCACAACCACCTACTCCTCTAAAGAGATATACTAGCTCTATGAAGTGGAGAAGCAAAGGCACGTTACAATACTATCCAAACTTTCTTTAAGATACTCCTATCAAAGCTTGTGTTATCTCAAAATCAGACCCTGGAAGGCTGCAGACCAGGAAGACTTCAAGTAACTGTTTCAAACCAATCTTTTAGCTAAGGCTTAGCCTCCTTAGCCTGAGAGGGCTCTCTCAAAGGATTAAAGGTTTTGTGATTATGATTAAGATGGCTAACTCTTTGTGAAACAAATAGGAATGAGGCTGGTGAAATCAAAATTAACAAGCATCCATTGGGCTTATGGAGTCATATGTCATTTAGCATTAACAGTAGAATTGGCTTTGCAATAAAATCAAGGCATTCAAATTTCAATATAAACAGAGTACACCAAACATAAACGGATAGCCTGTGAGTATATGAAGGAAATTAGAACACTGCAAGTGATTTCTAAGTAATCAAATACTCATAATACTGTAGACAACATGAAAAGACAACAAGAGGAATTCATACATTGAAGTCTCTATGATTCTTGAGCAGCAGAAGCCAGTACTGTATTACCAAAAGAAACAGAGTCTTTACATAAGCTTAACAACAGAGCTTTTTTACATAAACTTCCAACCCTTATTACATTTCCCTTTCTCCTATTTATAGAGTTCTTCTACTTGACTGAGATTCCTCCTCAAACTTGAGGGGAACTCGAAATCTATTTCTAATGACACCTGTTCAACTTTTAACTGCCTATTAAATGTAACAAACTGTAACTAGACTTTCTAGAGATCTAAATCAAGTAGGAGTCTAACTCCTTATTATGCTAATAATATCCTTGATTACAATCATTCTCGTTCTTTGACATCTGGTCCCTTTTTATTTTGGATGTGGTTAATGTTCAAAACTCCATGCTGGTCTTCAATGTCACATCTTCTCCATTGCCCTGAAACATAGGAAACTACCCCTGTTTATCGGTCTTTGGTTTGCCTCAAAATGTTCGAATCCAAAGTACCATGCCGTTTATCTTTGATTATCCAAAATATAACAAATTGCCACGTCTTTGATGTGCTATCAACCTCTTTTATGTGTAAAGGCAAAAGCTCTTTCATGTTGTCTGACATATCTGACTGTAGTAAGTGTGCTCACTTTATGACAAAAGGTTTAGAGTTTGGATTCAAATACATGTTTCCTCCACCTATCTTGACCTTGTTGAACGCTGATAGCTTCAGATGATCTCTTGTAGATATTCCCTTTTCAAAATTCCCGCTTGTATTTCAAAACCAGTTGACTGATATTAGATTGTTTAGCTTCAGCAGTTTCGTAGCGCACTACGAAACTGCTGAGCTTTAGTCATCACCTTCAGCAGTTTCGTAGCGCGCTACAAAACTGCTATGTTATTTCAAAAATCACAGTTTCAACCCAAAATTTTGCTATTTGAGCCCTTTGCTGTTTAAACATTCTTTCCACTGTTCCAAGGCCTTCCAAAATTGAATGGAAATGTAGGATTCTTCAAGAAAGATTATACCAAGCAAAATCATCAAAATTTGAAACATAGCCTTACTTGAAGTGGGATTTCTTTAAGGAGATTCCTTGAGCTAGCTTAGCTGTATTTTTAAATCTTCAATTTGTTTCTTCATGACCTTGATTCCAGATCTGAGGTTTGTATTAACCTTTCTAATAAATTGAGCTTCCTTTATTGCAGGAGTAGTCCAGCTACGGAATTGAACACTAAAATCAACCACCTCGGGAATTTGAAATGTTTGGTCCTCCCACCTAGCTTGCATTTGGTTAAAATAAGCCTCCTTAATTGCAAATTTTTCTGGCAGCTTTCTTCAGTCTAGCAATTTCAAATTTGGCCGTTTCCAATCTCTTTTTCAAGTCTTCCACACTACCTTCTTCTTGAGTGGCAACTGTTTTGACTTTATCCTTTCTTTCATGAGGCCGTGTCACCTCCCCTGTTTCATCTTCTCTTGGCGGTACCTCCTGTACTTGTTTGAACTTCCTCGTTATGGGTCTCCTGGGCTTAAAAACAAATTGATCAACTTGATCATCAAACTTGAGTTTCTTTGAGGCTTTGACCCTCTTAGCCTTCTCTTTTCCTGACTGTATCAAATCAGCTTGAACTAGTGGGGACTCTTCAATGTCAATTGCTTGCAATAAATCATTTAAGTCTCCCTTTGAAATAGGGCTTTCTTCAATACTCACTGACTTACCTTTTTCTTTAGCCACCTGGCTCCTAGTCCTTCTTCTTTGAACTCCTTCACCTGTGCTTGATTCATGTGCAGTTTCTTTGACCTGAGTTTTCTCTTTAATGGACTGCTGGGGTGTATCCTGAATAGTCAGTGGCCTGGTAGATTCTCTTACTTGTTTCCTTGCCTTTAACTTTGAAAACCTCTTGGATCTTGTTTCTGCCTGAGGACCGGTTGTTGTTGAAAGATCTTTTGCAGCTTGAGGGCTAAGACCGGTCTTGCTCTTGAAACCAAACATGAATATGAATGTGTCCTAGTCTCTGCCTACCCTCTGGAGTTCATGTAGAACAGTTAACTTAATCAAGCCATGGTGGAACAATGAAGTCTCACAGGCTTCTTTTCTTAGTTGCACCTTGTCACACATTTTACTTAAGCTGCGGAATAAGTAAAAAGGTAGATCAATAGATGTCTTCCCTGTGAAATGCAATAGAAGTTTAAAATGGTATGAATACACTTTGTTATATCTCCCTTCACAGGTCAGGTACTTCTGTATACAGGTAAGCAAATGGGCATATGATTCTTTGACATAACTTCTAGGAACAAATTTGCTTAAATATGAGTTAATGAACTCCTGCTTTAGAAATTCTTTGCATGGGTTGATAACAGCTTGGCTGACCAAAATCCTATACAATGATTAATGAGGTACTATTTATAGCAAAGTGTAGGGTGACCCTTGACATTACCCTTTGAGACCGTTCATCTATCCTCATGATTCTTCAACTACTCTATGACTATTACATCCAACTATCGACACTTGAACTTCCACTTGAAAAGACATTACATTACAATACACATGTACCCATGTGAGACAAAATGGCTTGAGCAAGACATCATTGACACTCAGACCATTGTGGTGAGACCAACTCTTTGACATCCTTGTGATGGTCGAAGGCAATGAGTTTTTTCCAAGCTTTGTTGTCTGTGATGGTGTCCGTGTGCTCAATGGTGACATCTTGTTGAAGCTAACTCTTGCCTCCGTTGCATCTGGGTGCATTGATATGGCTTCTCCATCCAACTTGTCTGATAGCATGTGCATGGTCCTCTTGGGTGCAACTGAATTGACAACACACTAATATATAGTGTCTATGCTAATCTCCAAGTGTGTGCTGGTGGTCATGCGCATCAAATCTCAAACTGCATGTTCATCTCCAGTTGGACTTTCTTCTTGTCTTCACCTCAGTGAGTGTGTCAAATGGGTGGAACCACATGCATGCACACAATGACATGCATGTTGTTGAATTCCCTTTCATGCGATCAATGACATTTCTCACCTTTTTTGCTCCGTGCCAGCTGCTGGGATGGATCTATAACTTGTACGAGCACAGTTTCATCGAGTTGTGCATGTTGTGCCCGTCGCTGTACCTGTTCCTGCTGCAATTCATTCTCTTGTCTATGCAACTCCTGTTCTTCCTTGAGTTGTTGCTTCAGCACATGCAACTCCTTCTCTATTCCATTCTCTGCCTTCATGTGATCTTCATGTCACGTCGTCACCTCATAGCCTCAATCTCCAAAGTTTCTTTCGTCACGAGTGGATCTTCTTCGAACTTGTAGCTTTGCTCTGCCTCTATGTTGTCAACAACATTCCTCTTGAATTCGTCGCATGCAGGTGTGCTGCCTTCTGCTGTTGCTGATGTTGCTGCTCGCTGTGATGTCATTTCCATTGATCTTTATGTCCTTGTCCATGAACAACTTGATGTCTTCTTGGATAGGCAAGTTCATATACACTTGATCAACTGCGTCCCCAGTTGCGCTCTTAATAGTGTCTTTGACTCTGCTCTCCTGGAAGCCATTGTACTTGTGTTGCTGAGAGATAGTAAAAAACCTATGATGTCTAGATACATATCAGAACTCATGGAAAACAATCTATCTTCCAAAAACCAAAACAAACTTGAGGACTGACTTGCAACATACCTGTGTGATTGAACATGAAGGTTGCGTAATTTCTGCCGGGAAGTTGGGAGACTCATTGCAAAAACTACACAAGGCAAATTTTAAGTTGTTAGGAGGCTGACTGACTACTGGAATTGCACAATGCATAGTCCAGCTAGGTTTGCTGAGGACTAAAACTACGCAATACACAATTTCAGTAAGCAGTGACATGCAACCAGCAAACTACATTGCATAGTTTCTAGGGCCATTAGGACACTGCCTCCAAGAATTGTTTAATGCAAGTCTAGAGGTCAATGCTAGCCTAGACTTGCACAATTTCTGGAGGGAAGGAAGAGCCTTTTCTTCTAGAAATGCATAGTATTAGTCAGGAAGGGCACAGTCCAGGCCAAGGTAGCCCAATCCAGTCGACGGGCGACTGAAAACATGAGAAGTCTGAATACATGGTGAGATGAGTGCAAACAAGGGTGAATGATCATACATGAAAACAACAAGTGCAAGATACAGAAAATGAGAAATCATGCATGTGTGTGAAGCGAGTCACCGCAATGACGACCATTCATGTAAGGCAAGGTCATGCATGAGAAAGCAGTGAGATGCAAACAAAAAATGAAACGGTGCTTCTACAAGCTAACGTACATAAAAAAAAACAGTAGGCGTTCACTGAAATCAAGTAGACAGTACTCATACAAAGAAAAACAAAAAAATCAATAGAAACACAACGTAAGACATGCAAAGCGGGCTTACCCCAAAACAACTGAGCTAAATGTGTCGATGACTCCCAAATGAAATGTGGGATGTCAGAGCTGCAAGGTTGATGTGAGGAATGATCTTTGCAACATCTGGTTGATGAGCTTTGATAAAATCGAGGTTGTGACGTGCATGCCACAAATCTAGGAAAAGCAACATTTGGTGGGAGGTCTCTGAAATGACCCTTGCATGTAACCTCCAACTACTAAAAATAGATCCTTGAAACAACGGATGCCTTTGCATGTTGCCTTGGGAGAAATAGTCCATGCATGCAAATCATTTTTGCTCAGTCCTAGAGGGAACCGGTCAACCTGAAGGCACATACAACAACTTGGTTGACTGATGGGACAATTTGTGGATTTCTGGGAGGGAGATGGGCTGGCTGCCCAAAGGGATTGCGCAATTTCTGGGCTGAGCAACTGACTGCTACCCAAAATTGCACAAATTCTAGGCTGAGTAGTCCTACTGGGATAGATTTCACAGTTTTTCTAGTGGAGCTTGACAGGAAGAATTGCGAAATTCTGAAGCCCAACAGGCTGCCAGTCAGGATTGCACAATTTCTGGAGGGAAGGCTGGTTCCCCTCCAAAATTGCGCAATTTCTAGAGGGAACTGCTAATCCTGCAACTGGACCAATGTAGAAATTCTCACTGTAGATCACCTGATAATGCAATATACTAAAGAAAAATACTTGATCTACTTCTACAAACAAACTTGCAAAAGCTTAATCGATTTTGAGCAAGATCAAATAGAACACATATAACAGATGAAGAAGAAACAATCACACATGAACATAGAATAATATTCTGGGGAAAGCCTCAGCTAAAAACCCCGATCTCTGTATTATCATACAAGTGGAAATATCTCCAGATTACACAAATATTTAGCTCACAAGCTATCCAGCGCTCAGTACAATCCCTCAATGCTACTCATAGATAGAATAGACAACACATATGCCTTCCTTCAGTCCTCCAAGCTTCCTATTTCCTTGCGCAGTTTCTCTTGGGTCCTCAAGCTGCCACCTGTGTGTAATTACCTCACACACTGCTCACCAAACTCAGAAATAACTGCGCAAACCTCAAGGAAAGAATTCCTTCTGCATGCAAGAGATATCCTTAAGGGAATATTCCTGCAACTGATAGTGCATTGTCCCATCCTTTGATCTCAACTGGGTCTCTATTTGAACTAACATGCATGAGTTATTTATAAGAGAATATTCAGTTATCTGAAGTACACTAGTTGCATGCATGCATGCATTGACTAACTGAACTCACAATTAGTTCCAAAAACTGTTGGAACTAATCTAATTGGACTTAACTTAGTTAATTGAGCTAACTAAGTACAACTCAAAGTACAACTCATCCTGATCTCCTTAATTAAGGGATAACTTCCTCAATCAAAGGGACAACTGTTGCATGTCTTCACATAGACTTCATGTTTGATTTTCTCTAACTAATTAACTCAAGATGAATTAATTAATTTTTTTACAAACAACCACTGAGCTCAAATTCAAATTTTAATTCACAATTTTAATTTAGGGACTAATTAAAATTGGAATGTATCCCGAAATGCTATTTATAGGAATGTTATTTTTAGCATTTCTTGTTGCTATTTTCAACACTCCCTCTCAACAAGAAAGGGATTATCTGTCACCCCGATCCTATCTATGTGGAACTCGAATTTTCATTTTGACAATGCCTTAGTCAAAATGTCTACATCCCGCTCCTTGGTCGAAACATACTACAACAACATGATCCTCTTCACCACACAGTCTCGAGGATGTTGATACTAGATATCGATGTGCTTGGACTTGTCATGAAATACTCGATTCTCAGAGATTTTTATACAACTAGGATTATCACAATAGATCACAGTTGGATCCATCCTTTGATCAAACAATCCAACTAGAATTTTCTACATCCAAATGGCCTCACATGCTACCTAACTGGAAGCCATGTATTCAACCTCTGCTAGCTAAGTGCAACTGACCTCTGTTTCATGTTGTACGAAGAAACTGCAGCTGAACCAAGGTTGAAAATTCCTCCTGAAGTGCTCTTCCGATCTGATGGACTCCCTACCCAATCTGCATTTGTAAAGCCCCAAAGCTTCACTCCCTTTGTCCATCTGTACCATAATCCATACTGAGATGTGCCTCTGAGGTATCTCAACACATGCTTAGCTGCCTTCCAAAACAGCTTGGTAGGCTGAACCATAGCTTGACTCAGTTGGTTCACTGTAAAGCAAAAATATGGTCATGTGTTCACTAAATACATCAATGAACCCACAAGTTGTCGATACACAGTAGCAACTACTACCTCACCTAAAGTAGCATCCTCCTTCCTCCAGTTACCTGCTAGAGAAGTCTACATGGGCTTGCACTTCTCCATGTGGAATCTCCTGAGTATCTCATTGGCATACTTGCCTTGAGACAAAAAAACTTCCCCATCCTTCTGCCACACTTCCATGCCTAGAAAGTAGTGCATGAGACCCATGTCTTTCATCTCGAACTCTCTTGCAAGGTCCTCCTTGCAAGACTTGATAAACTGATCATCACCTGTCAATATCATATCATCAACATAAAGAACAATGATTAATGTCTTACCTTCTACCATGATGTTGTATAGGTTCACATCTACTTCACTCTTTATGAAGCCCAACTCGATGAAATAGTTGTCAGTCCTGGCGTACCAAGCACGAGGTGCTTACTTTAGCCCATACAAAGCTCTCTTGAGTCAGCACACATGCGACTCAGGATCGAAGGTATCAAATCCTTCCGGCTGCTCTATGTACACCTCTTCCTCAATCTTTCTATTGAGGAACGCAATCTTCACATCCATCTGATGGATTCTCCAACCCATCTGTGCTGATAGTGCCAAAATCGATTTGATAGATGAGTACCTTGCTAGAGGAGCAAAAGTCTCATCATAGTTGATCCCCTCAACCTGTGAGAAACCACGGGCAACAAACCTTGCCTTATGTTTCTCCACACTACCATCAGTTGCTTGTTTTACCTTGTAAATCCATTGGGAGCTCACCACTGACTTGTTCTCTGGTCTTGGAACAACATCCCAAACACTGTTCTGAACTATGGAGTCGTACTCCTCCACCATAGCATCAACCCTGATTGGCTGCTGCACTACTTCCTCAAAGGAGGATGGTTTGGTCTCTATACATTCCCCAACTAGGGCCATGTAACCAATGTACTGCTCAGGTGACCTCCTCTATCTGCGCTGAGAAGATGGATGTCCCACATTCTCTCTCGCATACATCAATAATTTGTCAACTTCCCTTGAACGTTTTCGCCCATCTCTGGAAGACTCTGCATGAGTGGATGTATCCACTCCTAGATCCTGTGCATGCAACTGCTCCGAATCAGTCTGAGGCTCCTCCTCCTTAGGAACCAAAAGTTCCTCCTTTGCATGCAACTTGAGCTCCCTCTCAAGGGAAACTCGCATGGCCTTCTACTCGTTAAACTTCAGATCTCTGTGTACCACTGTCCTCTGATTGGTAGGCAAGAACACCCGATAGTTGTGGGGTGTATTAGTGTATCCCACAAGTATCCAAACTCAGTTGTTGGCTCTAACTTCTTCCGGGCATCTTCGGTCACATGGAAAGATACTGATGAGCCAAAGATCCTGAAGTGACTTACATCTGGTCTCTTCCCGGAGAAAGCCTCCTATGGTGTCTTCATCCCCAGTATACGATGTGGGCGTCTATTCTGCAAGTATACCACTGTATTGCATGCCTCGGCCCAAACATGAAGTGGTAGGCCTTGGTCATGCAACATCGCCCAAGTTTCTCCCACAATCATTTTGTTCTTCCTTTCAGCCACCCCATTCTGCTGTGGGTTATGGGGTGTCATCAACTCCTGTTTAATTCCTTCTACTACACAGAAGTCCTTAAAATGTTGAGAGACATACTCTCCACCATTGTCACTTCGCAAGGCCCTTATCTTCCTTCCTGATTCTTTCTCAACTAAGGTTTTGAACTCACAAAACCTTGAGAAGGTTTGATCCTTCTTTTGCATGAAATAGATCCAGCATCTACGAGAAAAATCATCAATGAAAATAACATAGTACCTTTGTTTAGCAGTGGAGGCTATCGAGAATGGTCCACACACATCTGTATGAACTCGCTCCAGGATTGCTCTAGCTCGATTGTCTCGATCCTGAAAGGAATATTTTGCATACTTACCCAAGGTACAACCTTTGCATGTATCCACTTGCTCAAGTTTACCCTTGGGAAGTTCGGTAGAAATCTACTGCATGATCTTCAAGGCCCCATGGTGCAAGTGGCCTAATATTCTATGCCATAGCTCGCCAATATCTTGGCTTTGCACCAACTCTACTTTGGAACTCAATGTAGCACAATCATCTACCTCTAGCTTGTAGATATTCTTCACTCGAATCCCAATCCTCTTGGTCTATCCTATGCCGATGTGTCTTAGGACTGCATTTCCTTTACTAAAGACTACATCATAGCCTTTGTCTTCCAAAATTGCGATAGATACAAGATTCTTCTTTAGTCCAGCCACATATTTTACATCAGTCAGGGTGAGAGGAGCTCCATGCTCTCTCTGAAACACAACTGTGCCTTCACCTAAAACACGGTACTTTCCTTCATCGCCCATCTCTATGTGCATCTAGAGGTCCTTCTCCTCCAAGGTACTAAATAGACTCTTGTCACTGGTCATGTGGAATGAGGCTCCACTGTCCAGGTACCAAACACAACCCATCATTGATGAAACCATGCATGCGATGAGGGTGAAATCAAATTCAAATTGTGAGGCTAGTGCCTCACTATCTGATCCTTTTATGGATCCCTTCTTGGATTTCTTGTGTGGACAATTTGTAGCATAATGGCCCACCTCATGACAATTAAAGCATCGCACTTTAGATTTTTCAATCTTCTTCTCACCATGGGAAGAACTCGATTTGGTATGGAAAGCCTTCCCTTTCCCTTTCCTCACTTTACTCACTAAGGTTAGATTTTCTTCATCATCATGCTTTGATGAAGATCCATCTTTGGTGCTTCTCCTGATCTCCTCCTACATCAGATCCGACCACAGTCGTTCCTAATCTGGCAGTTTCTCTCTTCAATTTACTGAGTCTTGGTAGCTATGCCAACTCTTAGGAAGACTGAGGAGAGCAAGACTCACCATGTCATCATTGAATGTCATGATTCCTACACTTCCAAGTTCATCCCTATAGGTGGTGATCTTGTTCAGATATGTAGAGATCGTGTCACCCTTTTCACACTTGATTTTCTGAAGCTTGTCTTTCAGCGCCAACTTCCTTTTATCACTGTTGTTCTGATATAGATCATTCAATGTTTTGCACATTGAAAACGATGTCTCCCTCCCATGGAGACTTGAGACAATGTGGTCTCGAACTCCCTCTAGAAGAATCCTCCTCGCTCTAGCCACAAACTTCTTCCACTCCGCCAATTCTCGGGCATTAGTAGCTACTGGCTTGGGGACATCTCGATCAATGAAGTCCTTTAAACCGTTTTCCTCTAATATTGCTTCCATGCGATCCTTCTAGGCTATATAATTCGAGTTGCCATCCAGGGCATACTCGAGTCTCAAACCATTGAACGCCATTGGTGAAATTTGAGATGTGATAAGAATTCAATTTCTATAATCAAGAACTTCAACCTTAGAACTTCTCCCTTCTTTGTATACTATTCGTTTAGTCAATTTAGTGTCCTAAATTGCTACATAAATTATCAATCCGGATGTCGTAAACTAATGAAGTGTAGTGCACTATATGTGCTAAATAACCCTTTCTTACCTCACTATTTTCAAGTTTATGTTGTTTTGGCGTTTTGTTCTTTTGACTCCTAAAGTTCTGCAATGTAACTAAAATCTTAATCTACTGCTGATAAAAACCTAGAAGAATGAAGTGAGAGTCTAAAAGTGCTTTTTAGGCTAAGTTTGGAAATGGAGTTTTCAAAACAAGAAAGTGAAGACAAAGCTTATCTTCTTGCTATTGTAATGGTTTCCAAAATATGAGCTTAAAAGACTCTTAAAACTGCTATCTAAAAACTCAAAACTTGAATGAGAAAATGGAATTGCAGCTGTCTACAACAAACTAAGAATGAAATAATGAAAACAAAACTACTTCTGTTGTCTATTCTACTTGCAAAATTAAAGTCTAATGAACTACTGCAACTAAACTAAAGGAAAGAACTAAAACTGAAACTGCAACTATACTATTTGTGAAAGCAAAACTAGATGAAGCACTGTTACCACTCTGCTATATAATTTAGGGAGAAATTAACTCCTTATGATAGCAACATTTGAGAGACTCCATTCTTCACCA
Organism: Pinus tabuliformis; assembly: GCA_031772625.1. NCBI lineage: Eukaryota > Viridiplantae > Streptophyta > Pinopsida > Pinales > Pinaceae > Pinus > Pinus tabuliformis. The sequence goes on along the minus strand of CM062817.1, from coordinate 1,787,420,537 downwards.
TTCTAAAAGAAATAAACATTAAAAGTGCAAGGAAAAACTCAGTCATTAGTAAGGCATTTCACCACTTAGTCTTGGGTACAACCATAAATGAAGGGCTTTTGGAAATATCTCTTTAAATCATGAGCTACTTAAATTGACAAGAAAATGGCATCAAACTATCTAATTCTAAACTAATGAACAATAAGTAATCTCATTTATAAACAAAACACTTCGCCATTTAGTTTGAAGATCAATCATCAACGAAAGGCTCTGGAAATATTTTCTTATATCATGAGTGACTACATTAAGAAGGAAAAGGTACTAAACAACAAGAAATCTCATTTATAAATCCCATATTTCACCATTTAGTTTGAGGATAAACCATCAATGAAAGGCTGTGGAAACATACATTTATGTAATGAGTGACTATCCTAATAAGCAAAGGCATGAAACAACTTAAATTAACAAACAAAAAAAAATAATTAAGGAACAATAGAAGAAATGATGCTACTTGACACTATTTAAAAACTACAATTAAGAAACTAGAGCATAAGAGAAACTAAAGAACTACTTCTAAACTAGAATCCACCTATCTGAGTTAGTAGAAACAAGTGGCAAAAGCTGCAATGAACACAGTATTAGAAACGATTATGGGCATAAATAAAAACACAATAAATGTACAACTGAACGAAAGAAAATAACAAATGGAAATGTACAGAAACGAAAAATTAACCTCGACCAAGCAGGGGCCCTCTGCACAGCCTAGGACTAGCAATGCAAAATCACTTCACACACTCAGGTATCCATATGGAAAAAAGCAGAGTTTTTATATTGAAAACATAGTACTTAATGTCTTGTGCTTACAAATGGAAATTACACTATTTTAACATCAAAAACATTAACTAGTTCTGTGTTCCAAAAGCTAAGATTTATATGAAAAATTCACAATTGTTTTTAAGAGAAAAGTCTTCTACAGTAGACACGTGAACAGGTAGTGCATCCGGGAATTTAGTATTTGGTTGGATCGAATAGTAAATCTCTGAATAGTGGTTGCTGGATTTGGTTATGCAAGTGGAAAATGACATCCTCAGCTTTAGGAACATGCCTCAGATTCATTTACGTGAAAAAACAAAGTTCTAGTTGTTGTGGGACTTCTCTGTTGACTCCCCTTTGACTAGGGTCTTTCTCCTTGAATTTGATCAAATGGATAGGACACCATCCATGTACTAACATTTTCCCATCTACCCATGTGGCTCATTTCTTCTATCGACACCTGTAACCTACAAAAGTATGGAGATGGCTGCTGAATGGCCGGTTAGCTGCGGAATGTGGCTATGTTCTGTAGCTGAAAAACAAAACCCTATCCACATAATACACATAATAATATAATTTGAAAATCACTAAAATTTACTCCTGAAAGCAACATGCAATGGCTTTTGATGGCTTAGGATGCATTTGCATGGGAAAAAAAAGGAAGAAGGATGAAGAAATTGCTTGAAAAAGAGGCAGTTTTGGAACTCAACATACCCCCACTATGAAGCTGTTGCATGTCCTCATGCAACCAAAATTGTAACAATCCTTCTTCTACTACATCTGCTCTGAAACCTCAGCTAGAACATCCAACCTTTTCTTGTTTCTCTTTGTTGCCACTGCCATTCTAGGCTTTCTCATGAGGAATCTAAATTTAAGGTTGATGAGGGCCCTGCTTAGCTTCCTATTTTTCCTCTTCAATTTTCTGTTTTTCTTATGCCACAGACCCAAATGAAGCATGGTATTATCATGAATGATTTTGTCCAACTTGTTTTGTTCCTTCAAAGCTTCATTTTCCTTCTGAATATGCCTATTTAAGACCTCTAACTCATAGATTTCTTGCTTTAGTGAGTGAATCAGAGTTTCTTGTGATGTAGCTGGCTGTTCAGGGTTGGATGAAGTCCCCTGATCTATTGTTGTATTCTTCTACTCCAATGACTCAATATAGTCATAAATCTGCTGCTGAACTGGGTCAATCTCTGGAGATACTCTTCTTGGACTACTTTCAAAGTCTAGTTGAGGAGAATGTTGTGGACTCTGCTCAAATGAGATGTTATCTTGGGATTGAGTTGGAGTCTCCTCTCCCAAATCTATGAATTGGGCCTCTTTTGTCTTTGTTTTCTTCATTTTTCCTTTAAGCCTAGAGCTTCTCCTTAGACTTTGTGAGCCTATGTTTTCTTCTTCTATGACCTGTCTTCTTTTCCCTTTTTCTTTTTCTTTCTTGGACTATTCCTTAATGTGGACTAATTTCTCAGAGAGCAATTGTTCCTCTTCTGATGAGGGCTTAGGAGTTTGATAGATTTCTTCAACTTTTATTTTTATCTTTCCTCTCTGTTTTGTTTGCTTCATGATCTCAGTTAGAGTTTCAGAGAGAGGTTCTTCCTCACTATTTTCTTTTGCTGAACTGGTAGGAGTATTTTGAATTGCAAGAGTTGTTCTCCTCCTCCTACTCTTCTTTACTGAACTCCCTTTAGGTAACTTAGGTGGATCTTGGAAAAAGTTCCTGATCAGGAAGTTTTCCCATGTGTCTCCTATATCCTTCAAGTAATTTTCAACTAGAATTTTTATGAGACCATGGTGATAAAGGTGAGGTTCTATATCTTCTATTTTCTTTTGAACAGTGGTGGACATCTTCCTTAAGATATTCAATAGAAAGTAAGGGAGATTGATGGTTCTGTTTTCCAAAAAGTTCATCAAAAACCTTATGTGATACATGTACATTGAACCATATCTACCCTCACATGTGATAAATTTCTAAATAATCAAGAGAAAACTACTCCATTTATCCTTTAATGCAGAGATGGGAATTCCTCTTTTGAAAATTGAGATATCCATACCTGGGTTTTGGAGAATAACTTTCCAAGCCTCATCATTGAATTCCTTATTTTTGAACCACCTTTCTCCATCTTTTGGAAGTTCGGTTGTAGCTGCAATGGAAGATTCAGTCACTGAGAACCTTATATCACCAATCTCCACTTCTACCCCATCAAAAGATCTTGCAAATGTTTTGGTGACTTCTTTGTGATGGCCATTGAATTTCTTGATAAACTTCAGCCAGCCAGCCTTCTTCAATGTCTTCTTCAACTGAGGGTATCCCTCCATAAACTTGACTCCTATGGGCTCTGTTCTTACAATGAGACCCATTCTGCTTTTCTTCACTGTGTAGAAACTCTGTAAATGGTGGTTATATGGGAACAAAGCAGTTATAGGGATGGAAATGGAATACTAGAGAACTGTAGAGAAAATCGATGGATATGGAACTGGAAAAAAAAATCGATGGATATGAGAATGAATTATGGAGGGTATATGAAGTAAGAAGACCGTATGCACGGGAACAATGTGGAGGATGTAAGGACTGGTGCACATGTAGACTGTGTGGAGGTAGAGTGTTACTCATACACAAAACCGAGAACTGAATGAATAGTCTGAGTGCTTGCATTCATAAGAAGGCTACGGGAGTAAAGAAAAACAGGAAACTTGGTGTGTGAAAGAGCCGTATTCAACTGAGTTACATTCACATAATTAGCCATTTAAACAAGTGGAGTAGGAAAGTACAATGAAGTACGAGTTAAAGTCAGAGGCAAATCATGAGACCGTTAAGCATTAAGTTGGAAGGCATGGTGGAGTTATGACAACAATCAAATCACATTATGATATGTCAAGGAGCAGTGATTATTCAAATTATACAACTTATGCTTTTATAATGCTATTTGAAATAGGTTTTATTCTCACCTTTAGAACCATACCTTTCCATTTGCTAACCTTTGATTGTTTGCTTTTGTAGGTGCTTAGGTGCTGATGTGTCTTCAAAAGTTGATTTTTCCTTCAATACCTGCATTTGGCTTTTTATTTTTATTTTTTGGCTAATGATCAAACTGTTACTACAGAGTCAGATTGGCTGCAGAACAGGATTAGCTGTGGAACTAGAATAGCTGCGGAATCAGATTAGCTGCGGAATTGGAGATTAGCCGCGGAATGTAACATAGTGAGAAATATGAATTGATGAATGAATGAAAATAGAAAATGATAGTATGGATGAAATATGGAAGAATGGAATGAAAAGTGGATATGAAGAAATACTGAAGAAAAAATTATTGATGGAATGTGGTGGTGAAATGGAGTGAAATTTACAGAAATAAAATGGAATGGAATGAAATGAACCATGAATAAAATGAAGGACCTTCCTCTTTTTTTTTTGGAAAATATAGGATGTCAAAGTCTTCTGATTTTCACCCTGTATTTTACGTATAAGGATGCCAATCAGTAATTGGTTTTCAAGCTTATACGTTTTTTTTTGTAAATTGATGGAAAGAACAAAGACTAAGTTGGTGGAGAAGAATGATTCTTCTTCACCAACTTCATTTCAGAATTATTTTGAAATATCTTGATAAACTCCTCCTTTGAGATTGGCTTTTGATAAATATTCAACTTATGACCATTCACAAGGAGAGGAGTTTGATGCTCATCTATGGTTCTGGTTCTTACCACTCCATTACTGAAAACTTTTTCAATCTCATATGGCCCAAGCCAATGAATTTGAAATTTACCTTGAAAATCCTTGAACTTTGAATCAAATAGAAATGCCCAATATCCCTCTTGAAACCTTTTGTCATGCCACTTAGCTCTCTATTGTTGAACTAGACCAGTCCTTTGAACAACTTCTTGTCTAATTTCATCAAGTTCATTTAACTACTCTAGTCTATGCTTTTGAGCTTTTGACAAATCCATCCCCAACTTGACTGCCATCTTGAAAGTTTTGACTTGGAACTCAATGGGGAACAAGACTTGCTTTCCATAAATAAGTTCATAAGGTGTATGTCTTGTTGTGTTCCTCCATGTAGTTCTATAGGCCCATAAGGCTTCAAGAAGCCTTTTTGCCCAATCTCTTCTATGTAGATGCACAGTTTTGGTGAGGATTCCTTCAATTATTTTATTTGTAGACTCCACTTGACCATTTGCTTGTGGATGACAGGGAGTGGATTTCCTATGCTTAATCTTGCACTCTTCCATAAGCCTCTCCATAATTTTGGACATGAATTGAGATCCTTGATCTTTCACAATTTCTCTTGGAACACCAAAGCGAGTAAAAATATCCTCAAAAAGAAAACTAACTACTGAATTTTCGTTAGCAAAAATTAATGCTCTGGCTTCTACCCATTTGGTGACATAATCAGTGCATACCAATATATACTTTTTTTGCTTGGATGGAGGATTAATAGGTCCAATAAAGTCTAAAGCCCATTTTTCAAAGGGTTCGATAAGTACCTGAGGTTGTAATGGCATCTCATTTGAGGGAGCAGGTTTCCCTACCCTTTGGCAGCTGTCGCACCTTCTGACATATTCTTTTGCATCTCTGAAGATGGATGGCCAATAATATCCTAAAGAAAGGATTTTATAGGCTGTCCTCTTGTCAGCAAAGTGTCCACCACATGGCTCATCATGACATGCTTTGAGAATATCAGGCATTTCATCTTCCCTGACACATCTTCTGATCATAAGATCTGGCCCTGTTTTATACAATTCGTTAGAGATCCATGAATATCTTGAACTATTTTGAATAATCTTTCTTTTCTCTCTAGGAAATAAATGTGAAGGTAACTTCCCTGTAACCAAATAGTTAGCAACATCTGCAAACCAAGGAGTTTGAGTAGTTACTACAAATAGATATTCATCAGGGAACTTATCCTCAACCAAAGAGTCTTCTTTGATATTCTGAATCCTGGACAAGAAATCAGCAACTGTGTTCTGTTTCCCAGGTCTATCTAGCACAATAATATTGAATTCTTGCAAAAGTAAAAGCCATCTTGTAACTCTACCATTAATAATAGGTTTATTCATCAAATATCTAATTATAGAGTGATCTGTATGAACAAAAGTTTCATAGCCTATTATATAATGTCTAAACTTGTTAATTGCATGAACAACAACTAAGAACTCTTTTTCAGTCACAATATAATTCAACTCAGTGGGAGTCAAATTCTTACTTGTATAGTAAATGGCATAAGGAATCAAATCTTTTTGTCCCAGTATAGCTCCTAGAGTTGTATCTGAAGCATTTGTAGAAATATGGAAAGTAAGTTTCCAATTTGGTCCTCTTAAGATAGGTGCTTCAAATATTTTTGCTGTCAAGGTTTCAAATGCTAGTTGGAAATCAGGATTCCATTTGTATTCACAATCTTTTGCAAGCAATTTGAATAGTGGAGATGCTACTTTGGTAAAGTTTTCTATGAACCTTTTGTAATATCCTGTAAATCCTAGAAAACTCCTAACATCTTTTTGGAAATTTGGAATTGGTAACTTAGAGATGACTTCAAATTTAGATTTGTCTACTTAAATCCCATCTCCTGAAATGTGATGTCTGATGAGCCCCAAATTTGGTAACATTTTGGGCTCATTTGGCCTACTTACCCTTGCTCAACCCTTCATTTTTCATAACTTATGCATCATTTTTTAGTATATTCATGTTATTTGTGCGAAGGAGGGCAGTCATTATTCCTAGGCGGCTAACACATGTTTATTTCAGTTTTTTTTGACATTTAATGGAGCAAAACCACGCAGATGAGGGCTAGGAGACAGCCAAGATGGGATTGAGGTTTTGTAGGAAGGTTGTCCACAGCATTGAATGGCCTTCCTCGTGATCTCCACCCCAACTCCGAGCTCCAACAACCACCACCACCGAGCTAGAAGGCAGCCAAACGGATTGTGAGGAAACAACAGATTACTCTTAGTTTGGACAGCCAAACCCCACTAATTTAGGAGGCCAGCTTGGCCCTTGTAATGTATAAATGATGAGGCTGTAGCCTTTGATGGGGACTTTTGAAACTTTGTTGCATATTCTGGATTACGAGCTGATAGCTCTGTTTTGCTCTTTGTAAGCCATTTTTGGCATGTTATTTGACTTATGACTATTATCTTTTAATGGAAAGCAGGTAGATTTGAGTTCAGTTCTGAGTTCTTAGAGGAGCCATAGCTCTCGGGGTTGGGCCCAACCTGAGAGCAATAGGCCTCCTTTCTTTGTATTGTTACTTTTCTCTCAGCATTGTATTTCTTTTCCTTTACATGCATTTGGAAACACAGTTTGCTGAGTTGAATTTCTTGATGTGGTTAAGTAGGTTAGTTTTATGAACAAGGTTGCTTTCAGTAGTCTAGATTAGAGTAAGGAGATTAGAGTTAATCAGAGTTCCAAAAAGGGTTGACTGCACGCTCACTTCCACCTCTGTTTAGAGACTGGAATTGCAGACCGTGCCACCCACCAAAAACACTGTTTTACATGTTCATGCAAGCGTTGATGCAATGTTCTCGGTTGTAGTAGCATCCATGCATTCAGATCTTGTGGAATGAATCCTTGTTTCAATGCCATGCAAGAGTTTCCTTACAAAATCACGTTGCTGTTCTATGGTTTTATAAAAACAGTTAGAATAGGTTGATGAAATTTCGGTTATGTGCAAGACAGGGATGATTTGTTTCATTTACACTGCGTAGTCCTACTCCCTCATGCCCTTATCCTTCTAAGCAGTGCCTAGGCCATCCACTCATCTCTCAGTTAGACCACTTACCTCCTAACTCTTCTATCACCCACGTGATTCTACCTTTTCGGCCTTCCATTTCCTCTAACCTCCTCTAGACCAACCAGCTTTGCACACCCTCTCTTCATCTCATCTCTCTGTCCATAAGCCATCACAAGCTCCCCTCCTACCTCCCTGTCCATCCATATAGCCTCTTCCACTCATCCATCACCCAAAAATCCTATTGCAGAACATCCTGTAGGAATTAGTGAACTTCCTGTAGAAATTCTGAACATCCTGTAGAACCCCTGCAGACTTCCTGTAGAAGCTTGTAAACACGGTTGCCAAGCATCCAAACTTTATGAACTTCTCTGAAAGGATGTTAGGGATTCCTTAGACCCTCTCTGAGCCTTCCTGACCTTTTCCAAGCATCTCCCTCCTTGATCTATCCCTGCACAGTCAAGACCCAGTTAGAAGCACACACATAATAATTCCAACGACTTGAACAAAAATACAAAAATATGCTTTCTTTAGATCAAAGTAGTCTAGACACATGCATCTCACCTTCCTAGAAGTAATGGCACCTCTTTCAGCATTTTGCATTCCCACCTTTGCATCAGTAGGACTAGCTGGTAGAATTAGGGTTTGCTAGGGTTTTCATTTCTTGTTGGCTTTCAGTTCCTTCCTACAGTAGGTTAATTTCCTTTGAGATAGCTTTCGTTCATCGGTTAAAAAGCTTCTTCTGAGAACTCATAGAAGTTGGCTTGAGCCCTAGCGGACTTGTGCCAGCTGACCAAGTGACAGCTGCGACAAGAGCTAGTACTTGTGCATACAACACCGTCGCTTCCAAGTTTGTTACGAACTACCGGGTTGATAAAATTAGAGAAGGAAGCTCCAGGAGTTGTAGCATTATTGCTACAATACTGGAGCCCACCATCTTTTTGGCGCCGTTGCCGGGGAAGCGTCAGAGTATTAGTAATTGTTGCTTTTCTTCTATTTTCCTACTCTTGCCTTCTGCCAAGTAGTTTATTTCATTTCCTTTCTGCAAAAGTAGCATAGACATTTCCTGCTTTCATAGATTAACATTTCAATTCCGCAATTTCATTTTTGCAAGCGTAGATTAGCATGTCAATTCTGCAAGCGTAGACTAGCATTTCCATTCCTGCAATTTCATTTGAGCAAAGTAGATTAGTTCTTTCCTGCTTTCATTTCAATTCTGCATTTTCATTTCAGCAAAATAGTTAGTTGTAGATCAATCTGTTTCAGTTTTTGCAGGTACCAGAGGAAAAAACAAAAGCAATCAAAAGTATTTCCATTTCATGCCTCGTAGGAATCGAGATAAAATAGGCAAATTCTTACCCAACACCCCCACTACATCACTGAGTCACCCTTCTCTCTTCTTCAGTGACAGTGATCCAGAAGAACCTATAGGTGAACCTCCTGAGATATACGAAGATCCTATAGCAGAAGAAGAGTTAGAGACCATTCCATCTGAAGCTATGGCTGACAATATGAGAGAAGATGAGAGAATAGAAGGTGCCTTCCCCATCTGAGAGACCAATGGAGACATGAAAATGAAGAACATTAGCCCCTCCGCCTTACCTCACTTCCATGGACTGACTACTGAAGATCCTGATACCTTCCTGTTTGAGTTTGTTGTCCTTTGTCGAACCTATGACTATACTGAAGATGAACAGAAGCTGAAACTCTTCCCCTCAACCCTTAAGGATGTAGCATTACGCTGGTTCATGGGCTTACCTGGGAACAGTATCACCACTTGGGCTTAGATGCAGCAAGCTTTCAATACCAAGTACCGGGACTACTGTAGGTCCAAGGAAACCAAGGGAGAAATCTTTCGGATGACCATGGGAAACGATGAGTCCTTAGAGGATTACGAGGAAAGGTTCCAACTTAGCTATAAACGGGCCAGGTGCACACTTGACCCTGAATCCCTCAAGTTGGTCCTGCTCTGAGGAGTCCCTGAAGACCTCTTAGATACCCTTCACATGTTAGCTGGAGGAGATATTTACCAACTGCCTTATGAGGACATAAAGACTGTGTTTAGAAACCACTCTAGGGCAGCCCGGAAACGAGGTAGAGGAAACCTCCTCTCAGCTGGTATTCCTTTCTCCAAACATGAGTTTGCAAATCAATTAGAGGATCTCAAAAGTGAGGTGAGACAGACCATTGCCATGCAACTTGATACATTCAGGATCCAGCAGAAGAAGGAAGAAGCTGAGAGGGCCTTGGCTATCTTCTGCCCTAGGTGTACAAGGAAACACCCTAAGAACGAATGCCCATTACATTCGGTTGAAGTATGTTTTGTTTGTGAGGAGGACCATCCCACAAACCAATGTCCAACCTTACCTGGGCTTAAAGCCATGTATCAAGGGACAGAAGCCCCTATCGAACCTCTCTATTTCCTCAACCAAAGGAGGCCACAAGGACCTAGACCTTACCAGCAGGGGATGCAAGGGGCACCCCAAGCTTATTACAGCCCCAACCAATCTACTCCTATGCCTTCCTAGGGTCCCCCTGCTCATCCTTCCTGGTCTATGCCTCCTCCATGGTCTTACCCACCTCAGTACCATACTCAACCCACTACTCATTTGTATCACTCGCATGCCTAGCCACAGCCTCAGTGGAATGCACCTCAATCGGGGTGGAGGCCCCAGTACAACACTCCTCCCGCCATTTTGCCTCCACTACCAGTTCAACCACAACCATTATCTCCTGCTCCTCCAAGGCAACCTCAAATGCCTGCTCAATCGAACCCGAACCCCAACAATAGACAAGCCCAGTAGGTATATACTAGGGAAACATCTTGCCCTACCTATGCTGTGGAGATCTAGGAGATCAATCTGCGGTCTGGAAAGACTCTTCCGAATCGCCAACCTCCTCCCCCAGAGGACGAGGAAGATAAACAGGAAAGTGAACCAAAGGCTATTCCACCCTTTCCTGAGAGACTAACAGCCACCACACAACCCAACCCAGAGGAGGATGAGCTTCTGGGAGAGCTCAAGCAGTTGTGTGTGAAAATACCACTTCTCCAAGCCATCAAAGATGTACCAATATATAACAAACTGGTTAAGGAAAAGTGTTTCAGACACCCAGGCAAGCGAAAGCGGGATGCTTCCACCATCAATGTCATAGGACAATTGTCTGACCTTATGTTGGGACAAGTCATCTGCCCAAAGTATCTAGATCCTGGGAGTCCTGTAGTAGATGTCCACATCAATGGAACCATCATACCTCACACCTTGATTGATCTGGGGGTTGCCATTAATGTGATGACCAGAGATACCATGCTCAAACTCAACCTTCAGGGTTCCTTGAGGAAGACCTCGACAGTCCTACAACTAGCAGATCACTCCACCGTGACTCCCGAAGGGATTGTGGAGGATGTCTTGGTCTCTGTTGACTCTTGGGAATACCCTGCAGATTTCTTGGTTCTGCAACCACAGGCAAAGCTCACTGGATATCTTCTTATTTTGGGAAGGCCTTGGTTAGCCACTGTAGATGCTTACATAAGCTGCCATGCAGGAAACATGACCATCAAAAATGGTCCTATGTCCAAGCAGCTAGTCCTATACCCTCCTGCCCAACCCTCATTAGAGCATGACTTACCACTTTGGTTGGAGGAAGGAGAAGAGGACGAGGTGTACTCAGCACCTTTGTGCACCCTAGACACCACTAGGGGAGACCCCCCAACCGAGGATGATTTGATTGAGACCTTGATCCAGAATCCACCTCCCAATGCACTGTCCTTAGAAAAATTGGTGGAGGATGCCCAAGCCAGCACATTAGTGGACCTTTGTGCGACCAACCCTGTCACTCCCAGAGTCAAAAATGTGGAGTTCGGCCCTAAGAGAATGTTAAAGATCAGCTCCTCCCTATCTCCTTCCCAGGAAAAGGAGCTGTGTAGTCTGTTGGCCAGTCATCTAGATGATTTTGCTTGGAGCTATAAGGAGATGAAAGGAGTCCATCCTTCGGTCTGTACCCATCACATCTACATCAAAGAGGATTGTAAACCGGTTAGGCAACCCCAGAGGAGGATGAATCCAGCCCTTAAGGACATTGTCAAGGAAGAATTGCAAAAATTGTTGGATGCCGGATTCATTTACCCCATCTCTGATAGCGAATGGGTGTCCCCTCTGGTGTTCGTTCCCAAGAAAAATGGGAAGTGGAGAATCTGTGTGGACTACCGAGAACTGAACAAAGCTACCAAGAAAGACCATTTTCCTCTACCTTTCATAGATCAAGTGTTGGATGGACTGGCAGGAAAGAAGTTTTTCTCTTTCCTAGATGGGTTTAGCGGGTACAACCAAATCCAAATCAGCCTGGAAGACCAAGATAAGACCACCTTCACTTGTCCTTGGGGTACCTTTGCCTACCGAGTTCTTCCCTTTGGGCTATGCAATGCTCCTGCTACCTTCCAGAGAGCCGTCTTGAGCATCTTTTCTGAGCTGGTCCATGATGTGGTGGAAATCTATATGGATGACTTCACTCCTTATGGGTCCAACTTCCAGGAAGCATTGTCCAATGTGGAAAAAGTCCTAACCAAATGCATCGAGATGAACCTATCCCTTAGTCCTGAAAAATGTGAATTCTTGATGACTGAAGGGACCGTGCTAGGCCATACCATTTCTTGCTAAGGGTTACAGGTGGATCCTAACAAAATTGCTCTCATCAAGAAGGTTCCACCTCCTCAAAAGGTAAGGGATGTTCGGAGTTTCTTAGGATTAGCAGGGTATTACAGGAGATTCATTAAAGACTTCAGCAAGCTAGCCTCGCCATTGTTTGGCCTGTTGGCAAAAGATGTGGAGTTTAAATGGACTGACGATTGTCAGAGGGCTCTGAATGAATTAAAGGACAAGTTGGTGTCTGCCCCAATCTTGAGAGGTCCAAACTGGGCCCTACCTTTCCACATCCACACTGATGCCTCGAACAAAGCCATAGGGGCAGCCTTAGGACAAGTTGAACAAAAACTTCCGTATGCCATTTACTTTGTTAGCAAAAACTTATCCAAAGCAGAACTGAATTACACTGTAACTGAGAAAGAATTCTTGGTTGTGGTCCATGCACTGAACAAGTTCCGACATTATATCACTGGCTATCAAACATTTGTACATACTGATCATGCTGCAATTAGATATTTAATGAATAAACCAGATGTGAATGCTCGTATTATTAGATGGTTACTTTTGTTGCAGCAGTTTGATTTGACTATCGTTGACAAACCAGGTAAAGAAAATGTTGTTGCTGACTTTTTATCTAGATTGGATTTATCTGCAGATGAGGATGGAACAGTGGATGACCAGATGCCCGATGAACACCTGTTTGCTATCTCAGTACTCTCTCCATGGTTTGCTGATATAGCAAACTACCTTGTTTCAGCACAGTTCCCTCCGCACCTATCCTCAAGAGAGAAGAGCAGAATCATCAGAAAAAGTGCCTCATTCACTTGGATCGGGGGCAACCTGTTCAAGCTTGGCCCTGATCAGATCTTAAGGCGTTGTGTAAGGGAGGAGGAAGTCTTTGATATCCTCCTCACCTGTCATGATGGGCCTTGTGGAGGACATTTTGCAGCAAAGAGGACTGCCTTCAAAATCCTGCAGGCAGGCTACTATTGGCCCACACTTCATCAAGATGTCAGAAGGTATATCAGCCAATGTGACCGATGCCAAAGAATGGGGAAACCGACTCAAAGGGATGAGATGCCTCTCCAACCTCAAGTGACTCTTGAGCCATTTGAGAAGTGGGGTATGGACTTTGTGGGTCCAATCAACCCTCCTTCGAGGCAAAGGTCCTACATCATTGTGTGCACCGACTACCTGACAAAGTGGGCAGAAACAAAGGCAATCAAAGCAGCAACAGAAGAAAAGGTGGCTGAGTTCTTAAGAGAAAACATCTTCTACAAATTTGGCTACCCAAGAGAGCTAGTCACCGATCAAGGAAGCCAGTTCACATCCAATTTAATTGAAGACCTACTAGCTCATCACAAAATCAAGCATAGGACTTCCACCCCCTATCATCCTCAGGCAAATGGGCAAGTGGAAGTCACCAATAGAGCATTGGAAGGGATTTTGACTAAGGTGGTGAGCAGCAGTAGGAAAGATTGGGCAGATCGCCTGGTTGAGGCCACATGGGCTTACAACACCACTTGGAAGACCACAACCGGCTTCACACCTTATGAGCTGGTCTATGGGAAGAGAGCTTTGCTGTCAATTGAATTTGAATACAACACTTTGAGGTTGGCAGCTCAGCTGGACCTAGATCTCAGCCATGCCCAACAAGAAAGGTTATTGCAGCTGAATGGATTGGATGAGCACCGAATGCAGGCCCTCCTTCACTCAGAAGTGGTTCAACTTCAGAGAAAGGTGTGGCATGACCAACACCTCAATGACAAGCAGTTTCAGCCAGGAGATTGGGCGCTGTTGTATGATTCCAGGCATAAAGATTTCAAGGGGAAGCTGAGAACCAGATGGCTGGGACCATATGCAGTGGAAAAATGTCATGACAATGGATCTGTTCTTATTCAGACCATTGATGAGGAGGCCATCCCCATGCTTGTCAATGGGCATCGACTGAAGATCTACAGGAAACCTCTCTCAAGACAAGAGTTCATCAAAACTGTGGAGAAATCAGTGTTGGTCATAGAGAAGGGTTCTGCCTCTGTTTTGGGCATACCTTGAAAGATCTAAAAAAAAAAAAAAAAAAAAAAAAAGAAGAAAAAATAAAGATCCTTGGGTGAAAACCTTTCTGAGGCTCCCAAGGCAGATGGTAGGGGTGAAAACCTCTTTGAGGTGCCCCTGCTGTCTTTCAAACAAAAAAAAAAAAAAAAAGATTTGAAAAAGATCCTTGAGTGAAAACCTCTCTGAGGCGCTTAAGGCAGATGGCAAGGGTGAAAACCTCATTGAGGCGCCCCTGCTGTCTTTCAAAAAAAGAAAGAAAAAACAATAAGAAAAAACAGGGACAGCAAGTTTACAATGTGGCAATGCATGCAGGTTGCAGGTATTCTATGAAGGAGAGGAGGTCTCTCAACTCAAAGTCAAGGGTCCTTATCATGCTGCCAGGTGACCTCACCAGCACCTCCCCCGGAAACACTCATCTTCTCCAAGGTATGGGCACGATTTCATCACAGCTTAGTCTTCTACAGGAAGCTCCAGACTTTCTACAAAAAGTTCTGTATGTCTACAGGAAACTTCCTGTAGAAGTTCTGGACGGCCCAGAATTCATTGTGTGGGGAGATCTAATGACCAAGGTTTGACATGGAGGCATGCAAGCTACTATTTCCTCCATCACACACTGCTGTCACCTCCTTCTACCACCCCAGTTGACATGCAATAAAAGTACCTGCACAATCAAAACAGATCATTGAGTTATCAAGAGGAAGCAATTCTTAAATGAAAAAAGATGCTGAGATGCCATGCAATACCCATCACAGCTATCCAAGGGCCCTGTGAGCGTGATCGTGATGCCACTGTCTTCATCGTTCAGCATGCACCCGAGGAGGAAAAACTGCTACAGGACATCCTGCAGGAGTCCTGTAGCAGTTAAGCCAACTAGAGTGTACACCATTCAATCGCCTACAACATGCAATAATAACGCGGGCACATGCAGCCGAGTCACAAGCTTCATCATCAGCAGCCTGCAAAGAGGAACCTCCGGGCCTGTGCAATCAAGCAGCAGCAAGCAAATCTAGTCATCGTCGTCCTGAAGCCTGAAAAATCATGTCGCGGCCGCACAGGTAAGTGCCTCGCCCTTTCTTTCGTCGAATTACATGAATATTACTTTGAAATGTTTGCAAGTATGAAGTGAATGGGTTGAGCGGTCGTATGGCCATTCGACTGGCCACGTCGACTAGTCAGATGGTCTAGTCAGATGTGTAAAAGGTGGTCGTGGCAAGAAGAACGGGTAGTGGACACGTGAGAGCCATCCAGTCGGGGAGAAGCGCGTTTTAACAGAAATGACGGCGGCAGATCTGCGGGGAATGATGCGGCAGTCAGGGAACTTGCAGTAGAATGATTAAGTGACGTCGTCCAACGGTCCGACAGGGACAGCTCACCCCCGCGCCACGGATTCCGCCGGATTCAAATCTATCGGCTAGATTGCCACCCCACGCATTTATCATCAGCCGTTTAGAAGTCGAGTGAGCATCCGGATTCCTCTGAAGCTCGACACTCCAAGTCTTCGGCCGTTCGAACGTCTGATAGCAGCACAGAGAGCGCAGAACAACTGCAGTGTTCTCCAGAACCCGTGCGCTGTTTCTACAGGAAAGCTGCTTCTACAGGAAGCTCACTGCCACGGGAAAATTGGGCTCTTCACGTCAAAGGTGGCGAATTAAAAAGGTAAGCCTGAACCCTGCCTCCCATGCAATTGGTTTCGAGGGTGGCGGAGTCGACGTTCTACAGTCTGCTCATAAAAGAATTGCAAGTATTGTCTGCCGTTTGCATGAATTGTCGTCGAGGTGTATGTAAAGTCTCCTACAGGATATAATTTGTAATTAAGCTCTGTTAAAGCTCATCTGGAGATAGTCTTCGTGAAGTGTATGCGTGGCAGAGGTGTAATTCTACGCTCTGTCCCAAAAGGCTAGTTTTTTTGCATCCGCCACCTCCAGCCAATGTAGCAGTCTTCCACCATGCCGGGTGGGTTCATCAGAAAGGAACCAACCGACTCCAAGAAACTAAGAGAGAACCCTGAGGTGGTGGAGCTGTTCACTCGCGCGCAATGGATGTCGTTCTGCGACAAATTGCAAGGGTATGATGATGAGGTGGCAGAGGAGTTCTTGCGGGCTCTGAAGCCAAAATCAAAGACATTAGCCACCGTCAATTTCAGGGGTTTGAGTCTCAGACTCACCCCACAGTTCATCAGCGGAGTTACCGAGCTCCCAATGGGGTACCATGGGACAAAGAAGAGAGGAAATTAGGCCAAAAGGCTAAGAAGGAATTCTTTCCACCAGAGGAGCAGTTCTCAGAAGATAAGAACGGGGTTCACAGGACTAGCTTACTGCCACTTTGGAGCGAAGTCAGCCTCCAAATTATGAAATACATCACCTGCGAAGGTCGGTTTAGCATTGTGTATGGGTACCATTTTCAGTTACTCACAGAATTAAGGCATCAGATGGACCTACCTGCAGAGAACAAATTAAGTATTCCCTACTTCCTACTGCAGTCTATGACTGAATGTGCCACCAAGTTGAGGGAAGGCACACCAGACCAGGTAGCTCATCACGGGCTCATTAAGCTCCTCGTGGAGGATGCACTCCACACATACAAGGTCCCTCTCTCATGGGAAGCCTTCCGCAATCTGACCAAGGATGGCAATATAAAAATGTTGACTGAAGAGCTTGGTTCCTCCAGCAGCGAGGAGAAGGAGTCAGTACCCGCAGGGAAGAAAGAAAAAGGCCAGAGACCCACAGCCAAAGCACCGAAGACAGAGCAAAAGGAGAAACAAGAGAAAAAGGGTGCCAAGGAGAAGGAGGACACACCCATATTAACGCCCAGAGAGAAAAGATTACAAAGCAGGGTGGACAAGACTGAGCAGGTCCACGTCAGCAAAGGCACCTCGATAGCACCCTCGACCAAGTCAAAAAGTAAAACACCCTCAGCAAAGCAAACTAAAGTGGTGCCACCTGTTCCTACAGGAAAACCAAAACCGGCTTCTACAGGAAGCTAGAAATCAGCTGAAAAAGGGCCTTCTACAGGAAGCCCTAAGAAAAGAAAACCCAAGGAAAAGAAAGCCGATGTTCTTGCAAGGGAGGTAGCAGCTGTGCTGGCCGCCCTCAGTACACCTCCTAAGCCAAAGGAAAAGAGAAAGAGGGAGGCCCCTCTATATTTTAAAGCTAGGAGAAGTGTGAGAATAAAAACGGGCAAGCCACAACCTCCATCCAGCAGCCCAATCACTATAGAGGATACCCCTACTTCACCCAAGGAGAGGTCCCCCTCAAGGATATCAGTCACCTATGAGAGGGGGAGCCCGAAAACAACTACTTGGAAAGAAAGGTTAGACCAATTGGCTTCAAAAGCCCAGCTACAGGATGCTGAGGCTGCTCTACAGGAAACCTTAGCCCGGCTTAAGGAGACAGAGAGAATGGAAGGAGAAGCACCCTCATCACCACCGAGGGAGGATGAAGTAGAGCCACCAAGAGAAGAAGAAAAAGAGCATATTCCGGAGCCTAGCCCTCAGCCAAGTCTGAGCTCATATTATAACTTCTTGGAAGCTGGCAAAATTATACCACAGAAATTCACTGTGCCACTGTTCTTTGCATTGGAGGAAGAGAGAGTACGTACACACACGTGGATGAAAATAGCCAAATCAAAAGGTGTGGCGGACATAGGCCCCTTGGAGGAGCAACTCAAGGAGGCCAGAAGGGAATTAGCTATGGCTAAACACGTGGCAAATTGCCAATGGGTGTTCCTACAAGAAGAAAACAAAAAACTTAGACTGCAGCTACAGGAGCTGAGGAGAGGAACAGGCACATCCTCCGGGGACATCACAGCAGAACAACAAGGCAAAAAGGAACTGCACATCGGTCTTGGGGAGCCAACCACGCATCTACAGGAAACATAGCTGCAAGCACAAATTGAGGTGCAAGCTCTCAAACAACAGTTGCAGCAAAAGGAGGCACAATTGGCCTGCATGGCCAGTTGGGCCATGGATGCTATACAATGCAGACAGCCGACCAAATCCTATGGCCTGTACCTGAGAGACCAATGGCTACAATTTCAAATCAATACCTTGGCGCAAAGGGGTATCTCTCAGCTCCAAGACCCACAGAAGTTCACTGAATTATGCAATACCAGTTCATTAGAGGATAAGGCCAAACTATCGGAGTTCTACCTCCATAATTTGGCCCTTCCTAATGTGATTTCATGGGATCCCAACACGGTCTTAGGGGATATGCAGTGAATGGCATTTGCCTCATGGTTGAACCATGAAGACAAAAGAGCAGCAGAAGCCAAAGCGGTCATGAACCGAGAGCTGAATGAGCCATTACTAATTAGAGAAGAACCAGGGGATCCAACTGCATTAATATCAGCACACCAACACTTATCCACCGACCCTCAAGCTCCATTGAAATTTATGGATTAGCAGGCCCAGGCCATAGCGCATTTCGAGGATATGGAGAGACTGTTAGGAGACAACTGTGTTCAAGCTTGCACCCGCCGATGGAATACATTGGCCCACAGTCTAAAAATCAGAGAATATCATACTCCAACTCGAATGAGGGAAGCTCTAGTACGGGTGCCCCTCTATAAGAAATCTATGCAGAACCTCCAGGCCAGCTGGATTGGCCTCAAACTAAGCCCACCTCTGCTGTTAGGATTGATGGAAGGCAGCACAGAGAAAGATGAGCATGAACAGTGGGAAGAGGTGGAGAGAAAGGCTGGGTTCCATGTCAGTAAGGAGGACACTACTGCAGAAGCTTGGGATGTGAGGGTGGCAGTAAAGGCAATGAAGGATGAGGAGCTGGATTAGTTGCTCAAGGATGAGCAATCACTTTAGCTGGGGGGTGATGATGAGCCCCAAATTTGGTAACATTTTGGGCTCATTTGGCCTACTTACCCTTGCTCAACCCTTCATTTTTCATAACTTATGCATCATTTTTTAGTATATTCATGTTATTTGTGCGAAGGAGGGCAGTCATTATTCCTAGGTGGCTAACACATGTTTATTTCAGGTTTTTTTGACATTTAATGGAGCAAAACCACGCAGATGAGGGCTAGGAGACAGCCAAGATGGGATTGAGGTTTTGTAGGAAGGTTGTCCACAACATTGAATGGCCTTCCTCGTGATCTCCACCCCAACTCCGAGCTCCAACAGCCACCACCACCGAGCTAGAAGGCAGCCAAACGGATTGTGAGGAAACAACAGATTACTCTTAGTTTGGACAACCAAACCCCACTAATTTAGGAGGCCAGCTTGGCCCTTGTAATGTATAAATGATGAGGCTGTAGCCTTCGATGGGGACTTTTTTGAAACTTTGTTGCATATTCTGGATTACGAGCTGATAGCTCTGTTTTGCTCTTTGTAAGCCATTTTTGGCATGTTATTTGACTTATGACTATCATCTTTTAATGGAAAGCAGGCAGATTTGAGTTTAGTTCTGAGTTCTTAGAGGAGCCATAGCTCTCGGGGTTGGGCCCAACCTGAGAGCAATAGGCCTCCTTTCTTTGTATTGTTACTTTTCTCTCAGCATTGTATTTCTTTTCCTTTACATGCAGTTTGCTGAGTTGAATTTCTTGATGTGGTTAAGTAGGTTAGTTTTATGAATAAGGTTTCTTTCAGTAGTCTAGATTTGAGTAAGGAGATTAGAGTTAATCAGAGTTCCAAAAAGGGTTGACTGCACGCTCACTTCCACCTCTGTTTAGAGACTGGAATTGCAGACCGTGCCACCCACCAAAAACACTGTTTTACATGTTCATGCAAGCGTTGATGCAATGTTCTCGGTTGTAGCAGCATCCATGCGTTCAGATCTTGTGGAATGAATCCTTGTTTCAATTCCATGCAAGAGTTTCCTTACAAAATCACGTTGCTGTTCTATGGTTTTATAAAAACAGTTAGAATAGGTTGATGAAATTTCGGTTATGTGCAACACAGGGATGATTTGTTTCATTTACACTGCGTAGTCCTACTCCCTCACGCCCTTATCCTTCTAAGCAGTGCCTAGGCCATCCACTCATCCCTCAGTTAGACCACTTACCTCCTAACTCTTCTATCACCCACGTGATTCTACCTTTTCGGCCTTCCATTTCCTCTAACCTCCTCTAGACCAACCAGCTTTGCACACCCTCTCTTCATCTCATCTCTCTGTCCATAAGCCATCACAAGCTCCCCTCCTACCTCCCTGTCCATCCATATAGCCTCTTCCACTCATCCATCACCCAAAAATCCTATTGCAGAACATCCTGTAGGAATTAGTGAACTTCCTGTAGAAATTCTGAACATACTGTAGAACCCCTGCAGACTTCCTGTAGAAGCTTGTAAACACGGTTGCCAAGCATCCAAACTTTATGAACTTCTCTGAAAGGATGTTAGGGATTCCTTAGACCCTCTCTGAGCCTTCCTGACCTTTTCCAAGCATCTCCCTCCTTGATCTATCCCTGCACAGTCAAGACCCAGTTAGGAGCACACACATAATAATTCCAACGACTTGAACAAAAATACAAAAATATGCTTTCTTTAGCTCAAAGTAGTCTAGACACATGCATCTCACCTTCCTAGAAGTAATGGCACCTCTTTCAGCATTTCGCATTCCCACCTTTGCATCAATAGGACTAGCTGGTAGAATTAGGGTTTGCTAGGGTTTTCATTTCTTGTTGGCTTTCAGTTCCTTCCTACAGTAGGTTAATTTCCTTTGAGATAGCTTTCGTTCATCGGTTAAAAAGCTTCTTCTGAGAACTCATAGAAGTTGGCTTGAGCCCTAGCAGACTTGTGCCAGCTGACCAAGTGACAACTGCGACAAGAGCTAGTACTTGTGCATACAGCACCGTCGCTTCCAAGTTTGTTACGAACTACCGGGTTGATAAAATTAGAGAAGGAAGCTCCAGGAGTTGTAGCATTATTGCTACAATACTGGAGCCCACCAATGTCCTAAAACAATAACTTCTGTAAACATCATAAAGCATTTTTCATGGCTTAGTGAAAAATTCCTAGTACTACTCTTTGGAATGTTGCGGGTGCATTACATAATCCAAAAGGAAGCACTCGGTAGGAAAAAGTTCCCCATGGAAAAGTAAATGTGGTCTTATCCTGATCCTTAGGTGTTACCTGAATTTAATTATAACCACTAAACCATCCAAAAATGAAAAGTACTTTTTACCTGCTAATGTATCTAATACCTGATCTATAAAGGGCAAAGGAAAGTGATCTTTCAAGGTTGCTTTCTTCAATTCTCTATAATCAATGCACACCCTACATTTACCATTATTTTTAGGCACAATTACCAAAAGAGAAACCCATTGGCTATCTGAGATTGGGTAAATGAAGTTTACATTGAGTAGTTTTTGGAGCTCTTCTTTCACAATCTCCCTAAGATTTGGATTCATTCTTCTCTGAGGTTGTCTAATTGGTCTACTGTTTTCCTCAATATAGATATGATGGATACAAGTCTTAGGGTCAATACCTTTCATGTTAGTGTACTCCCATGCAAATGCAGCATAATGTTTTTGTAAGATCTTGGTTAGCTCCTCTTGTTGTAATTTCTCCAAGTTTTTGTTTATGTTTAATGTTCTACCTGGAAAAATTTCAATTGTAGAGCTACCAAACTCTTCCATAGAATAGAGAGACATTTGCCTAGATGACAAGTATTCAGCATTAGAATTTATCTGAAATTGTGCATGATCATATTTTGAAGATGTTTCAAAATTTTCTAATGTGTTCAAAATTTGACTATCCTCACTAATTTCTAATATAGTAAAGATAGGCTGAATAACATCCTCATCATCAATCCATTCCCTATCATCTATTTCTGTGATTGCTTTTTCTGGAGGATACAAAGTGAATTTCTTTGTTGAACTACCATCAGAAATGTACATGTCACTAGATCTACAACTAATAAAACCATCAGTTGTTGCTAGCCAAGGTCTTCCTAAGATAAGTGGGTGTCCTCCTAGGTTATTCTTGGGAGTTAAAATCATGAAATCAACAGGATATTCCCAGGAATCTAAGGAGACTGAAATATCTTCTAGCACACCATCTGGTTTGATTATTGATCTATCTGCAAGTTGTAGTAAGGTAGGTGTGTAAAGAAGATTAGGAAGTTTAAGTTGGTCCATAGTCTATCTACTCATAATGTTTATTGCTGCCCCTAAGTCAATCAATGTGTTTGGAATTTGAATCCCATTTATGTGTGGCTTGACAATTGGACTTCCTAGATACACATATTTTTGCATGGCAATATTTCCCATCATGATATCTACTATTTTTCCTACCAAGTGAATTCTATTTGTGTCTCTTGGTTTTCTTCCTGGTATTTTGATGCTCAACTCCTTTATTGTTTTTGCTAGAATAGGAATTTCTCAAATGGCTTGTAGCGAAGGAATCTTGATACAAACATTCTTTAATTCATCTAGGAAGTCATAATTGGGCAACAAGATCTATTTTTCCACTCCTCTATCAATTTGCATTCTCTCGGGAAAAGAAGGTGTAGAAGTAGATGCATGTTGCTCAATTACAGGAGTTGTGTTTATTGACTCTTTTTGTTTTTCTTTTTGAATGTTTTGGTTTTTAAGGGATGTTCCTTCAAAACTTTTATTGAATTTCAGAGAATCCTCCTTAGAAGCATCTTGTTCTTGAATATCTATAGAAGGTTTTTCCTTTTCTAATATCCTACCAGATCTAAGTTGAACATCATTAAGATCTAGAGGAACAATCATGTAAGTAGGAAATTGTTTTCCTTCTACCATGTAAGCATTCTGAGGGTTTTTATTATTGGGGTTTGGCAATGGTTGGGCTGGTAGTTGATTTGGTTTTTGTTGAAATGGAAGTAAGAGTTGAGGATTTTGACTTTGTTGTGGAAATGGCAATGAAAGGTGAGGGCTTTGATTTGGAAGTTGTGGTTGCTGATTTTGCTACTGATTTTGTGGGGGAGGATAGCTCTAATAAGATGGAGGATATTGATAATATTGAGCAAATCTCCCATAAGGATTTTGTACCCCTTGTGCCCATGGTTGAGATCGATAATGATTTTGAGGTTGAGGCCAAGGTTGTTGCCAAGAATTCCAGTTTGGTGGGGGCTGAAAATTCATTGGATTGTTAAATCCTTGCTTTTGCTGCCCTTGCCAAGGTCTCCTTGCAACAAAACAAAGAGGTTCTACAGAATTTGGGACTACTTCCTCTTGAAATATAGCCTTAGGACCTCAGACTGAAGGACAACCCTTGGTCTCATGACTTTCTGAACAAATCATGCAGGTTTCTACAATTTTTGCATCTAAAGGGAATTCCCTTAGAGCATGTTTCTGTTGGCATTATGACACAGGTGTGGCGCTATGGCATAAGTGTTGTCCTTGATGGAAACTAACTCAAGTGGAAAATCATAGTTCAGGCTCTCAAAATGATAGAAAATGAGATACCCGTAGGTGCGCCGAACAAAAGCCGCGGGCCCGCAGGTGCTCCGAACAAGAGGTGCGGACATACCCGCAGGTTCTCCGAACAAAAGGTGCAGACGTCAAATTCACACACTTTCATGCAGAGAAGCGTGCACACGTGGGAAATTTTATGATTGATCCATGGTATTTAGTCTGATGTTTTTGATCCTATGGTTTTGGTCCGTGGTTTTGTTTCTAAAGTATTGAACCCCGGTTTTGGGTCCCTTGTATTGGCTTTCTATGGTTTTGATCCATGGTTTGAGTAAGGGCTTGTCTATAAAAAGGAAAGGAGATCATTTGGCTGAGCACTCATGCATTGAATATCTAAAAGTGAGCAAGATCTGAAATTCTGGTGATCGGTTGGTGAGTGATAGCTGGATCTGAATCAAGGAGAAACCTAAGCTTTATAAGGTGGATCTACTGATGGGTCGAGATCTCCTTGGCGCATGATCAGATCTGTAAATCTGATAGTCTGGGGTATACTTGAAGGCTGAAAAACTCTATAACCACAGGACCACAGGTGCGACACGGTGCAGGTGTGGAGGTCCGTAGGCCAGTGAAGGAGAAAGTGCGGAGATCTGCAGGTCTATCAAGGAAAAGGTGCGGAGGTGCGCAGTTCAGACACGGGTTCAGTGCGGAGGTACGCAGTTTAGACACGGGTTCAAGTGCGGCGGTGCGTAGTTCAGCGACAAGTGTAGGTGTGAAGGTCCGCAGGATCGACACAGACAAAGTATGGATATCCGCAGGTTTATATTGGTGAAGTTGCGGACTTTTCTTGAAATTTCTTTTAGCTGCTTTTGTCTATTACTGCAGTGTTCTGGGTTCAAAATAGGTGTCTAGTTACTGGTATTGTTTTTTGGTTACTGCATTCTGAGAAGATAATGGTTGATTCAGTAAGTGATTGAGGAAAGGAGATTGGTTGATACACATGTACTTGATGTTTGATTGATGTTCATGGATCCAGTCTGAAAATTTATGAAATGTGGTCCCTAGAAGAAAAGAGGAGGTTGAAGCCTTCAGTAGGTGAACACCTACGTACTAGTAGCTCAGCTAGTACAAGAGCTAAGGGGGTTGTAGCTCCCTTCCAGGAGAGTCTGGAAAACGAGAGAGGGTTGTAGCTCTCTGTAGGTTGTAGCCTGTGTACTTGTAAAGGACTGCACCAGTACAGAATCATTGTAAAAGAAATTTCTCATTGAAAGAAGATAGAGACCTATTGCAGCAGGTGGTTTTCACCCACATTGGGTTTCCACCTTATATCTGGTGTTCTTTGGTGTGACTATCTGTTTTTCTTGTTCCTATTCATTATTATATGGTACTGACATACAAATTAATGGTCAACATTTGAAGAACAAATTAAATTATAAATATGGAAGGTATATTGAAAAGAATTTGATAATACTGATTCACCCCCCCTCTCAGTATTATTTCCAATAGTTTCTTTCTGCATTTTGGACAGAAGATGGCTAAAGCATCAGCTTCTGTTTTTTGCTTGTTTTGGATTTTGAGTGTGTCTAACTGCTCACTAAGGCTCCCTAAAATATTAGTTTTGAACTCATCAAGCATATTGCCAATTTCTGCCCCACTTAAAGATCCTGTTGTAGGTTTGTTTGCTTTAATAAGAGAAGGATCTCTTGGTCCTTTCCCAGTTTTAGATTTCCCTCTTGATTGATGGAAACATAGCTCTGTTATGTCACTCAATGGTAGTTGAGAGATGTCTCCCTTCCCCATCATGTTTAGGATATCTATCCATTCATGTCTAATGGTCTTCAACAAAAGAGCTTTCAAGGTCTCTTCATCTAAATTGTTCATTTTTTATATTTTCAAATTGTAGTTAAACCTTTCAAGCAAATCCTCTAAGTTTTCATCTTCCTTTTGCATCATTTTGAATACTTCATCCTTATGATTGGTAGGCATACAGTAATCCAAGTATCTATCCAAAAATGCATGTTTCATGTCATTCCAAGTTCTAATGGATTGAGTGACTAACCCTTTCAATGTTGAAGGGAACAATTTGATTTTTTGAGAGTCTTATAAATAGTCATAGGTTCTACATAAGACTTCAAACTCAAACAAGAATGTTTCAGGATCCTCATTTCTTAACCCATAAAATTTTGGGAGGACAGATAGTGAAATGTTTTTCATTGTTGTATGTGTTTCCTCATCTATTATAGGGAATCCAAATGAGTTATCTTCTTCCCTATTTCCTCTACCTCCTCCATTGTTTCCTCTACCTCCATTATTACCTCTATCTCCTCCATTGTTTCCTCTACCTCTACCCCCTCTCCCAAATAGTGAAAATTCTCCATCTTGCTCTTCTTCTGCCATGATAGTTTCCTCAGAATCTTCTGGTTCTTCTATTAATGGCTGATGAGAGAGAGTTTCTACTTCTTCTTCTTCTCTAGGTATTCCTACTTCTTCAACTAAAATAGGCTCCCCTATAGAGGTGAAAAAGGGTTCCTCTCCTAGGTCTGGTTTAGTAGATGATCTGGAAGAATCTTCTAACTGAGTTGCTGCCCCTTGAATTCCAGGAATCCTAAGGCTGGGAGTATGAGTCTGGGATGGAGATGTTTCCTTTCTAACTCTTGGTGGAGTAGTTGGAGTTGTGAAAATCGAACTTCTGCCCCTAGCTATAAATCTATCCCTAGAGTCTCTTTTTCTATGCATGTCATTGTTTTGTTTTGTTGTTTTTGATGACTTTTTTTTAGTTGGAATAACAATTATTTCTCTGAGCCTCCAGATCACAAAAAGTGCAAGAGGAGAGCATACTTGAGAAATTATTAATTTTATTTTTTATTTTTTTATGAATGTAAGAGATAGGCTACCTAGTTACACTTCCCCAGCAACGATGCCAAAATGTTTAGTCAATTTAGTGTCCTAAATTGCTACATAAATTATCAATCTGAGTGTCGTAAACTAATGAAGTGTAGTGCACTATATGTGCTAAATAACCCTTTCTTACCTCACTATTTTAAATTTTATGTTGTTTTGGGGTTTTGTTCTTTTGACTCCTAAAGTTCTGCAATGTAATTGAAATCTTAATCTACTGCTGATAAAAACCTAGAAGAATGAAGTGAGAGTCTAAAAGTGCTTTTTAGGCCAAGTTTGGAAGTGGAGTTTTCAAAACAAGAAAGTGAAGACAAAGCTTATCTTCTTGCTATTGTAATGGTTTCCAAAATATGAGCTTAAAAGACTCTTAAAACTGCTATCAAAAAAATCAAAACTTGAATGAGAAAATGGAATTGCAGCTCTCTACAACAAACTAAGAATGAAATACTGAAAACAAAACTACTTCTGCTATCTATTCTACTTGCAAAATTAAAGTCTAATGAACTATTGCAATTAAACTAAAGGAAAGAAACAAAACTGAAACTGCAACTATACTATTTGTGAAAGAAAAACTAGATGAAGCACTGTTACCACTCTGCTATATAATTTAGGGAGAAATTAACTCCTTATGATAGCAACATTTGAGAGACTCCATTCTTCACCATTTTAAAAGAGGTAAACATTAAAAGTGCAAGGAAAAACTCATTCATTAGTAAGGCATTTCACCACTTAGTCTTAGGTTCAACCATAAATGAAGGGCTTTTGGAAATATCTCTTTAAATCATGAGTTGCTTAAATTGACAAGAAAATGACATCAAACTATCTAATTCTAAACTAATGAACAACAAGTAATCTCATTTATAAACACAACACTTCACCATTTAGTTTGAAGATCAATCATCAACGAAAGGCTATGGAAATATTTTCTTATATCATGAGTGACTACACTAAGAAGGAAAAGGTACCGAACAACAAGAAATCTCATTCATAAATCCCATATTTCACCATTTAGTTTGAGGATAAACCATCAATGAAAGGCTGTGGAAACATACATTTATGTAATGAGTGACTATCCTAATAAGCAAAGGCATGAAACAACTTAAAAAAAGAAAAAAAAAACTAAGGAACAACAGAAGAAATGATGCTACTTGACACAATTTAAAAACTAGAGTTAAGAAACTAGAGCATAAGAGAAACTAAATAAATACTTCTAAACTAGAATGCACCTATCTGAGTTAGTAGAAACAAGTGACAAAAGCTGCAATGAACACAATATTAGAAACGATTATGGGCATAAATAAAAAAACAATAAATTTATAGCTGAACGAAAGAAAATAACAAATGGAAATGTATAGAAATGAAAAGTAACCTCAACCAAGTAGGGGCCCTCTGTATGGCCTAGGACTAGCAATGCAAAATCACTTCACATGCTCAGGTATCCATATGGAAAAAAACAGAGTTTTTATATTGAAAACAGAGTACTGAATGTCTCGTGCTTACAAATGGAAATTACACTATTTCATCATAAAAAACATTAACTAGTTCTATGTTCCAAACGCTGAGATTTATATGAAAAATTCACAACTATTTTTAAGAGAAAAGTCTTCTATCGCAGACACGTGAACAGGTAGTGAATCTGGGAATTTAGTCTTCGGTTGGCTCGAATAGTAAATATCTGAATAGTGGCTGTTGGATTTTATTATGCAGGTGGAAAACGACATCCTCATCTTTAGGAACATGCCTCGGATTCATTTACATGCAAAAACAGAGTTCTAGTTGTTGTAGGACTCCTCTGTTGACTCCCCTTTGACCAGGTCTTTCTCCTCGAATTTTATCAAATGGATAGGACACCATCCATGTACTGACATTTTCCCATCTACCCATGTGGCTTGTTTCTTCTATCGACAATTGTAACCTACAAAAGTATGGAGATGGTTGCGGAATGGCTGGTTAGCTGCGAAATGTGGCTACGTTCCGTAGTTGAAAAACAAAACCCTATCCAAATAACACACATAATAATATAATTTTAAAATCACTAAGATGTACTCCTGGAAGCAGCATGTAATGGCTTTTGATGGCTTAGGATGCATTGGCATGGGAAAACAAAGGAAGAAGGATGAAGAAATTGCTTGAAAAAAAGGCAGTTTTGGAACTCAACACTGTTCTCCACTTGGAACACCTTTGCTCCGATACCACGTAGAAATTCTCACTGTAGATCACCTGATAATGCAATATACTAAAGAAAAATGCTTGATCTACTTCTACAAACAAACTTCTGGAAGCTTAATCGATTTTGAGCAAGATCAAATAGAACACATATAATAAATGAAGAAGAAACAGTCACACATGAACACAAAAGAAAACTCTGGGGAAAGCCTCAGCTAAAAACCCCGATCTCTGTATTATCATACAAGTGGAAATATCTCCTGATTACACAAATATTTAGCTCACAAGCTATCCAAATTTTAGTACAATCCCTCAATGCTGCTCATAGAAAAAATAGACAACACATATGCCTTCCTTCAGTCCTCCAAGCCTCATATTTCCTTAAGCAGTTTCTCCTGGGTCCTCAAGCTGCCACTTGTGTGTAATTACCTCACACAGTGCTCACCAAACTCATAAATAACAGTGCAATCCTCAAGGAAAGAATTCCTTCTTCATGCAAGAGATATCATCAAGGGAATATTCCAGCAACTGATACTACACTGTCCCATCCTTTGATCTCAACTAGGTCTCTGTCTAAACTGACATGCATGAGTTATTTATGAGAGAATATTTAGTTATCTGAAGTACACTAGTTGCATGAATGCATGCATTGACTAACTGGACTTAACTAAGTTAACTGAGCTAACTAATTACAACTCAAAGTACAACTCATCTTGATCTGCTTAATTAAGAGATAACTTCCTCAATTAAAGGGGTAATTGTTGAATGTATTCACATAGACTTCATGTTTGATTTTCTCTAACTAATTAAATCAACATGAATTAATTAATTATTTTACAAAGAGTCGCTGCACTCAAATTCGAATTTTAATTCACAATTTTAATTTAGGGACTAATTAAAATTGGAATGTATCCTGAAATGCTATCTATAGGAATGCTATTTTTTGCATTTCTTGTTGCTATTTTCAACAACCAAGTCTGGGGAAAGAAGCTATGAGGGGGATTTAACAAGCTATCATGTGCAGGCTGGAAATCTGCTAGATAACCACTAAATCTTGTGTACTTGATAGTGAAAGACATGCTGCTGCAGATGGTTGGTAGGGAGGCTCCAAAACGAAGATAAGGCAAAATTTTGGAGGGTGGTTGTAGCCGGTACAACATATACCTGGGTGAAAATATCCCTTGAGGCGCCTAGGGAAGGAAAATAGGTTGAAAACCTCCTTTGAGGCAACCTATGTTTATTTCAAAAAAAGGAAGAAAAAGAGAAAAGAAAAAAAAATCCATGGCAAGGACCTCAAACTTGCCCACTAATAAAACTTTGTGGTTTTTGCAGGGTTTTAAATGCAACAAAGGAATAAGAGTTCAAGGGTCAGCAATCCAGGCATCACATCCATTCTTCCTCTATTCATTTCACATCTTCCATGCCTACCATGTTCTCGTCATCCATCCTCACTTCTAGGCATCCAAAACCAATTTTTATGCAGTTTTCTGACTCCTACAGGGTTTCCTGTAGTTACTACAAGAGTTTCCTGTAGTACTATAGGATGTCTTGAAAAACTACAAGAATGAAGTCCCAATTGGAAAATGATGATGCAGGCCTATTCTAGGTTGAAAGAGGGGCCCATACACCTCACCACCTCTCACTCAACACTAGCTCATGACCATGCCAACCTCTGTGTCCATCCAAAACCCCTCAGAAAAATGAAAAAATACACACAAAAAAAGAAAAACAAGGTCCAAGGGACATGCAATTATTGGCCTCACTCACCTACCACTCCATCTCCTCCATTTCCATCCTTCCACTCCTACATCACCACCCATCCCTCCTCCAAGTGAAAAAAATCAGAAAATGATGAAAAAAGACAACTACATGATTTCTTGTAGTAACTAAAAAAAACCTTGTAGTAGCCTATGTTATCACAACAATAGTTTCTCCATGCATTCTCCTTCACCATCCATGCAACTAAAGAGCTCCAACACCTTTGCAGACATTATGATTCCTATCCAGAGCTCAACATCAACAACAAGGACCAATTACCTACACACAATAACAAAAAAGACAACTACATCAATTGGAAGAATCAACAGAAAAGGGACCAAGGAAAATCACTCACCTAAACCAAAAAGAAGCACAACAGAGTCACCCTCCAACATGCATCCACCAAGCGAAGGAAGGCATAGGTATGGAACCTCACCAAAATTCTTCCTTAAGTAAAATATGATAAAAGTGTAGGAGTATGAAAAAATTCGATTTTATAATTTGGAGGTGGCCAGTTAACTTGGCCACCCTTAACTCGAAAATAAAAAGTGAACTCCTAGTCAGCCTGCCACATTGTAATGTCACAACAAGGAGAGTGAGTAAAACATGTGGTCGAGTATAGTTGTGTGAGATTGGGTGATGATTACGAGGGGAGGCTGCATGATAACCAATGGTGGGCCAACGGTCCCAAAGAGGAAATATCGTACATTGCTAGCCAATGCAACACTCCAAGGAATCGACCATAAAAAGAAAACATTCCAAACTCTCATGCACCATTTGTTCATTTCAAGATTAGAGAAGATTACGACCACCTTGGAAAGCCATCAAGGAAGCAAAATTTTTTTAGCCACCCTACGACAAAACAAAAATACAGGAACAACTATAGGAAATTCAGGGAGCTATAGGAAGCATTGTAAATTCACAAAGAACTCTACAAGGGGGTGCCTAAGGTCCAGCTGTTCAACACTTCTCCTCATCCAAAGCATCATAGTGAAAGGTAGGTGGCCTATATCTCCCATTTTTTGAATTGATAGCTAGGAAAGGAAAAAATATGAGTTTTCTAAGTTATTACAATGGGTTTGGGGTTTTAGATAGAATTGTGTGAAGTTTAAAAGTTGTGTGGAGATAGAAAGAAATTGTAGCCATCCACCAATATTTTAAACTCTCATGCACCCTAGAAACACTAACGCTAGCCTACCAACCTCCCTATAGGTAGCTAACTAGAAAAGAGACATGACAGGAGGATTTAACAAAAGGGAACCCACATAGACATCCAGGATACACCTCCATCCCCCTGTGGTAGAAATATTTAGAAGGCATAACTGGTTGGGATTCTTTGAGTTTCTTAGAGGGTATGATGATGATGTAGCTCAAGAATTTTCCATGGAACTCAACCCTCACACTAGAACCAGTGCTACTACTATGGTAAGAGGATAGTTAATTACAATTACTCTTGAGGTAATTAGCATAATCACTACACTTCCTGAGGGGATGCAATGGGGAAAAGAGGATAAGGTTGCAAGCACTTTTGCTAAGAATTTTTTTTCTTAAGGGATGAAGAGCCAATTGAGGATAAAAATGGGATAAGAAGGGAAAGCCTCCCCTATCATTGGAATGAGGTGAGCTATCATATTCTCAAATATATTTCTTGTGAAAAGAGGCTCATTATAATCTATGACTACCAATTTAGACTCCTCCATGAGTTAAGGTTTGGAGAGGAGATACACATTGATAGAAGACTCAATGTACCCTACTTCTTATTGCAATCAATAATAGATATGAGCCTAAAGGTCCAAGAGGGAAAAAATCAGCAATTGGCACACCATGGACTTATTGAACTAATACTAGAGGATGCCTTGAGCTAGCTAAGATCCCTATTCAATGGTCCACATTTAGAGACATGGATAGAGAGGCTGTGTTTAAAATACAAGCCCTTGAATATGATAGTGACAATAATTCTAGTGGTGAGGAGGAGGCAGACGAATATGAAGAAGAACCTGAAGAGGAAGAAGAAGAACCCAAGTAAGAAGAGGAGGCAAAAACAGATAAAACAGAGGAAGAAGAAACAAAAGAAGAATAAGGAGAAGAGAAAAGTGAGGAGGAAGAAAAAAAGGAAGAAGCAAGCCCAAAGGAACATACCAAGGAAGGGGAGGAATCTCCAAGGTTGTCCCTTGAACCCACTAAGAAGGAGACAAATATTTCCTTGACTGCCCTAAGGACACCTGTCAAGTCAAAAGGGAAAAGATAGAGACAGAATCCCCTCTATTTCAAAACAAGGAGGCTCACCAAGATCAAACAAGGAAAACCACAAACACCCACCAGGACTCCAATCATAATTGAGGACTCACCAAAAGAGCAAGAAAATCTAGTTTCCCTGGAAATAAAAGGTGAAGAGGGAACATCAAAACAAGCGTCCACAAAGTCTCCCATCACCTATGTTAGGAGGTCTGTCACCAGGTCAACATCAACAAAGCAAGACAAAGCACCTTTGACCCCATTTTAGAGAGGAAAAATCCTTCTATAGGATCCTTAGATAGTCCTACAGGAACTTTGTTAGCACTATAGGAAATACAAAGAAATCTATAGGAAGGACAACGGGGACAGAGGTAAGGCAAGGAAGAAACAACACACGTGTAGGAGGGGGAAATTTCTACAAAGACATCGAAGGGAGAGTTCCAAGAGCTTCAAGAGGCTAGCTCATAACCCAATATGAGATCTTATTACAGATTCATTAAGGGAGGTAGAGTAATACCATAGAAATTTTCCATCCCTCTCTTCTTTGAGCTTGAGAAAGAGAGAGGAAGGACACATCACTGGATGCAAATTGCCAAATCAAAGAAAGTAGAGGATGTGGGCCATATGGAAGAGAAACTCCTAGAGATGGGCAGGGAGTTGAGTAATATGAGCGGCAGGGAACAAATTATGAGATCTCAACTAGAGGAAAAAACACATGGCTAAGGAATCAGTTACAGGAAAATGAGAGCCAACTAGACACCATGGCTAGCCTCTCCATGGAGGCACTCCAATGGAGGATGCCACCAAAATCATAATCTTTGTACCTTAAAGATAAATGGATGCAATTTTAGATCAAGACACTAGTACAATATGGGAATATGCCTTTCCAAGACTATAGGAAGTTCATTGAACTATGCGACAAGAGCACCCTAGAGGATAAGGCCAATATATTTGAATTCTACTTACACAACTTGGCCTTAACAAATTTGAATGTGTGGGACCCCAATGCAAAGTTTGGGAACTTACAACTAATGGCCCTTGCATCATGGATGAGTCATGAGGAGGCCGGGGCTAAGGAGGTGAAGAGGGTGTTAGAAAGAGAAGAAATGGAGCCCATTTACATCATAGTAGAACAAATAAATTCAATGGCTGTCATTAGCACTAACAACATCATCTCCAATGATCCCTAGCTTGCACCAAGATACTAAGCCACACCAAAACAAGAAATCACACATTTTGAGAACACCTTGAGATTTCTAGGGAATGAAGGTCAACAAGCATGCCATAGGATATGGAACACCCTACCATACAACCTAAGGATCGTAGAGCATAATTCCCCTGAGAGGATGAGAGATGCACTAGAAAGGACCCCACTATATAAGAATGCAATGCAAAGACTCAAAATTAATTGGATTGGTTTGAAACTTAGTCCACCCTTGCTGTTGCGTATGCTAGAAGGTGGAAAGGAGGAAGAGGAAAGAAAGCAGTAGTGTCACACGGAAAGAGTCGATAGTGCGGACACAACCGACCTCCCTAGAATCCTAAGACTTTCTAGTGACAAACAAGACAAATAGGAGCAATCCTTCTCTAAATATGCATTTATACTATGAGAAATCAAGTGTTTTAGATCTTACCTATAACCCAACGCCGTTGTAGTAGTCCAGCTTCGTTGATCCAGATGAGCTCCTCCTTCTCTTCGAAACTTGCATTCACTAACAATCCAACGATTAAATAGCACCTGAATATCACATAAAATAAAACACATTTAACATATAGACCAAGGAGTATATGAAACAACTCATAAATAACAAATTGTTGAGAAGAATGGACTTATTTGTATTAAAAGGTAACAAAAGAAACCATTACAACCTAAGCCTTGGTGTTGTGCAAGTTCCTCCCAGGGTCCACAAGAGTCCTCCTTTACTCTGATCAGCTCACCCACTTCCAAATACAACAAGTAAAGATGGTAATCTTTCCTCACAAGCTTATACAAGGAAGTCCTAATTCCAGCAGCATCTACCCTTAGGAATGTTCAGCTTTTAACCTCCCCTCCTTCTGGCCCAATGCCTGTATTTATAGTGCTCTAGAGGAAGTTAATCAGGTCCACCATCAATGGGATAAGCCCCTCTTTGGGTGGGTTAGCTCCCCTCTTGATGGGATAAGTTCCTCTTCTATAGGGATACATGAACCATCTGGAGGCGCTTCATACACGTCAAACAAGCTTCTAGAATGCTCTAGAAATGACCACAACTTTTTAAAGATGAAACTCGCGCCTTTTGACCTTTACAGGGGTACACACCCACCCCTTTACATACAGAGCGTACAAGTACGCAGGTATTGTGAACTTGGGTTGCGTACACGCAGGTAAGGCTGAGAGAAACTACGTACCCAGAGATAATTGACTTTAAATGACTTTTCTCTCTTTCTTTGAGTTTGACATGGAAAGCAGAGGCATGAGACTTGCCAAGGAGGATAGTATGACAGTGGATGGAGCCATACTAACTGCAAATAGTCATGGTGACATTTTTTAGTGTATCTGACGCAGACGTTGCCGAACGGGTTTAGCGTCCGGGTAAGTCTTGATCTCATGAACAACAATGGAGGGATCAATTCCTGGCATTTCCTCATAGGACCAGGCAAACACGTCACAGAATTCTTGAAATAGGGCCTTGTGTGTTTGAATTTCGTCATCTATACACGAGGCACCTATATGAATGTTCTCAATAGTTCCGGTTTTGACTGAAATGTCAATGGCAATAGTTTGGGAAATATTTCCCAAATTCAACTCTGAATCAGGATGTTTCATGGGATTCTGAGTGTCCTTGACATATTCAGCTGGAAAGATTGATGAAAAATCATTTTCAAAGTCATCACTCTCAGGTAAAAACGAAGATCTATGATGGAGATCTTCCCATGGTAGATCATCTACACTTAGGATTTCGCGAAGTTGTTTGTCAGATGACACAACTTCAGGAAACGCTATCCGTTCTGAGGTTGATGTGAAAAGTGATTCTTCACCGACCACATTCATTTGGTCAATTTGGGTTGAACGCGAGTCGGTAAAAGACTACACGGCCTCATAAGCAATTTCATATGGACTCAAAGGCATAGCATCACTGAAAGAGTCTATCTCAGATTCAGATGGGACAATCCAAGGATCATCATAAATAATAGTGTCTGAAGTAATCATATGAATGAAAGCAAATGAAGGGTCTGCGTTGATTGGAGGAAAAGGAAAAGTTCCCAGTAAACCGGAATCTTTAACTAATCCTACACCAACATCCTTATAAGGGATAGTCGTTTTACCGACATGCTGGATACTCTCTGAAGAGGCTGGGTCGGATGAAAAGTAAGCCAGCTGATCTATTGTCACGATCTTGCCATCGTGTGGAAACTTTATAACTCTGAAGACTGATGACACGACTGTTGTCATAGCGTAAGACCAACTTCGACCCAAAAGAAGGTTGTAGTCTAGAGGGGCATCAACCACCTCCACATCCAGACTAACGGTTTTTCCTTCAACCCCTATGGGAAAATCCTGTAGAATGCCAAACGGATGGAACCCACGACCGTCAAAGGCCTTAAGAATCGTCGGGGATTGGTTCAATGAAGGAGAACCAAGCGATCTCCAACATTGAATCGACATAATACACGTAGAAGCTCCTTCATCAATTACAATCCGATGAATAGGCCTGTTTTTTACTATCACTAGGATCTGGAAAGCCATCTGATGAGGGAGACGCGGTGTACTATTTTCTAGATCAAATATTATTAGGTTCGGGTCCTGAATATCAACAGCTCCTATAGCCGACAAAAGTAATTTTCGTTGTGCTGGGCATGATTGCAGCACTTCTAAAGCCGACATTGCTGAGGGTGAAACAGCTAAGTCCTCAACAATGTTATAATTCTGAGCTGCTCTCGCATGTGGATTGAAAGCAGACTTTCGAAGTATACCCTTGGTGGGCGGTTTGATTACCAAGTCCGGGTTAGGTTTCTCGATCTGTAGTGGATCAGAACCGGGAGCTGAGGTTGATGGATTAGAATGAGAAGATTCTGCTTCTTTGCCATCAACAGGACTCTTACTACCATAATCTTGCGATCGAGTCGCAATCCGTACATGAGACATCATCAATATGGGTTCTTCACTGGCACTCAAGGAAGAACCTATCATCTTACTCTCCTGCTTTGGAAATGGATCTTTCAAAACAGCAGGAGTTGGGGAACCTTTAACGATTTTTACAACCTCTGCCCGATGAGGGCAATCTCTTGTGAAATGATCCTCTTCACAAATTAAACAAGGATAGCGAGGTTTGCGCTTCTCGTCATTAGATTCCGACTTCTCTTTTTTCTCCTTTGGAGCCTT
The DNA here is from genome assembly GCA_031772625.1 of Pinus tabuliformis. NCBI lineage: Eukaryota > Viridiplantae > Streptophyta > Pinopsida > Pinales > Pinaceae > Pinus > Pinus tabuliformis. Next base: position 1,787,383,584 of record CM062817.1, on the reverse strand, counting down.
GTCTGCTTTATCCTTCTTCTTGCCTTTCTTCTTACCACCGTTTTTTGATTTAGCCGTAGATGACTCTACAGCGTGAACGTCGGCGGTAATTTCAGGAGAAGACTCTCCTATCGGGGAGTCTGGTAAGGTTATTATTGGAGAAGAATTCTTTGAGGATTTCTTCTTACTTTTATTGTTCACCGTACCAATCATGCCATCGGCAGCATGAGACCCCGAAGGAGCAGCAGCGATTTGATTCGACTTAGGAAGATCTGGGATCTTCTCGTGCAATGTACCCGACTGAGTGTAAGCTAAGTCAAGGTACTGGGCTTGAGCAATGACCTGCTCCTCAGTAACTACTCCGGCCTTAGCTACATCTTCAGTAATCTTCGGTAATAATGATTTGACAAACCATTCAGCTAAGATTTGGTCCGGGATAAAAAATTTCACTAAACGTCTTCGACGTCTCCATTCATGGATATGATCAGAAATATAAGTGGACGTCGATTGTTTTAATGAAGTTAATAACTCAGTACCATTATCGTATCTGACCGGCAACTGAAAATGAGTTAGGAACGAGGTAGCTAACTGGCTAAAGTTATAAAAAGAGGCCCGTGGTAACTCAATGTACCACTTGGCCGCGAGACCAATGAGCGTACGCTGGAAAAGACGTAAACGGATCGAATCATCCGAGATGGAATTTGAAGCACACCAGAGGTGGTAAGTCATCACGTGATTTGATGGATCCTCTCCAGACTTACCTTCGAACTTGGGTATGTCACTGGGAAACTTATTTGGCATTGGCGGCCAGAACGGAAGATAATTTATTGGATCATTCGTTAGGCGCATCAAGTCTGGTAAATCCAAAGTTGCGATAAACGACAATTTCTGGTTAGGATCTCTAAAACTCTGGGTCACAATACCAGTTCCAGGAGGAGGATATCCAGGATAACTAGGAATAGGAATCGCGTTTGGGATATTATATCCTCCTGGAAAACCAGGATTAACCGGACCGTACTGGGGTTGGTGAGGTTGTTGATAAGTGTACCCAGGATACGGTTGATACTGGTGAATCGGCTGTTGGACAGCAGGCCCGTATTGGTACTGTCCCTGGTATGGTTGATAAACGAATTGTGGTTGACTAGTGACAACCGTACTTAAACCAGGTTGTCCTACAGGCATCTGAACCGTAGTTTGAATCGTAGATCCAGACAATGGTAAAGATGTTTGAGGAGTAGTTGTAGAGACAGTAGAAACCGGAGCTGTCGATACTCCAGAAGTAAGTGTGGTGGAAGGAGCAGATGTTGTGGTAGTTGTAGCAGCCATTGTTTGAGATGGAGTACTAGGTGCAATTGGCGGCTGAGTAACTACCGAAGTTACAGAAGTTTGAACATTAGACTGGACCGGTTGCTGGGATGGACTAGCAACTAAGGGTTGTCCAGCTTGAGATGACAACTGTATCCTTGGCTGCAACACTTGTTGACCTTGCGATGGATTCCACACTATGTTCATTCCAGGGTATTGACCCATGACAGGTTGAGGATACTGAGATCCATAACCGGATTGAGGGTAGGATTGATAACTGAAAGGCACAGTTCCCGTACCTTGAACATATGACTGACCTTGAGGTGGTTGATAACCTTGACTCGAGTATTGACCTTGAGGTTGATAACCTTGAGGTAAATACTGATACTGGGGTTGACCTTGACCTTGAGGTTGATACCCTTGAGGTAAATATTGATACTGAGGTTGACCCTAGGGTACATATTGAGGCTGGGGTTGACCTTGAGGAATGTATTGTACTATGGGTACATACTGTCCTTGAGGTTGCCCCCCAGACGCAACTTGTGTACCTTGAGGTTGCCCCCCAGGCGTTACTTGAGGCTGACCCCCAGGCGGTAATTGGCCACCTTGAGGTTGAGAACCGGGAATTGAACCTGACATCATATAAACGTCTCCTACACCCAACGGTATATTACCATTGTTTCCAGCTAATAACCCATGTTCAACGGGTTGAGGAGATGCGCCCGCAAAAGTACCAGACAATGACTGATACCTAGAGGGAACAGAAGGACCGCCGTACAAGAAAGATTCAGGAGATTGAGTGAACACGGACGACTGACCAGACATATTTACAGGAGTATAAATACCTCCGGGTGGAAAAGGAGTACGAGGTGGAGAAAAACTTATCCCTGAGTTGTCTAAGTAATTAGTTAACGAAAGGTACCAAGTAGTACTTCTAGGTGGACTGTAAAAGATAGATTCACGCTCCCTTAGATCAATAGTAGGTTGATCTTCAAGAATAGGGCCTACTTCTTCTTCTGGAGCAAGTTCTTCAATAGCTATCAAACCAGAAGGAAGATTTTCGGTTATGACTCTTTCTACCCTAGGTGAATCAGGAACACTAGAAGTTGGAGTAACAGGTTCAGATATTTCAGGTTCTTCACCTATATCACTAGTAGATGAAAAACTACCAGCAAGCTCAGAAACTGCAACAGCTTCAGGATTGTAACCTGTTTCTAGACTTTGGTAATCTGGATGGACTACCAACGAAGACTCTCCTTCTTCAGGTGAACCTACTCTACTGCCACTAGGAGGAGTTACGAGGACTTTCAAACCTTCGTAATGACTCGGGACGTCTTGAGGAGATTCACCCCGAATTCTACGGGATGTCCTCAACAATTCGGCCACGGAAACAATCTCAGGAGACTGGCCCCGAAGTCTACGGGACTGTTTCGGTAATTCCGCCACAGTGAAAAACTTTTAACTACCACACACACAAACAAAGTAAAATCTCAAAGCAAACCACCTAAAGTCTCTAAAGAACCAAACAAATTTGAAGCACACGCCTCAAGAATCTAGGGTGTCAAACCAAGCACAAACAGTAGCCTTTCGGACCGAAAACGCTAGTTGGAGATGAAACCCAACATCGCCGGATTCAATACAGAAGTGGCGGGTGGAACAGTTACCCCGGCAACCTGCTTAATGAATAGACCGGCACAAGTTCCTCCACTTTAACCGTCTCGAGTGAAGTGAACCCCCCGGAAAATCCAAGTGAGTCTAGCCGACGTCTGCTCCAGGTACAGTGGGATCTTCCCTCCACTGTCACCTCAGTAGAATCCTAAAGATAATGGTCACTAAGGTTACCAACAGCAACAAATACACCTGGGGGAACAGTCTACACTCCGACAGCACGCAAGGGCAGAGTATCAAGCTCAATCCCCTTGCCGGCTCCTTGACAATAATCCAAGGTTTACTGACAAGTGACCCCTGGCTCCTCGACAATGGTTAATCCGAGGTTTACCGTTTGTAATACGTGCGTGTCTGGCGTCATTCCCAATGAGGGAGGATTGATCCCCTCACTGGTTCGGACACGAGCTCGTGCTTCTCCTTTAAGAGGAGCTTTCCCAGAGTATAAATGAAACAGCTAGATTTAATCTATCACAAGATAAGCTACTTGTTTGGTTTTGTTGTCTTGGAGAGTTAATTACTCTCCTACTCCAAGACACTAGCCTGATCTATATTGGTGTTTCAGAGCCCTAGTAAATAAAAAGTTACTAAATTGATTTTACTTTAAGCGTTAATTTTTATGGTTTTTCTTTAAGACAAAAAGTAGTGGAGATGAAACTGGTGATGTGTAGACTCGACTCTCAACCACTACAACGATGCACCTAAGATGATTTACACTACTTTCCTTTTTCAATGAAACTCCTAGCTAAGAGAGTTGAGAGAATGCAAATTTTATAGAAAACAACTTTCTTGGCAAAGACAATCAAAGAAACAATTCTTTTTATCTTTTCAAAGCACACAACTCATGACCACTAATTATCTCACGAAATTTCCTTTCTCTTCAAAAGACTACAAATGCTACCAAAGCAAACTTTTTCCAAAAGAATTTTTGTATTTTTCCTATATTAATAAAGCATATAAAACTATTTATCAAAAATCAAATTTAACAAATCTAAGAAAATCAAAGCAAATTCACTCAAAAACAAATCAAAGGGAAATTTACCTAAAAGTAAAACTAATGAGGACAAAAGCCTACAAAGTTAATTCCCGGATGTTTTACTCAGTCAAAATGTAACTAAGGATCAATCCATGCAGAATCATAAACTGATCAAAAAACAAAATCGAAATCTTTTTGTTCTTTTTAAAAAAAAAAAAAAAATTCAAAGTTCAATCAATAAACTTTTTCGAGATTCGCAAAGAGAAGACACAAAGGTAGGTCTCTCACAAGGGTGAATTCTATGACAGGCCCGACTCCTAAGAGGGTTGAACAAAACCAGGGAGATCCAAAGTTTGACAACCTTTAACGCCAAAGTCACTACAGGACCAGTTAAAAATCAAACCCTAAGGCAAAATCCCTATGAATTCCACCAAAACTCTCGACACTAACGGAACAAGATCAAGTGAAGATCTCTGATAGCAAACCAATGGATCTGGGTAGTAAAGACAAATTAAAAACAAAATCTAAAGAGCAAAAAGCAAAAAATTACAATTTTCTCAAATTTGATAGGGGTATGCAGGTGACCTGTTTACACAGGTGCGGGTACGCTCTGTGCACACAGTTGCAGTGCGTACAAGTATGCACTGTGCTAAACTCAAAGCCTGTGTACTGCTGGCAAAGCTAAGAAAAATGAAAATCTAAATTAACCCTAAGCTAACCCACCCAAACACACAGTCAGACAGCCAAAAATCAGAAAACAAGCGCTTTTTCTCAGACCAAAATATCAAATCAAAAAGAACTCAAACACATTCATGGAGTCCCCAGTGGAGTCGCCATTTTGTCACACGGAAAGAGTCGATAGTGCGGACACAACCGACCTCCCTAGAAGCCTAAGACTTTCTAGTGACAAACAAGACAAATAGGAGCAATCCTTCTCTAAATATGCATTTATACTATGAGAAATCAAGTGTTTTAGATCTTACCTGTAACCCAACGCTGTTGTAGTAGTCCAGCTTCGTTGATCCGGATGAGCTCCTCCTTCTCTTCGAAACCTGCATTCACTAACAATCAAACGATTAAATAGCACCTGAATATCACATAAAATAAAACACATTTAACATATAGACCAAGGAGGATATGAAACAACTCATAAATAACAAATTGTTGAGAAGAATGGACTTATTTGTATTAAAAGGTAACAAAAGAAACCATTACAACCTAAGCCTTGGTGTTGTGCAAGTTCCTCCCAGGGTCCACAAGAGTCCTCCTTTACTCTGATCAGCTCACCCACTTCCAAATACAACAAGTAAAGATGGTAATCTTTCCTCACAAGCTTATACAAGGAAGTCCTAATTCCAGCAGCATCTACCCTTAGGAATGTTCAGCTTTTAACCTCCCCTCCTTCTGGCCCAGTGCCTGTATTTATAGTGCTCTAGAGGAAGTTAATCAGGTCCACCATCAATGGGATAAGCCCCTCTTTGGGTGGGTTAGCTCCCCTTTTGATGGGATAAGTTCCTCTTCTATAGGGATACATGAACCATCTGGAGGTGCTTCATACACGTCAAACAAGCTTCTAGAATGCTCTAGAAATGACCACAAGTAACTTTTTAAAGATGAAACTCGCGCCTTTTGACCTTTACAGGGGTACGCACCCACCCCTTTACATACAGAGCGTACAAGTATGCAGGTATTGTGAACTTGGGTTGCGTACACGCAGGTAAGGCTGAGAGAAACTGCGTACCCAGAGATAATTGACTTTAAATGACTTTTCTCTCTTTCTTTGAGTTTGACATGGAAAGCAGAGGCATGAGACTTGCCAAGGAGGATAGTATGACAGTGGATGGAGCCATACTAACTGCAAATAGTCATGGTGACATTTTTTAGTGTAACAAGTAGGAAGAAATAGAGAAACATGCAGGGTTCTATCCTTAAGAGGAAACTCCATCAACAAAGGCATGGGATGTCAGAGAGGCCACAAGAGTTATGAAAGATATGTACATAGTCTAAGTTTCTCAGAGGATGAGAAACACTTTAAGTAGGGGGTGATGATGAGGCTCATTAGTAGATAAATTATATGGGCCTTAATGCCACTCTCTATTTTATTAAAATAATTTTTTCTCACGTTTCTTTACATATTTTATTATATTTTTCTTAGTGAGAAGGGTAAAGGTGAGATGTTATATCATGTGGCCTAATGTGCATTAATTGTATGATTTGGAGCCATTTTTGGCTAATTTAAGTGCAAGAACTCGAAGTAGACAAGAAATACAGATTCTAGGAGATTTGGTCTCCCCCCTTAACTCCTCAATCACTTGAAGATTCCTCCACCATATCTCATTAGATAGGAGTTACAAGCAGCCAAGCCAACCGAGTTCATTGGCAACCAAGCTAGTGATAGCTGAAGACAAGTCAATCTCAAGTTTGGGAGCCAAGACTCCTAATTTTTAAGAAGATGTTGGTAGCTTTAGTTGTATAAATAAGAAGGCCTAGGGCCTCATTAGGATTTTGAATTTGTATTGTATCCAAGATGCAGTTTCGAGCTAAGATATTATGACTATTATTCTCATGTTATTTTTGACATTTTGATGATAATGAAAAGGGTTTATTTGATCTAACACTGAGTTGACTCAGAGGGATGAAGCTCTTGGGTTAGGGCCCAACGCTAGTAGCCTAGGTTCCTCTTTTTGTACATGTATTCTTATATTAGAATCATAGATTATCTTATGAAGTTATCTATGCTTTGTTTAATTTACAAGTCTTTGAGTGAATGGTTAGTTTTGCTTCCATTAGTTGGAGAAGTAGATCAGTGTTACGGTAGTGAAAGAAAATAGTTCAGAAGAGCTTGTGACAATGGCCTCTTCCTCATCTTCCTCATGGGATCATGGTTTGAGTGCCCCACTCTCACAACGCGAAAAACATATTTATCTTTTGGTCATTGCATAACTTAGGATTTCTTGTTCAGTAGATCATTGTTTATGATTTCTTAGAAGAACCTACAACTATCATCTTGGTTTCTTGAGTTTTTTGTAGAATAGGAGGTATTCCACTCCATAGATTTAATCCATTAGCCATCAATAAATCGGTTTACCAAATTCAACTCATATTTTCCACATTTACATAAATTTGTGCATAAATGAAGAAATGAATACGTGTTGTTGCAGGAGTTGCTGATCTTCAGGGAGGAATTCATTCCACCAGCCTCATCTAAGTCTTCTCCACCTGTCACCCAATCCTACCATCCACTAATTCATATTTATGGTTTGTAGCCATTGTGGACAACCACCTTGAGCAAATCCAACCATCCTGAAGAGTTGGGATGATCCTTGGGTAGTGTGCACCTTTCCCGTACCTTATTTCACCATCATACATCTTACCAACACTTTCTTTTACCTTTCCTACCTTCCTACTACTTTTAGCTAAGTTTCCTGTAGTAAATCAGGACATCTTGTAGTAACTACAGGAAATCTTGTAGCAACTACAGGAAACCCTGTAGCAGCCTGTTTTAGACTATTTTGGGCAGAAATGATGATCAGAGCCTAGGGTAGGCATTCAAATTGACTTCCATTACCCTCAATGCCATTTTGGACCAAATTTCCCATACCTTCCTCCTCTACAAAAGATCGGAGTATTAGCTTAACATTTACATTTATAAATTGAAAACCAAAAGACTCTTTTTTTGCAATATTTCTCTAGTGCATGCATACATCAGTCATAGCATTGCTAGGATAATTTCCATGCCTACTTAGTCTAGATATCCAGATGATAGAATGCAAGGTTAAAATTAGGTCTTTTCTGCAAGTAATGTGTGTTAATTCTAAGATAGGTAATTTCATGTCATTTCATAGCACTTCCTATTCAGCACTTTCATTTCCTTAAAATAGGAAAGCATTTACTTCCTAAATTAAAGAAAGATTTACATTCACTGTTAGTAGTCATCCTCCTTCTAGTCAATAGAAGAATGGTTTGAGAAACCCTAGTGGTATATCATCCCAGTTTAGAAGTGACAAGAGTAGACTTTTTCATCTTTTGTGCATATAGCACTGTCACCTCCAAGTTTGTACGAACCTTGAGTTGATAAAGTAAAGTTGGCCTCCCTAGGAGTTGCAACATCCTTGCTGCAATACTGGGGCTCATCACTTTTTGGCGTCATTGTCGGGGAGGTGTCTAGGTAGATGTAATTTATGCTTTCCTTTTGTTTTGCATTCAATAGATAGTTGCAATTTATTCTTTCTTTCCATTCTGTAAGTATTTCCATTCAACAGATAGTTGTAAATTATGCTTTCTTTCCATTTTGCAAGTAGTTCTGAAAAAACCCTAAAGGAAAAAAAAAATTCTTTCATGCCTCATAGGAGTAGAGACAACTTAGGAATTTTTTTTCCAAATACCCCCACACCATCAAACAACCAACCTTCCCTCTTCTTCGATGTTTGTGAGCTAGAGGACCCATTAGGTGAACAACTTGAGATCTTTGAAGAGCCTATTGGGGAAGAAGGAGAAGAACCATTCCACAAAACTACACCATGTTGGCTTAAGGGGGCCTGACCTAGGTTCAGAGTTATTCGTGCCAACCAACAAAACCCTAACTGTTGGCCCTTTCGACAACAACCTGCACCGCACATCCCACAGTATCACCCGAAGCAGTATTGGGGGGTGCTAGAACCAGGTTTCTGCATCCAAAGGCATGTGTGATGGTCTTCCTAAGGATCATATAACTTAGATCTGCCTTCGAGCAGACCTATTCCTTTCGACTTTCAACTACTGCAATTCTATCGAAATGACCTTCAGATCCTTGCGAAGGTACTTTATTGTACATAACATGCATAAAAGATACAAAGTTACTACTTTTGTGCAATAAACTATATATTCTGAAGCCCGTATGACCTAGATTTGTCGTCGCATAGATCTACCCTTTATGAGTAGTTAACTACAACTGATCTATTTAACAACTTCTTGAGCTCCACGAAGGGGGTTATTCATACTTATTATGCATACATGTTACAGATCTATCCGTAACATTAATTCACATAAATAGATCACAGAGCGAAAATACATAAAATTAAACAGAAGTAAATAAAAAAGGCACAAATGCATAGATTCATCTCAAAATTGTCTTTATTAATATGTAAAATTTCAGATACAGACTTCTTATCCCTGCGCACCCAACTGCAAGGGCTCGCACACTCAACTGCGGACTTGCCAAATTCTATGCGCACTCAGTTGCAGGAGCATTCCCCTTTCGCCTAAGTATAGGAAACATACCTTTCCTGCCTTAGCACCTTACCCTTACAATAATTCTCTATCAAAAGTTATTTCTTAGACTCACTATGACTCAACTATATATAGCCTTTTCATTACAATACCATGGTCTGCGGACCATGGGTGGGTCTCAAAACCATCCTATCACCTACCCATACAAGGGACTAATGCCCCTTTATTAGGTCCCTATAATACTAGTGATACCCCCATTACTATTATAGTTGTATCCCTTATTAATATTGTTGTGCCCCTATTGTCCCCATATTGTTATTACTGTGCCCCATAGAATCCCTCTATTTTTATTTTTGTTCCTTTATATTATTATTGTTAGGTCGGCTTGGTTATATTGTGACACCTTAGACTCCTATATATAGAAAGGAGGTTTTGTCATTTGTATCATCCAAGAATTGTTCATTTGTGTAATGTAAAGGAGGTTTCCCCCTCGAAGTGGCTGAATTCTAAATCGTTCAACTATCTTTTCTATCTTTTTGTGAGCTGGTTTCATAACATTTGGTATTAGAGCTTTGGATTTTAGGGTTTCGCTTCTTCAAATAGGTCATTGTGGAATTTTAGCTATAACTTTTTTTTTGCAATGTTTCAGAAGTGAAACAAAAAACCCATTTGAGATGAAATTGTGCTGAACCTCAAATCCAAATTTTAGAGCTTTTCGCACTATATTTGCAGAGATATTATCTGAGGAAGTTGGCATTTTTGTAGACTCCTGAATTACATTCCAAACAGGTGACCTTGGGAAAATTTTCATAACTTTTGTTTCAAGCATCAAATTGAAATTTAGTAAGAAGTTATAGAAAGAGGACAGACTGTAGTTTCTTGTGTATATTTTTCAGATACTAAGGTCAAAACTATGACATGTGGAACTTCATACAAGTTTGCTCTTCTGGAAAGGTCTATAATTAGGTCATCTTGGGAGATTGTGCATAACTCAGCCTTGGAGAATCTAAATTCGATTAGACTAGTGGCATTGGAAAGAGGACACAAAGGGCTACTACAGATCATAATTTCAGAACTGAATGATCTGAAAGTATAGAGATACATCAGATTCAATATTGAGCTCCTACAAAGTGAAAAAAGGTGTGTAGTTTTTTTTTTAATTTTTGCATAAGCTTGGTTTGAAAAATTAGTTTGAAGGAATTCAAAGGGCATAGTAAAGCATTATTATCGGTAATTTATGCCCCAAGGAAAGAAAATACAAACACCTAGTAAGAAACCTGAAAGTTCTAGCATGACTCATGAAGAAGAGGAAGAAATGCAACATGATATATCAAAATTATGAGACCAAGTGCAACAAATTTCACTTGCACAAAAAGTAATAGAATCTAATATGGATGGTTTAAAGAAACATGTAGAAGCTAAGATGGATAGTTTAAAGAAAGGCATAGAAGCTAAGATGGATGGCATGGACGCTAAGATGAATTGCATGGATGCTAAAATGGATGGCATGGATGATAAGATGGAAGAATTGAAGATAAATTTGAATAAGTTGCTACAAGAAATGGTCACTAATGGTGAAAGGGTAGTAAAAGAAACTCATGATGAGAAAAAAATAAATGTTAATCATGATTTCACAGACTCTAATGTTGGATCGAAGACCCGCCATATTCCAAAAATCGATATGAGGAAGTTTGATGGCAAGGATCCCGCAACATGGATACTATAGATGGAGCAACTTTTTGATCTCAATAATGTGCAAAACACACAAAAGGTACGTATTGAAACTTTATATTTGGAACCAAATCAGTTTGTATGGTATCAATGGCTTGCTCTCGTAAACAAATTATCACTTGGTCAATTTTTATGGAAGAAATGACAACACATTATGCGGATACAAAAAGCAACACTTTTTTTAGCCAATTGATAAGTCTCAAACAAAAGGGTTTAATGATGGAGCACATTGAGGAGTTCCAAAAATTGAACATAAGGGTAAAAAATATTCCAGAGGACCATAGGATTGATGTGTTCATAGGGAATTTAAAGGATAATATCCAACATGATGTTCGCCTTTGGGAACCTGATTCATTAGAGAAGGCATTCAGGTTAGCAAGAAAAATGGAAAGCAAAATTATGGCAACCAGGAAGCCTACCACTCACAACTATAAAGATGGAAGTGTTGTTGCCCCTAGCCTTTCACAACCTATAAGGTTGACACCACAAAAATTGGAAGAAAAAAGAGTAAAAGGGCTTTGTTAGAGTTGTGATAGCAAATACACTAAAGGTCATAAGTGTGATGAGAAGAAATTATTCTACATAGATTGTGAAGAGGAATAAGAAAAGGAACAAGAAGGGTCAAAAGAAGAGGATATACTCCAGGAACAAATCCTAGATAAAGAAGAAATGAATCTGACCATATATTGTAACGCATTGACTGGAATTACCACTCCTCAAACCATCAAGTTATAAGGACATATCAAGAAGAAAAAGGTAATAGTGTTGATTGATTCAGGAAGTACCCACAATTTTATTCATTGTAAGATAGCAAAAGAAGTGAATTGCTTCCTATATCCAGCACCAGAGTGTCAAGTGATGGTTGCAAATGGAGGAACAATAAATTGCTTTGTAAAGTGCCATAATATCAAGCTATCCATGGGAGAATATGTATTGAATAGCCCAATACTTTCCATTCCAATGGGAGGTGTTGATGTTGTATTAGGAGTCCAATGGCTACAATCCTTGGGTATAATAGCTTTTAACTTTCAAGAAATTTTCATGAAATTTTATGCCGAAGGAAAGGAGGTTGAATTAAGGGGTATTGTAGGGAAATCGGAAAATATAATAAGCTCTAACAGTATGACAAAGCTTCTAAAAAAGGAACAACGAGGTGTAATTGCACAATTATGTTTGCTAGATGTTTCCACATCAAAATCATCTATTTCTCTAGATCTCAAAAAAATCTTGGATAATCATTCCAAGGTATTTGAGACTCCCAAAGAACTTCCACCTATTCGTGATCATGATCATGCTATTCATTTGATTCTAGGAAGTGTTCTTCCAAACATCAGGCCGTACAGATATCCCTATGCCCAAAAGAGTGAAATTGAACGTATGGTCGTAGAAATGCTTGAGGTTGGTATAATTCAACCTAGCCAAAGTTCTTTCTCTACTCCAGTAGTATTGGTGCACAAGAAGGATGGATCATGGCACATGTGTCTGGATTATAGGGAGCTCAACAGGCTCACTATTAAAGATAAGTTTCCCATTCATGTCATTGATGAATTATTGGATGAATTGCATGGATCAATTTAATTCACCAAGTTAGATCTTCGTTTAGGATATCATCAAATCAAAATGAAGACTCAAGACATTCTGAAAACAACATTTAGAACTCATGAGGGTCACTATGAGTTTTTGGTCATGCCTTTTGGCCATACCAATGCACCATCTACATTTCAAGGTTTGATGAATTCCATTTTCAAACCCTTCCTTAGAAAATTTGTGTTAGTATTTTTTGATGATATACTAATCTATAGCAAGTCTTGGAAGGATCATGTTGAACACGTTGACAGGGTGCTACAACTATTGGAGGAGAAATAATCATATGCAAAAAGATCCAAATGTTTCTTTGGAGTACAAGAGGTGGAATGTCTGGGTCATATTGTATCTCATGAAGGAGTTAAGGTAGACCCTAGCAAAATTAAAGCCATTAAGGAATGGAAAATACCCACATCCATAAAGAATTTGCGAGGATTTCTCAGGTTGACAGGGTATTATCGCAAGTTTGTTAATAAGTATGGGAAAATAGCAGCACCTCTAACAACATTTTTGAATAAAGATGCATTTTCATGGACTCCAGAAGCAACAAAGGCCTTCAAATATCTTAAAGTGGCAATATGCCAAGCATTGGTCTTAGCTACACCAGACTTCACAGAAACCTTTATTGTGGAATGTTATGCTTTTGGAAATGGAATTGGTGTTGTTTTAATGCAAGATGAAAGACCCATTGCTTTTGAAAGTCGTCCAATCAAGGGAAAGTATTTACACAAAGCTATTTATGAGAAGGAAATGTTGGCAATACTACATGCACTTAAGAAATGGCAACCCTATCTAATGGGAAGACACTTCAAGGTAAAAACAGATCATGATAGCCTTAAATACATTTTAGAACAAAGATTATCCTCTAAAGAAAAACAAAAATGGGTCACAAAGATGTTGGGTTATGACTTTGAAATCATATACAGAAAAGGGAAGCAAAATGTTGTGGCAGATGCACTCTCAAGAAAGGATGAGGATGTGGAAGCATTGTTGTGTGCCATTTCTATTATCCAATGAGATTGGATAAACAAAGCAAGGGAGGAATGGAAGAATGACGAAGAAGTGTGGAAACTTATTCGAAAGTTACAATAAGATTCCAGTACATCTGATACATTCAGCTGGAAAAATTATTCGTTATGGTACAAAGATCGCTTATACCTCTGTAAGAATTCCCAACTCAAACAAAAGATTCTTCTGGAATTGCACACTTCTCCCTTAGGAGGGCACTCAAGATTTTTAAAAACTTATTACAGGGTTAAAAAGGAATTTTTTTTGGGATGGCTTTAAATCAGATATTCAAAAGTTTTTGGCGGAATGTTTGGTATGCCAAAAAAATAAAGCTGAAACAATTAAGACACCAGGTCTATTACAACCTTTATCCATTCCAAGCCAACGTTGGGAGGAGGTTTCAATGGATTTTATCACAGGTTTACCCAAGTCTGAGGGAAAGAGTGTCATCATGGTGGTATTTGACAGACTTACCAAGTATGCACACTTTTGTGCATTATCACATCCATTTAAAGCCAATACAGATTCTATGGCATTTATGGAAACAATTCAAAAGCTACATGGAAACCCAAAGATTATTGTAAGTGACAGAGATCCCATTTTTACTGGAAATTTTTGGACATAATTATTTTCTTATCTTGATATTCAGTTAGCTCATAGCTCATCTTATCATCCTCAATCTGATGGGAAAAATGAGATAGTAAACAAATGTTTGGAAGGATATCTTCGTTTCTTTGTATCTGATAAACAGACACAGTGGGTCAAATGGTTGCCTCTGGCTGAATGGTGGTATAACACTTCCTTCCATACTGCAACAAAAATGACCCCATTTATGGCACTTTATGGATATCAGCCACCATCCATCACATGATATTTAAGAGAAAATTCTAAGGTTCAAGCAATGGAACATCACATCGAGCATCAAAAACAAGTTCTCCAACTCTTAAAGGATAACCTCGTGTTGGCGTAGAATAGAATGAAACAATAGGCAGATCAACATCGTAGCGAAAGAAGTTTTGATGTAGGTGACTGGGTATTCCTACAGCTACAACCATATAAACAAATGTCCCTCAAGCAAGCTAAGAAGGATAATAAATTGTCACCAAATTATTATGGTTCGTACAAGGTGTTGCAAAAGATTGGTACTATGGCATACAAATTGGAGCTTCCTGAAACTTCTCGAGTGCACCCAGTTTTCCATGTTTCATGTTTAAAGAAGGTTATATGTGATAAGCTCCCAGTTCAAAAAATATTGCCAGAACTTGATGAGGAAGGAAAAATTATATTGGAACCGGAAGCAGTCATAGAAATAAGAACTCGACAGCTACGAAATCATTCCATTTCAGAGTATCTCATCAAGTGGAAGAACTTATCTGCTGAAGATTCCACATGGGAGGATGAGAATTTTATACAGAAGCATCTAGAACTACTCAAGCGTTGAGGACAACACTTTTTTGAAGGAGAGGGGCATGTTAGGTCCCTATAATACTAGGTATGCCCCCATTACTATTGTATTTGTATCCCTTATTAATATTGTTGTGCCCCTATTATCACCATATTGTTATTACTGTGCCCCATAGAATCCATCTATTGTTATTTTTGTGCCTTTATATTATTATTGTTAGGTCGGCTTGGTTCTATTGTGACCCCTTAGACTCCTATATATAGAAAGGAGGTTTTGTCATTTGTATCATCCAAGAATTGTTCATTTGTGTAATGTAAAGGAGGTTGGCCCCTCAAAGAGGCTAAATTCTAAGGTGTTCAACTATCTTTTCTATCATTTTTTGAGCTGGTTTCATAACACCCTTTGACTTGCTGGCTTAAGGGGGCCTGACCCAGGTTCAAAGTTGTTTACGCCAACTAACAAAACCCTAATTTCTGGCCTTTCGGCAACAACCTGCATAACGCAGACTGCAGTCTCACCCGAAGCAATATTGGGGGATGCTAGAACTAGGTTTTTGCATCCAAAGACTGTGTGATAAGGGATCATAAGCATTTATCACTCAGATCTACCTTTACACATATCTGTATCCTTCTATGGCCTGCTACAACAACTCTAAGAAAACAGCTTCTAAACCTTCGTGAAGGTCTACGATCAGACTTTATGGACCTAAAAGAAGTAGAGTGTCCACTTTCATGCACCAAATAGTAACCCTAGGTCTGCATTCGCGAAGATCTACCTAATTCAACAAAAAACATAATAGATTTAACCTTTATCTTCGTGAAAACAGGTGATTACTTAATTCATGCATAAATATTAAGGATTCAATAGGTTCGTGTAGCAATTACAAATTATTCCACAAAAAATATATCATTGAACGATAAAGCATAACATGAACAAAAATAGAAATAAGACACTAAGGCGAGATAATTGTTCCAAAATTAGTCTTTATTAGGTTCAATAGTCAATTTATAGATTCTTCCACCCTGCGGACCCAATTGCAAGGACCCACACACTCAGCTGCGAACTCTCCAAGGTCTCCACGCACTCAACTGCAGGAGCCTTCCCCTTTCTCCTAAGTATAGGAAACAGAGCTTTCCTACCTTAGCACTTGCCCAAAAACAATAATCCTCTATCTTAGATTGATACTTAGACTCGCTATGACTCAACTATATATATTGTTTTCAATACAATACCATAGCCCGCGGACCATGGGTGAGTCTTCAAAACTGACGTATCACTTACCCAAACAAGGGGCTAAATTCCCTTTAACTCCTACTTAGTTGCACGCTCCGCTTCCCCATTGCGAGGAGACTTTACATTCATTACAAAATCTATTACAAAAATTGGTTAAGCTAACCCAAAACTGACCGTAGGGACCCTATCCCAACATGAATCTTACTTAGCTTCGCACTCCGCTTCCACATTTCGTGGAGACTTTACATTCTTTAACAAAAATATTATAGAAATTGACTTTACTGACAAAAATTGACCCTAGGGACCTCATCCCAATAGGCCCCCAACATAAATATGGTGACTCACCCTCGAGTCAGTTGGCTAAATTCTCCACTTTAGTGCGGAGGTCATGAAATTCTAGCTTCAATACTTCAAGGTCTGCTATGCTCTATACTGCGGCTTGCTCAACCCCTTTTACCCATTTCATCTGTTCCAACCTTGTGACCCTAGTCTATTCATAATAAATCTTGGTCATGTACTTATTGTTGGCCAAATGTGGGAATTTTGCGTGATTGGTGAGATCCCAATCCTCCCAGTACATCTGGTACATTTAGCTAGAAAAATGATTCGTTATGGTACAAATATCGCTTATACCTATATAAAAAAATATTCTTATGGAATTGCACTCTTCTCCCTTAGGAGGGAACTCAGGATTTTTAAACACTTACCACCGGGTTAAGAAGGAATTTTTTTGGGATGGCCTTAAATCAAATATTCAAAAGTTTGTGGTGGAATGTTTGGTTTGCCAACAAAATAAAGTTGAAACAATTAAGACCCCAGGTCTATTACAACCTTTATCTATTCCAAGACAACGTTGGGAGAAGGCTTCAATGGATTTTATCACAGGTTTACCAAGTCTAAAGGAAAGAGTGTCATCATGGTGGTAGTTGACAAACTTACCAAGTATGCACACTTTTGTGCATTATCTCATCCATTTAAAACCAGCATAGTTTCTATTGCATTTATGGAAACAATTCAAAAGCTACAGGGAAACACAAAGATTTTTGTAAGCGACAGAGATCCCATTTTCAATGTAAATTTTTGGACATAATTATTTTCTTGTTTCGGTACTCCGTTAGCTCATAGCTCATATTATCATCCTTAATCTGACAGGCAAACTGAGATAGTAAACAAATGTTTGGAAGGATATCTTCGTTTCTTTATCTTTGATAAACATACACAATGTGTCAAATGGTTGCCTCTAGTTGAATGGTGGTATAAAACTTCCTTCCATACTGTAGCAAAAATGACCCCATTTATGGCACTTTATGGATATCATCCACCATCCATCACATCATATTTAAGAGAAAATTATAAGGTTCAAGAAGTGGAATATCACATCGAGCATCAACAACAAGTTCTCCAACTCTTAAAGGATAACCTCACTTTGTTGTGGAATAGAATGAAACAACAGGTAGATCAACATCGCAGTGAAAGAAGTTTTGATGTAGGCGACTGAGTATTCCTACAACTAAAACCATATAAACAAATGTCCCTCAAGCAAGCTAAGAAGGATAATAAAGTATCACCAAAGTATTATGGTCCATACAAGGTGTTGCAAAAGATTGGTACTACGACATACAAATTGGAGCTTCCTGCAGCTTCTTGAGTGCACCCAGTTTTCCATGTTTCATGTTTAAAGAAGGTTATAGGTGACAAGCTCCCAGTTTAAACAATATTTCTAGAACTTGACAAGGAAGGAAAAATCATATTGGAACCTAAAGAAGTCACAAAAACAAGAACTTGATAGCTACGAAATCGATCAATTTCAGAGTATCTCATCAAGTGGAAGAACTTACCCACTGAAGATTCCACATGGGAGGATGATAATTTTATACAAAAGCATCTAGAACTACTCAAGCATTGAGGACAACACTTTTTTTAAGGAGAGGGGCATGTTAGGTCCCTATAATACTAGTGATTCCCCCATTACTAGTCATTGTAGCCCTTATTGTTATTATTGTGCCCCTATTGTCCCCATGTTGTTATTAGTGTGTCGCATAGAAGCCCACTATTGTTATTGTTGTGCCCTTATATTATTATTTTTATTTCGGCTTTGATTATATTGTGACCCCTTAGACTCTTATATATAGAAAGGAGGTTTAGTCATTTGTATCATCCAAGAATTGTTCATTTGTGTAATGTAAAGGCGGTTTCCCCCTCAAAGAGGTTGATTTTGAAGTAGTTGATCTATCTTTTCTATCTTTTTGTGAGCTGGTCCATAACATTTGGTATCAGAGCTTTTGATTCTGGGGTTTCACTGCTCGAAATAGGTCATCGTGGAAGTTTCACTATAACATTTTTTCTGTGACGTTTCAGAAGCTAAAAAAAAAACAACTTGATCTAAAATCTCTATGATATTTTCTCGCTATATTCTCGGAAATATGATCTAAGGAAGTTAGGGTTTTTGCGGGCTCCTGAATTACATCCCAAACATGTGACCTTGGGAAAATCATCATAACTTTCTTGCTAAGTATCAGATTGAAATTTAGTAAGAAGTTACAGAAAGAGGACAGACTTTATTTTTATTTGCATCGTTTTTAGGTCCGAAGGTTGAAACATTGACACGTGGAACTTTGTACAAGTTGCTCTACTGAAAAAATGTATAATCAGGTAATCTTGGGAGATTGGGAATAACTCTTTCTTGGAGAATCCAATTTCGATCAAACTGGTGGCATTGGAAAGAGGACTCAGAGGGCTACCATAGTTTGCAAATTCAAACCTTGGAGATTTGAAATTTCAGAGATACATCAGATTCAATATCGAGCTCCTACAAAGTGAAAGAAGGTGTGCAATTTTTTTTTTAATTTTGGATAAGTTTGGTTTGAAAAATTAGTTTGACAGAATTCAAAGGGCATAGTGAAGCATAATTATCATTAATTAATGCCCTGAAGAAAGAAAATGGAAACACCTCGTAAGAAACCTAAAAGCTCTAGCATGACTCAGGAAGAAGAGGAACAAATGCAACATGATATATCAAAATTACGAGACCAAGTGTAACAAAATTCACTCTCACAAAAAGTAACAGAAGCTAAGATGGATGGTGTCAAAGATAAGATGGATGGTTTAAAGAAAGGCATGGATCTAAGATGAATGCCATGGAAGCTAAGATGGATGGTTTAAAGAAAGGCATGGAAGCTAAGATGAATGACATGGAAGCTAAGATGGAAGGCAAAATGGAAGATTTGAAGACAGATTTGACAAAGTTTCTACAAGAAATGTTTACTAATGGTGAAAGGGTAGTAAAGGAAACTCATGATGAGAAAAAAAAAAAATGTTGATCATGATTTCATAGAATCTAACGTTGGATTGAAGACCCACCATGTTCCAAAGATTGATATGAGGAATTTTGATGGCAAGGATCCCATAACATGGATACTACAGATGGAGCAATATTTCGATCTCCATAATGTGCAAAACACATAAAAGGTACGCATTGCAACTTTATATTTGGAACCAAATAAGTTTTTATGGTATCGATGGCTTTGCTCTCGTAAAAATTTTTTCACTTGGGAAATTTTTACGGAAGAAATGATAGCACATTATAAGGATACAAAAAGAAACACTTTTTTTAACCAATTGATAAATCTCAAACAAAAGCGTTCAATGATGGAGCACATTGAGGACTTCCAAAAATTGAATGTAAGGGTAAAAGATATTCCAGAGGAGCATATGATTGATGTGTTCATAGGGAATTTAAAGGATAACATCCAACATGAGGTTCACCTTTGGGAACCTGATTCATTGGAGAGGGGATTCAGGTTGGCAAGAAAAATGGAAAGCAAAATTATGGCAACTAGGAAGCCTAACACTCACAACTATAAATATGGAAGTGTTGTTGCCCCTAGTCTTCCACAACCTACATGGTTGACACCACAACAATTGGAAGAAAAAAGTGAAAAAGGGCTTTGTTACAGTGGTGATAGAAAATACACTAAAGGTCATAAGTGTGCTAAGAAGAAATTATTTTACATAGATTATGAAAAGGATGAAGAAAAGGAAAAAGAAACATCAAAATAAGAGGATATACATCGGGAAAAAACCCCAGAGAAAGAAGAAATGAATCCGACCATATATTGTAATGCATTGGATGGAATTACCATTCCTCAAACTATTAAGATAGAAGGACATATCAAGAAGAAAAAGGTAATAGTGTTGATTGATTTAGGTAGTACCCATAATTTTATTCATTGTAAGATAGCCAAGGAATTGAATTGCTTCCTATATCCAGCACCAGAGTGTCAAGTGATGGTTGCAAGTGGAGGAACCATAAATTTCTCTGGAAAGTGCCATAATATCAAGCTATCCATGGGAGAATATGTATTGAATAGCCCAATGCTTTCCATTCCAATGGGTGGTGTTGATGTTGTACTAGGAGTCCAATGGCTACAATCCTTGGGTACAATAGCTTTTAATTTTCAAGAAATTTTCATGAAATTTTGTTCGGAAGGAAAGGAATTTTAATTAAGGGGTATCAAAAGGAAACTAGGAAAGATAATAAGATCTAATGGAATGACAAAGCTTCTAAAGAAATAACAATGAGGCGTAATTGCACAATTATGTTTGCTAGAGGTTCCCACATCGAAATCATGTATTTCTCCAGATCTCCAAAAAGTCTTCGACAATCATTCCAAGGTATTTAAGACTCCCAAAGGCCTCCCACCTATTCGTGATCATGATCATGCTATTCATTTGATTCTAGGAAGTGTTCCTCTAAACATCAGGCCTTATAGATATCCCTATGCCCAAAAGTGTGAGATTGAATGTATGGTTGTAGAAATGCTAGAGGTTAGTATAATTCAACCTAGTAAAAGTTCTTTATCTACTCCAATAGTATTGGTGCACAAGAAGGATGGATCATGGTGCATGTGTCCGGATTATAGGGATCTCAACAAGCTCACTATTAAAGATAAATTTACCATTCATGTTATTGATGAATTATTGGATGAATTGCATGGATCAATTTACTTCACTAAGTTGGATCTTCGTTTAGGATATCATCAAATCAAAATGAAGACTAAAGACATTCTGAAAACAACATTTAGAACTCATGAGGGTCATTATGAATTTTTGGTCATGCCTTTTTTCCTTATCAATGCACCTTCTACATTTCAAGGTTTGATGAATTCCATTTTCAAACCCCTCCTTAGAAAATTCATGTTAGTATTTTTTGATGATATATTAATATACAACAAGTGTTCAAAGGATCATGTTCAACATGTTGACATGGTGCTCAAACTATTGGAGGAGAAACAATTATATGCAAAAAGCTCCAAATGTTTCTTTGGAGTACAAGAGGTGGAATATCTAGATCATATTTTATCTCATGAAGGTGTTAAGGTAGACCCTAGCAAAATTAAAGCCATTAAGG
Source organism: Pinus tabuliformis (assembly GCA_031772625.1). NCBI lineage: Eukaryota > Viridiplantae > Streptophyta > Pinopsida > Pinales > Pinaceae > Pinus > Pinus tabuliformis. Next base: position 1,787,362,080 of record CM062817.1, on the reverse strand, counting down.
AATGGAAAATCCCCACATCCTTAAAGAATCTACAAGGATTTCTCAGGTTGACAGGGTATTATAGCAAGTTTGTTAAGAATTATGGGAGAATAACAACACCTCTAACAACATTATTGAAGAAAGATGCATTTTCATGGACTCCAAAAGCAACAAAGGCCTTTGAACATCTTAAAGAGGCAATGTGCCAAGCACCGGTCTTAGCTACGATGGACTTCACTAAAACCTTTATTGTGGAATGTGATTCCTCAGGAAATGGAATTGGTGTTATTTTAATGCAAGAAGAAAGACCCATTTCTTTCGAAAGTCATCCAATCAAAGGAAAGTATTTAGACAAAGCTATTTATGAGAAGGAAACGTTGGCAATACTACATGCACTTAAGAAATGGCGACCCTACCTAATGGGAAGACACTTCAAGGTAAAAAAGGATCATGATAGTCTTAAATACTTTTTAGAACAAAGATTATCTTCAGAGGAGCAACAAAAATGGGTCACAAAGATGTTGGGTTATGACTTTGAAAACATATACAAAAAAGGGAAGCAAAATGTTGTGGCAGATGCACTCTCAAGAAAGGATGAGGATGTAGAAGCATTTCTTTTCACTGCTTATATCATCCAGCTAGATTGGATAAATGAGGTAAGGGATGAATGGAAGAATGACGAAGAAGTGTGGGCATTCATTCAAAAGACACAACAAGATCCTAGTACATCTGATACATTTAGCTAGAAAAATGATTCGTTATGGTACAAATATCCCTTATACCTATGTAAGAATTCCCAACTCAAAGAAAATATTCTTATGGAATTGCACACTTCTCCCTTAGGAGGGAACTCAGGATTTTTGAAAACTTACCATAGGGTTAAGAAGGAATTTTTTTGGGATGGCCTTAAATCAGATATTCAAAATTTTGTGGTGGAATGTTTGGTTTGCCAACAAAATAAAGTTGAAACAATTAAGACCCCAAGTCAATTACAACCTTTATCTATTCCAAGCCAACGTTGGGAGAAGGCTTCAATGGATTTTATCACAGGTTTACCCAAGTCCGAAGGAAAGAGTGTCATCATGTTGGTAGTTGAAAAAATTATCAAGTATGCACACTTTTGTGCATTATCTCATCCATTAAAATCCAACACAGTTTCTATTGCATTTATGGAAATAATTCAAAAGCTACATGGAAACAAAAAGATTATTGTAAGTGATAGAGATCCCATTTTCAATGTAAATTTTTGGACATAATTATTTTCTTGTCTCGGTACTCCGTTAGTTCATAGCTCATATTATCATCCTCAATTTGACAGGCAAACTGAGATAGTAAAAAAATGTTTGGAAGGATATCTTCGTTGCTTTGTCTTTGATAAACATACACAATGGGTCAAATGGTTGCCTCTGGTTGAATGGTGGTATAACACTTCCTTCCATACTGTAGCAAAAGTGACCCCATTTATGGCACTTTATGGATATCATCCACCATCCATCACATCATATTTAAGAGAAAATTCTAAGGTTCAAGTAGTGGAATATCACATAGAGCATCAACAACAAGTTCTCCAACTCTTAAAGGATAACCTCACTTTGGTGCAGAATAGAATGAAACAACAAGTAGATCAACATTGTAGTGAAAGAAGTTTTGATGTAGGTGACTAAGTATTCCTACAGCTAAAACCATATAAACAAATGTCCCTCAAGCAATCTAAGAAGGATAATAAAGTATCACCAAAGTATTATGGTCCATACAAGGTGTTGCAAAAGATTGGTACTATGGAATACAAATTGGAGCTTCTTGCAGCTTCCTGAGTGCACCTAGTTTTCCATGTTTCATGTTTAAACAAGGTTATAGGTGACAAGCTCCTAGTTCAAACAATATTGCGAGAACTTGACGAGGAAGGAAAACTCATATTGGAACCTGAAGCAGTCACAAAAACAAGAACTCGACAGCTACAAAATCGATCAATTTCATAGTATCTCATCAAGTGGAAGAACTTACCCACTGAAGATTCCACATGGGAGGATGATAATTTTATACAGAAGCATATAGAACTACTCAAGTGTTGAGGACAAAACTTTTTTGAAGGAGAGGGGCATGTTAGGTCCTTATAAAACTAGTGATTCCCCCATTAATATTGTCATTGTAGCCCTTATTTTTATTATCGTGCCTCTATTGTCCCCATATTGTTATTAGTGAGCCCCATAGAAGCCCACTATTTTTATTGTTGTGCCCTTATTTTATTATTGTTATGTCGGCTTTAATTATATTGTCACCCCTTAGACTCCTATATATAGAAAGGAGGTTTAGTCATTTGTATCATCCAAAAATTGTTCATTTGGGTAATGTAAAGGAGGTTTCCCCCTTGAAGAGGCTGATTTTGACGTCGTTGATCTATCTTTTCTATATTTTTGTGAGCTGGTTCATAACACCAGGAGCCTAGTGAGAGGCTCGCCCTTGTCAGCATCCAATTCCTCAATCCCATCGCAGAGTTCTTCTACCTCCAAATCTAAGGGTTCATATGGATTATTTTCCTTTTCCATCCTCCCTTTCTGCTGAACCTCTGTGGGGTTCTTCCTCAGTGACTAGCTCACTGGTACAAGTTGTGGCTTCTTCTGCTTCTCCTTACCAATAGTTTGCTTCAACCGAGGCGACTACGGTGTCATAGGCATAGATGGTGTAGCTTCCATTGATGAAACTTCAGGGGCTTCTCCTTGAGAGATAGTGGCTTCGGAACTGACAGGCTCGACAGACATTTGTTCCGAGATAATCTTCTGGGTCCACTAAGGAAATTTCACAAATGTCGGGCTTGCAACTAAATCCTCCAAAACTTGTCGATTCATAAGGTGAAAACAATAGGGCTCATAAGAAATTCTCAGAACACAAAGTGTTCTATAGCAGACCAACATGCCATATTTATATGTGATTTCTAATTCAAATCCAACTGTTCCCTCCATTTTCTGATCATAAATGCATCTTTGGTGTCAGATATCCAAATATTTTCACCATAAATGTCGCCTACCCACTCCTCCTAACAGGGTTTTTGCTATCCAATCATGAATAGTGACTTCAATGACTACTTTTGGACCCAACTGTGAGACATCAACCCCCATGGTGTAGCTCATCCCTCCCAGCCTCTTCTGTCATACCTCTTGCGTTAGTCATGCAGCCTCCTTACTGTGTTTTCCTCTTCATCGGGCAGTGTAGTTTATAGTCCTGCTCTCCCTTGTAACTGTTGTTTCACTAAGACTGTCCTGCTACCATGTAGTCATTGTGCAGTGGTAGGATCCCCTGTATACAACTTTGGTCGACTTCCATTCATCCTTCCAGGGAACAATTTTCCATTAATCTTTGCGAGCTGAACTGTGCCACCATCCATGATTTCCTTAACAACATACGTTCCTAACCAGTGCATTTGGAATTTACCTGGAAACTTTGTGAACTTACTATCATAGAGCAGAACCAAATCATTCACCTTGAAAGTGCGCAACTTAATATGCCTATCATGCCAGGCCTTCTCACATTCCTTTTGCACTTGGTGAAATCCTGCAAGAAATCAATCTTCTTCCAACTCCATCAACCGCACGAGTCGTTCCTCCAAGGTCTCATGATCCATTATCTTTGTCAAAGATGCAATGCATAGAATTGACACAATATATTCCATGGGCATCACCGCCTCGATCCCATAGACAAACCTAAATGGAGTTTGGCCTGTCAACTTCTTGCATGTTGTCCTATATGCCCATAAGACCATTGGGATGCATACATCCCAATCGTTTCTCTTCGCATTACAAACCTTTGTCAATGCATTCTACAGAATCTTATTGAATGCCTCTATTGTACCATTAGCTTGGGGATGATAGGGCATACTCTTTTGATGGTAAACTTGGAATTCTTCGAGCATCACGCTGATTGTTTCATTCAGGAAATGTGTACCCCTATCACTCATCAATATCTTAAGGCACCCAAACTACGTTAAGACATATTCAAACAAGAACTTCACAGCTATAGCAACAATACAATCCTTCACTAGTTGCGCTTCTGCCCATCTGGTTAAGTACTTTGTCGCAATAATGATGTATCACGCACCTAGCTTCCTTCCCAGTGGTTATATCAGACCTCTAAAGTCAATGGACTATTTGTCAAATACTTGTAACGAAATCTGAGGGTTTAAGGGAAATTCATCCCTTCACGAAGGCTTTCCCATCCTTTGAAAAGATTCTCATGCTTTACAAAATGCCTTAGAATCTTTATGCATTGTCGCCCACCATAACCCTATGCATAAAATCTTATGCTCAGTCACTCTACCTACATAGTGTCCTCCTACCACTCCTTCATATGCTTTGGCAAGGATACTAGTGCACTCAAACTTTGGAACATATCTACACAATATTTAATCTATTCCCATCTTATACAAATGTCCCTTTATAATGGAAAAATCAGTTGTGCGGACCACTGATTCCTTTTTCTCTTGAGTAGACTAGCCTTCCGGGGCTATACCCATGGTCAAAAACTGAATTATATCAGCAAAGTGGTAATCCACAACGCACACAGCAAAGAGTTGCGCATCCGTCAATCCTTCCTCTAAATTAGTCGTCTATTCTCCTGTCTCGATTCGGCTTAGGTGATCCGGTCTTGCGTTCAACTGTCCAAGCTTCACTATTACTTCAAAGTCATACTCTTGGAACAACAAAAACCACCTACAGATACCCCCCCGCCCACCACCACCCCCAACATAAGCTTATTGACCAGGTATTTGAAAGTAGAGTGATCTATATACATCTTGAAATGTGCGCCCAAAAAATAACGTCGAAACTTCTACAGTGCATAGACCATCACCAACCCTTTGCGCTCTGTATTGGAATAGTTCTTTTTGGCTTTTGATAGCTTCTAACTTGCAAAGGCTATTGGATGATCAATATCACCTTCACCAGGCTAGGTCAATACCATACCCACCGCAATACATGAGGCATCTACATGCGCATGGAACTCTTTCTTCCAATCCAGAAACACTAAGATGGGCATAGTCACCATCTTTTCCTTTAACACATCAAGACTTAGTTGACACTACTCATACCAACAAAAAGTCGTATCCTTCCTTAACAGTTTCTCCATTGGCACGATTATCTGGGCATAAGACTTGATAAACTTCCTATAGTAGCCTGTGTGGCCCAACATTGTGCGTAGCTGCTTAACATTATGTTGAAGCCTCGAAATTCCGTTGGCAACAACATGGGGGATAACCAGCTGGTCCAAACCTTGGAAGCAACTCCTTTTACATTTGGTATGGTGGCTCCGACTGGGGATAATGGGACCAGTTTCCCAACAAGAATTGATATAATAATGATGTTGGTTTGATATAAGGTATAATGGGAAATGACTTAACTGAAAATGATCTAATTTAAACAAGCAAACACATGCAGCTATCAATTCTAACATTTATCTTAATATATACCTAATAACTTAAATCATGTAATCTACAAATATATCTTCAAGCAAGAGGTAATAAAGATCATTCAATTTCTATAAGAGATGAAATTGTCAATGATTATTTTGACTAAATAGTTAAGAAAAATTATTGTGAAAACTATATCGCATATATCACTTGTTCATGTACTCAATAAGGAATTACAGTTAAAACCTTTTACAAAAGTGCAATAATCTTGAACTATAGCTCATATTTCATACATAACACAATATAAGAAAGATCACTGCCAATTCACAAAACACAAACATAAAGATAGAAGTACCAGATATGAGAGGTTCTACTCATGAAGTCAACAATATTGATCTACTTCCTTTCAACTAAATATACTCTAAGAGTAAAAAAGTGCAAATTCAGTAGAGTATGCTTCAATCTCTAAGAAAATCAAGATCTTGTTCCAATTATTTTATCAAAACAGTCACAAAAGTACAAAAGTGCAATCCTTTGCAAAGCGTTTTTGATAAAATTCTGGACCCCTCTCTAAATGCATGAGAGAGGTTTAAATAATACAAATTATGTATCAAAAATAGATTATTACATAAAAATTTGAGGAGGTTTCAAACAACCTTCCTCAGAATAAGTAAAATAAAAACTAAAATAAAAATAAAAATGATGACAAGCTTCTTCAAATTGAATGGTCCTATTCAGCCATTCGGTCCTTGAGTTCATAGATATCTATCATTGGCTTCACTTGGGGTGGTTGGCCAATTCTAGATCTTAATTGTCCCATGAATACAACATCAGAGAGAGGTGACACAATCCTTTTTGTGGAATTTGTTAGACATCACAGAATCATCCAATGACTGTGTGGTTTCACCAGAAACTGCCAGTAGGTTTCCCACTCAAGCTTGGACAATTGTTTGATTGCCTCAACTTGTGTTTTGGAGGACTCTTTCCACTATTTTTCTAACTGTTTGATGTCTGGGAGATATTCCACATAACAACATGGGGGATAACCACCCAGTCCGGACCTTGGAAGCAACTCCTTTTCCGTTTGGTATGGTGGCTCCGATTGGGGATAATGGGACCAGTTTCCCAACAAGAATTGATATGATGATGATGTTGGTTTGATATAAGGTATAATGGGAAATGAATTAACTAAAAATGATCTAATTTAAACAATCAAACACATGCAACTATCTATTCTAACATTTATCTTAATATATACCCAAGAATAACTTAAATCATGTGATCTACAAAGATATCTTAAAATAAGAGGTAATAAAGATCATTCAATTGCTATAAGAGATGAAATTGTTAATGATAATTATTTTGACTAAATAGTTAGGAAAAATAATTGTGAAAACTATATCACATATATCAATTGTTCATGTACTCAATAAGGAATTACAACTAAAACATTTTACAAAAGTGCAATAATGTCAAACTATAGCTCAGATTTCATACATAACACAATATAAGAAATATTACTGCTAATTCATAAACAAAACACAACCATAAAGATAGAAGTACCAGATATGAGAGGTTCTACTCATGAAGTCAACAATATTAATCTTATTCCTTTCAGCTAAATATACTCTAAGGGTAAAAAAGTGCAAATTCAATAGAGTATTCTTCAATCTTTAAAAATCAAGATCATGTTCCAATTATCTTATCAAATCAGTCACAAAAGTACAGAAGTGCAATCCTTTGCAACGCGTTTTTGATAAAATTATGGACCCCTCTCTAAATGCATGAGAGGGGTTTAAATAATACAAATTATGTGTCAAAAATATATTATTATATAAAAAGTTTAGGAGGTTTCAAACAACCTTCCTCACAATTGCTGGGTTGTGTTATATTCTTTCCATGACTAGTTGATGTAGTTAACTGGGTTAGAAGGGGGGCGGAGCCCCCCCTTTGTTGCACTGATTGCGTAGCGGGGGGGGGGGGTCATAGGGGGTTTGAAGGGTGTAGGTATCCCCACTCTAAAATTTTGGTTTTAGACCCTATGTTAGGTTAGGCAAACATACCTATGGTTTTGTGCATGATTTTCGCACATGGTTTTGGATGCGATGGTTTTCGGTCCATGGTTTTGGATGCGATGGTTTTCGGTCCATGGTATTGGATGCTTCAGCATGTATAAATATGTATTATAACATTGAAAGGAACATAATGAAAAATCAAGTTGGTAGTCCCGGTTTTGGGATCCAGGGGAAAATATCTGTGTATATGTGTTTTATGTGTTATACTCTCGCAATGTTTATTTTTTGTGTTTTAGAATTCGTATGTAGGTAATTTCTGTACAGGGTTAAAACCTATATTTGGCATAAGAGTTGTTTTGGATTCAAGGGGACGTCTTTGTTGCTAAGGGGTTTCGCTCGGGCCTGTGGTAGACCCTGTTTAGTGGGAGATCTGCGAGATCGATTCTGGTAGTGAAAGAAGATGGTGAGCAGTGGAAAGATAGAGATCAAGAAATTTAATGGTCAGAGTTTTGATTTGTGGAAACTCAATATGGAGGATCTGTTGGTGGATAAATATCAGTGGATCGCGGTAGATCCGGGTACTAAACCAACGGGAGTGTCCAGTGAAGAATGGAAGAAGTTGGATCGGAAGGCTAAGAGCACAATACGATTGTGTGTCTCAGATTCAGTATTGCTGAATGTATCAAGGGAAGCTACGACGAAGTCTTTGTGGGACAAGTTAGGGACTTTGTACCAATCTAAGTCTCTAGTGAATAAACTATTCCTACAGAAAAAGCTGTATAACCTGAGGATGAAAGATGGAGACTTAGTGACAGAACATCTAAACACATATAATACTGTGGTAAGTCAGTTATTATATGTTGATATTAAAATTTCAGATGAAGATAAGTGCATCAGTTTGTTGTGTTCTCTACTAGATTCGTGGGATAGTCTGGTTATTGCAATAGGTAGCAATGCAACTGCCTTGCAGTTTGATGAAATAGTCTCACCCTTGCTAACGAAGGAGATGAGATAGAAATATATGGAGAGCCAGAATAGTGATGCCTTGTCTGTACAAGGACGGTCCCAAAAAAGAAAAAAAAAAAAAAAAAAAAAAAAAAAAAAAAAAAAAGGTAAAAAAAAGTCATTGAGTGGGAGATCTAAATCTTCAGGAAAACTTGTAAAGGTGGTGTGCTGGAAATGCGAAAAGGAAGAGCACTACAAAAGGGACTGTAAATCTAAAGCTCCTGATAAAGGAAAGGGATCTGATGATGCTCCTTCTACAGAGGCGAAAACCACCTCAGATGAAGGTTGGGATGTGTACTTGGCTTCTTCAAGTACACATGTAGATCATGAGGCATGGTTGATTGACTCAGGTGCATCCTTTCACTTCACTCCCCATAGAGAGTGGTTCTGCGAGTATGAGAAATACGATGGTGGTGATGTCTTCTTAGGGATGATAGGAAGGCTAGAATCGTTGGTCGTATAAAAGTAAAGTTGAAGTTGCAAGGTGGAAGGGTTATAACACTTCCAGGTGTTCTGCATATTCCTGCATTGGCAAGAAATTTGATTTCTGTAAGCAAGATGGATGATGCAGGTGTAAAAATAGTGTTCGAGAAGGATACCTGCAAGATGGTTTGGGGAGCATTGGTATTGATGTAGGGAGTTTGGATTGGAACTCTGTACAAGATGCAAGGTAGCACTGTTGTTGATGGGTGCAACATCTCTATGGTTCCTGAAAGTGGAGCAGAAAATATAGTGGTATCTGGAGAGAAGACCATGCCGTGGCATCAAAGGCTTGGACATATTGGAGAGAAGGGCCTTTGAATACTTCATGGTAAAGGTATGGTAGAAGGTATGAGTAATAGCTCTCTGGATTTTGATTTCTGTGAAAATTGTGTATATGAGAAGCAAAATCGGGTGAGTTTCCCCTTTGGTGGTAAGAGAGCAAAACAAATATTAGAACTTGTGCCCAGTGATGTGTTTGGACCTGTGAAGGTTCCATTGCTAGGTAATTATGTGTATTATGTATCATTTATAGATGACTTCTCAAGGAATACATGGATATATTTCCTTAAGAAGAAATCTGAAGTCTTTGAAAGGTTTAAAGAATTTAAGGCTCTAGTGGAAAACCAAACATAGAGGAAGATAATGGTGGAGAGTTTTGCAGTAAGGAATTTGAAGAATATTATAAGAAGTGTGGTATAGCATGATAGAAGACTACTCCATACACATTTGAGAAAAATGGAGTTGCAGAAAGAATGAACAAGATGTTGATGGAAAGGGCAAGAAGCATGCTTAGTGGTGCTAGGTTAGGACAGGAATTCTAGGCAGAGGCGGTGGAGACAACATGTTACCTGGTCAATAAATCACCTTCATCAGCATTGGAGGATAAGACTCCACAAGAGGTATGGACTGGTAAGAAACCCTCTCTTTCACATCTGAGGGTATTTGGATGTGATGCATATGTACATGTTCCAAAGGAGAAATGAACCCAGTTGGATAGAAAATATGAAAAGTGCATCTTTATTGGGTATAAGGATGGTTTAAAGGGTTATAAGCTTTGGAACCCAGTGACAAGGAAGATTGTGTATAGCCGAGATGTGGTGTTCATAGAGGTGAAAGATGTTATTAAACATGAAGTCCAACCAAAGGAACCTGAGAAGATAGAGTTTGAGCTAAAGGAGGAAGAATCAAACTCTACAGCAGAGGAGGAATCAGAAGATGAAGAGCCACAAACTCCGGGTGTGAGAAGATCAGTTCGAGAAAGAAGGAAACCAGAAAGTTATAGTCCATCTGATTTCTGTTCAAATTTTTCTTTATCTATTACTGATGATGATCCCAAAACTGTGAAGGAAGCAGTAGATTCAGAGGATGGAAAACTCTAGAAAGAGGCCATGGTTGATGAAATGGCATCTTTGCACAAAAATGAGGCTTGGGATCTGGTGGAGTTGTTGGCTAGAAGGAAACCCATCGACAGCAAGTGGGTGTTCAAGAAGAAGATAAATGCAGAAGGAAAGGTGGAGAAATACAAAGCTCGGTTGGTAGCAAAAGGTTATTCCTAGGTTCCGAGAATTGATTTTGGTGATATTTTTTCTCCTGTTGCCAAGGTAACTTCTATTAGATTACTTCTATATGTTGTTTCTGCTTTTGATTTTGAGGTAGAACAGATGGATGTGAAGACAACATTTGTTCACGGGGATCTAGAAGAGGAGATATACATGAAGCAACCTAAGGTTTTTGCGGTGAAGGGTAAGAAAGAACTGGTATGCAAGTTAAAGAAGTCTCTGTATGGGTTAAAACAGTCACCAAGGATGTGGTATCAGAAATATGATACATTTATATAGGGACTTGGCTTCACTAGAAGCAAAGAAGATCACTGTGTGTATTTTAAATTAATTGGTGCCTGTGTTATTTATCTGGTCTCGTATGTGGATGATATGTTGCTGGTTGGAAATGACAAAGAAATTATCCAGGATTTGAAGACCCATTTGTCCTCCAAATTTGACATGAAAGATCTTGGTGCTGCAAACTATATTTTGGGCATGGAAATTAAAAGAGATTGGACAAAGAGGAAGCTCTGGTTAAACTAGAGGAAGTATGTTGAGACAATATTGCAGAGGTTTAATATGTAGGATAATAAACTGGTGAAGGTTCCTATTCCTGTAGGTGTAAAGTTATCTGTTGAACAGTGTCCCAAGACACAAGAAGAGGAAGAGGACATGTCCTGTGTTCCATATGCAAGTGCAGTCGGTAGCTTGATGTATGTGATGGTATGTACTAGACCAGACATTACACATGCAGTGGGAGTATTGAGTAGGTTTATGTCAAAACCAGGGAAGGAGCACTGGATAGCAGTGAAGCGGGTTTTCAGGTATTTGCGTGGCACTAGTGATTATGGTTTGTGCTACCAAGGAAGACCAGGATTGGACAGAGTGTTGGATATTCGTGCCTTTGTTGATGTAGACTAGGCTGGAAACCTGGATCATAGAAGATCTACAAGTGGGTATGTGTTTAACCTATTTGGAGGTGGAGTCAGTTGGATGAGTAAAAAACAATCTATAGTGGCACTATCAACTATAGAGGTGGAGTCAGTTGGATGAGTAAGAAACAATATGTAGTCGCACTATCAACTACAAAGGTGGAATACATGGTAGCCACTCATGCAAGCAAGGAAGCAGTTTGGTTGCAGAGATTGTGTTCAAGTATGGGGTTAGTATAGGGAGCTATAAGGATAGACTGTGATAGCCAAAGTGCAATTTTCTTGGCAAAGAACCTTGCATATCATTCAAAGACAAAGCATATTGATGTTCAGTATCACTTTATGAGGGATATGATAGAAGACAAAAAGGTGTTGTTGGTAAAGGTGGACACTTTGAAGAATATTGCAGATGCATTGACAAAATCTGTGAGCTCTGAGAAGTTCTCTTGGTGTAGAGAAACAATGGACATTGCAGGGCTGGATAAATGACTAAGCTCTCATGTGGCCCCCTATAGAAAGAAAACAACAAGTGGGACGATGTTGAGTTGCATTATATTCTTTCCACGACTAGTCGACGTAGTTAACCGGGTTAGAAGGATGGCGAAGCCCCCCCTTCATTCCGCCCATTGCATAGTGTGTGGGGTGGGGGGGGGGGGGGGGGGGGGGGGGGCAGGGGGTCACAGAGGGTTTACGGGGTGCAGGTAACCCCACTCTAAAATTTTGGTTTTGGACCCTATGTTAGGTTGGGCGAACCTACCTATGGTTTTCTGCATGATTTTCGCACATGGTTTTGGACGCGATGGTTTTCTGTCCATGGTTTTGGACACGATGGTTTTTAGTCCATGGTATTGGATGCTTTGGCATGTATAAATATGTATTGTAAAATTGAATGGAACATAATGAAAAATCAAGCTGGTAGTCCCGTTTTTGGGATCCATGGGAAAATATTTGTGTTTTATGTGTTATGCTCTCACATTGTTTATTTTATGTGTTTTAGAATTCGTATGCAAGTAATTTCTGTATAGGGTTAGAACCTACAACAATAAGTAAAATAAAACTAAAATAGAAATAAAAATGATGGCAAACTTCTTCAAATTGAATGGTCATATTCAACCATTCAGTCCTTGAGTTCACAAATATCTATCATTGGCTTCACCTAGGATGGCTGGCCAAATCTAGATCTTAATTGTCCCGTGAATACAACATCAGAGAGAGGTGGCACGATCTTTTGTGTGGAATTTGTTAGACATCACAGAGTCATCCAATGACTTTGTGGTTTCACCAGAAACTTCCAGTAGGTTTCCCAATCAAGCTTGGACAATTGTTTGATTGCCTCAACTTGCGTTTTAGAAGTCTCTTTCCATTGTTTTTCTAACTTTTTGATGTCTAAGAGAGCTTCTGGCCAACATTATTTGAAAAGATTGGAAGTATGAAGGTTTTCATTCACAACCTCAATTATATTGTTAGATGTACTAGTTGTTCTTGACGTTGCCCTTTCTGCTTGCTTCAACTGTATGTCCCAATCTATGAATAAAATATCTTTGTGGGACTCCTCGATCTTTGGTAGATCGAATTTTGTACCTTCTTTAGATTCCTACCAAGAAACAAAATCTGAAATTCTTTTATTGATCTCTTCATATTCTATTCTCTGATCAACCACTTGATTGGTTAATTTATCACTTGTTTCACAATAGGGATTGATCAATGAGATTTTTTGGAAGAATATTTCATGTTGTTGTGACAACAGAGAGTTTAGTTCAAGTGCCTCTTTAAGCAATTAATTTTTTTAAGGGTGTTCTTTGAGTTTATCCATTACAGCCTACATTTGTTGAATTTGTGAATCCTTCTCTGTGGTGTCTGTCTGATGCTGTAATCTCATTTGTTCAAATCCTTTCTGACGCTATACCATTTGCATCTGTGCTTGCCTATTGGTGCTCTATCTTTCTTGTTCTGGTTGTTGTTCTAACAACCACACTCTTTCTTCTTTTTCTTTAAGAAAAAAATGAATTTCTGCTTCCTTATCAATTGTTTCAATTGCATAGTCACCTACAAATTGTGATGGATTTGTAAGATTTTCTGATGGATCAATGGGGGTGTCTTTCCATACTACCTCCATTGATTCGCTTCCAAGATTTTTTGCTGCTGAGGCATCGAGTTTCTTTTTATTCCTTTGCCTCTTCACTATAACCTTATGTGTTGGGCTGTAGAATATGTCTAGTGGGGGTATTTCCTCAATCTTTAAAACAATTTCTAAAGTTGGGTGTGCCAGGATGATTTCAATATCTTGAGTAGTTATAACTCCTTGTATTGTTGTTTCTGGGTTTACAACCTGCTGAGTCTGTTTAGGAGTTTGAAATTCAGATGTTCCTTCAAGACTGATCTCTATTTGGAGATTTTTATTAAATTTCTCCCATTCTTGATCTAGATCAATGACTGTGATATTTTTTGTTTGAACTTGTGTGGAGTCAGTCTCTATGTGTTCTTCAGTTGAGGCCTTTTTGGCCATTTCTTTAGCATTTTTCTCTGTGTCCTTCTCAGGGTCTTCCTTGGGGCTTCCTTCCTTATTCTGAGATTGATGTTCAAAATGTTTTGAACCTTGATCCGACTTCTCTTGAGATTCACTATCAGAATTGTGCTTGGAACTTTCCTCCAGGCTTACGCTGGGAGTAGGTTCTCTTATTTCTTCAATTTGTAATAGGTCTAAAGGGACCTTTGCTAGCCTTTTAATTATGTATATGTGGAAGCAATTGAGGTTCGTTGGATCTAGTTTTATTGATGATAAATGTAAAACCTATGAAAATCTCTCAGCTTCCTCAAATAGATCATCAAACTCATCATCCTCATGCATAAATTTTCTGATTTTGACCATAACAGTGAAATTCTTGTCGACCTTATTAGGGTCATACTGTCTTCCTAGCATGGTAGCCAGATTTAGAGATGTGATGTTCTGTATCTATTTTGTCTCATGTCCAATATCATGTAATGCGAAATCAACACATTGCAATGGGAACACCGACCATATGGATTTCTTCTGTTCTTTGAGGGTTTTGGTAATACCATCCCCCATTGCTTGATAGGCAATCCCTCTTGCCAATAATTTATCAGGAACATAATATGGAAGAACATGTGGAGCTGTAATACTCCCAAAAACTCTGATATAAGTAAATAATTCCTCACCAAACCATCTTTCCACCGGCAAGATGCCTATCTTTTCTTCCTCTGATAGCCTGAGGGCCTTCTTATAAAAAATGGTTTGGTAAATTGGCAACATAACGCCATGAAAAGTTTTATAAAAATGGGAGCTAAAATGTGATTCCCACAAATATTTATGATAAACATTGATGGGAGTAGGATCCTGTAGAGTACATTTCCAACCCATGTTTGGAAAATGTGAACAAAAACATATAACATCCATGACATAAGCACTCATGTAAAAGGGAGGGATAACCCAAGTGGAGATAATTCTATTGCGCCTGTATTCTCTAATGGCCATAGCCAAATTGTCTGACAAAATATTTCTCCAGTTCATAATTATAGCATTAACAACCACATCAATGAATGGAATCCATTCAATAGAAAACTTGGTAGTATCAGCCTTTCCAAATAGCTTACATAACATTGCGGCTGCAAAATTATGCGGGGTTGACAGAGGTGCAATTGGGTACATACCAGTTTTCTCGCACCTGAACTTGTTGGAGCTAGACCTCCAATTCTGCATGATGTCCATCGGGTCTTCGTTTTATTTTGCAAACTGCTCAATAAAGGCTTTATTGTAGAGCTTGTGTGGTTCTAGCAGGTGGTACATTCGGCGTAAATTGTCTAGTTTAAATGACCCCATGACTTCATGCCTGAATTTATGAATGTTCTATCTGAAATGTCCACATTATCAATAATCCATCTTACCATATCCATGTATGGTAAAATTTTTGTCCTTCCAGCTTGTTGTCCTTTGAAATAACCTAAGGTCAATTGGCTATGCCAAAGAATCCAAAATGTTTTGTTGATTTTAATGGTTTGGAGGACTAGTGAACTGTTTAAAAACAGGTGCTTTAAAATTAGAGAGATTCTTAATAAAAAAAAGGTTGTTATTTAAATACATATGGTTATTTTGATTTAAATGAGATGGATAAGTAGAATATAGAGAAGTATAAATGATTAAATATTCAGCGTGAGTATTTAACCATCCATAAGTAGAAATCAAGAAAACAGTGTTTCCTAGATCAACAGAATATAATTAAACTATTACAGAAATCTAGTGCAATTTAAGTTCAAAGAGGAATTTATAATAACAAATAGTCTTGCAAATTAATCTCTTATTTAAATGCAACTTCACAACAAATTCAAAATGAGACTGAGATTCAATTAAATTTTCAATCAGATGACTGTAAAAGAATTAAATTATATGAAGAATACATAATGAAAACAACTCACTGAGAGACAAGCCATATGAAGTCAATTCAAAATATTTTATTATATCAAAAATGCTGCAGCTTAGTACAAATCTATGCAATAAATGGTTCAAGGGTGAAACCCTCAATACTTTGACAAGCTGAAGTACTTAAACAAAATTACAAAATATTACAATAAATGCCTGTGACATGACATTCTATTATTACTTAAAACTAACAAAAACATAAGTAATTCGATAAAAAATAATGAATCTAAACATCCAGCCCTGTTTTGAAGGAAAGTTGTTGCTGAGTGGCCACTATTTGGGTGTTGCGCTGGTGAAGCTGATCTATCCTTTAATCCTGAAATTCACACAGCTTTTCCGGCCATTCTTCATCTGGGAAACCTGTCTTGGTTACCTTATAGTAGATTTCATCTACCTTAGTATACCAGGAAAACGTGGGTTTCATAGTGAAAATATGTTTTATCTCATGTTGAATAAAAAATATGTTGTTGATAACTTCATTCATGGAACCTTTGATGTTAGAGGACTTGGCTGTGTCCCTGGCAATGTCCTGAAGTTTCTTGAAATAGTCCTCTTGGTCATTAATTTATCATTTATCACAAATAGTGAAGGAGTTCAATGCATCAATTCTTGTGAAAACTCTATTGTCTGCAACTTCAAGAGTGTGACACTTCTTTGTCAACTGCACTACTAAGTTCTTTTTGGTCAGAACTTTCTTCACCTACAGAATAGTTTCTGTCCTATCATCCACTCCTAAATCATTTGGTTCATACCTGTTTTTAGAATTAAGAAAATTTATAATGTTGTTGGATGTAGCAGGCGTCTCTCCCAGTTGAACAATTATATTGGCAATTGTCTGCTTTTCCTTTTCCATCAACTCCTTCTGTTAAAAAATAATCTAGATACATGGCCTGATTTCATCTATCTCCTCAATGATGTTGTTCCATATGATTTCCTTGAAATTACCTAGAGTGTGGCCAATGGAATATTCAACTGCTGACTTCTTCCATACTTCTATCTGATTTTGAGCTGTCTGTAGCTCTACTGCATGAAAAATATCAGATTTCTTTTGTTGATCCTCAAGAAGCTTCACTTGGTCATGCAGTTTCTTAATTTCTTCATTTTGTAGAGACATATTTTGGACTGCATTGGCCAACTGGTCTGCAACATCTCTTGTACTTGTTGTAGTTGGTATGGCTGTAGGAATGATTGTGATAGGAAGTGCTTCTAAAGGGGCAATATTTTTAGCATCTTTCTCCTTTTCTTTGATCAATTTATCCATCTTTGTCTCCATTTTCTTAAGTTGTGCAATCTGCTCCATGATGAGTTTCATAATATATTATTTTTGAGTATCTACCTCTACAATATCCTTAGCTAGAGGATCTTCAATAGCTGGTAGTTTTAACTGCTTCCTCAACACTGTTATGTCCAAATTCTTATTTTTGACTAGCTCCTCTATAGCATTGATGTTTGTAGGATCGTAACCCAGTTTGATTACCAAATCCTCCAAGGTTTTAATCCTGGTGTCTTTGGCATGAGAAGAAACTTTCTCCATCTTTAATTGTGACTGGACATTTTCTATTGTAACTTGTAATTTGGACAAATTCATGGTTGTGTTAGTGACAGTAGAGAAAATCATTTCCCCAGTTTGCTTATGCATCTCCATTTGGCTAATGAGATGTATATCCTTGACATCAAACTCAAAAGATGTCTTTTTATAGTCTGATGCTCCCTTGAGCTGAGGAACTTGTGCCTAAAGGAATGCCATATACATTTTCCCCTTCTCTGAGTCAAAGGCTGACAACAACCTGCTTTGGGCACCAAAAGTCCAGTTCCAGAACTGGTTGTAAGTGTTAATCTTCAAGGCTTCATTTCTGAATTTTATTTCCTTGAAGATATCCATTATGATCTTCTCTGCCTCACCTGAAGTGGATGCACTTGTCTGCATTATTTTTTGTTGCTCTTGTGAAGTTGAAGAGGTAGTAGGAGACTGTGTAGACTGATCACCCACTAATGAAGAAACAAGTGGCTCATTAGTGGTGATAATGGTCTACTGCTCTGAATCTTTGGTAAGGCTTAGTCTAGAACTAAGCTTAGCCTTATTTCTGTACATAATTTTAAACCCCTCACTAAAAATATCAGTCCCTAAAGGGGACTCTTCCTCTCTACTCCTCTTGGCTCTCTTCTCTTGCATGGTACGAGTTTGCACTATTGATGATGAGACCTATTGTTCTTCTGCCTTTTGTAAGGCGTTCTCAATCCACTTTAGCTAATTTTTGTATTTTTCTATTTCTGGCCTAGGTGTGTGAAATTAAGGAGTAGACTTGGTTTCTATCCTTAGTTTAGAAATTATCCCTAATAGATCATAAGACTAGGTAAAACTGAGATTGAACTGCATTTCCTTCAAAAGCTTATCTACGTCTTCCCCTGCTGCCCTGCTGTTGCAAATGAAAGGGCCAACCTGTGTTTTTATCTTAAACTGGGACTTTTTCTTGGAAGCAACGAAGTGGATTTCATCCATATTGATCATCTGCCTGATATATTCTAAGGAAAAAATCCTCATTGGGAGGAATTTTGGCAGCTTGTAAGGTGGGAGCTCACATCCAAATATCCTTATTTCTGAATGATTTTGATACAAGTACCAATCCCTTGTCTGAACTTGATCTGACAGCTGCAACACCCCTTTGATTTCTTCACTAATCTTTAGTTCCATTATGCTATTCATGAGACCTATTGCTAAGTGAACAAACATCTTTGTAAATTGCTTATAAGTGTACTCTTTTTGCTCTTTCATGACCAAAGTAGTCCAAAATATGATTGGCTATTGGTTTCCCTTCTCATCTAGCTTTTGCAAAGATAGGTTAATATTGTTCTGCTGAAAGTATATGAACATGTAGACTAACACAGAGGAATATTTGAAAACCTCCTCTGTTGGAAATTTAACCAGTTTCTGATGAATGGATTCTGCAAGAAAATGGCTGAAAATAAACACAATTAAGGGTTTAGCATAGCAGAGAAGATGGAAAAAAATACGATAATGGCCTCATCTACAAATTGGTTAGAGTAATAGCCAAGAAGGTAGGAAACAATAGTGATAATTTTCTTGTCTCTCTTGGGGAATATGGAGGAGGGATAAGGAGGATTTTTCTTTGGTAATGGAGCATCTTGTGTCAAAAATAGTTCAAGAGTTTGGGCTCTTTTGGAAAAGTCTAGTTTCTGGTATATTTCAACCAATGCTTCATAAGAAAATGGGGTAGCATTGTCTATTGTGGGGGCTTGCATCATCTGATCAATGGCCTAAGGGGTTATGGTAAACAAAATTTCTCCAATGGGGGTGACTATGGCCCTTTGGCTTGGCAAGTATGAAGACATTTTCTAATAAAATTAGGGGTGCTATGGGTATGAGGAAAGATGTAGTGAGGTAAATTTGACTCCCACAGTTGGATATCATCTAATTTATCAATATACATGCCTTCTAGCCAACAGTATATCTCGAAGAGGTCAAGTTCACATAATGTCTCATGAATTTTGTAGTCTCTGTCAGCCATAGGGATGTGGTGAAGATCTACACATGAATAGATTAGAGGATTGACAATTTCCTCTAATGCTTTGTCCTTTGGAGGCATCTTGACTATGGCTGAGAGCAGGAGTGAAAATTGGATTGGGAAGAGACAATTCACAAACATAAGTCAGGTTATGGAGATAGGAACAGAAGGAATAAACTGGAAATGATCAGATAGAGAGTTTCGTTGACGATTGAAAATGTTGAGATTGAGTCCAACAACCTGTAATCAAATCAATTAGCAGTGATAAAACATGAATTCATTAACCTATTGACAGATGGGTGGAGGTTTATATAGAAATTTGGTTTTCCGTTGGTGGCACAGGACCGTTGAATTAACAGCTAATCTAATTAAATTCTTAATGAGTTAATTTTGGAGGGAATGAATGTGATTTGATGGAGTTTAACAGATGGATGAGGTGGTAGAAGGCGAATGGAGGGAGCGCAATAGTTAAGTAAGTGGTATTGGGAGCAATGGAATCAGCTTTTCGGAGGGGGGTGAGTGGTTTTTGGTTTCACTCATGGGGGATCCGAAATGCTGAGAAGTGGACATGTAGGGGTGGATGCGGTTTGGTATACCACCCATTTCGGAGCCCCCCCTGACGGTTAAAGCTCGGATGGTGGGGGGGGGGGGGGGGGAATTTCCTGTGGGCCATTGGATGTGGGAAGATGGGCAAAGATGGATTTTGACATGGTGGGGAATTAACTGTGATGTGACAAGATTGCTCGGTGGGGTCAGGAATGGGTTTAATGCAATTTTAGGGAATGCACGATATAAGAGGGGTATTAAACTTAGGGAAATAAGAATGAAGGGAAATATGAGCGGAGGGGTAATATGTTTTGGGACTTTAAAACTTAGGGATATGATTAATAACCAAAATTAATATATAAAAATTTAGAGTAGACCTTTACTCTTTTGTATTTTTCTTTTGCACATGAAAATATCATTTGATAATTGACTTGTGGCGCATTTAGACTAACAACCTATGCATTTACAAAAACATAAAATGAAGCCTTTCTCTTCTTTTTTCTTCCCTAGCATTTTATTTTCCTTTTCCTTCTTTATTTAGGGCAGCTACCACCTACCATTTTATTGATATGGATGATTATAAAACATCAAATTTTTCCTAACATTTTATCTTTTCTTTCATTTTACATCCATACCCTAACTTAACATTTTAAAATTATTTTGACTAATATACTAACTTATCAAAAATAAATAATGTTACAACATTAGCTCTAGCTGGGGACTGCTTCCCCCTGTGGGATGAAGAGAACAAGCAGATCCAAGTTCCTTCTCCTCGGGTTATGGACTCGTTGCTGAAACAAATACTCACTTGCAATTTTCAAAAATAAAGTAAACTCTCCGAATATTTACAGATGACAGATGAATGAAAAATCAATACTGAATGTAATGTTTTAAGTATCTTCCATTGGCTGGAAATGAGGAATACTCTCATTCCATATTTTGCAGAATGAATGTATTGTTCCCTTTGACTTCTACACTATTGAATGGACCAAACCAGAGGTTGTCAGATTTTGCATGCTTTCCTTTATCTTCTATCCTTGTATCCCATTTGAGCACTAGGTCACCCTTCTTGAAATTTCATTCTCTAGCCTTTCTATCAAACAATTCTTTCATCTTATTCTGGTATTTCCTTAGCTTATACTGAAATTCATCACTGTCTTCATTCAACTCAATAATTTGATTAATCCTTCTTGAGAAATCATATTTTTCTTCATAGGGTTCCTGGAGGAATCTCACAACAGGTAAAGCTAAATGAGTAGGAACAATTTCTTCCTTTCCATATACCAATTGGAAAGGAGACTTGCTTGTTGATCTCTTAAGAGAAACTCTGTTTTCCCAGATAGCATGAATAAGATGACTGTCCCAACTCTTTTTATGGTCTTCAAGAGTCTTCTTAATGACCTTAACTAAGCTCTTGTTCGAAGAATCTGCTAGTCCATTAACTTGTGGATAGTATGGTGTAGAATGGTGTAAAAGTATTGAATACTTTTGACAGAATTCAATCATTTTAACACAGCTGAAAGATGCTGCATTATCTGTAACAATTTGTTGAGGACATCCAAATCTTGACAAGATGTTTTCTTCAATAAATTTTATCACAACAATATCAGTTGCATTTTTAACCAGTATGGCTTCTACCCACTTGGTGAAATAGTCTATAGCAGTTAAAATCCATTTGTGTTGATTACCGAAATGTGGATGAATTTCCCCTATAAATTCCAACTCCCATTGTAGAAAAATAGCATGGACAGATATTGGGACCAAAGGAAGTGCTGACAATTTCTATTTTCCTGCAAATAATTGGCATGGTTTGCAACTTCTTACTCTTGCTCCAACTTCTTTAAAAAGTGTGGGCCAATAGAAACCCGCTTTTAAAATTTTGTAGGTTGTTGCTCTCCAGGTATAATATCCACCACAAAACCCTACATGGAACTGATCTATAATTCCCTCTGTTTCATTTTCAGTTAAGCATAGAAGAAGGATATTAAGAGGGTCTTTCCAATATAGATTAACATTGATAACACAATATTTCACTACTTTAAGCTTCAAAGCTTTGCACTATTTCAAATTAAGATCAGTTGGACATTGAAATTTTCTAAGAAACTGCACAATATCAGAATACCAATCAGAGAGTAGATATTTATGATCTATGTGAACAAGAATGGCTTGATCTGAAGAAATAGGTTCTTGTGGATTCTCCCTTGATATTAAGGAAGGTTCTTGTGGATTCTCCCCTGGTGACATTTCATAAACTAGATTAATCCCTAATACTTTATAGTTAGATTCAGCTAACAATTTGGCCAGGCCTTGGCCTTTTACTAACTTTGTGGTTTTAATTTCAAGGTCAAATTCAAGGATTTTAACAATCCATCTCCCTCTTCTTCCATTAGTATCAGGCTGAGTCAAAATAGTTTTGACAACATGATTAGGGACATAAGATGTAATGTGTGAATGCAAGATATAGGTTCTAAAGGCTTTGAGGGCTTGAATTAAGGCATAAGCTTGTTTTTCAATGATATCATACCTAAGTTCAACATCCCTCATAACTTTGGAAAAGAAGGCTATAGGCTGGTCATCACCATTTGTATTTTTCTATAAAAGTACAACAGCTAAGGTTGTCTCGGATGCAAAAGAAAATATGCTAAAAGGTGAAGAATAGTCAGGGCTAGCTAATGTAGGGGCCTCAGATATGGCCTTTTTGATCTGATCAAAAGCATATCTAGCAGGGACTGTCCATTTCACTTCATTATTTTTCTTAAGCATATATGTTATATCTTTAACTATCTCAGCATAATTTGGGATGAACCTTCTGAGAAAATTGATCTTTCCAAGGAAGGTTTGTATCTCTTTCTTATTCCTTGGTAGAGACAGGGTTTGAATAGCTGAAACTCTCTTTGGGTCAATTATAACTCCCTCCTTGGAGATTATATGCCCTAGTAATTTCCCTTCCTTCACAACAAACAAATATTTCTTCGGATTGATGGATATGCCAAATTTCCTACACCTGTCAAAAACCTTGCTCAAGTGTTTTAAATGACTTTCATCAAAATCAGAGAAAACAGTTAAATCATCTAAATAAATGACAGTAAATTCAGATGTTTTACCTACAAATGCGAGGTCCATGGCTCTCTGGAAAGTGGCTCCAGCATTGGTTAACCCAAATGGCATTCTAGCATACATGAATGTACCCCAAGGAGTGGTGAAGGTAGTTTTATCTTGGTCAACTTCACTTACCATGATCTAGTTATAACCAGAAAATCCATCTAGCATAGAAATCCTATTAGCCCTTGAAACTTTCTGAAGTAGATGGTCCATTTTAGGCAATGGATAGTTATCCTTTAAAGATGATTTGTTCATATTTCGTAAATCTACACATAGCCTAATCTCACCATTTTTCTTTCTGACAAGAACTAGGTTGGCTACCCAATTAGAATACCTTAAGGGCACAATGATATGAGCATCAAGCAACTTTTTAAGTTCTTTCTCAATGGTTGGTAGTAGTATGGGATTAATTCTTCTTAGCTTTTGCTGAAAGGGTTTTTCTTCTGGTTTCAAAGGAATCTTATGCTCAATCAAAGATGTGTCATAAGTTTTTAACTCATTATAAGGCCAGGCAAAAACGTATTTGTAGTTTTTAAGAAGATTGAAGTATTTGGTTTTTACATCCGAAGGTAGAGTTGATGACAATTTGATATTTCTCACATCATCCACAGTCCCAATATTGCATTATTTGGTTTCTTCTTTAGGTGAGTGAAACAAGGGATTTTTAGAGACATCATTATTATCAAATAATTTTTCCAATGGGACTAATCCTTTAGGAATAAAATTATTAGATAATTGGATAATATCATGATCAAGAATTTTAGGACTGAATGAAGTTTCTGGATTTTGTTGATTTAATTCTGGAATATCATTTTGATCTCCTTCAATTTGCATATTTGAGAATTCATCAATAACTTGAAGGAAATATTTCAACTGTTCATCATCTTCGAAAATCTACCAATGTTTAAGGTTATCAGGAATTGATGGCTGATACTTGACTTGGATTTGGTATTCTAATGATACTAGCTCAGGGATTTTGAAAGAGCTTGCTAAGACAGCTAGTGAATCAACATGCATGTTTTCATCTCTAGGAATAACAGTTATGTTAAAACCTTGGAAGAAATTTTCAATTGTGTCCCAAGCTTCATTTTTGTATGACCTAAGCCTTGGGTGTTTAGTCTGACATAGATTTCTAACCTGGTTCACTATAAGCTCAGAATTAGAAAATACACTCAAGTTTTGAACCTTTAAACTTCTAGCTAACTCAAGACCAAGAAGAAAAGCCTCATACTCAGCCACATTATTGGTAACTTCAAATTCAAGTTTACATGACTGAGTAATGTTTTCTTTATTTGGTGATATAAGAACAATTCCTACTCCTGCTCTTTCTTTTGAGCAAGAGACATCAAAATAAAGTTTCCAGATATCTAATTCTACAACTTTAGGCTGGGAAACAATATTTTCAATGGCAAGTTGAGTGTTTGATGCATTTTGTGAAGACAAGTGAAAGCAACCAAAATCTTGATCTACTACATAGATAGGGTGTTTTTTTTGGTTGATCAAACCTACAAATAGTATGAAGGAATCTGAATTCCCTATATAAACTTAAATTCTCACCTCCATCGACTGGGATAGTAGCAAAAGACATGTCTATCTGAAGTGATCCTCCAAGTTTAACACAACATGATCTAGATAGAAGCATGGCAAACTTGGTAGGAATATGTGTGACAACTATGTCTAAACCTATAATTTTGATAGCTATTTGAGCTAGGGTGACAACTAGGTCTTTGATCAATCCTAGGCATGGTACTTTCTTTGAGTCCAATGTGTAAAGGTCATGATAAGAACGGGTGACTTGTAACTGAATTTGGTCCATAATTACCTTTGGCATAAGGTTATGAGAGGCTCCAGAATCCAACATGCAATTGTACAAAAGAAAATCATGAGCTTTTAATGTTACATAAAATGGTGGAACAATTTCATCGATCATATTAGAACTAGGGAGAAATACAATCGAGGTTTTTTCGTCTTGCAGAATAATAACATCTCCCTCAGCATCTACACTAGAAGACTGTATCCATTTAGACACCTAATTTTGTAACCATGATTTTTGGAAAGTTCAGCTAAAGGTATAGGAATCTTGACCCTTTCCAATTCCTTTTCAATATTAAAAGTGGTCAAAACAGTCTTGTCAGATGGAAGGGTTTCAGTGGATGACTCTGTAGTTTGAGGTGTTGGAGTTTGTGTTTGAATGGTTTTCATTGCAGGTTCAATTATGGTGGTGGATTTTGGAGGTCTACCAGGACTTGATCTAGGCCTTAGATCATATCTTTTATTCAATTCTGTAATTAAAAATTCAGAGAATGCTAAGTATTTTGAAAGTTGAGCATCTCTTGGTTCTTGTTCAAAAGACCGAGGTGACGATGAAGGAACTATGGCCATTTGTACTGTTGATGAACCAATATTATTGATATCTTCAGTGATTAAAGGGCCTGTATCCTGTGACTGTTGATCATCAATAGTCAAAAGTCGTTAAATGTTTTTGTCAAAAGCTGGTCTTTGAAGAATTTTCATTTGAGGAGTTCTTCTGAATTGAGTTTGAGCTTGAGGTCTGACAACAGTTTGCTGAATAGTTCTAGGTTTGTTTCAATTTTTTAAATCATGTTAGAAAGGTTCCTAAGCAAAGATGTAATTTAATAAATTTTCTAATCTTCAAGTTTATATTTGGAGGAGGATGAATCATCAATATTAACTTTTAGTTTTCCTTCTTCTTTTTCTGCTTTAGCTTTAAGTTTGCCAGAAGCTGACCTATTGGATTCTACCTCTATAACATTTATTTTCATGCCTTCTAATGTATTAGAAACTCTTTCCCTTAGCATGACTGCAAAGTAATCATCAAATGCTTTAGAAAATATGACCTTTGCAGTTGCTACTGGTGGTTTACAATCAACATGCATTTTATGATAGAAATGTTAAATGTTTTGATGATTTCGGAAACTGGTTCACTAGGGTTTCTCTTTAATTCTTCAAATTCAGTAAGGAAGTAAACAAGATCTTTCTTTACCCCCCATTGATTTTTGAAGATTTTTATGATATCATTCCAAGTTCTGATAGAGTTAGCTTTGAGCTGCCTAAACCAGATCCTCACATTTCCTTCTAAAGGTTGCACAAATAATCTCATATAAACATTTTCCTCTTCTATGTTCATATTGTCAGCAAAATCTAGGAAGGTTGATACATGATCCTCTACGAAGGGACCAGTTTCTCCATTGAACCTTGGTAGATGTTTAGATAACCATTAGGAAAATTTCCCAAATTTGCAGGGAGAACTAGAGAAACATACCTAGCTTGCACAATGGGTCAAAAAGCCATAACAACAGGAGGAGTATGGGGTGTCTAAGTGGATGTTGATGAGGGAGAGGAAGATGATGAAGATGAAGATGAAGGAGATGAAGATGAGTTAGTAGTGTTGAAGTTTCTAAGTTTTACTTAGTTTAGAAACCCTTCATGCCCTTTTTTTGATTTATTCCTGCCTACTTGTTATTTTTCATTAACAAGTTATTTACAAATTAAATATTGAAAATAAACACCATTGCATGCTCAACATATTACAGATTAGCAACTAAAAGAAACAAGAACAAACACACTGCATGACACCATTATTTTTGGACCAATGTCCCCGGAAAAACCTAATGTGGGAAAACCAGTGCAGCTATCTGAGGGTTTTCTTATTAAGCAATATCAGAGTACAATCTGGTTGCCGAAACTAGCCTACCCAACAAAGAATTTCCTTAGAAGCTATACCTCATAGTTTGAGAGAAATATCCTGGCTAAAACCTTAGAAAATCCTTTCGGCAGCTCCACAACACAAAACTTCTCTGCAACCCCAGCATCTGCCCAATCTAGACTACCCTCTCTGTCTCACGTTGGCCTTATGTCAGCCTTTCTTGCCCTGCATCAGCCCCAGGAGGCCCTGCGTCAGCTTCCTGGGCCTCTACATTAGACACGCTGGCCTCTCTGGTGCTCTGCACAGCACTTGTCTGCCTCTGTGTGGCCCTATGTGAGCCCTTGTTAGCTCTGCATCACTCTCCTAGGCTATTGTGTTGCACTCCCGGCATAATCTCTGCCTTCTTTGTTTCTCTGTACTCAATTCCCCTCAGTTGCTCTCCCGATCACCAATTCTATCTCTCTTAGAAAACCTCGCTCTAGAGAATAGAATGATTGATCACTCTGGTGTGCAGTGAGAGTAGTGTGTTCCACTTGGTTGAAGGAGAATCATCCCAGAGGAACAACGTAAGGAAATAAGAGCTTGGAGGGTAGAGCGGAAGGCTGAGGTGAGAAGCCAAGTTTTCCTGTGAGAATCTATGAGGATTGTACTGAGAGGTGGCTAGCTGTGAGAGCTAAGGCTTTGTATAATTCCTATGTATTTCCACCTTGTATGATAATACAGATAGTGGGGTTTTGAGCTAAGGCTTTCCCCAAAGTATTTTCATGTGTATTGTGCATTGATACTTCTTCTTTTGGTTATATGTGTTCAGCTCGATCTTTAAGCTTCCGCAAACTTGATAGCAGAAGTAGGTTATAGTATTCTTCTTTGATTTATATTGCATTATTGGGTTAACCTATAGAAAATTTTATACATGGCAACAAAGAGCTAGATTTGTAGGAAATTTCTACATGGTATCGGAGCTGTGAACAATATACTAAGAAGAGAATTCGAAGTTTGAAGTTTGGGGTTGCACGTGCAAATCGAATTCATATCATACTTCAAGGTTGGCCAATTGCGTTCTATGGCTTGAGACACGAGTATGACTTGGAAGGTAGCTCGAATTACATAGCATGGAAAGATAGAATGGAGTTGCATTAGAAGACAATGGCTTTAAGGAATTCATTGATTAAGAAATCCCAAAGCCAACTTCAACTAATGCACAAGAGTTGGTTGAGTGGAAGAAGTGTGTGATGAAGGCGAGACGAATCATCCTTGAGGGAGTTCAAGACCATCTTGTCTCGAGTCTCCATGGGAAGGATACTCCATTTTCAATGTGGAAGACATTGAAGGACCTCTACTAAAACAATAGCGACCAGAGGAAATTGGCACTCAAGGATAAGCTTTGAAGAATCAAGATGGAGAAGGGCGATTCTATTTCCACATATCTAAACAAGCTCATCACCTGTAGAGATGAGCTTGGTGGTGTGGGAATAACTAATGCTGATGATGATATGGTGAGCCTCGCTCTCCTTGGCTTTCCAAAGAGTTGGAATAGCTACCAAGACTTTGTGAATGGAAGGGAGAAACTACCGGATTGGGAACGACTGTGGTCAAATCTTATGCAGGAGGAGATCAGGAGGAGCACACGAGATGGTTCCTCATCCAAAAATGATGAAGAAGAAAATCTAGCCTTATAAATTAAGGCAAGGAAAGGGAAGGGGAAGGCTTCCCATTTCTTCTCATGGAGGGAAGAAGGATGACATGTCTACAGTGAGATGCTTTAATTGTCATGAGATGGGACATTATGCGACTAAATGCCCATCGAAGAAGTCCAAGAAGGGATCCTCGGTAGCATTGAAAGGCGAGGCATTGACCTCTCAGTTTGAAATGGAATTTACCCTCATCGCATGCATGGTGTCATTGATGATGGGTTGTGTCTGGTATCTTGACAGCGGAGCCTCTTTCCAAATGACAGGTGATAAAATTTTATTCAGTGCCTTGGAGGAGAAATACCTCAAGATGCACATAGAGATGGGTGACAACGGAAGGTATAGTGTTTCAGGAGTGGGCACAGTTGCTTTTCAGAGTGAGCATGGAGCTCCTATCACCTTGATAGATGTGAAGTATGTGCCTGGAGTAAAGAAGAACTTGGTATCGATCACGATGTTGGAGGACAAAGGTTACGATGTTGTCTTCAGTAAAGGAAAGGCATTCCAAAGACACATAGCCACGGGTCAGACCAAGAGGATAGGGATTCAGGTGAAGAATATTTATAAACTAGAGGTAGATGATTATGCAACATTGAGTACGAAAGCAGAATTGGTGCAAAGCCAAGACATTGGTGAGTTATGGCACAGGAGGTTGGGCCATTTGCATCATGGGGATTTGAAGATAATGTAGAAGATATCTACAAGACTTCTCAAAGGTAAACTTGAGCAAGTTGACACATGCAAAGGTTTTACCTTGGGAAAGTACACCAAGCCTTCATTTCATGATCGAGACAGTCAAGCAAAGGCTATCTAAGAGCCAGTTCATACTAATGTGTGTGGACCATTCACGATGGCATCCACAACAAAGAAAAGGTATTTTGTGATTTTCAATGATGACTATTCTCATAAATGCTGGATTTATTTCATGCAGAAGAAGGACCAAACTTTCACAAAGTTTTGTGGCTTTGGTCGAGAAGGATTCAGGGAAGAAGATCAAGGCCTTGAGAAGCGAAAATGGTGGAGAATATGTATCTCAAGAGTTTAAGGACTTCTGTGCATTGGAAGGAATTAAAAAAGAGTTGATGGCACCTCATAACCCACAGCAGAATGGGGTGGCTGAGAGGAAGAAAATAATAATTGTAGGGGCAGCACAGGCAATGCTGCATGACCAAGGCCTACCACTTCACTTGTGGGCTGAGGCATGCAACATAGTGGTCTATTTGCATAATAGAATCTCGCATCACATACTTGGGATGAAGACACCAGAGGAAGCTTTCTCTGGTAAGAGAACATATGTGGGTCACTTCAGGATCTTTGTCTCATCGGGATATTGCCATGTGACAAAGGATGCACAGAATAAGTTTGAGCCAACAATAAAGTTGGGAATGCTTGTGGGGTACACTGATACACCTCATGACTATCGAGTGTACATGCCTACCAGTCGGAGGACAGTGGTTCGTAGATATATCAAGTTTGATGAGCAGAAGGCCATGTGAGTTTCCCTTGAGAGGGAACTCCAACTATAGGTTGTGGAGGAATTGTTGGTTCCTAAGCAGGAGGAGGCTCAGACTAATGCGGAGCAACCACATACAGAGGTTCCAGGAGTGGAGACATCCACTCAAGTAGAGTCTTCCAGAGATGGACGGAAGTGCACAAGAGAATCTGACAGATTGTTGAAGGATGTGAGAGAGAATGTGGGAGAACCATCTTCTCAGTGCAAACAGAGGAGGTCACCTGAGAGGTACACTGGATACATGGCCCTTGTTGTGGAATGTATTGATATAGAGCCATCTTCCTTTGAGGAAGCAATGCATCAACCAATTTGGGTTGATGCTATGGTGGAGGAGTATGACTCCATAGTTCGTAACAATGTTTGGGACGGGGTTTCGAGAACGGAGAACAAGTCAGTTGTGAGTTCTCGTTGGCTTTACAAGGTAAAGAAAGTTGTTGATGGTAGTGTGGAGAAACATAAGGCAAGATTTGTTGCACATGGCTTTTCACAGGTTGAGAGGATCATGTTGCTGCAGTGTATTTCGACAGAGGAGCAAGATGCTGACATTTTGACAAAGGCATTGTCAAAGTGTAAATTCGAGTTCCATAGAGACAAGACTGGGGTGGCAGATAATACCTTTCTTGCTGAGAGGGAGTGTTGAAATATGGCAACAAGAATATTCCAATTTAATTTGTCCTTGAATTAAATTGTGAATTAAAATTGAATTTAGTCTTAACAGCTACTTGGAAATAATTAATTAATTCATTTTGAATTAATTAGTTGGAGAAATTAAGTTAGAAGTCTTTTTGAAGTCGTGCAAGAGTTATCCCTTAAATTAAGGAGATAAGATTGAGTTATATTTGAGTTGTAATTAGTTAACTCAGTTTATTGAGTTAAGTCCAGTTAAATTAGTTCCAACCTATTTGAGCAACTAATAGAGAGTTAACAATCAGTTGATGCATGCATGCACTCAACTAGTGCTACTTTAGTTAACTGAATATTCCCTCATCAAAAACTCATGCATGTCTATTCTAATAAAGACCCAATTGAGATTAATGTTAAGGATAGTGTACTATCAATTGCATGTGTTTTCTTATAAAGAAAACTCATGCATGCAGGAAGGAATCATTCCTTGAGGATTGCACAGTTCTGACAGTGTGTGAGAGCAGTGTTACACTTGGTTGGAGGAGATCATCCACTTGGTAACAGGAGATTCATCCCAGAGGAACAATGCAAGGAAATAGGAGCTTGGAGGGTAGAGAGGAAGGCTGGAGAGCAGCCAAGTTTTCCTGTAAGCATCTGTGAGGAATTTACTAAGAGTTGGCTAGTTGTGAGAGCTAAGGCTTTATATAATTCCTTTGTATTTCCACCTTGTATGATAATACAGATAGTGAGGCTTTCACCAAAGTATTTTCATGTGTATTGTGCATTGATTCTTCTTCTTCTGGTTATATGTGTTCAGCTTCATCTTTAAGCTTCCACAAATTGATAGTAGAAGTAGGTTATAGTATTTTGCTTTGATTTATATTGCATTATCGGGATAACCTACAACAGATTTTCTACATGGTCTCAGAGGTAGATTTGTAGAGAAATTTCTACATGTTGAAATATGGCAACAAGAATATTCCACTTTAATTTGTCCTTGACTTAAATTGTGAATTAAAATCGAATTTAGTCTTAACAACTACTTGGAAATAATTAATTAATTCATTTTGAATTAATTAGTTGGAGAAATTCAAGTTAGAAGTCTTTATAAAGTCATGCAGGAGTTATCCCTTAAATTAAGGAGATAAGATTGACTTATATTTGAGTTGTAATTACTCAGTTTACTGAGTTAAGTCCAGTTAAATTAGTTTCAAACTGTTTGAGTAACTAATAAAGAGCTAACAGTCAGTTGATGCATGCATGCATCCAGCTAGTGCTACTACAGTTAACTGAAGATTCCCTCATTAGTAACTCATGCATGTCTATTCTGAGAAAGGCCCAGTTGAAATTAATGTCAAGGAAAGTTTACTATCAGTTGCATGTGTTTTCTTATAAAGAAAACTCATGCGTGCAGAAGGAATCATTCCTTGAGGATTGCGCAGTTCTGACAGTGTGTGAGAGCAGTGTTACACTTGGTTGGAGGAGATCATCCACTTGGTAACAGAAGAATCATCCCAGAGGAACAACGCAAGGAAATAGGAGCTTGGAGGGAAAAGAGGAAGGCTGGAGAGCAATCAAGTTTTCCTGTGAGAATCTGTGAGGATTGTACTGAGAGCAAGCTAGCTATGAGAGCTAAGGCTTTGTATAATTCCTATGTATTTCCACCTTGTATGATAATACAGATAGTGGGGTTTTTAGCTGAGGCTTTCCCCAAAATATTTTCATGTGTATTATGCATTGATTCATCTTCTTCTAGTTATATGTGTTCAACTTGATCTTTAAGCTTCTGTAAATTGATAGTAGAAGTAGGTTATAGTATTCTGCTATGATTTATATTGCATTATCAGGTTAACCTACAACAAATTTTCTACATGGTATCGGAGTTGTGAATAGTATACTAAGAAGAGAATTTGAAGTTTGAAGTTTGAGGTTGCATGTGCAAATCAAATTCATATCATGCTTCAAGGTTGGACAATGGCACTCTATGGCTTGAGACTTGAGTATGCCTTGGAAAGTAGCTCAAATTACATAGCATGGAAAGATAGAATGGAGGTTGTATTAGAAGACAATGTCTTGAAGGAATTCATTGATCAAGAAATCCCAAAGCCAGCTTCAACTAGTGCACAAGAGTTGGCTGAGTGAAAGAAGTATGTGGCAAAGGTGAGAAGGATCATCCTTGAGGGAGTTTGAGACCATATTGTCTCGAGTCTCCAAGGGAAGGATACTCCATTTTCAATGTGGAAGACATTGAAGGACCTCTACCATAATAGTAGCGACCAGAGGAAATTGGCGCTCAAGGATAAGCTTCAAAGAATCAAGATGGAGAAGGGCAATACTGTTTCCACATATTTGAACAAGATCACCACCTGCAGAGATGAGCTTGGCAGTGTGGTAATAAATATTTTCGATGATGATATGGTGAGCCTCACTCTCCTTGGCCTTCCAAAGAGTTGGAATAGCTACCAGGACTTTGTGAATCGAAGGGAGAAACTGTCGGATTGGGAATGACTGTGGTCGAATCTTATGCAAGAGGAGATCAGGAGGAGCACATGAGATTGTTCTTCATCCAAGAATGATGATGAAGAAAATCTGGCCTTAGCAAGTAAGGCAAGGAAAGGGAATGGGAAGGCTTCCCATTTCAAATCGAATTATTCTCATGGAGGGAATAAGGGTGACATGTCTAAAGTAAGATGCTTTAATTGTCACAATATGGGACATTATGCGACTAATTTCCCATCGAAGAAGTTCAAGAAGGCATCCCATTTCAAATCGAATTATTCTCATGGAGGGAATAAGGGTGACATGTGTAAAGTAAGATGCTTTAATTGTCACAAGATGGGACATTATGTGACTAATTTCCCATCAAAGAAGTTCAAGAAGGCATCCTTGGAAGGATCGGAAGGTGAGGCATTAGCCTCTCAGTTTGAAATGGACTTTACCCTCATCGCATGCATGGTGTCATCGATGATGGGTTGTGTCTGGTATCTTGATAGTGGAGCCTCATTCCACATGATTGGTGATAAAAGTTTATTTAGTACCTTGGAGGAGAAATACCTCAAGATGCACATAGAGATGGGGGGCGATGAAAAGTATAGTGTTTCAACAGTGGGGCATGTTGAAAAGTGTGCAACAAGAAATGTAAAAATAGAAATTGCTAAAGATAGCAGTTTAGCCAATGTGGAATTTTGGCCACCTTGGGTGAGAGGTGAAACTGATAAAAATAACATCTTTTAAAAATAACATTTCTAGGTCCCTTCCTATTTATAGTAGTCCCTGGTCTATCTATAGGAAGTAAATTCGAATTTGGTCTTACCAGCAGTTTGGAATATTAATTAATTAATTCTCCATGAGTTAATTAGTTAATGAAAAGAAAACTTGAAGTCTTTGTGAGAACATGCAATAATTTCTCCACTGATTGGGGAATGTGTCCTTGATTTGCTCCACTGATTGAGGAATTAAGGACGAGTTTTATATGGAGAGGATCAATTGACTTAGTTTAACTTAGTCAAGTTCAGTTAGATTAATTTAACAAGTTTTTAAATTAATGAGATATAGTTTGTTGATGCTTACATGCATGTGAAAACTATTATTTCAGATAACTGAGTATTTTCTCATGGATAACTGATGCATGGTAGTTCAGACAGAGACCCCATTGAGATCAGATGGTGGGACAGTGTTCTATTAGCATGCAGGAGGAACTTAAGTCCTCAAGGATTGTGTAGTTGGACCTGAGGTTGACAGTAGGTATGATCAGGCCAATTTACATGTGTTTTGTAATTAGACCCCAATCAAAACTGCACAAGGAAATATGAGCTTGGAGGACTTGTGGAGCCTATATATACAGGCCTAGATAGTCCATGAGCTATATCATCAGAGTAGAGAGAGAGCAGGATAGATTTTGAGCTGATTCTTTTTGTATGTTGTTGAGGATTTCCACTTGATTGATAATACAGAGATGGAGCTTTAGGCTGGTGCTTTTCCCAGATAAATTCTTCTGTGTTATGTGTGATTGATTCCTTCTTATCAGTTATATATATTAATGCTTGATGTTTCTCATGGTTTATTAGTTTCCGCAGAGTTTATGGTAGATGTAGATCTAGAATTATGCTTTATTACATTGCATATATCAGTTTGACCTGCAGGTGAAATTTCACATGATATCAGGGAGCTAGCTGATTTGTAGAGAAAATTCTACATGGTATTAGAGCATAGGTGATCAAGGAAGAATAGTATACAAGAAGGAATTCGAAGTTTATTATTCAGGATATAGATCTCAAGTTCTTATCACATCTATTTCACCAATGGCATTCTATGGTTTGAGGCTTGAGTATGCACTTGATGGCATTAGAGCCTAGATCGACCTCAAGCTGAAGGGAGACAATCCTAGGATAACCACAAACCATGCTTAACCTAGTAGCTAGCCCTACCAGGTTGGGAGAGGGCTCTCTCCTTGTCAATCTCAGTTGAGATGACTAATTCTAATTTGGATTTTAGGCTAGGTATAGTAGCTTTAGGGTTTTTGGGTTGATTTTGAAAATTTTGTTGCTGGATCCAATGGAGCAGGCAGGTTGGGTCTGGGAAATTAAATTAGGGATACAAACATGTTCTGTGGGGCGAGATAGATAAGTGTTTATGTACTAGTAATTGGATGAGATGATTGATTTAATATTGTTGAAGAGCTTAGAAGGGCATGAAGAAACCATGAGTCCTCTTCAAACTTTTGAAAACATAAAAAAACCAAATGCATTCCCAAGACAAAGCATTGTTATTAGTGTATTTTGTCTATTTATCTTGATTCATTTATTTTAGAAGAATAAGAGAGATTTGGAGACATATAACACATAAAAATAACTCATTACAGAAGAAGAAACAATACATAAACTCATTATCACAAGAATCCCACAAAAATAGTTGTGAAACCTGGTTTTATTCCTTGCCAAACTGCTGATACAAGTATACAATGAGTTCACCACTTCCAAAAGAGTCCAGCCCTTGCTAATGACTGAAAAAACACATGATATAGACATCCAAACCACCTGTGCTATCCATCAGGGGTCGAATCCAAGAGATAAGGGATTGTTTCAACCATATCTAAACTGGGAACAAGAAAATAGGCAGTGGAATAGCTTGCCTCTAAAGCCATGGAAACTGATACATTCACTTCCAAACCACTTTTAACTGATGTATCTACCCCCTCAAGTCATTTTACATTAACATTTACATTCAATTATATCATTTAAAATCATAAATTTACCAAGGAAGAGAGAAAAAGTCAATTGGTAGTCAAACTAGGAGAAATTCGAAGTTCTGAGCAAAATTGGCAAAATCTGCCCTATGTGCAGTGCCGCTTCAAGACTACTTTTGGAGGGCTTACACTCCACCAAATGAGGCCCAAGATAACTTGTCAGAAAGGTTTGCCTCTCTAATTTCTGGAACATCTTGAATTTTCTTATTTGGAGGTGATTTCCCCCCCCAAAAGTGGATTCTCCCAAGACTGCTTCCTGTGTGTCCAAAAAGTGGCAGAGAGGGCATTTTTTGATGGTTTTTTGACCTCTAGGTGACCAATATTTGCTCCAAATTTGATGAAACTTTAAGGGATTTATGTACTCTTTATGCGGAATCCAAATATATAATCCATTTCTCCAAAATGTTTCCCAATCAAAAGCATATACCACAATTTCCTATGTTGCAAAAATTCAAAAATTGAAAATGACAAAATTTGCTCAAAACTTGCCTAGATTTGGCACAAGGGTCCCTCATTGGTTTCTTTGTTGGGCTAGTGTGACATCAACCAAGATGTTAAGCTTATCATCCCTCTTTTTTCTCTTCAAAACCCTCCTTAATCTTGCCTTAAGTTTCTTTATCCTCATGTTGCATATCTTGTTCCGGGTTATATAATGGTGGGCCATATGCCAAAGCATATTTTTGTCTCTATTTGCTTTCTTGAGAAGCCCCTCAAGGTGTATGTTGACCCTCTTAATCCATGTCTCTCCGTCATGCTCAATTTCTTGTTCAACAGGAGTTAATGGAATATTGCCCTCTTTGATCTTTTTCCTACCTTCCTTTATCATTTGCAATTCCATGAGGACTTGCTTATCTTCCAATTGCTTGTTCTCTTGCCCTAGATAATTGATAATATATATAGCTCTAGCCAACTTATCATTTAACATGTGAATATGAGCCTCTTTCTCTTTCAAAAGCATGCTTTGATCTAATGATGGGCTTTCAAGATCAATTACCTGAGTGTGATGAGGTGGCACATCATCATCATGCTCCTCAAGCTGAAACTCCCTCTCAACATCATCATCATGCTTTTCTCTTGGGTCATTTCCTTTCCCTTTGTCTACCTGCTGCAATTTTCTTTCCCTAGAATTGTCACTAAGGGTGTCCTCATAATCATACTCACTTTCCCTCTCCATGTTTATGGTTGTCTCTCTTGTGATAATTGATGAGTGGTGGGTTAATGAGTGATGGAAATATGAGTATGAATAGATTTACAAAAAGACAAAATAGTGAAGGTGTGAGGTAAGGGAATGAGTAGGGTTTGTAATATGAAGGTTAGGGTTTTATAATGGGAATAGGTTTTTGGGAAAATACGGGAAGGGAATAGGACTTAGGGAAAATGGGATTAAGGGGTAGGTTTAGGGCAAATGAAATTAGGAAATAGGGAATAAACAACTATAGTTTGTAGTGTATGAGGTATTTTAGAGACAAAATAGGGTTTGATATTTAAGAGGCATAAACCATTAAACATGCATGAAAATCCTAGCTTAAACTGAAGGAGAGGGTATACTTACTTGAACGGAGGTGAATGAAGTAATGGCAATGAGTGAAGATGAGTTTTAAGGGTTTGGAAGCGTCACAGACCAATGCGAAGTGCCACCAGCCCAATGTTTAGTGCAATCCCAATGTGTAGCGCCAGTTCAAATTTCTAAAGGGAAAATTTCTATGATGCGCAGCTCCAGTCCAATGCGCAATG
Source organism: Pinus tabuliformis (assembly GCA_031772625.1). Taxonomy (NCBI): domain Eukaryota; kingdom Viridiplantae; phylum Streptophyta; class Pinopsida; order Pinales; family Pinaceae; genus Pinus; species Pinus tabuliformis. Next base: position 1,787,324,646 of record CM062817.1, on the reverse strand, counting down.
CCAACCTCCTAATGCGCAATGCATTTTTTCAGACAACGTTTGAAGGGATTCCCGGTGTCAAAATTGGGCATGTGATAGCTCATTGGGAAGCTTGTTGAGTCTTCCTTCTAGAACATCTTGAATGTTTCAATTTGGAGTTCATTTGCCCTATCAAAAGTCAAATATCCCAAGACTGGTGAAAATGTGCAAAATGAGGCTGCCTAAATGTAGAGTGTTGTTGCAATCAACTTTTTAAGGTCTTCCTCAACTCTAAATTAAGCTCATGATAGCTCTTTCGAAAGATATATTTGTCTAGTTACTAGTGGAGTCATCAAGAAAGACATTTGGTCATCCTAGCTAGGTTAAATCTTGATTTCTCAAGGTCACTCCATAAGTGCATCAATCCTCCTGAGGCCAATGATGTTTTCGACATTTCTCCTAAACCATGAAACCTGTCTAAAAACTGAAATAGTTTTTTCTTCTTGGATCAAGGATGGATAGAAACCTCTCTCACTTTTTTCAAATTCATATTTTCTTGCTCATAAACATAGTTCGAAGAAAACCTATCCCGATATGTGGAACAGGGTATTTGTAGAAATGAAGGGAAATGAAGGGGATGAGGAGCTTCTAAATTATTGAGAAAAATTTGGGAAGTAGGGAGGGATGTTAGGAAGTAGGAGAAAGTGGAATTTCAAATATTGAGTGAGGGGAAGGGGTCCAAAAGGGCAAAACACAGGCCTAACCTAGAAAATTGTCAAATTGTAGCAATAAGATAGGGTTTGTGGGAAAATGACAAATTTGAGGGATATCAGTGATGATAATTATTTAAGAAGGTATATTAGGGATAGGGGAAGGTGTATGAAAATCAGGACACAAGTTTTGTAGATCATTTGGTCATCCAAGAAAAATTACCTTCAAAACCCTAGGAGAAGGAAATGGGCCTTACCCAAGTACAACTAAAGCACGAACAAGGTGTAAAATGACCCATTGGAACCTGAAATGATGATGAAAACTTTTTGAATGATGGTACACTCAGCTGAATGGTGACATGGATCAACACTTGGAAAACTTTGGAAAACAAATCCTAGACCTAAGACCCAAAATGATCAAATTTTACTTGAAGGTTCACTGAAATGACAAAATTTGACTTTGACACCCTAAGACCACTTTGTAAGAGCATGTTTGATCACTGGTGGAAGGCTTCAAAGAATAACACTAACATTGGTTCCAATGGGGATGGTAGCTCCTTGGAGGTGCCAAGAACACCGTAGACCTAGTAGCCTTATCCATTGGGCATGGAGTCAAAAACTCTAATTGAAATGCTTGATTGAATACTGATAACTAAAATACACAAACTGACTTTTACTCAACTAAAAATTGACTCAATACTAAAACATAACTGACAGACTGGAAACTATACTCAAAATGGAGCTTATTCAATAAAACCTAATCTAACTATTCCATTCATCACCTGATCAAGTGAAGTGAAACAACCAATGCAATCAAGTAAGCATTATGGCTGCTGTTTGCATTCTCCACAAATTCTTGCTTATGAACAACAAGAGAAAACTACTGAAAGGCAACTACCATGAAAACTTGTAAACAGATCCAAATTTTCCCAAATTGAATAATACTGCATAAGGATCTTGAAATTCATGTGCACTGGGACTTAGCTCATCTGATGGATTAATTTTCTCCTCCTCATAGTATGAATGCAAACTTTCGTCTAAGCTTTCTGACAAGACTCCTGCTGAAAATGACAAAGAAACCAGCTATTGGATCAAGTTTGTATCAATACTTGTTTCAATTTCATAGTTAGCTAGTGGAGAAGGACTTTGACTGCAGACATCATCCAACACATCAACTATTGGATCGTGAAAAACTTGAAAAGACTGTTTCAACCCATTTTCAATTGGCTCCAATGAGATGGCATGATTTTCTATAGGCTGCTCATCCTTTATTGAAGATATACTATGCAAATTTCACTTCAAAAACTTAAACGATTCGAAACATAATGGTACGGAATCATCTTGCATCATTTGATTATATGTTCCAGCTTCCAAGTCTTCATCTGCAACTTGAAAATCAATGGCATTCGAGGGCTGCAAATCTAGATATGAAAAGTCTTGAATGTGGATTTCATTGCCCTCGAGATGGTCCAGATCAAAACTTGTTGACAGTTGATTTTTGATTGCATGAAAGTTGTCTCTGATGATCTGAAACGAAGCAAAATAAAAAGGCAAAGATCCTTCACTTCAAAATTTGTTGCACTTTCCTCCTCACTTCCATAGCTGATATGCATCAGTTGATCACTGTATTTGAGTTGCTTAAAGTGAACTTCCTCCTTCCACAAACCAGCTGCTGATTTATCTGCAAAACTAGCTTCTGTTTGGAGGACATAATCATCATCATACTGATCAAACTAAGGAAAATCATCCGTAAAAAAAACATCATCAATCATACATGTCATATCAACAGATATCTCTTCTCCAAGATGATCTATAAAACAATCATTATCAGGTCTATGACAACTGGGATAATAAAGAAAATGTTTTGGATTAGCAACTTGTTCCTCTTCAATCAGTGAGCCATGGTCTTGAACATTATACTCATTCCTTGTGGTGATCCTTTGCATCATCTCTTCCACTGCACTTACCAAAATGTTGAGCTTTACCTCTAAAGATGTTGATTCCTCTGGATCTATGTTCTTCATCTCTTCTTCCTTCAACTTTTCCCTTCTGATCAACAAATTAGCCTCTACATCTACTGCATTATTTTGCATCTCTTCAAGTGTTGGAAGGTTCCTTTCTCTCAGCTGAAACTCCATTTCTGGATCAAAGGCATCCAGGTAGTGCAAGAGAGCAGATCCAAGAGGAGGTCTTATATTAACTGGCATCAGAAAATAGACTTGGTTAAACCTGGCGGAAAACTGTTATGCTGTCTAGCCTGGCAATCTTTTCAGCTAGTTATACTCTTCTATAATCAAGAAAGGGTTTTGTATGACCACCCACTTGTCGAGGAAAACTTTGACGAACTGTTGGAAATCTGAGATGCTCACATCAGGCATGGTTTTGAACCAACTCTTGACTTTGCCTTGCAAAGAAAAAGAAAAATGCCTAATGCTGACATCCTCTTCATCAACTTCAAAAAGGTTAAGAAAAGACTCAAAATTCAAGACATGTCTCTCAGCAGTGATGTTGTCACATTCACCATCGAATCTTGGTAGATATAGGTAATGATTTTTAGGGAAAGCATGGGATATAACAAGTAAAATCAGAGGCTTGTATCTATCTAGAATTTTACAAGGTATAGGAATATATACAGAAGGTGTAGAATTAGTCTTTGTCTCTTGAGGCTCATCGGTTTGAAGAGGATCATCATAAAATTCAGAAGAAGGGTCTTGATCAAGATCAAAGGCATGCACATATTTTGTATCCACAATCTTCAAATGGAAAGAATCAAATGCAAGTCTAGTATCTTTCCTCGAATACAATAAACTTTGTAAAACCTTCTTGGCATTATCAGGAAAAGAGAAGAAATAATTTATAATAAAGAACATAATGTCTTGGATGAAATTCCAACTTGAATACCTGATCTTTCCATATTGTCCCTTCATATTTCTGCTGGTCGGGTTCATCCTCTAGTGGAGTCCTTGGATCTGATCTCGAAACTGATTTGGAGTCGCCAGGTGAATGATTTCAGCCTTCCTATGTCTGATCGTTGTCCACCATCAACAATTAGATCTGAAATTGATACATTTTGTTGCTAGATACAATGGAGCAGGCAGGTTGGGTATGGGAAAGTAAATCAGGGATACAAACATGTTCTGTGGGGTGAGATAGATAAGCATTTATGTACTAGTAATTGGATGAGATGATTTTTTAAGATTGTTGAGGAGCTTAGGAGGGCATGAAGAAACCATGAGTCCTCTTTAAACTATTGAAAACATAAAAAAAATCAAATGCATTCCGAAGACAAAGCACTGTTATTAGTGTATTTTGTCTATTTATATTGATTCATTTAGTTTAGAATAAAAAGAGAGATTTGGGGACATATAACACATAAGAATAACTCATTATAGAAGAAGAAACAATACATAAACTCATTATCACAAGAATCCCACAAAAATAGTTGTGAAACCTAGTTTTATTCATTGCCAAACTGCTGATACTAGTATACAATGAGTGCACCACTTCCAGAAGAGTCCAACCCTTGCTAATGACTGAAAAAACACATGATATAGACATCCAAACCACTTGTGCTATCCATCAGGGGTCGAATCCAAGAGATAATGGGTTGTTTCAACCATATCTAAACTGGGAACAAGAAAATGCGCAGTGGAACAACTTGCCTCTAAAACCATGGAAACTAATACATTCACTTCCAAACCAATTTTAACTGATGTATATACCCCCTCAAGTAATTTTACATTCATATTTAGATTGCATTACATCATTTACAATCATAAATTTACCAAGGAAGAGAGAAAAAGTCAATTGGTAGTCAAACTAGGAGAAATTCAAAGTTCTGAGCAAAACTGGCAAAATCTGCCCTATGCGCAGTGCCGCTTCAAGTCTACTTTTGGAGGGCTTTCACTCCACCAAATTAGGCCCAAGATAGCTTTTTGGAAAGGTTTCCCTATCTCATTTCTGGAACATCTTGAATTTTCTAATTTGGAGGTTATTTTCCCCCTAAAACGTGGATTCTCCCAAGACTACTTCCTGTGTGTCCAAAAAGTGGAAGAGAGGGCATTTTTTAATGGTTTTTTGACCTCTAGGTGACCAAGATTTGCTCCAAATTTGATGAAACATTCAGGGATTGATGTACTCTTGATTCTAAATCCAAATACATAATCCATTTCTCCAAAATATGTCCCAATCAAAAGCACAACACTAGTGGCGCTGTGCATATACTGTAATTTACTGTGTTGCAAAAATTCAAAAATTGAAAATGACAAAATTTGCACAAAACTTGCCTAGATTTGGCATAAGGGTACCTCATTTGTTGCTTCGTTGGGCTAGTGTGACATCAGCCAAGATGTTAAGCTTATCATCCCTCTTTTTGCTCTTCAAAACCCTCCTTAATCTTGCCTTAAGTTTCTTTATCCTCATGTTGCATATCTTGTTCCGGGTTATATAATGGTGGGCCATATGCTGAAGCATATTTTTGTCTCTATTTGCTTTCTTGAGAATCTCCTCAAGGTGTATGTTGACCCTCTCAATCCATGTCTCTCGGTCATGCTCAATTTCTTGTTCAACAGGAGTTAATGGAACATTGGCCTCTTTGATCTTTTGCCTACCTTCCTTTATAATTTGCAGTTCCATGAGGACTTTCTTATCTTCCAATTTCTTGTTCTCTTGCTCTAGATAATTGATAATATATCTAGCTCTATCCAACTTATCATTTAACATGTGAATATGAGCCTCTTTCTCTTTCAAAAGCATGCTTTGATCTAATGATGGGCTTTCAAGATCAATTACCTGAGTGTGATGAGGTGGTACATCATCATCATGCTCCTCAAGCTGAAACTCCCTCTCAACATCATCATCAAGCTCTTCTCCTGGGACCTTTCCTTTCCCTTTGTCTACCTGCTGCAAATTCCTTTCCCTAGAAATATCACTAAGGATGTCCTCCTCATAATCATACTCACTGTCCCTATCCATGTTTAAGGTTGTCTCTCTTGTGATAATTGATGAGTGGTGGGTTAATGAGTGATGCAAAGATGAGTATGAAGAGATTTACAAAAAGATAAAATAGTGAGGGTGTGAGGTAAGGGAATGAGTAGGGTTTGTAATATGAAGGTTAGGGTTTTATAAAGGGATTAGGTTTTTGGGAAAATGGGGGAAGGGAATATGACTTAGGGAAGATGGGTTTAAGGGTTAAGTTTAAGGAGAATTAAATTAGGAAATAGGGAATAAGAAACTATAGTTTGTAGTGTATGAGGTAGTTTAGAGACAAATTAGGGTTTGATATTTAAGAGGCATAATCCATTAAACATGCATGAAAACCTGAGCTTAAACTGAAGGAGAGGGTATACTTACTTGAATAGAGGTGAATGAAGTAATGACAATGAGTGAAGATGAGTTTTAAGGGTTTGGAAGGCTTACAGACCAATGCATAGTGTCACCAACCCAATGTGAAGCACCAGCCCAATGTGTAGCACTAATTCAAATTCCTAAAGGGAAAACTGCTCTGATGCACAGTGCCAACCTCCTAATGCGCAGCGCCTTTTTGCAGACAACTTTTGAAGAAGGTCTTCCCGGTGTCCAAATTGGGCATGTGATAGCTTATTGGAAATCTTTTCAAGTCTACTTTCCAGAACATCTCAAATTTTTCAATTTGGAGTTCATTTGCCCTATCAAAAGTCAAATCTCCCAAGACTAGTCAAAATGTGCAGAATGAGGCTGCCTAAATGCAGAGTGCTATTGCAATCAACGTTTGAAGGTCTTCCTCAACTCCAAATTAAGCTCCTGATAGCTCTTTGGAAATATCTCTTTGTCTAGTTATCAGTTGACTCATCAAGAAAGACATTTGGTCACCCCAGATAGGATAAAGTTTGATTTTCCCAAGGTCACTCCAGAAGTGCATCAATCCTCCTGAGGCCAATGATGTTTTCAACATTTCTCCCAAACCATGAAACCTATGTGAAAACAGAAAGAGGTGTTTGTTTTTGGGTGAAGGATGAACAAAATCCTCTCTCACTTTTGTCAAATTCCTTTTCTTGCTCAGAAACATAGTTTGAATAAAACGTATCCTGATGTGTGGAACAGGGGATTTATAGAAATGAAGGAAAATGAAGGGGATGAGGGGCTTCTAAATTATTAAGAAAATTTTTGGAAGTAGGGAGGGATGTTAGGAAGTAGGGGAAAGTGGAATTTCAAAGATTGAGTGAGGGGAAGGGGTCCAAAAGGGCAAAACACAGACCTAACCTAGAAATTTGTCAAATTGTAGCAATAAGATAGGGTTTATGGGAAAATGACGAATTTGAGGGATACCAGTGATGGGAATTGTTTAAGAAGGTATATTAGGGATAGGGGAAGGTGTATGAACATCAGGACACAATTTTTGTTGATCATTTCACCATCCAAAAAAAATTACCTTCAAAACCCTAGGAGAGGGAAATGGGCCTTACCCAAGTACAACTAAAGCACGAACAAGGTGTAAAATGACCCATTGGAACCTGAAATGATGATGACAAATTTTTGAATGGTAGTACACTCAGCCGAATGGTGACATGGATCGACACTTGGAAAACTTTGGAAAACAAATCCTAGACCTAAGACCCGATGATCAAATTTTACTTGAAGGCTCACTGGAATGACAAAATTTTACTTTGACACCCTAAGACCACTTTGTAAGAGCATGTTTGATCACTGGTGGAAGGCTTCAAAGACTAACACTAACATTGGCTCCAATGGGGATGGTAACTCCTTGGAGGTTCCAAGCACACCATAGACCTAGTAGCCTTATCCATTGGGCATGGAGTCAAAAACTCTAACTAAAATGCTTGACCGAATACTGATAACTCAAATACACAAACTGACTCTTGCTCAACTAAAAATTGAATCAATACTAAAACATAACTGACAGACTGGAAACTATACTCAAAATGGAGCTTATTCAATAAAACCTACTCTAACAGTTCCAGTCATCACATGATCAAGTGAAGTGAAACAACCAATTCAACCAAGTAAGCATTATGGTTGTTGTTTGCATTCTCCACAAGTGCTTGCTGATGAACAACAAGAGAAAAATACTGAAAGGAAACTCCCATGAAAACTTCTAAACAGATCCAAATTTTCCCAAATTGAATAATATGGATGCTCTATCTGACTCCAAAAGTACTGCATAAGGGTCTTCAAATTCATTTGCACTGGGACTTATCTCATCCAATGGATTACTTTTCTCCTCGTCATACCATGAATGCAAGCTTTCGTCTAAGCTTTGTGATGAGACTCCAGATGAAAATGACAAAGAAACCGACTACCAGATAAAGTTTGTATCAATACTTGTTTCAATCTCACAGTTAGCTAGTGGAGAAGGACTTTGATTGTAGACATCATCCAACACATTAGCTATTGGATCGTGAAAAACTTGAAAATACTGTTGCAACCCATTTTCAATTGGTTCCAATGAGATGGCATGATTTTTTATAGGCTACTCATCCTTTATTGAAGATATACTATGCAAATTTCCCTTCAAAAACTAAAATTATTCGAAACAGAATGGTACAGAATCATCTTGAATCATTTTATCATATGTTCCAGCTCCCAATTCTTCATCTGCAACTTGACAATCAATGGCATTTGGGGGTTGCAAATCTAGATATGAAATGTCTTGAACGAGGATTTCATTGCCCTGAAGATGGTCCAGATCAAAACTTGTCGACAGTTGATTTTTGAATGCATGAAAGTTGTCTCTGGAAATCTGAAATGAAGCAAAACAAAAAGGAAAAGATCCTTCACTTGCTTCAAAATTTGTTTCGCTTTCCTCCTCACTTCCATAACTGATATGCATTGGCTGATCACTGTATTCGAGCTGCTTAAAGTGAAGTTCCTCCTTCCATAAACCAGCTGTTGATTTATCCGCAAAACTAGCTTCTGTTTGGAGGATATAATCATCATCATACTGATCAAATTGAGGCAAATCATCAGTAAAAAGCACATCATCAAGCATACATGTCATATCAACAGATCTCTCTTCTCCAAGATGATCTATAAAACAATCATTATTAGGTCGATGACAACTGGGATAATAAAGGAAATGTTTTGGATCAACAACTTGTTCCTCTTCAACCAGCAAGCCATGGTCTTGAACATTATACTCATTCCTTGTGGTGATCCTTTGCATCATCTCTTCCACTGCACTTACCAAAATGTCGAGCTTTACCTCTAAAGATGTCAATTCCTCTAGATCTATGTTCTTCATATCTTCTTCCTTCAACTTTGCCCTTCTGATAAGCAAATTAGCCTCTACAACTACTGCACTGTTTTGCATCTCTTCAAGTGCTGCAAGGTTCCTTTCTCTCAGTTGAAACTCCATTTACAGATCAAAGGCATCCGGGTAGTGCAAGAGAGCGGGTCCAGGAGGAGGTCTTATATTAATTGGCATCAAAAAATAGACTTTATTAAATCTGGCAGAAAACTGTTGTATTGTCTCCCCTGGCAATCTTTTTAGCTGGTTGTACTCTTCTATAATCAGGAAAGGGTTTTGTCTGACCACCCACTTGTCGAAAACTTTGACGAACTACTGGAAATTTGAGATGCTCGCATCAAGCAAGGTTTTGAACTAACTCTTGACTTTTCCTTGCAAAGAAAGAGAAAAAATCCTAATACTGACATCCTCTTCATCAACTTCAAAAAGGTCAAGAAAAGACTCAAAATTCAGTACATGTTTCTCAGAAATGATAGGTAATGATTTCTAGGGAAAGCATGGGATATAGGAGGTAAAATCAGAGGCTTGTATCTATTTGGAATTTTACAAGGTATAGGAATATGTATAGAAGGTGTAGAATCAGTCTTTGTCTCTTGAGGCTCATCAGTTTGAAGATGATCATCATAAAATTCAGAAGAAGGGTCTTGATCAAGATCAAAGGCATGCACATATTTTGTATCCACAATCTTCAAAGGGAAAGAATCAAATGCAAGTCTAGGATCTTTCCTCGAATACACTGTACTTTGTAAAGCCTTCTTGGCATTCTCAGAAAAAGAGAAGAAATAATTTATAATAAACAACATAATGTCTTGGATGAAATTCCAACTTGAATACCTGATCTTTCCATATTGTCCCTTCATGTTTCTGCTGGTTGGGTTCATCCTCTAGTGGAGTCCTTGGATCTGATCTCGAAACTGATTTGGAGTTGCCAGGTGAATGATTTCAGCCTTCCTATGTCTGATCGTTGTCCACCATCAACAATCAGATATGAACTTGATACATTTTGTTGAGGAACATAAAAATACATTCCCTAGTATGGTCACCACTATGTTAGAGCCTGGATCAACCTCAGGATGAAGGGAGGAAATCCTAGGATAACCACAAACCACACTTAATCTGGTAGCTAGCCCTACTAGGTCAGGAGAGGGCTCTCTCCTTGTAAATCTCAGTTGAGATGACTGATTCTAATTTGGATTTTAGGCTACGTATAGTAGCTTTAGGGTTTTTGGGTTGATTTTGAAAATTTTGTTGCTGGATCCAATGGAGCAAGCAGGTTGGGTCTGGGAAATTAAATTAGGGATACAGACATGATCTGTGGGGCACATCATCATCATGCTCCTCAAGCTGAAACTCCCTCTCAACGTCATCATCAAGCTTTTCTCATGGGACCTTTCCTTTCCCTTTGTCTACTTGCAGCAAATACCTTTCCCTAGAACTATCACTAAGGGTGTCCTCCTCATAATCATACTCAATGTCCCTCTCCATGTTTAAGGTTGTCTCTCTTGTGATAATTGATGAGTGGTTGGTTAATGAGTGATGGAAAGATGAGTATGAAGAGATTTACAAAAAGACAAAACAGTGAGGGTGTGAGGTAAGGTAATGAATAGGGTTTTTAATATGAAGGTTAGGGTTTTATAAAGGGATTAGGTTTTTGGGAAAATGGGGGAAGGGAATAGGACTTAGGGAAGATGGGATTAAGGGGTAGGTTTAGGGAAAATGAAATTAGGAAATACGGAATAAGAAACTATAGTTTGTAGCATATGAGGTAGTTTAGAGACAAATTAGGGTTTGATATTTAAGAGGCATAAACCATTAAACATGCATGAAAACCCTAGCTTAAACTAAAGGAGAGGGTATACTTACTTGAACAGAGGTGAATGAAGCAATAGGAATGAGTGAAGATTAGTTTTAAGGGTTTGGAAGCCTCACAATCCAATCTGCAGTGCCATCAGCCCAATGCACAGCACCAGTTCAAATTTCTAAAGGGAAAACTGCTCTGATCTGTAGTGCCAGCCCAATGCATAGCACCAACATCCTGATGTGCAATGCCTTTTTACAGACAATTTTTTAAGGCTTTCTTCCTGTCCAAATTGGGCATGTTATAGCTCGTTGGAAATATTGTCAAGTCTACTTTCCTGAACATCTTGAATTTTTCAATTTGGAGTTCATTTTCCCTGTCAAAAGTCAAATCTCCCAAGACTGGTCAAAATGTGCAGAATAAGGCTGCCCAAACGCAGAGTGTTGTTGCAGTCAACTTTTGAAGGTCTTCCTCAATTCCAAATTAAGCTCATGATAGCTCTTTGGAAATATCTCTTTGTCTAGTTATCCTTTGACTCATCAAGCAAGACATTTGGTCATCCCAACTAGGTTAAATCTTGATTTTCCCAAGGTCACTCCAAAAGTGCATTATTCCTCCTGAGGCCAATGATGTTTTCGACATTTCTCCCAAACCATGAAACCTGTGTAAAAACTGAAAGAGGTTTTTCTTCTTGGGTAAAGGATGGACAAAAATGTCTCTCATTGTTGTCAAATTCATCTTTTCTTGCTTATAAACATAGTGTGACAAAAACCTCTCTCACTTTTGTCAGATTCATCTTTTCTTGCTCAGAAACATAGTTTGAAGAAAAGCTATCCCGATATGTGGAACAGGGGATTTGTAGAAATGAAAGGAAATTAAGGGGGTGAGGGGCTTCTCAATTATTGAGAAAATTTTGGGAAGTAGGGAGGGATGTTAGGAAGTAGGGGAAAATGGAATTTCAAAGATTGAGTGAGGGGAAGGGGTCCAAAAGGGCAAAACACAGGTTTAACCTAGAAAATTGTCAAATTGTAGCAAAAAGATAGGGTTTGCAGGAAAATGACAACTTTGAGGGATATCAGTGATGGGAATTGTTTAAGAAGGTATATTAGGGATAGGGGAAGGTCTATGAAAATCAGGACACAAGTTTTGTTGATCATTTGGCCATCCAAAAAAAATTACCTTCAAAACCCTAGGAGAGGGAAATGGGCCTTACCCAAGTACAACTGAAGCACGAAGAAGGTGTAAAATGACCCATTGTAACCTGAAATGGTGATGAAAACTTTTCGAATGATGGTACACTCAACCGAACGGTGACATGGATCAACACTTGGAAAACTTTGGAAAACAAATCCTAGACCTAAGGCCTGATGATCAAATTTTACTTGAAGGCTCACTGAAATGACAAATTTGACTTTGACACCCTAAGACCACTTTGTAAGAGCATGTTTGATCACTGGTGGAAGGCTTCAAAGATTGAAACTAACATTGGCTCCAATGGGGATGGTAGCTCCTTGGAGGTGCCAAGAACATCGTAGACCTAGTAGCCTTATCCATTGGGCATGGAGTCAAAAACTCTAACTGAAATGCTTGACCGAATACTGATAACTCAAATACACAAACTGACTCTTACTCAACTAAAAATTGACTCAATACTAAAACATAACTGATAGACTGGAAACTATACTCAAAATGGAGCTTATTCAATAAAACCTACTCTAACTGTTCCAGTCATCACCTGATCAAGTGAAGTGAAACAACCAATGCAACCAAGTAAGCATTTTGGATGCTGTTTGCATTCTCCACAAGTGCTTGCTTATGAACAACAAGAGAAAAATACTGAAAGGCAACTCCCATGAAAACTTGTAAATAGATCCAAATTTTCCCAAATTGAATAATATGGATGCTCTATCCAACTCCAAAAGTACTGCATAAGGATCTTGAAATTCATGTGCACTGGGACTTAGCTCATCCGATGGATTACTTTTCTCCTCCTCATACCATGAATGCAAACTTTCGTCTAAGCTTTGTGATGAGACTCCTGCTAAAAATGACAAAGAAACTGGCTGTTGGATCAAGTTTGTATCAATACTTGTTTCAATCTCACAGTTAGCTAGTGGAGAAGGACTTTGATTGCAGACATCATCCAACACATCAACTATTGGATTGTGAAAAACTTGAAAAGACTGTTGCAACCCATTTTCGATTGGTTCCAATGAGATGGCATGATTTTCTATAGGCTGCTCATCCTTTATTGAAGATATACTATGCAAATTTCCCTTCAAAAATTGAAATGATTCGAAACAGAATGGTACGGAATCATCTTGCATCATTTGATCATATGTTCCAGCTTCCAAGTCTTCATCTGCAACTTGAAAATAAATGGCATTCGGGGGCTGCAAATCTAGATATGAAAAGTCTTGAATGAGGATTTCATTGCCCTCAATATCATCCAGATCAAAACTTGTTGACAGTTGATTTTTGATTGCATGAAAGTTGTCTCTGATGATCTGAAATGAAGCAAAACAAAAAGGCAAAGATCCTTCACTTACTTAAGAATTTTTTGGACTTTCTTCCTCACTTCCATAGCTGATGTGCATCGGTTGATCACTGTATTCAAGTTGCTTAAAGTGAACTTCCTCCTTCCACAAACCAGCTGCTGATTGATCTGCAAAACTAGCTTCTGTTTGGAGGACATAATCATCATCATACTGATAAAACTGAGGCAAATCATTAGTAAAAAACACATCATCAAGCATACATGTCATATCAACAAATCTCTCTTCTCCAAGATGATCTATAAAACAATCATTATCAGGTCTATGACAACTGGGATAATAAAGAAAATGTTTTGGATCAACAACTTGTTCCTATTCAATCAGCAAGCCATGGTCTTGAACATTATACTCATTCCTTGTGGTGATCCTTTGCATCATCTCTTCCATTTCACTTACCAAAATGTCGAGCTTTACCTCTAAATATGTCGATTCCTCTAGATCTTTGTTCTTCATCTCTTCTTCCTTCAACTTTTCCCTTCTGATCAGCAAATTAGCCTCTACATCTACTACATTGTTTTGCATCTCTTCAAGTGTTGCAAGGTTCCTTTCTCTCAGTTGAAACTCCATTTCTGGATCAAAGGCATCCGGGTAGTGCAAGAGAGTGGATCCAAGAGGAGGTCTTATATTAATCGGCATCGAAAAATAGACTTGGTTAAACCTGGCAGAAAACTATTGTACTGTCTCCCCTGGAAATCTTTTCAGCTGGTTATACTCTTCTATAATCAAGAAAGAGTTTTGTCTGACCACCCACTTGTCGAGTAAAACTTTGAAGAACTGCTAGAAATCTGAGATGCTCGCATCAGGTAGAGTTTTGAACCAACTCTTGAGTTTGCCTTGCAAAGAAAGAGCAAAAAGCCTAATATTGACATCCTCTTCATCAACTTCAAAAAGGTCAAGAAAAGACTCAAAATTCAGTACATGTCTCTCAGCAGTGATGTTGTCACATTCACCATCAAATCTTGGTAGATATAAGTAATGACTTTTAGGGAAAGCATGGGATATAGGAGGTGAAATCAGAGGCTTGTATCTATTTGGAACTTTACAAGGTATAGGAATATGTACAGAAGGTGTAGAATTAGTATTTGTCTCTTGAGGCTCATCAGTTTGAAGACGATCATCATAAAATTCAGAAGAAGGTTCTTGATCAAGATCAAAGGCATGCACATATTTTGTATCCACAATCTTCAAAGGGAAAGAATCAAATGCAGGTGTAGAATCTTTCCTCGAATACAATATACTTTGTAAAGCCTTCTTGGCATTCTCGGGAAAAGAGAAGAAATAATTTATAATAAAGAACATAATGTCTTATATGAAATTCCAACTTGAATACCTGATCTTTCCATATTGTCCCTTCATGTTTCTGTTGGTTGGGTTCATCCTCTAGTGGAGTCCTTGGATCTGATCTCGAAACTGATTTGGAGTTGCCAGGTGAATGATTTCAGCCTTCCTATGTCTGATCGTTGTCCACCATCAACAATCAGATCTGAACTTGATACATTTTGTTGAGGAACATAAAACTACGTTCCCCAGTATGGTTGCCACTATGTTAGAGCCTAGATTGACCTCAGGCTGAAGGGAGGCAATCCTAGGATAACCACAAACCACGCTTAACCTGGTAGCTAGCCCTACCAAGTCGGGAGAGGGCTCTCTCCTTGTCAATCTCAATTGAGATGATTGATTCTAATTTGGATTTTAGGCTAGGTATAGTAGCTTTAGGGTTTTTGGGTTGATTTTGAAAATTTTGTTGCTGGATCCAATGGAGCAGGCAGGTTGGGTCTGGGAAATTAAATCAGGGATATAGACATGTTCTGTGGGGTGAGATAGATAAGTGTTTATGTACTAGTAATTGGATGAGATGATTGATTTAAGACTGTTGAGGAGCTGAGGAGGGCATGAAGAAACCATGAGTCCTCTTCAAACTGTTGAAAACATAAAAAACCAAATGCATTCCCAAGACAAAGCACTGTTATTAGTGTATTTTGTCTATTTATCTTGATTCATTTAGTTTAGAAGAAAAAGAGAGATTTGGAGACATATAACACATAAGAATAACTCATTATAGAAGAAGAAACAATACATAAACTCATTATCACAAGAATCCCACAAAAATAGTTGTGAAACTTGGTTTTATTCCTTGCCAAACTGCTGATACAAGTATACAATGAGTGCACCACTTCCAAAAGAGTCCAACCCTTGCTAATGACTGAAAAAACACATCATATAGACATCCAACCCACCTATGATACCCATCAAGGGTCAAATCCAAGAGATAAGGGAATGTTTCAACCATATCGAAACTGGGAACAAGAAAATATGCAGTGGAACAGCTTGCCTCTAAAACCATGGAAACTGATACATTCACTTCCAAACCACTTTTAACTGATGTATCTACCCCCTCAAGTCATTTTACATTCATATTTACATTGCATTACATCATTTACAATCATAAATTTACCAAGGAAGAGAGAAAAAGTCAATTGGTAGTCAAACTAGGAGAAATTCAAAGTTCTGAGCAAAACTGGCAAAATCTACCCTATGCGCAGTGCCATCAGCCCAATGCGCAGCGCCGCTTCAAGCCTACCTTTGGAGGGCTTTCACTCCACCAAATCAGCACCAAGATAGCTTGTTGGAAAGGTTTGCCTCTCTAGTTTCTGGAACATCTTGAATTTTCTGATTTGGAGGTGATTTTTACCCTCAAAAGTGGATTTTCCCAAGACTGCTTCCTATGTGTCCAAAAAGTGCCAGAAAGGGCATTGTTTGATGGTTTTTTGACATATAGATGACCACGATTTGCTCCAAATTTGATGAAACTTTCAGGGATTGATGTAATATTGATGTTGAATCCAAATATGTAATCCATTTCTCCAAAAGATGCCCCAATCAAAAGTGCAGCGCCATATACCACAATTTATTATGTTGCAAAAATTCAAAAATTGAAAATGACAAAATTTGCTCAAAACTTGCCCAGATTTGGCACAAGGGTCCCTCATTGGTTGCTTTGTTGGGCTAGTGTGACATTAGCCAAGATTTTAAGCTTATCATCCCTCTTTTTTCTCTTCAAAACCCTCTTTAATCTTGCCTTAAGTTTCTTTATCCTCATGTTGCATATCTTGTTCTGGGTTATATAATGGTGGGCCATATGCCGAAGCATATTTTTGTCTCTATTTGCTTTCTTGAGAAGCCTATCAAGGTGCCTGTTGACCCTCTCAAGCCATGTCTCTCGGTCATGCTCAATTTCTTGTTCAACAGGAGTTAATGGAACATTGGCCTCTTTGATCTTTTTCTGCCCTTCCTTTATCATTTGCAGTTCCATGAGGACTTGCTTATCTTCCAATTGCTTGTTCTCTTGCTCTAGATAATTGATAATATATCTAGATCCAGCCAACTTATCATTTAACATGTGAATATGAGCCTCTTTCTCTTTCAAAAGCATGCTTTGATCTAATGATGGGCTTTCAAGATCAATTACCTAAGTGTGATGAGGTGGCACATCATCATCATGCTCCTCAAGTTGAAACTCCCTCTCAACATCATCATCAAGTTTTTCTCCTGGGACCTTTCCTTTCCCTTTGTCTACTTGCTGCAAATTCCTTTCCCTATAACTATCACTAAGGGTGTCCTCCTCATAATCATACTCACTGTCCCTCTCCATGTTTAAGGTTGTCTCTCTTGTGATAATTGATGAGTGGTGGGTTAATGAGTGATGGAATGATGAGTATGAAGAGATTTACAAAAAGACAAAATAGTGAGGGTGTGAGGTAAGGGAATGAGTACGGTTTGTAATATGAAGGTTAGGGTTTTATAAAGGGATTATGTTTTTGGGAAAATGGGGGAAGGGAATAGGACTTAGGGAAGAAGGGATTAAGGGGTAGGTTTAGGGCAAATGAAATTAGGAAATAAGGAATAAGCAACTATAGTTTGTAGTGTACGAGGTAGTTTAGAGACAAATTAGGGTTTTATATTTAAGAGGCATACACCATTAAACATGCATGAAAACCCTAGCTTAAACTGAAGGAGAGGGTATACCTACTGGAACGGAGGTGATTGAAGCAATGACAATGAGTGAGGATGAGTTTTAAGGCTTTGGAAGCCTCAGAGACCAATGTGCAGCACCACCAGCCCAATGTGCAGCGCCAACCCAATGTGCAGTGCCAGTTCAAATTTCTAAAGGGAAAACTGCTCTGATGCGCAGCGCTAGCGCAATGCCTAACGCCAACCTCTTGATGCATAGTGCCTTTTTGCAAACAAATTTTGAAGGCCTTTCCAGTGTTCAAATTGGGCATGTGATAGCTTGTTGGAAATCTTGTCGAGTCTTCTTTCTAGAACATCTTGAATTTTTCAATTTGGAGTTCATTTTCCCTTTCAAAAGTCAAATCACCAAGATTGCTCAAAATGTGCAGAATGAGGCTGCCTAAATGCAGAGTGTTGTTTCAGTCAACTTTTGAAGGTCTTCCTCAACTCCAAATTAATCTCATGATAGCTCTTTGGAAATTTATCTTTATCTAGTTATCAGTTGACTCATAAAGCAAGACATTTGGTTATCCCATCTAGGTTAAATCTTGATTTTCCCAAGGTCACTCCAGAAGTGCATCAATCCTCCTGAAGCCAATGATGTTTTCAACATTTCTCTCAAACCATGAAACCTGTGTAAAAACTAAAAGTGGTTCTTCTTTTTGGGTCAAGGATGGACAAAAACCTCTCTCACTTTTGTCAAATTCATGTTGGCTTGCTCAGAAACGTAGTTTGAAGAAAACCTATCTTGATATGTGGAACAGGGGATTTGTAGAAATGAAGGGAAATGAAGGGGATGAGGGGCTTTTAAATTATTGAGAAAATTTTGGGAAGTAGGGAGGGATGTTAGGAAGCAGGGGAAAGTGGAATTTCAAATATTGAGTGAGGGGAAGGGGTCCAAAAGGGCAAAACATAGGCCTAACCTAGAAAATTGTCAAATTGTAGCAATAACATAGGGTTTGTGGGAAAATGACAAATTTGAGGGATATCACTGATGGGAATTGTTTAAGAAGGTATATTAGGGACAGGGGAAGGTGTATGAACATCAGGACACAAGTTTTGTTGATCATTTGGCCATCCAAGAAAAATTACCTTCAAAACCCTAGGAGAGGGAAATAAGCCTTACCCAAGTACAACTGAAGCACGAACAAGGTGTAAAACGACCCATTGGAACCTGAAATGATGATGACAACTTTTTAATGATGGTACACTCAGCCGAATGGTGACATGGATTGACACTTGGAAAACTTTAGAAAACAAATCCTAGACCTAAGACCTGGTGATCAAATTTTACTTGAAGGCTCACTGAAATGACAAAATTTGACTTTGACACCCTAAGACCACTTTGTAAGAGCATATTTGATCACTGGTGGAAGGCTTCAAATACTGACACTAACAGATGGTAGCTAAAACTATATAGCTTGGAAGGATCGCATGGAGGTGGTATTGGAAGATAATGGGCTTAAGGACTTCATTGATCAAGAAGTCCCTAAGCCTACTAATGCTCCTCAACTGGCGGAATGGAAGAAGTGTGTGGCTAGAGCTAAGGGAATTCTCTTGGAGGGAGTGCGAGATCACATTGTCTCGAGCCTCCATGGGAAGGAGACTCTGCTTGCAATGTGGAAAACATTGAAAGATTTATATCAGAATAGCAGTGATCAGAGGAAGCTGGTGTCATGCGGAAAGAGTCAATTTTGTGGACAAAATCGACCTCCCTAGAAAACAAGGCTTTTCTAGTGACAAACAAAACAATCAAGCACTATCTTTCCCTAAATATGCATTTAAAATAAAAGCAACCAGGTGTTTAAGGCTTACCTTTAGTCCAACGCTGTTTGTAGCAGCCAAGCCTCTTCGATCCAGATGAGCTCCTTCTCCTTGAAGCCTGCATTCACTAACAAGCAAACGATTACATAGCACCTGAATAACTCATATAATAAAACATATTCATCATAAAGACCAAGGAGTTTATGAAACAAATTATATATAACAACTTCGAATTAGTCACCGGAGTTTCCACAGTAATAACATTTTTCTGCCAACGTTTCGAATCCCAACCGGGATCCATCATCAGGACAACAAGAATGCTTTGATAGAAGAAGAGCAGTTATTTAGGGTTTAAATAGAAATGAGGAGAGAAAGGAGGTGAAGGTCGGCTCTCAATTTTTGAGAAGTCGGCTGCCTCTTTATTTAATAATTTATTATTATTATTATTAATTAATTAATTAATTAATTTATTTATTTATTTAATTTTTTTTTGAACATAATTATTTTAATTAGAATTATTAATTTAATCATTAATTATATTAATTATTATAATATATAAAAATTTTACTTATTAATATAATAATTAATTATATTAATATAATAGTTAATTCTATTAATATAATAATTAATTATTTTAATTATAAATAGTTTAAAAATTTTATTACTCATTAAAATCTTAATTCTTTATTTAATTATTAATTGGATATTAATTAATTATTAATATACTATTAATTATTAATTATAATTAAAAATGGAAATGATAATAAAATCTTAATTCTTTATTTAATTATTAATTGGATATTAATTAATTATTAATATACTATTAATTATTAATTATAATTAAAAATGGAAATGATAATAATTATTATAATAACTATTGTTAATGCAGAATTGATTTTATTAATTATTAATATTGATATAATAAATAATATAATAATTAATATACTACTTAATTAATTATATTAATATAAATATGATAATAATTAATTTTACTAATTATTATTATTAATATAATAAATAATATAATAATTAACTATTTAATTAATTAATTATTAAAATATAATACTTAATTAATTATATTAATATAAAATGATAATAATTAATTTTATTAAATATTATTATTAATATAATAAATAATATAATAACTAATTATTAAAATATACTGCTTAATTATATAAATATGATATTTTAATAATTAATTCTATTAATAATTATTATTAATGTATTAAATAATAAAATAATTAATTTTTAAAATATAATACTTAATTAATTATACTAATTTAGTATTAATAAAAATTAATACTTAATTAATTATATTAATTTAGTATTAATAAAAATTAATACTTAATTAATTATATTAATTTAGTATTAATAAAAATTAATACTTAATTAATTATATTAATTTAGTATTAAATAATACTTAATTAATTGAATTAATTTAGTATTAATAAAAATTAATAAATAATTATTAATTAATTGATTAATAATTAATTAATTAATAATAATTAATTACTAATTAATTAATAATAAAAATAATTAATTAATTACTACTTAATTAATTACTCATTAATTACTTAATTAATTAGAAATGAATTAGTAATTATTATTATTATTATTATTATTATTATTATGGTTAATTTTTCTGATTAGGGGAAACCAGCTACTGCTAATCTCCATGCCATTGTCTCTGTTGAGATTATGTGGGTGTTTGAAAATCTCAAGAGCCTCTCTGATCTTCCGCTTATGGTGCTGCTCTTCCTTGGCGATAATGGAGGCGCTTTCCAAGAAGACATGGTGCTTAGTTTTCGAAGAATGTTCTGCGAGGGCGGAAGAACGAGACCTTTCATTCTTAATATCAGCTCCATGTTCTTTGAGTCTGGTCTGCAGAGAGCGGCCTGTTTCACCAATGTAGCTTTTTCCACATGAGCAATCGATCTTATAGACTCCTTTAAGTTGCTGTTTATCAATATTATCTTTAACCGATCTCATACTTTGTCTGATAGTTCCAGGGGCTGAGAATTGCGTGCTTATGCTTTTCCTTCTTAGGACTTTCGCAATCTTATCTGTAACTCCATGAATGTAAGGAAGAAAAACCCTACCCCCTTCAGGTTGATCTCGGGCTCTAGGTTCATGAGATAGCAACCTTTTCTCCGCTTTCTGAATTGCTTTCTTAACCTCATTTTCTTTGTAGCCTAAACCTTTAAAGGTTGAGACTAAATGCCTCTTTTCTTCATCAAGATGATCAGCGTCAGAAATACGAAGGGCCCTGATAGCAAGAGTGTTTAGGACACCAAGCTTCTGGGCCGGATGATGGTGGGAGTCAGCGTGGAGGTAGTTCTCTATATGGGTGGACTTTCTGAAGACTTTGTGCCCTATGGAGCCATCATCTTTTCTCATGATGAGGATGTCTAAGAAAGGAATGCTCATGTTTTCTTCAAGCTCCATAGTGAATTTTATTTCTGAGGAGATGAAATTTAGGTGAATAAAGAACTTGTCAAGCTCTGCTTTACCATGAGTCCATTTTATATTAGTATCATCGACGAATCGCTTCCACCATGCTGGTTTCAAAGGGTACGAATCCAGGGCCTTCTTTTCAAAATATTCCATGTAAAGGTTGGCCACGATCGGTGAAAGGGGGGATCCCATCGCCACTCCAGTTGTTTGCTCATAAAATGTTCCTTGGAAGGTGAAGACTGTTGATCGCAAGCAGATTTCGGCCAATCTTGCAGTCACTGGATCAGAAACCTCTCTTATAACTTGAATGGCTTCTTCAAGAGGAATCTTGGTGAATAGGGACACAACGTCAAAGCTAACAAGGAGGTCTCCACGCTCTAATTTTTCATTCTTAATGAGCTTCACAAAGTCATGGGAGTCTTTGATGAAAGAATCAGTGTTTCCGACAAGGGGCCTGAGGATTTTTGCAACGTATTTAGCGAGCTCATAGGTTGGGGACCCAATTGTATTGACAATTGGTCTGAGAGGGACTCCTTCTTTATGGATCTTGGGTAGCCCATAGATCCTCGGGATGCATTCACTAGAGGGAATTAACTTCTTCATTAATTTATCATCAAGGTTGGATTCCAAAATTGCCTTTTTCACCTCTTTCATAATCTTCGGGATCGGGTTCTTGCTTAGTTTCTTATAACTACCGCAATTGAGGTGTTCGTTCATTTTGCATATATAATCTTCTTTATCTAGAATCACTGCTGCTCCTCCTTTATCTGCCTTGAGAACCACAATCTTTTCATTGTTTCGCAGGGATTTGAAGGCCTTCTGTTCTTCTTTACTCAAATTACTCTTGGGAACCTTGGCCTTTCTTGGGAACATTGGCAGAAAAATGTTATTACTGTGGAAACTCCGGTGACTAATTCGAAAATAATGTACCACAGAGGTCTTAAATCCAGATATAACAACTTGTTGAGAAAAATGAACTTAATTGTATTAATTGGAAACAAAAGAAACCATTACAACCAGTGCCTTGGTGTTGTGCAGGTCCCTCCCAGGGTCCAGCAAGAGTTCTCCTCTACTTTGATCAGCTCACCCACTTCCAAATGAAGCTAGGAAAGGATTGGAATCTCTCCTCTCAAGCTCTATAAGGGAGTCCTAATTTTAGTAGCATCTACCCTTAGGAATGTTCAGCTTTCAACCTCCCCTCCCTCTAGCCCAATGCCTGTATTTATAATTCTTTGGAGGAAGTTAATCAGGTCCACCATCAATGGGATAAGCTCCTCTTTCAAAGGGGTAGCTCCCCTCTTCATGGGATAAGTTCCTCTTTCACTGGGATGCATGAACCATCTGGAGGCGCTCAATCCACGTCAAACCATCTTCTAGAATGCTCTAGAATCGACCACAAGTAAGTTTTTTGAAGTAAAACTTGCGCCTTTTGACCTTTACAGGAGTACGCACCCACCACTTTACAGACAGAGCGTACAAGTACGCAGGTATTATGAACTTGAGGTGCGTATGCGCAGGTAAGGGTAAGAGAAACTGCGTAACCAGAGTTATATTGACTTTTAAAGACTTTCTCTCTTTTTTGGAGTTTTACATGAGGAGCAGAGGTTTAAGACTTGCCAAGGAGGACAGTATGACTATTGATGGAGCCATACTGACTGCAAATAGTCATGGTGACAAATTTTGGTGTAACAGATTGCCCCCTAAAGTGCGAAGTCTGTAGTAGATTAGGGTTTTATATCATCTATGAAGGGTGAAGCACTTTATCATTTCGAGGATCATCTTGTGGGGAGCCCAGTCGGAACCTGCAAATATTCAACACAAAATACATATATGAGATCGTATCATCGCTGAGGTAGGCATTCCCATACTCAGATCAAAAACTTAACTAACAAACTAACTACTACTCTGATATAGGAATGATTTTGCAATACATCATAATCATAGACACATGTAGACACAGTATGGACGCAGCCATCTGTTGATAATTAGTCTACTATATAATGAATACAAAACTCCTCGCAGCCTGGATGGCGGAAACTAGATCCAAGGTCTTCATTTCTACTTCCCAAAATAGTACGATTCTATCCATGCGAATAAATGAGTTGATGTCAAACATGGTAGAAACCACTTGATTACCAGTCAATGATGTAAACTATTAACAAGTGTGAGAGAGACCACCAGTGATGTCAATGGTTCTCAAAGTACCCAGTACAATCCGTGAGATGTGAATGAATGTGTTGATGTCAAACATGTCACAGAATCCTTCGATCGAAAGTCAATGATGTAAACCGTTGTCAAAGGCGAGAAACCTGCCATTGAGGCATGCAGATTTCAAGGTACTGATGATTCCTAGATCATCTTTCTAGATAATGTGCTGATGTCGATAGAAAGCGATCCATTGCAGGCAAGCCCACAACACGAAATCATAGATCAAGTTGAAGAAATGTAGCTGTAAGGACTGACTCAGGGATGGTCAAGATGGATGACAGGTATTTTGCAGATGAATAGCTTATTTGCAGTAACCTCTTGAACACATAACGACACAACAGATGGTTTGGTGAAAATTGACCCAAAGTTAATACCCGGAAACCAGCTGAAGACTTTCAATGTGGTTTGATCAACTATTAGGCAAAGGATTTCCCAACCCAGGTGAATGAAAAGTGTCGTGTTCAAGAGTGGTGATAAGGTTTTTCTGAGACAAAGGATAACAAATAGGCTCATTATTCTCTCTTTTCCCCCACCATTTCTGGCAAGTACCTCTTTATTTTTTTACAAGCTTGAGGAGGATAACATTTGCTTGATTATAAGCTCATCCTTCGGATGAGTCCAACTTAGTTTAGATTCGAACCCTAAGAAGGAGTGGTTCGTTCCTGTTTGTAATCGAACAGGTCCTTTACTGTGAAATTTTAATGAGTCCAGTATAGGAGAAACTCGGCGTTTTTCAATTTTAGAGAGTCTGAAAAACTTAAGAAGACTCCAGGGTTGACCTTTTTCGTAAATTTGTGTCTCCCAAGCCCGAAAAAGTATAAAATAATACTTGAGAGAACCGCTTGATCTTTACGACCAAGGAGTACTTTCATGATTAGTGTCTCTGATCTGAAAAGTAAAAAGCGATCAAGGACACGTCGTTTTATTTCCAATATCGAATTTGAAACGACAAAAACCCGCAATCTTTTCATGTTTTTACGGTCAGAAAAGGGCTGTAAGAGGACTGTCTTTTAATTCCATTTTAACGAGTGTAAAAGAAACGCTCGGCAATCTTTTCATGTTTTAGGAGTCAGAAAAGGGCTTAAAGATGACTTTGATGTTTTTGTTTGTAAAAAATGACAATTTTCCCTGAAAATCCTTTATCCTGCACAAAAACCAACACATTACTCATACCTGTTGAAGATAGATAAAAATACTTTGAAAAATACCTTTTCATGGTGAAAAATAAACAAATTTACCATTTATTTACCCAAAAAACCTATAAAAAGGGCTTTTACCAATTCATTTTTACCATTTTACTGTTGAGGAGAGAAAAAGGGCTTTTGGCAAGAAACTTCCTGTGGACATTGCGGAGAATCCGACCGTCGAAATCGAACGCCGTCTCTTCCAGGTAATTTTCAACATCCTCCTCTTCAATTTTATCCGTTTAGAATTCTTTTTTAGGCCTCAGATTTCATTTTTTGGAGGTTTTGAGGTTTCAAAGACCGCCTCTCGGGGTATGCAGGCATCGCACTAGGGACTCGCGTACCCCGACATTTTCTCAGTTAGAAAAATGTCGGGAGTACACACCTTGCCTTGAGGGAACCTGCGTACCCACGCTCTGTTCCTAAAGGCGGGGTGCGTACTCCACGCAACAAGTTTTTAAACCCCAAATTCTCCAAAATGGACCAAATTTTTTTGATTTTATGGACTCTAATGGATGTTTTCTGGTGTGTAGATTGTTCACCATGCTTGATTGGCACGAGAGAGAGCACGAAGATGTTGATTTGGCCGCCATTAATCATCAACTGTCAATTGATGCTTTGAAGGCATGCGGCCTTTATAAATACTGGGCCATACCTGGCATGAGGGCCCAAGTGAGCTTTCTAGAGTGGCTGGTAGAAAGATGGAACGTTCAGGACCAGTGTTTTTATATTGGAGGGCACCAGCTCGAGATGGAGCCCACAGATATTTACTTTCTCACTGGTTTGCCCAAGAGAGGCGAACACTTGACTCTGTTCGGGACTAGGCCGGGTGGCCAGTCCATCGCTAGTCTCCGACTAGAGTGGTGTAACACTCAGACTCAGGAGAAGGGGATAGAGATCAAAACTATATCCCGACCTGAACTTAAGGTGATTGCCTTTACAGTTACCAGACTTTGCGGGGCTGCCGCTTTACACATTGCTACTGGATCCCAGATGCGGATGGCTATTGATTGCTATCGAGGTACCATTTTCAACTGGTGTGATGCTGTGTTGGCCAATATAAAAGGCCAACTGACTAGAGCCAAAAACGAACAGCTAAAGACTTTTGGTTATGGGCCTTTAGTTGTGAGTTTTGGCTTAGAGAGGGTTCCGATGCTGATCCCACAGCAGCTCACTGTTGGGGCTAGGTTTCCTCGAGAGCCCAAATTGATGCGATGGGTTGCGGTTATGGCCCGTCATCCTGATGAGGGAATGGAGGTTGTCCGATTTACTCCGGAGTACTTTCGCTGGTTAGAAGACCAGGTCTTTTCTATACAGGATTTTCCTTATGCCGGAGTTGATTTTCGTGGAGATCCGGACATGGTTCTTCCACCGGGAGAACAATGGGATGACACAGGTAACTTCATTTTCCACAAGTTTTTTAAACTATCTATTTTTTTGTTTGTTTTATATCGTCTCAAAACTAATAGTAATAATTTTCAAAATGCAGATGTAGGCCCACGACGTCTAGCCAATCTCCGGTCTTACGAGAGGAGACTACCAGTTGCACTGGCACCGGCCCAACAGGACGAGGCCACAGAGACTTTGGCTGAGTTGGAAAGTGACCTAGAGCGTCTTACAGCAGATATACCAGAGACTACCATAGATGACATTCCAATCCGGCTTCAGCGCTATGTAGTCGGGGTCCCAGGACCTTTTAGGAGGTTGTGTAGGGTGGCCCGTGCAGTGGTGTCATATAGAGATCATCACCAGTGATTGGATGGTCGTTTTGTAGACACATGTGACAATTTGGTTTTTTGTACTTATCATTTTTGTCGATCATAAGGTGTTTTTCAACCTATGATCGAAGACGATGTATTTTTGACACACTCCTATCTATATATATATCATTATTACCGGCTTATCTTGTAAATCATGTTATGGAATGGTTTTAAATTTACATATATGATTATTGCAAATGTCTATTTAACATTCGAGAAGCAATTGCATCTGCTAATGTATTTAAAGACCTTGGAATATGCTGATATTCAATGTAATCAAACTCACATTCCAAGAGACACACTCTCAAAGATAACCTTAATAACACTGGATTTCTAATGGCATACACTCTATTAAGTTGTAATACAACAAGTTCAGAATCTAACCTCACTATCAAACTCCGAATCCCAAATGAAATAGATTCAGACAATAACTCAATCACTGCACTATATTCGGCAATGTTGTTTGTTGTTTGATCGAGGCTCACCCCATGCATAGATACTAACTCGTCAGAGGGTGAATAGATAACCCAAGCTGCGGAAGAGATATTTCGTGTACTACGATAAGCACCATCAGCGAAACCAATGTATGTTTGGAGAGGCATCGACATCTGCAATATCAAAGGTAAAACCAAGATAAGCCAGAATAATGATGAAAACACACTCTCTAAGCTAAGCACACTGTGTAAACTAACAAACACACCAGCTAGAAAGAAAAACTAACCTAACTAAAAATCTCCATACCCATCTTTTAAGCATAATACCTCTTTAGGTAAAGTCCATTTCTGGGTTTACCCAAAGAGTCCCCGTCAAAGTATACCAACTCATAGGCCCCTTTTACTAGCTTTCGCTTGACAATATAGGGCCCATGCCACATAGGAACAAATTTTCCAGCACCTAATTTATCATTAGCTTGATCATATAACAACACTAGGTCTCCTTCCGAAAAATTTCGAGGGGTCACATTTCGATCATACTGAGCTTTCATACGTTTTGCGTGAGTCTCGATCGCCAATGCAGCATCACGTCGATTCTCATCTAATTGAGCTAAGTACAATAAACGATTTTCCTCTTCGGAAGTAGCTGGAAGTAACTCGATGGCCATTTGCAGTGACGGGATTTCGCATTCAATGGGTAGCACAGCTTCCAAACCATAAACTAGTTGGAAAGGAATGAACCCTGTTGATGTTTTCACTGAGGTTCGGTACGCCCAAAGCGCTGAAAATAACATGTTGTGCCAATTCGACCGATGAATACCAATGATTCGTCGGATCATGATAACTAAAACTTTGTTGATGGACTCAACCAGACCATTCGCTTGTGGATAATAAGGAGTTGAACTATCGTGACGCAAACCAAGCTGGCCTGTAAGTTCTGTCATCATAACGTTTCGAAAATGGCGCCCATGGTCAATTATTATCGCTTATGGGACACCAAACCTAGCAATTATATGATTGAACACGAAAATTGCAGCTGTCTTGTCGTCTGCCTCGAATGTAGGCATCGCCTCAGCCCACTTAGTAAAATAATCTACCGCAAGGATGATATACGCATGCCCCCCGGCCGAGTGAGGGTTACATGTAATAAAATCAATACCCCATTTGGCAAAAGGACCAACGGCAATTATAGGGTGGAGAGGAGTAGGTGGAGTGCGCATCTTTCAATCAAACACTTGACAGTTGTGGCATTTTCGGACCGCAATAATACAATCTTTAAACAAGGACGGCCAGAAGTAGCCAGCGCGCAATATCTTTTGGGTTGTGGCATACCCAGACATATGACCGCCACACGCTCCAGAGTGACAGTCATTTAGAACCCTTTCAGCCTCTTCGTGGGTTAAGCAACGTCGAAAAAAAGAGTCCGCCCCACGGCGATAAAGAGTATCTCCAATAATTTTGTACTGTTGGGACTGGAATCGAATTTTCCGACGTTCCGAATTTGAAACTTCGGGCCGAAATGATTGGGTCTGGAGATAGACGATGATATCTCCATACCACGGATCTAAAGTGCTGATTAGAAACAAAGATTCGTCCGCAATGGGCTCCTCTGCCACAGTTTCCGTGTCAGCACGCGAGAAGTCACACATTAACTTTGCAAAAACTAAAGATTTCTTAGACTTAGATTTCTCAAACTCCAAGTCAAACTCCTGCAGGATAACAATCCATTTAGAGTACTTGCCCCCTAGCAATTGTTTGGTCAAAATGTAGATCATAGGGTTGCAATCCGAAATGACTGTAGTTTTACGAAGTAAAATGTAGTGACGAAAACGTTGGACAGCTTGAACGACTACCAATGCTAATTTCTCCACATGTGAGTATTTTAGCTCGGTGGGATTTAACGTCCGACTAAGGTAATATATCACATGTTCCATTCTGAATTCATCTTCTTGAAGTAAGACCATCCCAATGGTGGAATGAGAGGCGGCGAGGTACAAAAAGTAATCCTGGTTGTAGTTGGGAGGATGCAACAACGGTGCATGGGTCAACACGTGTTTGAGTGCATCAAAAGATTTCTGAGCTATCTCATCCCAAGAGAATTGAGTGTTCTGTTTCAACAACCGTGTAAAACCATTTGTAACCTCGGTGTAGTTAGGAATGAATCGTCGTAAAAAGTTTGCTTTCCCCTGCAAACTTTGGAGTTGGCGAAGACTCGAAGGAGGAGACAATTTGATGATAGCTTCTACCTTCGAGGGATCGACGCGAATGACCACATTCATTAGGTCGATTCTGGTTGAACACGGGTCAGTAAAATACTGCATGGCTTCATAGGCAATTTCATATGGATTCAAAGGCATAAAATTGCCAAATGAGGCTATTTCAGATTCAGAAGGAACGATCCAAGGATCGTCATAATAAATAGTGTCTGATGTAATCATATGAATGTTGCAAATGAAGATGATGCGTTGAGTGGAGGAAAAGGAAAAGTTCCCAGTAAACCGTCATCTTTAACTAATCCTACTCCAACATCCTTATATGGGATAGTCGTTTTACCGACATGCTGAATACTCTCTGAAGAGGTTGGGTCGGATGAAAAGTAAGACAGCGGGTCTATTGTTACGATCTTTCCATTATGTGGGAACTTTATTACTCGGAAGACCGATGAAACGACCGCTGTCATAGCGTAATACCAACTTCGACCCAAGAGAAGGTTGTAGTCTAGAGGGGCATCAACCACCTCCACATCTAGACTAACGGTTTTTCCTTCAACCCCTATAGGAAAATCCTGTAGAATGCCAAAAGGATGAAACCCACAGCCATCAAAGGCCTTAAGAATTGTCGGGGATTGATTTAGTGAAGGAGAACCAAGCGACCTCCAACACTGTATCGACATAATACACGTTGAAGCTCCCTCATCAATTATAGTCCGATGAATAGGCATGTTTTTGACTATCACTGGGATCTAGAAAGCCATTTGATGAGGTAAACGCGGTGTACTATTTTCTAGATCAACGATTATTAGGTTCGGGTCCTGAACATCAACAGCTCCTATAGCCGACAAAAGTAATTTGCGTTGTGCTGGGCACGATTGCAGCACTTCCAAAGCCGACATTGCTGAGGGTGAAATAGCTAAATCCTCAACAATGTTATAATTCTGGGCCGCTCTCACATGTGGATTGAAAGCAGACCTTCGAAGTACACCCTTGGCGGGCGGTTTGATTACTAAGTCTGGGTTAGGCTTCTCGATCTGTAGTGGATCGGAACCGGGAGCTGAGGTTGATGGATTAGAATGAGAAGATTCTGCTTCTTTGCCATCAACAGGACTTTTACTACCATAATCTTGCGACCGAGTCGCAATCCTTACATGGGACATCATCAAAATGGGTTCTTCATTGGCACTCGAGCAAGAACCTATCATTTTGCTATCTTTAGGAAATGGATCCTTCAAGACAGCAGGAGTTTGGGCACCTTTGACGATCTTCGCAACCTCTGCTCGATGAGGGCAGTCTCTTGTAAAATGTTCCTCTTCACAAATGAGACATGGATAACGAGGTTTGTGCTTTTCGTCATTGGTTTCCGATTTTTCAGTTTTCTCCTTTGGAGTTTTGTCTGCTTTATTCTTCTTCTTCCCTTTCTTCTTCCCACTGGATTTTGATTTAGCGGTAGATGACTCTACAGCGTGAATATCAGCGGAAACTTCAGTAGAAGAATCTCCTGTCGGGGAGTCTGGTAAGGTTATAATAGGAGAAGAATTCTTTCAGGATTTCTTCTTGCTTTTAGTGTTCACCGTACCAATCATGCCATCAGCAGCATGAGATCCTGAAGGAGCTGCAGCGATTTGATTTGACTTTGGAAGATCTGGGATCTTTTCGTGTAACGTACCTGACTGAGTATAAACTATGTCAAGGTACTGCGCTTGAGCAATCACTTGCTCCTCAGTAACTACTCCAGCCTTAGCTACGTCTTCAGTAATCTTCGGTAACAATGATTTAACAAACCATTCAGCTAAGACCTGGTCCGGGATAAAAAATTTCACTAACCGCCTTCGACGTCTCCATTCATGGATATGATCGGAAATATAAGTGGACGTCGATTGCTTTAACGAAGTTAGTAACTCCGTGCCATTATCATACTGACCAGCAACTGAAAATGAGTTAAAAACGAGGTAGCTAACTGGCTAAAATTATAAAAAGAGGCACGTGGTAACTCAATATACCACTTGGCCGCAAGACCAATGAGAGTGCGCTGGAAAAGACGTAAGCGGATCGAATCATCCGAGATGGAATTAGAGGCACACCAGAGGTGGTAAGTCATCACATGATTCGACGGGTCCTCTCCAGACTTACCTTTGAACTTGGGAATGTCACTGGGCAACTTATTTGGCATTGGCGACCAAAACGGAAGATAATTAATTGGATCGTTCGTTAGGCGCGACAAGTCTGGTAAGTCCAAAGTTGCGATAAACGGTAGCTGCCGATTAGGATCCCTAAAACTCTGAGTCATTATACCAGCCCCAGGAGGAGGATATCCAGGATAACTAGGAATGGGAATCGCATTCGGGATATTGTATCCTCTTGGAAAACCAGGATTAACCGGACCGTACTGGGGTTGCTGTGGTTGTTGATAAGTGTACCCAGGATACGGTTGATTCTGGTAAACTGGCTGCTGGACAGCAGGACCGAATTGGTACTGTCCCTGGTTGTCCTACAAGCATCTGAACCGTAGTTTGAATCGTGGATCCAGACGATGGTAAAGATGTTTGAGGAGTAGATACAAGAACAGTAGAAACCGGAGCTGTCGATACTCCAGAAGTAAGTGGGGTAGATTGAACAGATGTTGCGGCAGTTGTGTTTAGTCAATTTAGTGTTCCTAAATTGATGTCATTAATTGTCAACCCAGGGCTCGTAAGCTGATGAAGTGAAGGTGTACTATATGTACTTAAGCAACTTTCTTAGAGCTTTTGTCATTTGGGGGGTGTTGTTTATGGTTAACTTATCTTCCTAAGATGGAGTGATGATTATAGACAGATGAGTGTAAGTGTGTGAAAAGTGAGTTCTATATGAGTGAAAGTGTGTGTGATTGGTGATTCTAATTACTTGTTGAATTTGTAAAGAAAAAGAACTTGAAAGAAATGAATAAATTGAAATGACTTGAAAGTAAATGACCACGTTCCAATGGCATTAGTCTCTATCCATATTGCTGAAAATAAAAGAAACAAGAAAATCACTTCAAGGATTGATGATAATGATTATCTCCTCCTAACTCCCTGCTTCTACCACATAGTACTGCATAAAACACGATTAGGAGGTAGCTGAAGACAAATCCAAGAATTGATAAAAACTCTAAGTGACAAATTATAGCACTACTAAGCCTTTTCCATCATACTGCTTCCTACATGTGTGATTATGTGTAACAAGTGGAAAAAGTATTAGTGCCACAAGCCAAGACTACTTAAAAACAAGCTGCAATTAATTAGTGTTCTGTTCTCTGAAAGATAAACCATTCATGATAAAGAGAACATAAATTATTTAGCATCCAACTTGTAAAACTAAGCTAAAAACTAGTCTAGAAAACAGAGTAAAAAGGGCAGCATTATGAACAAGACAACTGCAACTACCATTAGGTATTAAAGCAAACACAACACACTCAATCCCGGGTGAAAACCTGCAAAGAAGTAAATCTGATCAGTGAAAATAAAGGCTGTAGCAATGAAAAGAAGTCAAGCTGTACATAACTCAAGAAAAGGAAATGCTGTAGATGAAATAAAGAAATTGCAGAAATATACACATGAAATACTTTACAAGGCTAATACGAACAGGGGCCCTCCATTCATATTATCCACAGAAAACTCAGATGCTCTTAAGACTTCAAAACAACGTTTCCATTACTTTATATGCAGAGATACATAGTCAAAAAGTGTTGGAACAGATCTTATAAAAACAGAGTTTGAAAACATGCCAAAATTCTCACAAGTACATACACTACAGCATCTAAAAAGTTAACATAAGCGTACGCAGACGCAAGTATTTATAGGCGTCTGCAAGATAGCCTAATGCGTAAAGCATAAAACAGAAAATCAACAGAATGTCATGCGTAATTAAGTGCAGTCAACACGTCATATGCCTCATGGTTAAGCTGGAGGTCCTGGTCGTTATGGGCAATGAATCCAACGTTGGATCATGTTCCCCACGGCTTGCAAAACACGGACAAGTCACCTTTTCCACCAACGTAACCTAACAGCTTACGCATCAACGTTAAGCTGCCTTTATTTGACCGAAACTTGACCCCCTTTGACCGGAGGTACAGGTGACGTGGCTGGCTGAACTGATGGCACAGGAACCTCGAGCACATATATTCCAACATGCCCATGTGGCTCGTTCTGCAAAATAGCACGTGGAACCTTGAGATCAACAAAACAGCTGCGAGATCATCAGATGGCTGCGGAATGCCTGTAAGTATGTCAAAAACTAAACAAAACAATTACCCATTAGCAAAGCTCACTTGATCATGTTTAATGACAACTAATGTAATGATCTGGGTGGAAAATGAGGCAAAAGAGAGAGGAAAGTGATGAAAACAGTAGGTAATGATGGATGATAAGGTGTAAAGTAGGGACTCTACAAGTTGCAGCAGTCGTTTGAGATGGAGTACGAGGCGAAATAGGCCCAGACTGAGAAACTACCGAAGGTACAGAAGTTTGAATATTAGACTGGACTGGTTGCTGGGGTGAACCAGAAACTAAGGGTTGTCCAGTTTGAGATGACAACTGTACATTTGGCTGCAACACCTGTTGAATTTGCGATGGATCCCACACTATGTTCATTTCGGGGTATTGACTCATGACAGGTTGAGGATATTGAGATCCATAACCGGGTTGAGGGTAGGATTGATAATTGAAAGGTACATTTCCTGTACCTTGAACATAAGATTGACCTTGGGGTGGTTGGAAACCTTGATTCAAGTACTGACCTTGGGGTAGATACCCTTGAGGCATGTACTGATACTGGGGTTGACCTTGAGGTATAAATTGATACTGGGGTTGACCTTGGGGTACATATTGAGTCTGGGGTTGACCTTGAGGAATGTATTGTACCGTAGGCACGTACTGTCCTTGAGGTTGCCCCCCAGATGCAAATTGTGTACCTTGAGGTTGCCCCCCAGGCGTTAATTGAGGCTGCCCCCCAGGCGGTAACTGGCCACCTTGAGGTTGAGAATTGGGGATAGAACCTGACATCATAAGAATGTCTTCTACGCTCAACGGCTTTGCACCATTGCTTCCAGTGAATATCCTTTGTTCAATGGGTTGAGGAGATGCTCCCGAAAAAGTACCAGCAAGTGACTGATACCCAGAGGGAACAGAAGGACCACCGTACAAAAAAGATTCAGGCGATTGAGTAAACATGGACGACTGACCTAACATATTTACGGGAGTATAAAAACCCCTAGGTGGATAAGGAGCACGAGGTGGTGAAAAACTTAACCCTGAGTTGTCCAAATAATTAGTTAAAGAAAGATACCAAGTAGTACTTCTAGGTGGACTGTAAAAAATTGATTCACGCTCCCTTAGATGAATAGTAGGTTGATTTTCAGGGATAGGGATGCCTATTTCTTCTTCCGGAGCAAGCTCTTCAATAGCTATCAAACCAGAAGGAAGATTTTCGGTGATGACTCTTTCTACCCTAGGTGAATCAGGAGCACTAGAAGTTGGAGAGACTAACCCCGATGTTGGAGTAACAGGTTCAGATATCTCAGGTTCTTCGCCTATATCACTAGTAGATGAAAAGCTACCAGCAAGTTCGGAAACCGAAACAACTTCAGGATTATAACCTGTTTCTAGAGTTTCGTAATCAGGATGAACAACCAACGAAGACTCTCCTTCTTCAGGTGACCCTAGTTTACTGCCACTAGGAGTTACGAGGACTTTCAAACCTTCGTAATGGCCCAGGACGTCTTCAGGAGGTTGGCCCCGAAGTCTACGGGACTTCCTCAACAAATCAGCCACGGTTACAACCTCAGGAGACTGGCCCCGAAGTCTACGAGACTGTCTTGGTAATTCAGCCACAGCTAAAAACTTTTAACTACTGCACACGCAAACAAAGTAAAATCTCAAAGCAAACCACCTAAAGTCTCTAAAGAACCAAACAAATTCGAATCACACACCTAAATAATCTAGGGCGTCAAACCACACACAAACAGTAACCTTCCGGACTGAAAACACTAGTTGGTGATGAAATCCAACATCGCAGAATTTAGTACAGAAGTGGCGGGTGGAACAGTTACCCCGGCAACCTGCTTAATGAATAGACTGGACCAAGTTCCTCCACTTTAACCGTCTCGAGTGAAGTGAACCCCCCAGAAAATCTAAGTGAGTCTAGCCGACGTCTGCTCCAGGTACAGTGGGATCTTCCCTCCACCGTCACCTTAGGAAGAATCCTAAAGATAATAGTCACTAAGGTCACCAACAACAACAAATATACCTGGGGGAACAGTCTACGATCTGATACACACGCAAGGGCAGAGTAACAAGCTCAATCCCGTTGCCGGCTCCTTCACAATAATCCAAGGTTTACCGACAAGTGACCCCAGGCTCCTCGACAATGGTTAATCCGAGGTTTACAGTTTGTAGTACGTGCATATCTGGCGTCGTCCCCAATGAAGGAGGATTGATTCCCTCACTGGTTCGGACACGATCTCGTGCTTCTCCTTTAAGAGGAGCTTTCCCAGGGCATAAATGTAACTATTGGATTTATCCTACCGCAAGATAAGCTACTTGTTTGGTTTTACTTTCTTGGAGAGTTAATTACTCTCCTACTCCAAGACACTAGCCTGATCTATGTTGGTGTATCAGAGCCCTAGTAAATAAAAAGTTACTAAGTGAATTTTACTTTAAGCGTTAATTTTTATGGCTTTTCTTTAGGACAAAAGGTAGTGGAGATGAAACTGATGGTGTGTAGACTCGACTCAAATCCACTAAAAATATGCACCTAGGATGAAAAAACAATCTTTCCTTTTCAATGAATTCCCTAGCTAAGAGAGTTGGAGAATGCAAAATTTATAAAGACAACTTTCTTTGCAATGAAAATCAATGAAAAAATCTCTTTATCTTTTCCAAAGCACACAACACAAGACCACTAATTATTTCACGAAAACTTCCTTTCTCTTTTCAAAGACTTCAAATGCTACTAAAACAAACTTTCCTCAAAAGAGATTTTTGCATTTTTTCCTATTTTAACAAAGCATGTAAAACTACTTAACAAAAATCAATTTTAAGATCTATGAAAATCTAAGAGAAATTTACCTAAAAGCAAATCTAATGAGGTAAAAGCTTACAAAATATAATTCCAGGATGTTTTACTCGGTTACAATTCAACCAAGGACTAATTCATGCAGAATCATAAACCAGTGAAAAACAAAAATAAAAAGCTTTTGTTCTTTTTCTTAAGAATGAAATTCACAACTTAACAAACAAGCCTTCTCGAAATTCTGCAAAGAGACAACACAACGGTAGGTTTCTCAAACAAAGGTGATTTTACGAAAGGTCTAACTCCTAAGAACACTGAAAAGATCAGGGATATCCAAGGTTTTTACAACTTCTAAAGCCAGAGTCACTACAAGACCAATGCAAAAATCAAACCTAGGGCTAGAATTTCTATGAACTTCACTAAAACCCTTGATGCTAATGAAACAAGCTTAGATGAAAACTTCTGACAGGTAACCAATGGATCTGGGCAGCAATAAACAAACTATAAACAAAATCTAATAGGAAAAAAGGAAAAAATGGAAATTTTCTAAAGTTTTTACAGGGTACGCAGGCAGCCTGTTTGCACAGGTGCAGCCACGCTCTGTGTACAAAGCAGAAGTGCGTACAGGTACGCACTGTGCTTAACACAGAGGGTGTGTATTGCTCTCAAAATCAAGAAAAATAAAAACTAACTCAAGCCTAAGCTATTCCACCCAAATTCACAGTCAATCAGTCAAAAGCTAGAAAGAAATCAGATTTTCTCAAATCAAAGTATCAATCAAAAGAGAAATCAATCAAATCCATGGATTCCCCAGTGGAGTCGCCATTTTGTCATGCGGAAAGAGTCAATTTTGCGGACAAAACCGACCTCCCTAGAAAACAAGGCTTTTCTAGTGACAAACAAAACAATCAAGCACTATCTTTCCCTAAATATGCATTTAAAATAAAAGCAACCAGGTGTTTAAGGCTTACCTTTAGTCCAACGCTGTTTGTAGTAGCCAAGCCTCTTCGATCCAGATGAGCTCCTTCTCCTTGAAGCCTGCATTCACTAACAAGCAAACGATTACATAGCACCTGAATAACTCATATAATAAAACATATTCATCATAAAGACCAAGGAGTTTATGAAACAAATTATATATAACAACTTGTTGAGAAAAATGAACTTAATTGTATTAATTGGAAACAAAAGAAACCATTACAACCAGTGCCTTGGTGTTGTGCAGGTCCCTCCCAGGGTCCAGCAAGAGTTCTCCTCTACTTTAATCAGCTCACCCACTTCCAAATGAAGCTAGGAAAGGATTGGAATCTCTCCTCTCAAGCTCTATAAGGGAGTCCTAATTTCAGCAGCATCTACCCTTAGGAATGTTCAGCTTTCAACCTCCCCTCCCTCTGGCCCAATGCCTGTATTTATAATGCTTTGGAGGAAGTTAATCAGGTCCACCATCAATGGGATAAGCTCCTCTTTCAAAGGGGTAGCTCCCCTCTTCATGGGATAAGTTCCTCTTTCATTGGGATGCATGAACCATCTGGAGGCGCTCAATCCACGTCAAACCATCTTCTAGAATGCTCTAGAATCGACCACAAGTAAGTTTTTTGAAGTAAAACTTGCGCCTTTTGACCTTTACAGGAGTACACACCCACCCCTTTACAAACAGAGCGTACAAGTACGCAGGTATTATGAACTTGAGGTGCGTACACGCAGGTAAGGGTAAGAGAAACTACGTAACCAGAGTTATATTGACTTTTAAAGACTTTCTCTCTTTTTTGGAGTTTGACATGAGGAGCAGAGGTTTAAGACTTGCCAAGGAGGACAGTATGACTATTGATGGAGCCATACTGACTGCAAATAGTCATGGTGACAAATTTTGGTGTAACAGCTGGCATTGAAGGACAAACTTCGAAAGATCAAGTGTGAAAAGGATGAGACGATCTCTATGTATCTGACCAAGCTCATCACATGTAGGGATGAGCTTGCAAGTGTAGGGGTCATGACAGCTGATGATGACATGGTGAGTCTTGCACTCCTCGGTCTTCCTAAAAGCTGGCATAGCTACTAGGACTCGGCTAATGGAAGAGAGAAACTGCTAGATTGGGAACGACTTTGGTCGGATTTGATGCAGGAGGAGATAAGAAGAAGAACTAGAGATGGTTCTTCATCTATGGAGGATGAAGAAAATTTTGCCTTAGTGAGTAAGGTGAAGAAGGGGAAGGAGAAGGTTTCTCTTTTCGAATCCAGTTCTTCCCATGGTGGGAAGAAGTTTGACAAATCGAAAGTGTGATGCTTTCGTTGTCACGAGGTGAGCCATTTTGTTACAAATTGTCCACTGAGGAAATCCAAGAAGGGATTAGGGGAAGGATTTGAGGGTGAGGCACTTGCTTCATAATTCAAGTTGGATTTGACACTCTTCGCATGCATGGTTTCATCCATGGTGGGAAGTGGTTGGTTTCTTAATAGTGGAGCTTCTTTCCACATGACCGACGACAAGAGTTTGTTCAGTACTTTGGAGGAGAAAAATATCCAGATACTTATAGTGATGGGTAATGATGAAAAGTATAGTGTCTCAAGTGTAGGCATGGTTATTTTTCAGAGGGAGCATGGAGCTCGCCTTAGCTTGATTGATGTCAAGTATGTACTAGGACTGAAGAGAAACTTGGTGTCGATCGCGATGATGGAAGAAAGAGGCTATGATGTAGTCTTTAGTAAGGGAAACGTTTTCCTTAGACACATCATCACTAGACAGTTGAAGCAGATCGGTTCACGGGTCAAGAACCTATATGCTCTTGAGGTTCAAGATGCATGCAAAGCCTTGAGAAGCAAGGAAACTGATGGAGGCTTGGTGGTTGAGAGGGAGAGTATATTACCTCTTAACATGCAGTGCCAGAAGAAGTCTCAGATAATTGTGGAGGAGCCACGATTGGTGCAGCAGCTTCAGGAGGTTGTGTAGCAACCACAACAGGGGAAGCTAAGGGAGATTGAGTAGATACATCTACTCATGCAGAGACCTCCAGTAGGGGGAAACTTTGAGCCAGGTGGGCTAAGGGATCACATGTAGCCATACCTCCAGGTAGGAGGTGGGGCAATGTGGAGTGATTGTCCCAAGAAGGTTGGAATAGGGGCAGGATCCATGAGGTACCCAACCTATTTGATTCGACTTTGCTACGAGAGCCCCGATGAGGAGTAGTAGAACTGACTGATTGGGTAGAGATAGATGCAGATGGAGCGGCAGAGAGAGCTACAGTGCAGGGAATCCTAGGACAGCGCAAAGCTAGTAGGTTGCAGAAATGCGAGAGGCACAAGTGTGTTGCACCAGTGTAGGGTAGCATAGAGAGGTGTGAAATGGTGTGAGATGCATGGAGATGTTGCAGTAGTGCAGAGGTCAGAGAGGGAGCACTTGTTAGCATCAGGTAGAGCTTCATCATTAGAGTATGTTTCTAGCCCAACAAAGTGGTCAGTTGGGATTTTTTTTGTTCCAAGTGTTGTTGGAACAACTACACTTGGTAGATGTGTTGCATGC
Organism: Pinus tabuliformis; assembly: GCA_031772625.1. Lineage (NCBI taxonomy): Eukaryota > Viridiplantae > Streptophyta > Pinopsida > Pinales > Pinaceae > Pinus > Pinus tabuliformis. Next base: position 1,787,284,806 of record CM062817.1, on the reverse strand, counting down.
AGAACATTCCAGAGTTACAGGATCGGGTTCAAGAGGAAGCCTTTCTTGTTGAGAGAGAGTGTTGAAAAGTGTGTAACAAGAAATGTAAAAAAAGAAATTGTTAAAATAGCAGTTTGGCCAGTGTGGAATTTTGGCCACCTTGGGTGAGAGGTGAAACTGCTAAAAATAACATCTTCTAAAAATGGCATTTCTGGGTCCCTTCCTATTTATAGAAGTCCCTGGTCTATCTATAGGAATTAAATTCGAATTTGGTCTTACCAGTAGTTTGGAATATTAATTAATTAATTCTCCATGAGTTAATTAGTTAAGGAAAAGCAAACTTGAAGTCTTTGTGAGAAAATGCAATAATTTCTCCACTGATTGGGGAATGTGTCCTTGATTTGCTCCACTGATTTAGGAATTAAGGATGAGTTCTATATTGAGAGGATAAGTTGACTTAGTTTAACTTAGTCAAGTTCAGTTAGATTAATTTAACAAGTTGTTAAATTAATGAGATATAGTTTGTTGATGCTTGCATGCATGTGACAACTATTATTTCAGATAACTGAGTATTTTCTCATGGATAACTGATGCATGGCAGTTCAGACAGAGACCCAGTTGAGATTAGATGGTGGGACAGTGTCCTGTCAGTTGCTAGGATGTTTCTAGTAAGTATTCCTTACATGCAAGAGAAACTTGAGTCCTCAAGGATTGCGTAGTTGGACCTAAGGTTGACAGTAGGTATGATCAAGCCAATTTACATGTGCTTTGTAATTGGACCCCAATCAAAACTGTGCAACGAAATAAGAGTTTGGAGGACTTATGTAGCCTATATATAGGCCAAGATAGTCCATGAGCTATATCATCAGAGTACAGAGAGAGTAGGATAGCTTTTGAGTTGATTCTTTTTGTATGTTGTTGAGGATTTCCACTTGATTGATAATACATAGATGGGGTTTCAGGCTGGTGCATTTCCCGGATAAATTCTTCTGTGTTATTTGTGATTGGTTCCTTCTATCAGTTATATGTGTTCATGCTTGATGTTTCTCATGGTTGATTAGCTTCCGCAAAGCTTATGGTAGATGTAGATCTAGTATTATGCTTTAGTACATTGCATATATCAGTTTGATCTGCAGGTGAAATTTCTACATGATATCAATGAGCTAGCTAATTTGTAGAGAAAATTCTAAAAGGTGTTCCTAAGACACATAGCCATGGGTTAGACCAAGAGGATAGGGATTCAAGTGAAGAATCTCTATAAACTATAGGTAGATGATTGTGCAACATTGAGTACGAAAGCAGAATTGGTACAAAGCCAAGACATTGGTGAGTTGTGGCATAGGAGGTTGGGCCATTTGCATCATGGGGCTTTGAATATAGTGCAACAGATATCTACAAGACTTCCCAAAGGTAAACTTGAGCAAGTTGACACATGCAAAGGTTGTACCTTGGGAAAGTATACCAAGTCTTCCTTTAATGATTGAGACAGTCGAGTAGAGGCTATCTTAGAGTGAGTTCATACTGATGTGTGTGGACCATTCTCGATAGGATCCACAACGAAGAAAAGGTATTATGTGATTTTCATTTATGACTATTCTCGTAAATGCTGGATTTATTTCATGCAGAAGGACCAAACTTTCACAAAGTATTGTGAGTTCAAAGGTTTGGTCGAGAAAGAGTAGGGGAAGAATATCAAGACCTTGAGAAGCAATAATGGTGGAGAATATGTATCTCAAGAGTTTAAGGACTTCTATGTAGCGAAAGGAATTAAACAAGAGTTGATGGCACCTCATAACCCACAGAAGAATGGGGTGGCTTGTAGAAATTCTGCAAATTCTCTACAAATCTACCTCTAAGATCATGTAGAAAATCTGACTGTAGATTAACCCGATAATGCAATATAACTAAAGAGAAATACTATAATATACTTCTACTATCAATTTGCTTTATGGAAGCTTAAAGATCTAGTTGAATTAGAGCTGAACACATATAACCATAAGAAGAAGAATCAATGCACATGAAACACAGAAAATACTCAGGGGAAAGCCTCAGCTAAATACCCCACTATCAGTATTATCATACAAGGTGGAAATACATCATAGTTATATAAAGCCTTAGCTCTCATATCTAGCCAGCTCTCAGTACAATCCTTCTGGATGCTCACAGGAAATCAAAGCTTCTCACAAGCCTTCTCCTCTGCCCTCCAAGCTCCTATCTGCTTGCCAGTTTCTCCTGGGTGATCCTGCTGTTACCAAGTGGAAGACTCTCAACCAAGTGGAACATTGATCTCTCACACTGATCTCACACCCTATCAGAACTGCGCAATCCTCAAGGAACCTTAATCCGTTTGCATGCATGAATTTCCTTTATAGGAAAAAACATGCAACTAACAGTAAACAGTCCTTGACTTTAATCTCAACTGGGCCTTTCTCATAATAGACATGCATGACTTTATGATGAGGGAATCTTCAGTTATCTGGAGTACACTTGTTCAGTGCATGCATGCATCAACTGATTGATAACTCACATTTAGTTCCTCAAACAGTTTGGAACTAATTTAACTGGACTTAACTCAGTAAACTGAGTTAACTAATTACAACTCAAATATAGCTCAAACTTATCTCCTTAATTAAGGGATAATCTCCTTAATTTAAGGGATAAATGTTGCATGACTTCAGAAATACTTCTAACTTGAATTTCTCCAACTAATTAATCCAAGATGAATTAATTAATTATTTTCAAGCAACTGGTGAGACTAAATTCGAATTTTAACTCATAATGTTAATTCAAGGACAAATTAAAATTGGAATATTCTGGATTCTATTTTTATCATTTCTTGTTGCTATTTTCAACACTCCCTCTCAACAAGAAAGGAATTCAACTTGATCCCAATCCTAAACCTTTGGAATTTTATGCATGCAACACTTCTCTCTAGTGTTGTTTCTCTAGCAACTTCAGAAACAAAAAAAGAAAAACATCCAACCTGAATCAGCATGATGCATCTGTCATCAAATTCTTTGACTGCTATTGCCTCTGTCAAGTGAAAACTTTGCACTTCTACTGACTCCATCTTTCTACTCTATTGTCAATCCTTCTCTGTGATCTTCAATATCTGACTACTCTAGCCTTTGTCACTTTGATCTCTGACTGCATCAATCCCACTGATTCCTCCCACTACTATGTACTTTGGGCTCCCGTAGCAAGGTACGATCCATGAGATAAAACCTCTCAATGAAGCTTGCCCAATTTCATCCTTCTTGGGACTATCACTTCACATTGCCCCACCTCACACCTAGAGGTATGGCTGCATGTGATCCCTCTACTCAACCTCCTCTCTACTTCTCCAATTGTGGCTCCTCCACAATTGTCTGAGACTTATTCTGGGACTGCATGTTGAGAGGTAATTTACTCTCCCTCTCAATCACCAAGTCTCTAAAATTTTCCTTGCTCCTCAAGGCTTTGCATCAATCTTGAACCTCAAGAGCATACATGTTCTGAACTCATGAACTGATTTGTTTCACCTGTCTCGTGGTGATGTGTCTAAGGAAAATATTTCCCTTACTAAAAACAACATCGTAGCCATTGTCCTCCAACATCGCGATCAATACAAAGTTCTTCTTATGTCCATGCACATAATTCACATCTGTCAAGGTGATAAGAGCTCCATGCACCCTCTGAAAAGCAATTGTGCCCACCCCTGAAACACTATACCTTTCGTCGTCACCCATCTTTATGCACATCTTGAGGTCTTTCTCCTCCAAGGAACTGAATAAACTTTTATCACCGGTCATGTCGAATGAGGCTCCACTATCAGGATACCAACCACAATCCATCATCGATTACACCATGCATGCGATGAGGGTGAAGTACATTTCAAACTAAGAGGCTAATGCCTCACCTTCCGATCCTTCCGAGGATCCCTTCTTGGACTTCTTTGATGGGAAATTAGTTGCATAATGTCCCATCTTGTGACAATTAAAGCATCTCACTTTAGACATGTCACCCTTCTTCCCTCCATGAGAAGAATTTGATTTGGAATGGGAAGCCTTCCCCTTCCCTTTCCTTGCCATTGGCCAACCTTGAAGTATGATGTGAATTCAATTTGCACCTTCAAATTCGAACTTCAAACTTCAAATTCTATTCTCAGTATACAGTTCACAGCTCCGACAAACTTTTCTCCAATACCATGTAGAAATTTTGCAAATTCTCTACAAATCTACCTCTATGATCATGTAGAAAATCTGATTGTAGATTAAGCCCATAATGCAATATAACTAAAGAAAAATACTATAATCTACTTCTACTATCAATTTTCTTTGCGGAAGCTTAAATATCTAGCTGAATTAGAGTTGAACACATATAACCATAAGAAGAAGAATCAATGCACATGAAACACATAAAATACTTAGGGGAAAGCCTCAGCTAAAAACCCCACTATCTGTATTATCATACAAGGTGGAAATACATCAGAATTATACAAAGCCTTAGCTCTCACAGCTAGCTAGCTCTTAGTACAATCCTCTTAGATGCTCACAGGCAATCAAAGATTCTCACAAGCATTCTCCTTTGCCCTCCAAGCTCTTATTATCTTGTGCAATTTCTCTTGGATGATCCTTTTGTTACCAAGTGGAACACTGATCTCACACCCTGTTAGAACTGTGCAATCCTCAAGGAACCTTAATCATTTTGCATGCATGAGTTTCCATTATAGGAGAAAACATGCAACTGATAGTACACTGTCCTTGACTTTAATCTCAACTGGGCCTTTCTTAGAATAGACATGCATGAGTTTTTGATGAGGGAATCTTCAGTTATCTGGAGTACACTTGTTGAGTGCATGCATGCATCGACTGAATGATAACTCACAATTAGTTCCTAAAACAGTTTGGAATTAATTTAATTGGACTTAACTCATAAACTGAGTTAACTAATCACAACTCAAACATAACTCAATCTTATCTCCTTAAGTAAGGGATAATGATTGCATGACTTTAGAAAGACTTGTAATTGAATTTCTCCAACTAATTAATCCAAGATGAATTAATTAATTATTTTCAAGCAGCTAGTGAGACTAAATTTGAATTTTAATTCACAATTTTAATTCAAGGACAAATTAAAATTGGAATATTCTAGATTCTATTTTTATCATTTCGTATTACTATTTTCCACATGGCTGAGAGGGAGAACATAACTATTGTAGGGGCAGCACATGCAATGCTACATGACCAAGGCCTACCACTTCACTTGTGGGTTGAGGCATGTAACACATTGGTCTATTTGCAGAATAGAAGTCCGCATCGCATACTTGGGATGAAGACACGAGAGGAAACTTTCTTCGGTAAGAGACCAGATGTGGGTCACTTCAGGATCTTTGGCTCATCGGTATATTTCCATGTGAAAAAGAATGCACAAAAGAATCTTGAGTTGACAGCAGAGTTGGGGATACTTGTGGGGTACACTAATACACCTCACAACTATCGGGTGTACATGTCTACCATTTGGAGGACAATGGTTCGTAGATATCTCAATTTTGACGAGCAGAAGGCCATGCGAGTTTCCCTTGAGAGGGAGCTCCAACTACAAGCTATGGAGGAACTATTGGTTCCTAAGGTGTTATAGCTCCAAATCTCACTCTTATGGTTTGTGATGCTGCACTTATGGCCTAGGGAAACCCCTCCTTCCAGACCTGGTCCAAAAATTTAAAAAACAGTGTTTTATTCCCTATACGCGACATTGCCCTGAGTTAAACGCGTGTACACGCGGGTCTGTTATACCCAACCCGCGTGTATCTATTAAAACACTTAAAAAATAATAAATTCCTCTTTTTCGGGCGGAGATCGCGGGTTTTACCTGCTGGATCACCTGTTAGTGCTCGTGGCCCAACTGTTCCCAACCAACTCCTAACTAAAAAACTACTTTGGAGAGGGTATAAAAAGACATCAAAGGAAGGCCAAGGGGAGAGAAAGGAGAGCAAGATTATTATGCTGAGATTTTTCCCTTAGACCAGGTCTGAAGTCCTTGGTACATTCTGCACTTTCCCCCTTTTGCATAGGAAACCCTTGTTTCCATGTGTATTGGTGATCATTCATCCTTGATATCATCATTGAGTAAGACTTGGAAGGAGCTCTTGTTGGAGGCTTGAGGCTGGAATGAATCCGGGAGGAAGCTTGCTTGGAGCCTGCTGAAGGTGTTCAGGTGATATCTTTCCGATATATGTACTTTATTTGCCTTTATATATAAAGAAACACGTCTTTGTTCCCGAATAATCTTTCTTTATGCTTATGAGATTCTTGTGTTGAATTCTTATGAAAGTGGTTACTTAAAGATTTTTTATAACTAACTTTATAGCATAAAGATGATTTATACATAAGTATCTGTACATGTACTGTTGTGTTCTTTGATTTTTTTGTCTTGCAGGTCAAAGGAAGAAGAAGGGAACTCCAAGAAGGGTTTGGACCCTAAAGGCCTTCTCGAACTTAGGACCTTAGTTACGTACCCTTAACGTTAGCATTTGCTTAAAAAGTAAAAATGATGGCTGTGTGTGTGTGTTTCTTTGAATAAGCAATTTTCAGTCTGGTAGAGTCTTAGCCCAAAGGACCCTAGGGGTACTTTCCCTTCAACCAGAATTGGCGACTCCACTGGGGAAAACACTCTTGTTGTTCCTAGTTTGGGTAGTCCTCAAGCCAATCAAGGCTCAGCCCCTCTGTTTGTTGGCTCTGACTGTCTGATCTTTTCTTGAAATCCAAGCTTTTCCAGTTTTTCAGTCTGTGTTTTTTTATTTTTCTTGAAAGACTTCAGATACGCTCTTTGTCTGGATTACAGAAGCGTATATACGCAAGTTGCACTAAGTGAACCCGCGTATACGCAGGTTTCCTTAGTTACAGTCGCGTGTACACGCATTCTGCAAATAATTGCAGGCGCGTATATTCCATAATTTTCAAGATTTATAATTTTTCTTTTTGCTGAATGTCTGTCTGGTGGTTTGGGTCAGTTTAAAGCAGTCAATTCCCAGTGACAGTTCTCTGTTTAACAGGGGGCATCTTGTTCTGAACTCTCTCTAGTCATAAGGAGTATTAGTCTTGTTTTTCGTTGATTGCAAGCGTCATTGATTTTTGACACACAAGATTTCTGTTTAAGAATCTTGATTGCCCTGTTTCGGCAGAGTGGGAAGATTGGGTTCAATCTTTGTGTCCATTTTGTTTTCATGACACTTTTGTTTGCTTAACGAAATCATTTTTACGACCATTTGCTCCTTCGTTTCGGGAAATTTGTTTGTTACCATTTTCTTGAAACTTGTCTTTTGATATTTTGGACTTTCATTGCTGCTTTTGATTGTCAAAAGCGATTTCGAACACATTTTATTTTTGTTGAGTTTTCATCATTTGAAAGGTGTTAATTCACAAAAGTGTTTGGTTGCTTGTTTATCAATCATTGGTGTCAGTTTTTGAGAGCTTTCCTTTGAAAAAGACTTTTTGGTTTGATTGAAAGAAAATCTTTTGAAAGTTTTGAGTTTCGCTTTCTTAAACTTGCTTTTCATTTGATTTCCTTTTAGCGAAGTGAAAGTGCTTTGTTTTTATCTTAAAACTTGTTTTTATTGTTTGGACGAAATGATTGGTAACACATCATCTTCTATCTAAGCATTTTAGTGGCAAGACAAAATTTGGTAAAGCAGCAACTTTCCTCTTTGTTTTTAGAGTAGTCTTAAAGTCTTGCATTCACATATAGTTGTTGCATTAGGATAGATTTGCATCCTTTTTTATGCATACATAGCTTTGTTAGCTTTTGTGAGTGTGGAGTCTGAAAAGAAAGCAAAAAACTTTGTTTTATTTTTCCTCTGAACCCTGTAGAGATTACTTTTCATCGAAAAACAAAAGTGCATGTGCATGTAGCTAAGTTTTATTAACTTCTTTTGCGTCAAAAAACACCACTAGTTTCACTTCCGTTACCTTGTGACTTAAAGAACAGCCTAATAAAATCAAGCGCTTAATTAAAATCCACTAGAACTTTTTGTTTTAGTCATTACACCAACAAGTTTAGGATTTTAGGGCCTTGGATTAGGCGAGTGGAGAGTTAACTCTCCAAGGCCACATAAAACGTCAAACATAAGAGTCTGATTAATGAGAGTAAATCCAATAGCGTTAGGAAGACCAGGAAAGCTCCGGATCTGGGAGTTAAGCACGAGGGTCTGTGAAGACAGGGAAGAGAGATACCCCCTCTCCTACTTGTCCGAACTTACCTCACGACTGTTCCGCCTGGCTTCTGCGACGAGTTGGTACCCATAGTTGCTCTTCCTAGGGAACTACATAGGTGGCTGCGGAGGGGAATCCCGTGGCACCTGAGGTTGACGTTGCATCACTCTCGACAGTACTACTGGAGGGCACCCTTGCGAAGCTTGGGGGCTTGCACCGGCGCAGGCTGTTTTTAGGAGGTCAGCGTAACTTCCTCTGTTACCTTCGCTGATAGGACTGGGCCGTCATTATCCCAGACTATCTTCGGAAGGCCCCTGACTCCACTTTCTTGTATTTTAGTGTCCGGTCCTCATCACCCGGAGCGGAAATACTTGGAAGTTGTTTGACTGGCTATATCTTTAGGGACTTTCTAGTGGGTGCTCTTTGCTCCTTGTATATAGTTGGCTTTAGGTATTTTTGTCTAGTCACGTTTGGACTTTGTGGTCTGAGTGACTAGCTTAACACTCTACCGATCTTGAAAGGCTTTAGGGCATTCTTTCGGAAGTTGTGGAGTTGCCTCCTCAAGGGCAAAGGTTTTGATTGCTTATCCATATTCTTTGAAGAGTTATTTCTATATTCCTGCAAGGGAAAGGGTGTTTGGATCAATTTAATATGGCCAGTATTCCTGGGGAAACCAACCAAGGTACCCTTCCAAAAGGGGATCCTTGTGCTTTTCCTTTCTTTGGAAACGTTGGTACTCCCTTGATGGCCACTTTGAATATTCCTGGGTTGAATGTTGGACTACCCATTTGGCTGTGGTCCACTCCGAATATTCCAAATGATTTTGAAGCTTCTCAGATGAATGCTTTATTTCAAGGGCATCACATGGGTGCTAATTGTTCATCTTCTGTCAAAGAGAAATCTGGGGTTCCTTCTTCTCCTCCTTCTTGTCACAAGAAATCTAAAAAGAGGAGAAAAAGGAAGTCAAAGAAGAAGAATAGTTCTATCCCTTCATCTTCAACCTCTGCAAGTCATGTTGGGGATGAGTCTTCAGCTGCTGCAAGTCATGCTGGGGGCACGAGTCTAGTCACTGCGAGTCATACTAGCAAAGAGTCACCGACCTCTGCAAGTCATGTTCAGGACTCTCCGCAAACCACTGCTAGTCATGTTGGCGGAATGGAGGTTGATAAGAAACCTGGACGTAGAAGTTTTAAACCTAAGTTCCCTTGTAAGATATGCAAGGGAGACCATCTTACTCATTTATGCCCTGGTATTCCAGAGGTTCAAAAGATATGGTCCGAGTCTGAAAGTACTTCTGCTCCTAGATCTGATATGGTTTCTCATCAATCCCATCAACCATTGGTTGATAATGTGGTAGAGCCAGTGCAATCGCTGGCCGATTACACTCCTCTTTTGGGGGGTGAAGTGCCTAACAAAAGAGTCTGTTTGATCTCTAGTACAGAGTCTTCTAGTATAGGGGGCATTCTGGTTTCTCCAAATGTTCCCCCTCCAAGTTCTAAGAGTGTTTCCTTTGATTGGGATAGTCTTGTTGAGCCTCGTCTTCCTTCCGCTGCACCTTTCCAAATAAAGGTCAGAGTTAATTCCACAAATGTCTATCGATGTATGGTGGATGAAGGATCCTCTACAAGTATTATATCCTCTTTGACTTGGAAAGCTTTGGGTTCCCCAAAGTTGTTGACAGCTCAGAGTCAGTTGTTAGCCTATGATAGAAGGCCTGGTGAATCTATGGGTATTCTTCCTCAATTGCCTATCACTTTAGGTGGGAAGACTGCCTTAATCGATATGATGGTGGTTGATAGCCCTTTAGACTTTAATATGCTACTTGGGCGTGATTATGTCTATGCTATGAATGCTGTGGTGTCTTCACTCTTTCGAGTAATGTGCTTTCCTCATAACGGGAATATTGTCACTATTGATCAGCTTGCATCTGATAATCACCACCCTAATTCGATTTTACTGCAGAATGCCCCTTGGTTTGTTCCAAGTGTTCAAGTAGACTCTACCCCGCCACGGGTCAATTATGTGGCATTGAATCCTCAATGTTCAATTGATTCTAAGAAGGATCCTTTGACTTATTATTCTCCTTCTTGGGACTTGGTCCCGACAGCTGACCAAGAGATTGTTCCTATAGGGACATGGGACCCTTTAATACCCTCTTTTGATCCTTGTAGTTCTCATGATTTCTCAGATCTTGTTTTGCCTTCACAGGAGGAACTCTTTGAAGCCATGAGTTATGACTACCAAAGGAGCCCTTGGCCTGAGCCCTGCAAGGGGTTTGTTCAGCAGAACTATTATGCGTAAGCCACAAGGCTGCGTGGTTCCCTGTACCATATTGTATATATGAGGTACGCATTTTCAAGTTTTGTATTCTATAACACAAAGATCTTATATGAAGTTTATATGTGGGATGTATTAACTTCGTGTCTAGTGTTCCTATTTATGTTTACAGAACTTGGAAGATTTCTCCTTTGGAAGTTTATGGTTGGTCCGTTCTGACAGGTATTGGTTCTCGAAACTGGCATATAGGTTAGGTTTTTCCGCCTGCATTGTGCATTTATCAGTTTCCTTTCCCATTTTGCCTTAGGATCGACCCCACCAAGTTATGGTGCGAAACCTTCTCATTGCTTAGAAGTATCATGACTTGTGTGGTAGAGACTACCTTATCATGGGTGCCCTAGTTTGTACCTTTTTGTCGCTTGGCACTCATGCTGATTTTTCATCTTTAGGTTCGGGAGTCCTCTGTAGTCCCGCCATGACTTATGCGTTGAAGACTCATTCTTCTTTGCTTCTTCGCTTCGTTCTGGCCTTATACCCTAGAGGCTCCTATGTGTGTTGAGTTGTACTTCTGCATTGCATGTTGACCATTTGCACCTTTTGGCCTATAGCCGGCTTCACTTGGACTCGTGTTTAAGCCAACTTTTGACCATGACGTCTGCAAAATCAACCTTGCATACCCTTGACTTCTGCAGCTTGACATACCCTAATCCGTGGAAGGAACTTACCTCTGAGTGTCACTGACCAGTTTTTCACCTCCCTGCATTGAGCATAGGAACGTTCCTTTCCCAGGAACTAGATCATCTGTTTCACCGACACTCGTTCTTTCCACTGTACCATAGCATTCTTTTATTCTTTTTCCGGCTTATCAGAAAAAGACAAAAAAATTAAATATTCCAAAAAGAGCGGGAACAGGGACATTATTTCCATTTATTGTTGGCAGCTAGAGTCAGTCGTGTCGCCCTTGAACAAAGCACTCAAAACAAAGTCTCCTCCGCATGGGTGGGATTTAGTTTGACTTAGGTATGCCATAACCTTGTTATCGAGTCAGTCCTCCCCCGATTGGTTATCTCTTCCAATCATATGGAGGGTTCGTTCATGCCTCCTGCATGACGAACTTATACAGATTCATTATATGCTGCCACATAGTCACATTGAGTCGTGCTTTTGTTCAAGGGAAGCTAGCCTGAGTCGGCCTTTCTGCGGTGTCTCTTGACTCATTTTTCAGTCGGCCATCCCTGGTTGTCAGTGTCATGTCTATCATCACATCAGTTATATTGGTCCTTTACTCGTGCCGGTTTGAGAAGGTCCCCATTGACTTCTTGCTAGCAGGTCTTGTCCTTATCGACGACGACACCTTGCTCTGAGGACAGGCCTAGAGCCGCACCCTGGCCCTATTTTCATTATTGATAGGTCACCTTGTGCTCAGCATCGATCAGTATCATGGGTCTTTGACTGAGTGGTTTCCCTTGTGTTCGACATCAGCATACATTATCACACATTGGGATTCGTGCAGTACCTTGGTTTCCATTTGACCCTATTGGTGGATACCTCGCCTCTGTTTCGGCTTTCATTATTGGTTGGTTCAGAGGGTTTCTGCCGTGCGCTAGCCACATCTTGTGTACGCCGGAAACGCACTTCGGTTGGGTTACTACATCTTTTTCATCCAATTCCTTCCACATTATTGGCCTACGGGTTACACTCGCGCTAGATTGATGAAGGATGCCTTAATGCCTTCCTTCTAGCGGATCTTTCCCTATCGACTCCGACTCATTGCTCTGGGGCAAAGATCTAGAGTCCATTTGGCAGTACCTTGGGGTTTGCAGTCATTAGTGGCAGATTCCTCGCTATCGACAGTGGGAAACCATCATTGTCTCCTGATCGATAGATTCTTGCAGGTGTTCGACTTCAGCTCATCTATTCACACTTGTTAGATTGTACTAGGTACCTTGACGCTCATTATCATTATCGGTGAGTAGTCTCGCGTTTGTTAACGGTATACATCAATGACCGGTAATCAAACGATTTCTCACATGGTCGACTTCAGATCATTTATTCCCATGTTGTAGAAATGTACCACGGTGGTCGGTGAAGACCTCAGGTTGTATCAGTATTCATTGGTTCACTTGACAGTTGCTTCTGTTGCTGCTAGTTGATACCACTCCACCTTATATGTTGCAGTCAGTCATGGCGACATTCTATATATTGGCACCTGAGTTTGCAGTGTAGTACCATCCTATTCCATCATGTTCAGTTGGTACCTTTTGGGATCAGTCTTTGATATCAGTGATCCGTTGCATCTTTCAGCATCATTGACAGTTTTATATGTGATATTCAGACATGTACTTACTCATTATGATCAGATGATCCATTATGCATCTTCCAGTCATTTATACTTGTATACTTAGTGGATCTGCTTGTACTTGATATGCGGACATGCTTTACTTTTCCTGAGCATGGGTATGCCCGCCTCAGACAGTGTTTCTTTCTGATCTCCTTTCGGTGGCTTGGCAGGCTGAATTCTGGTGAAGTCCTCCTCGGTTTTTCGGCAGAGTTCCTTTCCTTGTACTTACTTAATATATTTCGGCCATCATGTTCCCCTTCTGACCTCATACATTAGGGGGCATCTGTTATAGCTCCAAATCTCACTCTTATGGTTTGTGATGCTGCACTTATGGCCTAGGGCAACCCCTCCTTCCAGACCTGGTCCAAAAATTTAAAAAACAGTGTTTTATTCCCTATACGCGACATTGCCCTGAGTTAAACGCGTGTACACGCGGGTCTGTTATACCCAACCCGCGTGTATCTATTAAAACACTTAAAAAATAATAAATTCCTCTTTTTCGGGCGGAGATCGCGGGTTTTACCTGCTGGATCACCTGTTAGTGCCCGTGGCCCAACTGTTCCCAACCAACTCCTAACTAAAAAACTACTTTGGAGAGGGTATAAAAAGACATCAAAGGAAGGCCAAGGGGAGAGAAAGGAGAGCAAGATTATTATGCTGAGATTTTTCCCTTAGACTAGGTCTGAAGTCCTTGGTGCATTCTGCACTTTCCCCCTTTTGCATAGGAAACCCTTGTTTCCATGTGTATTGGTGATCATTCATCCTTGATATCATCATTGAGTAAGACTTGGAAGGAGCTCTTGTTGGAGGCTTGAGGCTGGAACGAATCCGGGAGGAAGCTTGCTTGGAGCCTGCTGAAGGTGTTCAGGTGATATCTTTCCGATATATGTACTTTATTTTCCTTTATATATAAAGAAACACGTCTTTGTTCCCGAATAATCTTTCTTTATGCTTATGAGATTCTTGTGTTGAATTCTTATGAAAGTGGTTACTTAAAGATTTTTTATAACTAACTTTATAGCATAAAGATGATTTATACATAAGTATCTGTACATGTACTGTTGTGTTCTTTGATTTGTTTGTCTTGCAGGTCAAAGGAAGAAGAAGGGAACTCCAAGAAGGGTTTGGACCCTAAAGGCCTTCTCGAACTTAGGACCTTAGGTACGTACCCTTAACGTTAGCATTTGCTTAAAAAGTAAAAATGATGGCTGTGTGTGTGTGTTTCTTTGAATAAACAATTTTCAGTCTGGTAGAGTCTTAGCCCAAAGGACCCTAGGGGTACTTTCCCTTCAACCATAAGGAGGAGGAGCCTCAGACTAATGCAGAGAAGCTACATGCAAAGGTTCTAGGAGTGGAGACATCCACTCAAGCAAAGTCTTCCAGAGATGGACAGAAGGGCACAAGAGAACTTGAAATATTGTTGAAGGATGTGAGAGAGAATGTGGGAGCACCATATTCCCAGCACAAACAGAGGAGGTCACCTGAGAGGTACACTGAATACATGGCCCTTGCTGAGGAATGTGTTGAGATCAAGCCATCTTCCTTTGAGGAAGCAGTGCAGCAACCCATTTGGGTTGATGCTATGGTGGAGAAGTATGAATCCATAGTTCGTAACAGTGTTTGGGATGTGGTTCCAAGACCAGAGAACAAGTTAGCTGTGAGTTCCCATTGGCTTTACAAGGTAAAGCAAGCTGCTAATGGAAGTGTGGAGAAGCATAAGGCAAGATTTGTTGCCCGTGGCTTTTCACAGATCGAGGAGGATCATGTTGTTGCAGTGTATATTTCGACAGAGGAGCAAGATGTTGACATTTTGACAAAGGCATTGTCAAAGTGTAAATTCGAGTTCCATAGAGACAAGATCAGGGTGGCAGATAATCCCTTTCTTGTTGAGAGGGAGTGTTGAAATATGGCAACAAGAATATTCCACTTTAATTTGTCCTTGAATTAAATTGTGAATTAAAATCAAATTTAGTCTTAACAGCTACTTGGAAATAATTAATTAATTCATTTTGAATTAATTAGTTGGAGAAATTCAAGTTAGAAGTCTTTCTGAAGTCATGCAAGAGTTGTCCCTTAAATTAAGGAGATAAGATTGAGTTACATTTGAGTTATAATTAGTTAACTTAGTTTACTGAGTTAAGTCTAGTTAAATTAGTTCCAAACTGTTTGAGGAACTAATAGAGAGTTAATAGTCAGTTGATGCTTGAATGCATCCAACTAGTGCTACTCCAGTTAACTGAAGATTCCCTCATCAGTAACTCATGCATGTCTATTCTGAGAAAGGCCTAGTTGAAATTAATGTCAAGGACAATGTACTATCAGTTGCATGTGTTTTCTTATAAATAAAACTCATGCATGCAGAAGGAATCATTCCATGAGGATTGTGCAGTTCTAACAGTGTGTGAGAGCAGTGTTACACTTGGTTGGAGGAGATCATCCACTTGGTAACAGGACAATCATCCCAGAGGAACAATGCAAGGAAATAGGAGCTTGGAGGGCAGAGAGGAAGGCAAGGACATATTTTCTACATGGTCTCAAAGAGATAGATTTGTAGTAAATTTCTACACAGTGCATGCTCAACATATTACAGATCAACAACTAAAAGAAACAAGAGCAAACACACCACATGACACCATTATTTTTGTACCAATGTCCCCTGAAAAACCCAATGCGGGAAAATTGGTGCAGCTATCTGAGGGTTTTCTTATTAAGCAATATCAGAGTACAATCTGGTTGCCGAAACTGGCCTACCCAACAGAGAATTTCTTTAGCAGCTATAACTCACAGTTTGAGAGAAATCTCCTTGGTGAAACCCCAAAAAATCCTTCCGGCACCTCCTCAGCACAAAACTTCTTTGCAACCCCAGCATCTACCCAATCTAGACTGTGTAAGCCCCTCTATGTCTCATGTTGGTCCTAAGTCAACCTTTCTTGGCCTACGTTAGCCCCAGGAGGCCCTGCGTCAGCTTCCTAGGCCTTTGCGTCAAACACGCTGGCCTCTCTGGTGGTTTGCGCAACACTTGGCTGCCTCTGCGTCACTCTCCTTGGTTGTTGTGTTGCTCTCCCAACACAATATCTATCTTCTTTATTTCTCTGTACTCAATTCTCCTCAGCTTCTCTCCCGATCACTGATTCTATCTCTCTTAGAAAACCCCGCTCTAGAGAATAGAATGACTGATCACTCTAGTGTGCTCTCCAAGTGACCCTCAAGCCTCCTCTTATACTTTTCTCGTTGACATATCAACGACCGAGATTAAGTCCCTAATTAGAAGCTAAGATTAGATCTGGTGTGATCCATGTCTTTTGGACCATTCTAACATAATTTAATATTAATTCACATTAATATTTTAATTTCCGTAAGTTTAGACTTAGGGACTCCATTAAAATATTAATTATTTTAATATCTCCTGAACTATTTAGATTTTTCCCAAACCCTTTCTGGGTATTGGAGATCTCATGTGCCCCAAACTCTCCACCCAATTTCGTGGCTAGAGCACATTTGATTGTTGTAGGGAAAAGTATCTGATTCGGATGACCCTATCCCACTCTAAGGGTGATAGTACCTCAGCAACAACTGTAAACAAAACTACTTAAGGTTTACTTCTTTATGAAAGCAAGAGAGAATGAAGAAATGCACTAACCGTTGCCTTGCGCTTAATATTTGCTCCAATCTCTTCTCTTTGCTGCTTGCTCCTAGCTCTTTGCTCTTTTGCTGGCCCAGCTACAATGAGATCCTGCAAAATAACAAAGAAGGAAACTACAAGAAGCATGCATTCATAACTTATTCAAGGATTAGCATAAATCAAATATACAATCATCACAATACATCATTGAAACAAATGCATATAGAAGAACCTCAATAGCTTTTATTAATGGAAGAAGTAAAGTTCTGAGAAGGTTACAACCATTGAAGGCTCCAATCCAGCAACACCTCCCAGCAGAAAGAATTTCTCCTCTTCACCTCCTTCAAGCAATCACCTAATAGTTCTATAGTGAAACCAACAGCATATCATTACTTTGCACAAAATTCCAGCCTCCTGAGCTCATAGGAGAGAGCTCAATATATAGATGAATTGAGAAAGGATGAGTCAGCTTGCAACTGATGTGTAGCTGCCTTGTGTCCTCTCTCTCTTCAGTTGATCTTCAGTTCTTGAGTCCACTTGGAGAACCTTGCTTCCACTTGGAGAAACAGAGCCTCTGACTCATCACAAGGCGAAATCCCTGATCCAAGTGTCATTTTTGGAAGATTCCAGAGCAATGACTCAGTGTGCCACTTGTCCCATCTCGCTCAGCGCAGGTGGCCTTTGTTCTACCTGCTTTGCAACGCAGGTACACCATGGAGGAGTTGAGTTTCAGCGCAGAAGCCTAGTGGAGCACCTGCATTGATTTCAGGATTGCTTGTTTTTTAGTGTTTTCAGGTGGAGAACTGATCTGAGAGCTGTTGGTTTGCTGACCTTGTTCCTCTAGGGGTAGGAACATCATGTTTAGGGACTTTGGATCCCTTGGATTATTGACAATTCATGCCTGATGCTGCAAGGCACAAAATTGTCTATAACAGATGCCCCCTAAAGTATGAGGTCGTTTATCAGGTGAAATGCTTTATTAGGAGGATCCAAAGTTCATTCAATCTGCTGAGAAGTGTCCTGTAATAAGATACAATACAATACATTATTTTTCATACTTTTTCATGATCTAGCTGAGGCGGGCATTCCCATGCTCAGCTTTATAAATTCATTTTGGTACATAGAACAGACGATCGTCTGATGGTAGACTGATAATTCTCTGCTGAAATTATCATCCTTTGAGAAGGATGATCATCTGCTGCAATGATGTACACATCAAATGTCTTTATATCCTGAATATATATCGCAGCCCGGATGGATGGAACTGATCCGGGGTCTTCAATCTCTTCCGATCTTCACTCGATGTACAAGTCGATCCATGTGAGAATTTCTTGAAGTCGAACATGGAAAGACATCGCTTGATTACCGGTCAATGATGTAAACCGTTAACAAGCGCGAGAGGAATCACCGATAAGGATGATGACCCTCAAGGTACAGCAGTACAATTCACATGGTGGGAATAAAGGACTTGGTGTCGACCACCATGCAAAATCTTCTGGTCGAAGG
Source organism: Pinus tabuliformis (assembly GCA_031772625.1). Lineage (NCBI taxonomy): Eukaryota > Viridiplantae > Streptophyta > Pinopsida > Pinales > Pinaceae > Pinus > Pinus tabuliformis. Next base: position 1,787,266,892 of record CM062817.1, on the reverse strand, counting down.
TCATTGATGTATACCTGTCGCCGGAAGTGAGAAACTTGCCATTGAGGCATGCAAGCTTCAAAGTACTGAAGGGGTTGTCCCTAGATCAACTCCTTGGATAATGAGCTGATGTCGACAAGGAGCGATCTGTCAAAGGAGGGCCTTAATGAATCCCACATCAGTGACACGGAACGGAGCTAGTGATTGTGATGAGGTGAAAACAAACTGTGATGTATGATTCAGGGTGGCAGTCATGAAATGGATGAAGGACAATGTATGGCAGTGGATGGGACACGGTTGACTCTTTGAAGAACAACATCTCTTGAACATATAACGACACTGATGTGATGGATCGGTAGCATTACCCCAAATGTGGATGGTGTGGCGAGGACCATGGCGATGAGACCGGTGAATGAAACAACCCAACCCGATGTGATACGGAGGACAAAGTGTCATGTTCAAGAGTGACTTGCTACCATTAAAGCTGTGAGGTTCTCCCAATTTTTCCCCAGTCATTGCTGACCAGTACCTCTTTATTTTTGTCAAGCTTGAGAAGGATAACATATGCTTGTTCTATAACTTGCCCTTCGGGCAAGCCCATCGCTATGTTTTAACGAGCCTAGCGATAGGGAAACTCGTTCTCGTCTAAAGACAAGTTTGTCGCTATTTAATGAATTTAACGAGTCTAACGACAAGGATAACTCGGTCCTTTTCATTTTTAGAGAGTCTGAAAAGGTACATAAAGTCAACTCCAAAATTCCTTTTTCGTCATCTAATCCCTTAAGTCCGAAAAAGTATAAAACAATACAGAAGGGATGAATTTTCGGTTGCTTTAACGAGCCGAACAAAACAAGCGCTCGATCTTTTTGTGCAATAATCCCTCAGGTCCAAAAAGATTAAAATCTAAAGGAGGGATAGCTCTTCCTGTCGTTTAACGAGCTGGAAGGCCAAAACTCGGCAAACTTTTCATATTTTACGAGTCAGGAGAAAAGAGCTCAAAGAAGACTCGTCTTTTGAGGAACGAGTGATGGACAGGGTAGCAGCAGATTCCAGGTACAGGTTGGAATATTCCAATCACGGCAGTGTCACAAGGATGGCTTAGTGAAATCACTCTTCGCAGCTGTTCCTCAAAATGGGTAAACAATCATATGGAGATGAACGATTGGCCAAATGAACGGTGGAGGTGAGACTGCAAGAACACGACCAAGGGCTTTAATATGGCTGTCAAAGGTTACATTTACCAAGGTTATTTACCGGTTCATTTTTTCTGGGTGAGCTTGAACTCTAGGGGAAGATTGCTCACAACTTATGTTTATTTTTTAACGAGCATGAACTATGTGCTAAAACTGCTCGGATCTTGCGTTTATTTTTTAACGAGCATGAACTGTGTGCTAAAACTGCTCGATTATACCAGTCATAAGATAAGAAATGTCTCCTGTGAGATAGCTATTTTTTATGGAGCTTTATCTCACGAAGCTATGCTCCTAATTTGGCAAATTTTGACCTTTGCCCCACATCCTCTCTTCATGCAAGTTCGGAAACGACTAATCTAAAAAAACAGATAAATAACCGCTCTTTGCTTGCACTCCAAAAGGTTTGCATGCCCCCAGGTATAAAATAGAATTTCAAAGCTGCCCCTCCTCTCCCTCACTTCTGCTTTTCTTTGGGTGTTCCCAGCTACTTATCATCTTGCCAATCTAATGTTAACGATACTTGTCTTCTCGTTATTCTAAGGGATCTTACGCGGTACTTGTCTTCCCGTCGGCCCAACTTTTAACGAACAGCTATTTGTGACAAGAGAAGAACACTACTCAAAGACAAAACATCAATGTTATTGAGGGAGGCTTGCCTCTTTCTGGTTACCCGAAGAATGGTTTTATTCGCTGCCGCAAATGAAACTCTTTCTTTGGCGATGTCTATCATTAGGTTACCTAAGGATGGTTACAATTTGTTGCAGCAATAGAAACTCATTCTTTGGAGGCTGCCCCTACTTATCCTTTAAAACATTTGTTTTAATGGGTGAGGCTTGCCTTTTATCCAAAGACGGTTACTATTTACTGCCACAAACGGATCCCCTTCCTTGGCAGAGCCCACTTATTTAGATAAAGATGAATGACCTTTGTCAAACAAGTAACCTTGACAAAAGAATCTTGTTCCAGAACAACCCCTCTTCCATTCACGGACGGGGTACGGACTAGTCATATTCTTTCGCGGAAATTCTACCCTATACCCAAGGTTTCTTCTGCCCAAAGCAGACCAGGGTGCATGCCCCCTGGGTTCCAGTCTTATCTTTCCGAATCACTCGCACTCATCGGGAAGTAGAACCGGGGGTGGAGGCATTTCTTGAGTGAATAAGCCATTCAGGGATGGTATTTGACTATTTGCGATGCGAGATCCCGGAAATGAAAGTTGGTCTACGAGCTTGACCATCTTTCCTTCGTGTGGAAAACACATTACTCTAAAGAGTGAGGAGACTATAGCTCCCATGCAATATATATAGTCCCGTCCAAGGAGTAGGTTATAATCCAAGGGTCCTTGGACGACCATGACGTTCATATGAACTGTCTTCTTCCTCAATGTAATGGGAACATTGGGGAGGATCCCTAAAGTGCGACTGGTTCCTTTATCAAAACCTGATAGATTTCTCATCTCAGGTAAAAGCGCCGGGGAACCCAGTGCTTTCCAAGCAATAGAGGAAAGGATACTCACAGATGCCCCTTCATCAATGATAGTTCCAGCCATTACCATTCTATAGATTTGGACAATGATTTTGAATGGTATATTGGCTGGTAACCGGGGTCTGCCTAGTTGGTTCCAATCAAAGGACACAACCAGGTTGCTTGGTGGTGGGACCGAATACACGGCCGGATACGACCCTGACGATGTTCCTCCCTGCGATAAAGGAATGGGCGCATTGCCCTGATGCTCATCAGAGTCTGTGTTGATGAAAAGAATCTGGATGGTGTCATCCTTATTCTCTTCAGTGAGGGTGTCATTCGAAGATGAATCTTCAATGACGGTGTCATTTGAGGATGAAACCTCTGAAGGAAGAACCGGGTCAACTGCCGTTTCGACCTTTAGACTTTTGTCTGGTCTGGATTCAGTCGGTTCATTCTCAATGACCAACACTTCAGCTGACCACTTGATCGGGCCAGCTGGATTTTCAACTATCGAGGGACTTGGCACGAGTTTTTGGTATCCAGGAGGAAGACGTAACGGTGAAACCGGACGATCTTCCAAAACTCTCTTCGCCTCATCTAAGAATGGACAACGGTGGATGGCATGATCGCCTCCACACAGCATGCAGGGTGATCTTGGTCTCCCTTTTCGTCCTTCACTCTCGCTAGTTGACGGACTGCAATCAACATGACTACCAGAGGTTGATGCTACCGGATTGTGCACCCTGGGGGACCAGTCCCTTAGTATCCGGGGAATACAAGGACAATCACGGTGGAAGTGGGTCCCTTTGCAAATGACACATGGCGATTTAGGCCCGGTTGGTGCAGTGTGTGGATTTTTGTCAGATGTCTTTTGCTTGCCCCCAGTCGCCTTCGCCTTAGGCTCCTTCTGCTTCTTTTCTTTCTTCTTCTTCTCCTTCTTCTCCATGGGAGGCTGACTTCTGCCGGCTCTAACTTGTGAAGATGAAGGATCAGAGGAAGAATTGTAAGAAGTGGAAGGCTGGTGGGCAGCTCTAGACTGGTCTGACTGTTGATTCGACTGCTCAGGATTTGTGGTGGTCTGAACTACATTAGTTGAAAAGAGCCATACAGGCAGGCCAATTGTCAATCATGGAAGTGACAATGTGGCCATATGGGGCGCACCAACATCTCCCCAAGAGGAGAAGGGACTGGGACTTCCACCAAGGTGACTTCCTTGGTTGGTGGGCTCCATACTTTTCAACTGAAAGATCAACGTGGGAATAACAGGTGATTATGTTCCGTTTAAAATAAATTTTATTAACGACGCTTTAGACACAACTTTGCTTTTTCATGTTTTAAGAGTCGAGAAAAAGCTAAAGATGACTCTAGTCTCCTTCGATGTTTTAACGAGCCCGAAGTGACAAATGCTCGGTTGGACTTTTTCAGTTATAGAGTTTGAAAAAGGCCAAAAGAAACTGCTCTGGAGATCTAGGCAGAGGGTGTGCCAAACCTTTTGCAAAACCACGGAATACGTTTTATGGTACGTGTGGTCAATCTTCGTGAATGCTGTGTTCACTGCATTTCGATCAGTAGGGTAGCCGACACGGCTTCCTAAGGATAAAGGATATATGCCTATAGGGGTCTCCCAATATATACTCGATGGTACGTGGGAGCACAAGTCCGTATTAGTGCCACTGACTCTCAGGAGGAATCACCCACCTTCTTCGAGATCGACAGTCACTACGTTTAACGACGCCGGAACACGTCTCTAGCTTAGACCTCTATGTGTTTGCGTTATGTTTCAAAGCGTTGTTAAGTAAATTGGATTTATTTTAATGTTGATCTTGCTTAGCAGTTTGCCTTTAAGGATCACCACGAGATGTATGTAACAAATTCCTGAATGCAGTCTAAGATGAGAAGCAAACTTTTCAATCTTTCAACTTTGAAAATCTTAACTACTGAGGAGAAGAAAGGCAAATCTTTTCACACAGATCATAGAGCACACACTAATGCAAAATTTCCTAAATCAGCATGCAAACAGTCAAATGCAAAATGCACAATGCACGTATTTTCTTTTCCCTTTCTTAATGTTGATGTATTACAAAAAGAAAGTTGTTATATAACTTTGATTTCAATTTCAAGCGAAAGTAAACAAGCTAGTCCAAAATCAAAAGACACCTTAAGATTTACTTGTTTAAACTCTGGAAATGCATGAAATCAAACCATAATGACGAAAGCAAAAAGACTAATCAGCTACGGACAGCAAACAAGCTAACTCTTTAGACCAGCAAAATGCCTAACACAGGTTCCGATCTAAGAGGCCAAAGCAAGACTAGTTTACTCTTCGTTATGGGAAATTGTAAATGATGTAAGAAATAAAAAAGAACAAGTACAATTTCGTTATATAACAGAGGCGGAATGATGGCAAGTAAGGTTGGTTTCAGAACAGGTACAAGACTGGTAACTGGCTGCAAAATCTATAGTGAAAACAGGCAAGAAAAAGGGAGGAAACCCCAAATGCACAAGGCAAAATTGGGCCAACACAGGTGCTGCACAGCCAGTTTGGCTCTCAGCGCAGGTAGCCCCTTCGGGACCTGCGTTGCAAAGCAGGTAGCCTGTGTACTACCTGCTTTGGAAAACGAAAGTTGCGTTTTCTCAGTTTCCGGGTCACAATTTTCTCAAAAAATCACAGTTTTTGCTCAAATCAGAAGCTATCAGTCAAGCACACACTAAGGGATGACAAGGAAGATGAAAAGATATCACTAAGAGCTTACAAGGATCCTTGTAGATCAGCTCTTCAAATCATGAACATGCTCAGAAATGAGCTAGAGTAGCTGCCTTCTACTTCGCTTTTGATATAGTCAAAAGCTTTTCGATTTGGTACTCTTTTTTTCAGGAAATGAATAGCAAAATACTACAAACAATCAAACAGATACGATCCCCAGCGGAGTCGCCAGTTTGTTGTAGGGAAAAGTATCCGATTCGGATGACCCTATCCCACTCTAAGGGTGATAGTACCTCAGCAACAACTGTAAACAAAACTACTTAAGGTTTACTTCTTTATGAAAGCAAGAGAGAATGAAGAAATGCACTAACCGTTGCCTTGCGCTTAATATTTGCTCCAATCTCTTCTCTTTGCTGCTTGCTCCTAGCTCTTTGCTCTTTTGCTGGCCCAGCTACAACGAGATCCTGCAAAATAACAAAGAAGGAAACTACAAGAAGCATGCATTCATAACTGATTCAAGGATTAGCATAAATCAAATATACAATCATCACAATACATCATTGAAATAAATGCATATAGAAGAACCTCAATAGCTTTTATTAATGGAAGAAGTAAAGTTCTGAGAAGGTTACAACCATTGAAGGCTCCAATCCAGCAACACCTCCCAGCAGAAAGAATTTCTCCTCTTCACCTCCTTCAAGCAATCACCCAATAGTTCTATAGTGAAACCAACAGCATATCATTACTTTGCACAAAATTCCAGCCTCCTGAGCTCATAGGAGAGAGCTCAATATATAGATGAATTGAGAAAGGATGAGTCAGCTTGCAACTGATGTGTAGCTTCCTTGTGTCCTCTCTCTCTTCAGTTGATCTTCAGTTCTTGAGTCCACTTGGAGAACCTTGCTTCCACTTGGAGAAACAGAGCCTCTGACTCATCACAAGGCGAAATCCCTGATCCAAGTGTCATTTTTGGAAGATTCCAGAGCAATGACTCAGTGTGCCACTTGTCCCATCTCGCTCAGCGCAGGTGGCCTTTGTTCTACCTGCTTTGCAACGCAGGTACACCATGGAGGAGTTGAGTTTCAGCGCAGAAGCCTAGTGGAGCACCTACTTTGATTTCAGGATTGCTTGTTTTTGAGTGTTTTCAGGTGGAGAACTGATCTGAGAGCTGTTGGTTTGCTGACCTTGTTCCTCTAGGGGTAGGAACATCATGTTTAGGGACTTTGGATCCCTTGGATTATTGACAATTCATGCCTGATGCTGCAAGGCACAAAATTGTATATAACATTGATGCTACCCCAAATGAACACTCCCTCTTAGCGAGGATTGTGCCCTAGCAATACTCCTCACTGCGAATTACTCTGAACATCCAACATCATACCTGTGTTGATGCTAGGCCTTCCTACCCAACATCCTATGCACTATTGCATCCTGTACTGCTACCCATGGTTCTTCCACTGCAACTGTTGCATCTATATGACAGCTACCTCTGCATCCGTGCTACTGTTGGTCCTTCCTCCTAGCACTGCATCTGCACTGCACCTCCTCTCATCATGTTGCCCACTGCTGCACTGCAACTTTGTTACTAAGAATTAAGTAACTAATCTCCCAACTGACCTCCCTGTTGTACTAGAAACACCCACTGATGTTGAAGCTCCCTCTACTACTGACAAGTGCTCCCTCTCTCTGACCCCTGCACTGCTGCAACAACTCCCTGTATCTAGCACCCTTGCACACCTCGTTGTGCCTTCCTACACTAGTGCAACACTCTTGTGCCTTTTGCACTATTACAGCCTGTTATCTCTGCGTTGTCTCGAGACTTCTGCACTGTAGCTCTCTCTACTGCGCCATCTGCATCCGTCTCTACCCACTAAGCCAATCCTGCTACTCCTTGTCGGGGCTCCCATAGCAAGTTCTAATCCAAGAGGCTGGGTACCTTGAGGATCCTTCCCCTCATCACCTATAGTCCAAATGACTACAACTTGATATCTTCCCACTTCCGTTCAAGTGGCATGTGTGCACTCATGGCACAATCATCATCTGTCAAAACTTCCTTCTATGCCTGTGTTGGTGTTTCCTTAGGCTCAGAAGACTCTCCCTTACTCTTCTTCCTTGGGCACTGGGTTGCCTAATGACCCATGTCCCCATAGTGGAAGCACTTGATCTTGGAGAGATCTTTCTTCTTCCACTTCTCCTGCTTTCCCTCAGATGCTAGGACCACATCCTCCTCTGCGTGCTTGACCTTGATCCCTTTGCTATTGCTACCTGTCTTTGACTGTCCTCTGATCTCTTCCTGGCAAAGAACTTCCCACATCTCGTCCCAAGGTGGGAGATTCCCTCTACCCAGGATACTCTAGACAAACACTTCTCAGTCTTCTAAGACAACATTCATGGTTGTCCTCACCATAGGTTCCTGATCCGGTGTTTCTCCTATAACAGTCACTTGGTCTCGGATCTCATTCAATCCTCCAAGGAAGGTGTCAATTGGTTTACCCTTCTTCATCTGATACAACCTCATCTGGTTCTTGAGCAACATTCTTCTCTGCACATAAGTATGCTGGTACAGGTTCTTGAGCGCCTCCCACATCTCAACTGCCGTTTCTTCTTGGCTATATGTGGTACCACATGATCCTTGACCCCGTCAAGGTTAATGCACTTAGCCCTCGCCATCACCTCTTCATACTTGTTGTTTTCATTAGGGTCGATTGGGATATCAATAACCTTCAAGGCGAAGTTCTTGACACAATTCCTATCAAGCACTAATAAAATTCTGGCCTTCCAGACTACAAAGTTCGATGCTCCGTCTAGTCTATCCTGGTCTCTTACCCCATGTAGTGCCATGACGCTCCTCTACTTCCCTCTTGGAATTTATTTGTTTGACTCCTCTGAGTCTCTACTACCCATCTGGAACTTCTCTTCTGGACTTCCTCTAAGTCCTAATTTCCTCTTGGAAATCCTTCTGCCACTTGTTGAGACGCCCCCTACTCTGATCGTCTTGTGCAATTGCACTGCTGATCCAAGTTCCTCGGCTAGAAACCCTCAGTAACAACTCCTCTGGACCTGCATAGTTAGGTTTTTTTCTGACTACAGTACCTCACTAGCTCCACTCTACAATATTTCTGTAGCCTTCTGGACTCTAGCAACTGCCTCTCTGTGAACTGCGTCAGCCCCTCTCTGCCTCACGCTAGCTCTATGTCACCCCATATCGGTCTGAGTCAACCCTAGGATGCCCTGCATTAGCCCTCTGGCCCTCTACGTCACCAACACTGGCCTCTCTAAGGATCTGGGCAGCTCCTGGCTTCTTTTGCGTGGCTCTGTCTGGCTCTGTGTCACACGTCTTAGCTTTTGTCCTCCAAGAAACAACTTCTGTCACCTCGGGACATCTATTTTCTGTTATTATTGCCCCACTCGGCTGATGTCTCTTAGTCATCCTGTGATCTGCAATCACACTCTGATACCATGTTGAAGTTTCTAACTTTTACTTAGTTTAGAAACCCTTCATGCACTTTTTCTGATTTATTCCTACCTACTTGTTATTTTTCTTTAACAAGTTATTTACAAAGTAAATACTGAAAATAAACACCAATTCATGCTCAACATATTACCGATCAACAATTAAAAGAAACAAGAACAAACACACCACATGACACCATTATTTTTGGACCAATGTCCCTGGAAAAACCCAATGCGGGAAAACCGATGCAACTATCTGAGGGTTTTCTTATTAAGGAATATCAGAGTACAATCTATGTGCCAAAACTAGCCTACCTAAAAAAGAATTTCCTTAGTAGCTATACCTCATAGTTTGAGATAAATCTCCTGGCTGAAACCCTAGAAAATCCTTCCGGCAGCTCCTCAGCACAAAACTACTCTGCAACCCCATTGTCTTCCCAATCTGGACTGCGTTAGCCCCTCTCTGTCTCACGCTAGCCCTGCGTCAGCCTTTCTTAGCCTGCTTTAGCCCTAGGAGGTCCTGCATTAGCTTCCTGGGCCTCTATGTCAGACATGCTGGCCTCTCTCGTGCTCTGCACAGCACTTGGCTGCCTCTGTGTGGCCCTGCATGAGCCCTTGCTGGCTCTACGTCACTCTCCTTGGTTGTTGCATTGCTCTCCTAACACAATCTCTGCCTTTTCTATTTCTCTATACTCAATGCCCCTCAGCTACTCTCCCGATCACTGATTCTATCTCTCTTAGCAAACCCCGCTCTAGAGAATAGAATGACTGATCACTCTGGTGTGCTCTCCAAGTGACCCTCAAGCCTCCTCTTATACTTTTCTCGTTGACATATCAACGATCAAGATTAAGTCCCTAATCAATAGCTAAGATTATATCTGGCTTGATCCATGTCTTTTGGACCATTTTAACACAATTTCATATTAATTCACATTAATATTTTAATTTCCCTAAGTTTAGACTTAGGGACTTCATTAAAAATATTAATTATTTTAATATCTCCTGAACTGTTTAGAATCTGCCCAAACCCTTTTTGGATATTGGAGATCTCATGTGCCCCAACCTCTCCATAAAATTTCGTTGCTAGAGCACATCCAATGCTACCCCAAATCAACAAGTAGTTGTATTAATATGTGGAGGAGAGAAAAGATACCTCTTTCTGAAAGGGGTTTTGATAACCAATTTTTGAATTCCTAGTGGGAAATCTTCCTTATTTTCAAACAAAGGATTTGAATAGATAGAAAATTTCTCTTCAATATTAGTTGAGGATGATGGAATAGAATAACGAGTTGGAGTAATGAAATCTTGAGGTTTGAATTCAGGTAAATGTAAACTCAATTCTTCCTCAGATGAAGGTGATTTGATAGGAATAGATGGAACTTTATATGATTCAAGTGACTGTATTAAAAAGGCCAACGGAAGGTCTACTCCTCTGGAAATAAGATCAGAAACCCTAGGAGTTAGTTCAGTCCAATTAGGATGGGTTGGTATAAATGAAAAGGGATCTACAAATGAAATGTCTTCGAGGTGTAAAGCTAAAGAAGAAAAAGGTGTTCTACATCTTCTCCTTGAATAGGCTCCCCTGATGAGTCTTTCTGGGTTTGGTAGAGGGTTAACAATCTCATAATCAGAATGTGATCTTGTATGCTTATAGGGAGCTAGCTTGGACTAGTGGAATCACCAGGTGAAAGATTTTGACCTATAACTTTATCCTTTATTCACCTTAAAGGAAAGGGAAAATCGTTGCCCCAAGAAAAATTCAACTTTCAGTTCTTCGCTCCCCTACAATGGCGCAAGTATGATGTTGTCCTTTGAGATAGCCTAAGGTCAATTGTTATGCCAAAGCATATAATTTTTTTTTTTTGATTTTAATGGTTTGGAGGACCAGTAAACTGTTTAAAAATAGTTGCTTTAAACTTAGAAAGATTCTTAATAAAACAAAAGGTTGTTCTTTAAATACATAAGGTTATTTTGATTTAAATGAGATGGATAAGTATAATATAGAGAAGTATAAATGATTAAATATCCAGACTGATTATTTAACCCTTCATAAGCAGAAATCAAGAAAACAGTGTTTCCTAGATCAACAGAATATAATTAAACTATTACAGAAATCTAGTGCAATTTAAGTTCAAAGAGGAATTTACAATAACAGATAGTCTTGCAAATTAATCTCTTATTTAAATTCAACTTCACAACGAATTCAAAATGAAACTAAAATTCAATTAAATTTTCAATCGAAAGACTATAAAAGAATTAAATTATATGAAGAATACATGATGAAAACAACTCACTGAGAGACAAGCCATACGAAGTAAATCCATAATCTTTTATTATATCAAAACTGCTCCAGCTTAGTACAAATCTGTGTGATAACTGGTTCAAGGGTCCAACCCTCAATACTTCGACACGTTGAAGTATTTAAACAAAATTACAAAATATTACAATAAATGCCTGAGTGACATGACATTCTATTATTATTTAAAACTAACGGAAACAAAAGTAATTCGATAAAAAAGAATGAATCTAAACATCTACCCTGTTTTGAAGGAAAGTTGTTGCTGAGTGGCCACTATTCGAGTGTTGCACGGGTGAAGCTGATCTATCCTTTAATCTTGAAATTCACACAGCTTTTCCCACCATTCTTCATCTAGGATTTCTATCTTGGTTACCTTTCAGTAGATTTCATCTACCTCAATATACCGGGAAAAAGTGGGTTTCACAGTGAAAATATGTTTTATCTCATGTTGAATAAAACATATGTTGTTGATAGCTTCATAAAATGCCCTACCTGTCATGTAACCTTTGATGTTGGAGGAATTGGTTGTGTCCCTGGAAATGTCGTGAAGTTTCTTGAAATAGTCCTCCGTGTCATTAATTTATCATTTATCACAAACAATGAAGGTAGACCTTTCTTGTTCAATGCATCAATTCTTGTGAAAAATCTGTTGGTTGTAACTTTAAGATTGTGACACTTCTCTGTTAACTACAATACTAATTTCTTTTTGGTCATAACTTTCTTCACCTCCAAAATAGTTTCAGTCCTGTCATCCACTCCTAAATCATCTAGTTCATACCTATTTTTAGAATTAAGAAACTTTATAATATTGTTGGTTGTAGCAGGCATCTCTCCCAGTTGAGCATTTATATTGGCAATCGTCTGCTTTGCCTTTTCCATCAACTCCTTCTAATCAAAATTAATCTGGATACATGGTCGTATTTCATCTATCTCCTCAATGATGTTGTTCCATATGATTTTCTTGACATTACCCACAGTGTGGCCAATGGAAGACTTAGTTGTTGACTTCTTCCATACCTCTATCTAATTTTGATCTCTCTGAAGCTCCACTGCATGAAAAATATCAGATTTCATTTGATGATCCTCAAGAAGCTTCACTTGGTCATCCAGTTTCTTAATTCATTCATTCTGTAGAGACATATTTTGGACTGCATTGGCCAACTAGTTTGCAACATCTCCTGTACTTGTTGTAGCTAGTATGGCTGTAGGAATGACTGTGATAGGAAGTTCTTCTAAAGGGGAAGTATTTTTAGCAGCTTTCTCCTTTTCTTTGATCAATTTCTCCATCTCTGACTCCATTTGCTTAAGCTGTGCAATATGCTCCATGATGAGTTTGATCATATATGATTTTTTAGTCTTTGTCTTTGCAATATCCTTAGCTAGAGGATCTTCAGTAGCTATCAATTTTAACTGTTTCCTCAATGCTGCTATGTCCAAATTCTTCTTTTTGACCAGCTCCTCTGTAGCATTGATGTTTGCAGGATCATAACCTAGTTTGATTACCAAATACTCCAAGGTTTTAATCATGGTGTCTTTGGCAAGAGTAGAAACTTTCTCCATCTTTAGTTGTGATTGGACATTTGCTAGTGTAACCTGTAATTTGGACAAAGTCATGGTTGTGTTAGTGACAGTAGAAAAAATCATTTGCCCAATCTGCTTATGCATCTCCATTTGGTTAATGGGATGTATATCCTTGACATCAAACACAAAAGATCTCTTTTTATAGTCTGATGCTCCCTTAGGTTGAGGAACTTGTGCCTGAAGGAATGCCATCTCCATTTTCCCCTTATCTCAATCAAATGCTAACAGAAACCTGCTTTGGGCACTAGAAGTATTCTTCTAAAACTGGTTGTAAGTGTTAATATTCATGGCTTCATTTCTCACTTTTATTTCCTTGAAGATATCCATTATGCTCTTCTCTTCCTCAGCTAAAGTAGATGTACATGTCTGCATTATTTCTGCTACTCTTGTGAAGTTGAAGAGGTAGTAGGAGACTATGTAGACTGATCAGCCACTAATGAAGAAACAAGTGGCTCATTAGTGGTGATAATGGTCTGTTTCTCTGAATCTTTGGTAAGGATTAGTCTGGAACTAAGTGCAGCCTTCTTTCTGTACATAATTTTAAACCCCTCACTAAAAATATCAATCCCTAAAGAGGACTCTTCCTCTCTGCTCCTCTTGGCTGTCTTCTCCTCCATGGTAGGAGTCTGCACTGTTGATGATGAGATCTATTGTTCTTCTACCTCCTGTAAGGTGTTCTCAACCCACTCTAGCTGATTTTTGTATTTTTCTATTTCTGGCATGGGTGTGTGAAAGTAAGGAGTAGACTTGGTTTCTATCCTTAGTTTACAAATTATCCCTAATGGATCATAAGACCAGGTAAAACTCATATTGAACTTCATTTCCTTCAAAAGCTTATCTACCTCTTCCCCTATTTCCCTATTGTTGCAAATGAAAGGGCCAACCTATGTTTTTATCTTAAACTGGGACTTTTTCTTGGAAGCAACGAAGTGGATTTCATCCATATTGATCATATCCCTGATATATTCTAAGGCACAAATCCTCATTGGCAGGAATTTTGGCAGCTTTTAAGGTGGGAGCTCACATCCAAATATCCTTATTTCTGAATAATTTTCATATAGGTACCAGACCCTTGTCTGAACTTGATCTAACAGCTGCAACACCCTTTTGATTTCTTCACTAATCCTTGGTTCCATTCTGTTGTTCATGAGACCTATTGCTAGGTGAACAAACATCTTTGTAAATTTATTATAAGTGTACTCTTTTTTCTCTTACATGACCAGAGTAGTCCAAAATACGACTGACTGTTGGTTTCCCTTCTCATCCAGCTTTTGCAAAGATAGGTTAATATTGTCCCCCTAAAAGTATAGGAACATGTAGACTAACACAGAGGCATATTTGAATACCTCCTCTATTGGAAATTTAAGCAGTTCTTGATGAATGGATTCTGTAAGAAAATGGTTGAAATTAAACACAATTTAGGGCTTAGCATCAATAGAGAAGATGGACAAAAATCATATAATGGCCTCATCTCCCATTGGTTAGAGTAATAGCCGAGAAGGTAGGAAACAATAGTGATAATTTTCTTGTCTCTCTTGGGGAATATGGAGGAGGGATAAGGAGGATTTTTCTTTGGTAATGGAGCATCTTGTGTCAAAAATAGTTCAAGAGTTTGGACTCTTTTGGCAAATTCTAGTTTCTGGTATATTTCAACCAGTGCTTCATAAGAAAATGGGGTAGCATTATCTACTATGGGGGCTTGCATCATCTGATCACTAGCTTGATGGTTTATTGTAAACAAAATTTCTCCAATGGTGGTGACTATGGCCCTTTGGCTTGGTAAGTATGAAGCATGACAATTTCTGATAAAATCAGGGGTACTGTGGGTACGAGGAAAGATGTAGTGAGGTAAATTTGACTCCCACAGCTGGATGTCATCTAATTTATCAATATACTTGTCCTCTAGCCAGCAGTACATCTTGAAGAGGTCAAGTTCACAGACTGTCTCATGAATTTTGTAGTTTCTATCATCCATAGGGACGTTGTTAAGATCTATAGGGGCATAGATTAGAGGATTGGCAATTTCCTCTTGTCCTTTGTCCTTTGGAGGCATCTTAACTATCGCTGAGAGCAGGAGTGAAAATTGGATTGGGAAGAGACAATTCACAGACAGAAGTCAGGTTCTAGAGACAGGAATAGAAGGAATAAATTGGAAATAATCAGACAAAGAGTGTCGCTGGCATTTGACAATGTCGGGATTGAGTCCAGCAACCTGTAATCAAATCAATTAGCAGTGATAAACCAGGAATTCAGTAACCTGTTGACAGATGGGAGGAGGTTTATATAGAAAATTTGTTTTCTGTTGGTGGCACAGGTCCATTGAATTAATAGCTAAGCCAATTAAATTCTTAACGAGTTAATTCTGGAGGGAATGAATGTGATTTGATGGAGTTTAACATACAAATGAGGTGACAGAAGGCGAATGGATGGAGTGCAATGATCAAGTAAGAAGTATCAGGAGCAATGGAATCAACTTTTCGGGGGGGGGGGGTGAGTGGTTTGTGGTTTCACTCATGGGGGGTCTGAAATGCTGAGAATCTAATAGGTAGGGGTGGGTGTGGTTTGGTATATTGCCCATTTCAAACACCCCCCCCCCTCCCCCTCGATGGTAAAGCTTGTATGATAAGGGGGGGCCGAAATCGCATGCGGGCCGTCGGATGTGAGAGATGGGTGGAGATGGATTTTGACATGGTGGGGAATTAAGTGTGATGTGACAGGATTGCTCAGTGGGGTCAGGAATTGGTTTAATGCAATGTTGGGGAATGCGTGATATAAGAGGGGTATTAAACTTAGGGAAATAAGAATGAAGGGAAATATGAGCTGAGGGGTAATATGATTTGGACTTTAAAACTTAGGGATATGATTAATAACCAAAATTAATATATAAACCTTTAGAGTATACCTTTACTCTTCTGTCTTTTTCTTCTGCACATGAAAATATCATTTGATAATTGACTTGTGGCACGTTTAGACTAGTAGCTTGTGCATTTACAAAAACATAAAATGAAGCCTTTCTCTTCTTTTTGCTTCCCTATCATTTTATTTTCCTTTGCCTTCTTTATTTAGGGTAGCTACCACCTAACGTTTTATTGATATGGATGCCTATAAAACATCAAATTTTTCCTAACATTTTATCTTTTCTTTCTTTTTACATCCATATCTAAACTTAACATTTTAAAATTATTTTGACTAATATACTAACTTATCAAAAATAAATAATGTTACAACACAACTATCTTATGCAGGAAAGAACATGCTGCTTCAAAATAAGAAGCCTCAGATGATTCCTCGACATCTGTTGTTGCATTAGTTTACAGGATCTTTGGGTTTTCTTCCTCCAGTAAATTATACATTGCCTCCCATGTTGTAGTCCTACCATCCTTATTGCATGTGGTATCAAAGAAGAGTGGAAGCATGTCTGAATCCTTAGACGCAATAGCTTCTGCAGTCCTCTTTCCTTTCTTAACCATTTTTCCGAGCATTGTTTCCTTGGGAAATTTCTTGAAATTTGGGTAATGGAGAAAACAAGATTAAAAAGCATAATAATAATGAAAGTGGAAAACAATAACACAAGAAATTTTGAAAGAACGTAAGGATGAAGCTTTTATTTCAAATACGAGTAAAAATATATAAATGTTCTCGAGCCGTTAAACAAGTAAATGCAATTAAACTTTATTAATTACTCATTAAGGCCTAAGTGTGCTTTTCTCTATGACTCATAAAACATTGCATCGCAAGTTTCTAAATGATATTTCAGATTGGTATGTGTTATGTGCGATGTCTATCATGTGATTGTGATGAATCATAATATCACAATATTGGAAATCGCAATATCGCAATATCGAAGATCGTGAATAGAGCAATTCAAAGTTGCTTTGGTGTTTTGCGATTTGCGATGAGCGGCATACCTTTTACTTTTTCGAGTGCATTTCCTTTATGCGAAGGATTATTCCATTAAAATAAATATTTACGATATGTTGGACTTGATTCAAGTTTATAAAGGTTTTATTATTCCACTAGGTCCGGATGACATCGCAATTCGCAGTTTCTTATGGTTTACATGTTTGTGCCCTTGTAAAAGCCACGATGCAATTGCGATAAATACTTTAAGGAATATCTTAAGCCTTAAGTTTTATAAAAAGTTCAATGCTACCTTGGGTCTTTTACAGGGGTTTCTTTTATCGCATTTCGTGGATTCCGACTCATGACTAACCTTTGTTACTTCAGATCCTACGATTTGCGATAAAGCAAGAATGCCTAGTCACAAAGTGACTTGGTTTGATATCTTAAGTTTATCCAAGGTTTTATTCTGAATGGTTTCAAAAGGAAATCTCTTATTTGCTTGTTTTTTGAACAGTCTCCATTTATAAATACAATACTAACTATTAATATAATAAATGGTGGGGGGTTGTTGAATGGTACAACACATTATTGGGAGCTTCTAAATTTACAATTATAGTAATCTTCACAGGGTCCACCATTAATCCTTGTTTACAAGCTACATGTCCTAGCAAGATTCCAAAAGGCACACAGAATATACACTTCTTCAAGTTCAACGCAATCAGGTATCTATGACATGTATCTAGCATTAGGCGTAAACTTGAAACATGACGCTTCACCAATCCAAACACAGTCCAGTCATCAAAATATACCTCCAAGAATTTATTAATAAACTCCTTAAATGTCGTGATTACTACCCTAAAGAAGATTGCAAGCACATTCTTTAGCCCGAATTTAGTTAATGTATACTGAAAGAAACCCCACTCTATCACGAAGGTTCTCTTGATGTGATCCTCTGGTGTGATATTAATATGATGGTAGCCTAAGAACCCATCAGTGAATGAATAAGCCTCTTGTCCACCAACATTATCTAAAATTTCATCTGTAAAAGGTGTGGGAAACGGATCATTTACACATGCATCGTTCATCTTTCTCAGATCTACACATTCTGATTTCACCCTGCTACTTCTTTTCCTGAACAACCATTAGGTTTGCCCAGTCAGATTCTTCAACTGGTTCAATTATTCTGGCCTCCAGCATCTTGTCCAGTTCTTTGTGCACTTTTTCTTTATACTTCAAATTGAGCCGATAAGGTCTCTACTTTATGGGCTTCACGTCAGGTTTCAAAGTAATTTTCATTACACCCAAATCTCCTATAATACCTTTTAGGTCTGAGAACTTTGTTTGGAATAGATCCTGGTATTCGTGCAGCAGTTCAGCCACCTTATCGACTATATCTTCATCCCAATAGTCTCTTATCTTTGCAAAATTAGGCTCTACATCAGATCCAATATTTACTTGTTGGGTTTTCAGTGGCTCTGTTACATCAGGGTTCTTTGTCTTAGGTCCTTCAACCTCACGCTGACCTTCAGTTTCTAGAATGTTGGTTTTTCTTGGATCATCTTCTTCTTCTTCAACAATCACATTGTAGCATTCTAGCACGTGGCGTAGCTGTGTACTCTAGTCTAGTTGTACCCATTCCACTGGCTCTTCAGGCATTCTAAAAATTGCAACCTTAATCTCTTCGAGAGCTTCATCAATGCACTCAAACTCATCCTCAGAGATGAAAGTTAATAAGAATCTTTCCCTTAAGATATCCCATTCAACGGTCCCACGGAGTAGCTATGTTTCTAAGTACCAATTCATAGAAATGGTATTTAAGGTGTGACAGAAGATATGCACCCATTCCTGGTGTGGCTCTTCACCCCATGATTTAGTCTACCGCGCCAAGTGTTCACGTGGGTCATCCTTCCCATTGTATTTTTCAGTCAACCTGGTATTAGCATATCCAAACCTTAACTTCATCATCCGCCTGTATTCCTTCCAGTCAGTGAAACTTTCCTTATGCGTACCTCACCAACAGGCATGTGTACTACGTAGTGCTGATTCCAGAGCCTGCAATCGATGTTCCTCAGGCATCTCCTTTTCAAATTCATCCAAAAAGAGGTTAAAACCATTCAACCTATCATAATTCAGAAATTTTCTTACCTCCATAGATAAGCACCGCAAGGATTTTGTCATCATATTGTAATGTAGCGTAGAGACCTCATACAACATTTCTACCAATGTTCAAGCTCTTCATTTGAATCTAAGGTACATGAGATGTCTCTATCCCATGCGATCCGTCCATCTATAGTGGGGTTGATCCAATCTTCATCTCACGTCGTGATCTTGTATATCTAGTCTAGATCATCATCATCCTCCATAAAGTCGTGAACAGGTTCATTATAGCATGCTCCCTCAGCAGGGTCTAGTGGTATAATAACCCTGAGAGACTTCCTCTCAAATTTCATCTTCCGCTTCTTCAGATTAATCACCGCATCCATATCGAAGGCCCAATCAATTCCTAGCAGCACAAGGCAAGGATTGTTGTCATCCACTATTTCAATTACCTCAAAGTCAACCAATGCACTTGCTCCTTCAATGTCCACTGTTACCCCATACAAGCATCCCATAGGAATAATCTTCTGCTGATTAGCCATGCGTAGCTGTATAGGAGACCATTGCAGTGTAGGTCTCCCCATCCTTTCCCAGGTCTATTTAGGCAATACATTTGCATCAGACCCCAGATCCAAGATTACTTGGTCCATCTCATACTCTCGTTTCTGCACAGTTAGCCTCATCTCACACCTTATTCTCTTCTTGTGCTTACCTAATTTCCACACAGTGTGTTGTTCTGAAGGAAGCTTAAGCTTACATGTATAAATGTATATCAGTGTAGAAATTTCACACCTATAGATCAAACTGATATATGCAATGTACTAAAGCATAATACTTGATCTATTTCTACAAAACATTAAGCGGAAGCATAATCGATTTCATGAGCAAAATCAAGCATAAACACATATAACTGATCAAGAGAAATAATCAACCATAACACAAGATATATCACTGAGGAAAGCACCAGCATAAAACCCCTATCTGTGTTATCAATCAAGTGGAAATCCTCTTCTGTTTACAAAAAGAATCGGCTCAAGATCTATCCTGTACTCTTTGAAATCAAAAGATGAAGATCATAGACTACCTAGGCCTCAATATATAGGCCACAAGTCCTCCAATCTCCTATATTATGTATTTCTCTTGGAAATAAATCCTTCTCCATGCAAGGAATACTTACTAGAAATATCCAAGAATCTAATAGTACATTGTCCCTTATCTGAATTCAACTAGGTCTCTATCTGAACTAACATGCATCAGTTATCCATGAGGGAATGCTCAGATATCTGAAATAATAGTTGTCACATGCATGCAAGAATTAAAAAACTATATCTCATTAATTTAACAACTTGTTAAATTAATCTAACTGGACTTGACTAAGTAAAACTAAGTCAACTGATCCTGTCATTATAGAACTCATATTTGATTCCTCAATTAGTGGAGAAAATCAAGGATCAATTAGTGGGACAACTAATTGCATGTTCTCACAAAGAATTCAAGTTTAATTTTCCATAATTAATTAACTCATGGAGATTATTTAATTAATATTTTAAACTGTTGTTAAGACCAAATTCGTTTTCACTTCCTATACTTAGACTAGGGACAACTAAAAATAGGAAGGGACCCAGAAATGTTATTTTTATAAGATTCTATTTTTAGCAGTTTCACCTCTCATCCAAGGTGGCCAAAATGCTCATTGGCCAAACTGTTATTTTAGAAGTGCTATTTTTAGGAGTTCTACTTTTAGCACATTCTAAATTTAGCATTTCTTGTTGCACACTTTTCAACACTCCCTCTCAACAAGAAAGGGATTATCAGCAACCTCAATCCTGTCTCTATGGAACTCAAACTTGCCCTTTGACAATGCCTTTGTCAAAATATCTGTATCCTATTCCTCAGTCGAAATGTATAGCAACATCATGATCCTCTTGACCACACAATCCCGTAGATGATGATAGCATATATCTATATGCTTGGACCTGTCATGAAACACTGGATTCTCAGAGAGTTTAATGCAACTCTGATTATCACAATATATCACGGTAGGATCCATCATCTGACCAAACAATCCCACTAGAATCTTCTGCATCCAGATGGCCTGAGATGCAGCCTGAGTAGCAACCGTGTATTCAGGCTCCACTGAGCTAAGTGCAATTGATCTTTGTTTCCTGCTATACCAAGAAACCGCAGCTGACCCAAGGTTGAAGATTCCTCCAGAAGCGCTCTTCCTGTCTGATGGACTACTTGCCCAATTTTCATCCGTGAAGCCTTGGAGCTTCACTCCCTCTATCCGCTTGTACCATAATCCATACTGTGTAGTGACTATAAGATATCTCAGCACATGCTTTGTCACCTTCCAAAACAACTTGGTTGGCTGAACCATAGCTTGACTCAGCTGGTTCACCGCAAAGCACAAATCTGGTCATGTGTTCACTAGATACATAAGTGAACCCACAAGCTGTTGATAAACAGTAGCAGGTACTACCTCACCTGAAGTAGCATGCTCCTTCCTCCAGTTCCCTGCTAGAGGAGTCTCCATGGGCTTGCACATCTCCATGAGGAAGTGCCTAAGTATCTCATTGGCATACTTGCCCTGAGACACAAATAATTCCATGTAGCCAGTGTATCTATCTGAAGATCTCCTCCATCTGTGATGAGAGGATGGCTGCCCCACATTCTCTCTCACATCCTGCATCAATCTATCAACTTCCCATGAGTGTTTCTACCCATATCTGGAAGACTCTCCAGTAGTGGTGATCTCCACTACTAGAATCTCTGCATGTGGTTGATCCACATCATCAAGAGTCTCCTCCTCCTTAGGAACTAATAGTTCCTCATCATCACCATGCAACTTGAGCTCCCTCTCAAGTGACATTGTTTCTGGGAAAACTGGTGTGGTTACAAATGACCAGCCCTCTAGGTTTGGCAGTTACCCTAGAAACAACAGTTTAAAGCAATTCATGATTTCTTCTATGTATAACATATAAGATAAAGACAAAGGGACCAACTTGGAACTTCCGCTTATTCCCTTGCTTGATCTCTCTCCCCCTTAACAGAGCTTGCAACTCCTCCCTGTACTTATCCCGCTTGGAGAGTACCTGTAGAAACACAGTAACAAAGAACCATCAAAGCATATTGATCTATTATATCATAAGCATTACAGAATCAGATGTATAATGAACATATAATAGCATTAAAAAATAAGAACATTCACAAGTGCACAATTATATGGAAGAAAACTTGAAGAAATTTATTAAATAGAAGGGAGAATTACAACCTAGTTGTCTGATCTAGCATCATCCTCCCAGCATCAATCCCTCTTCACCTCATCAAATAGGAAGATCACACCAACAATACAATGCTATTTCCTCAAATACAAACTATCAGCACTTCCTTGCAATTCACAAAATTCCAGCCTCTAGATCTCTTAGATGAGGGATCCATTTATAGATGTGTGCAAGGGTGTGAGTCATCTCTAGGTTTTTTCTTAGTGTAATTCCACTTGTTACAATTGGTTCCACTTGGATATTTCTTGGATCTCTTACTCATCCCTGGGTGAATTCAGAGAGGCAAGTGTCATAGGAGAAGTTTCTAGAAGATTCCATGAGTATCCACTTAGCAAACTGTCTCAGACATTTGTCCATCCTCACCCATCGCACCCTACAGAAGGCCTAATCAGTATGCATCACACCTGAGCAGTGTACCACTCAGTATGCATCACACCTGGCCAGTGTAGCAGTCAGTATGGTTCAGTTTAGGCCATTTTTGGATGGTTTTTTAGGTGGAACGTTTTGGGGAATGATGTAATCAGATGACCATGTTCTTTTAGGGTATGAAACAACTATTTTAGGGGTTGATGAGCCCTAGTTTATCGACATATAAGATTGGGATTGAAGTGCCCAAATATGTCTATAATAGTTGCCCCCTAAAGTTTGAAGTCGTAAATCTTGATGTCGGGTGAAATGCTTTATCATGAAGATCCGAGGTTTCAAACTGGAAGGTGACCTGTATAAGATACAAAACAATACATCATCATAATATAATTTTCATGATCTAGCTGAGGCGGTAATTCCCATGCTCATCTTTATAAATTCATTTCATGTGCGTCGAACAGATAGTCGTTTGTATATGCAGACTAGTGATTCTTCAGATGTAGAGTCATCATCCTTGGTTCAAATGACCATCTGTGTAGCTTCTTTGTACATTTGATGTCTTTATATCCCTAAATATATTGCAGCCTGGATGGATGAAACTAGATCTAGGGTCTTCAAACTCGTTCAATCTTCGCCTGATGTACAAGTCAATCCATGTGAAGAGATGTTCTGAAGTCGAACATGGAAATACGTCACCTGATTACCAGCCAATAATGTGAGCTATTAACAGGCGCGAGAGGAATCACCGATAATGATAATGACCCTCAAGGTACTACAGTACAATTCACGTGGTGTGAATTTATGATCCGATGTCGAACACCACGCAAAATCTTTCGCTCGAAGGCCATTGATGTCAACCTATCGCCAGAAGTGAGAAACTTTCCATTGAGGCATGCAAGCTTCAAAGCACTGAAAGGGGTGTTTCTAAGTCAACTTCTTGGATAAAGAGTTGATGTCAACAAGAAGCGACTCGTTGTAGGAGGGCCTTGATGTATCCCACATCTACGACACGAAATGAAGCAAATGATTTCTGGAGGTGAAAACGATCTGACGACACAAGGTTCAGGAATGGCGGTCATGAAAAGATGAAGGTTGGAGGTATTGCAGTGGATGAGGAATTAACTGGATTGTGGTTTCTCAACTGAATGACTTCTCTTGAACATGTTGGTGACATTGAGATGGATTGGTAGCGTTAACCCCAAAAGATAGATGGTGTGGAAGACCAATGGTTAGATGACCGGTGAACGAAATAACCCAACCCAACTCAATAAAGGTGATGGAGTGAAAGTGTCATGTTCAAGAGCGACTTGCTGCCATAAATTTCTTCAAGTTTTCTTCCCGTTTCCCCAGTCATTGCTGGCCAGTACCTATTTATTTCTGTCAAGCTTGAGGAGGATAACATATGCTTATTCTATAATTTGCCCTTCGGGAAAACCTGTCACTATGTTTTAATGAGTCTAGCAACAGCGAAACTCATTCTTGTCTAGAATGGACAAGTTTGTCGCTATTGTTTTAACAAGTTTAACGACAAGGATAAATCGGCCCTTTTCATGTTTAGAGAGTTTGAAAAGGGATGAAAAGGAAACTCCAAAAGTTCTGTTTCATAAATTAATCCCTTAAGTCCGAAAAAGGATAAAATAATACGAAAGGGATGGCTTTTCCAATCACTTTAACGAGCTGAAAAAGAAAAGCGCTCGAACTTTTTCATGAGATAATCCCTCAGGTTCGAAATTGATTAAAATATACAGGAGGGATGGCACTTCCAATCACTTTAACAAGCTGGAAAGGCCAATTGCTCGACAATCTTTTCATATTTAATGAGTCTGAAAAGAGTTTAAAGGAGACTCGATTTTGAGGAACGAGTGGTGTCTAGGATAGCAACTGGTTCTGGGTAAGCTTGGAACTTCTCAAAACATTGTGATTTCTGTGAAGAGGTTGGCTAACAAGACCACTCATCGCAACTGTTCCTCAAAAAAGGGTAAACAACCAAGTGGAAGTGTATGATTGGCCAAAAGAATGGAGGTGATAGGAGGTACACAACCAAGGCTCAAAAGGCTGATGGCATGGAAATCACAAAGGTTAATTACTCGAGGTGGGTTCATTTTTTAACGAGCTTGAACCACGGGGGAACTATGCTTGGTGTTTGGTTTCATGATTTTACGTAAGCTAGAAATGACAAAACTAAAAAGCTAGAAACGACAAAACTAAAAATCTAGAAATGACAAAAACTAAAAATTGAAAATGATTTGCATGCCCCCGCATGATGAAAAGTAGAGTCTCTAGTAGCCATATGGAAGTTACTATGGTTAGGTAGGATTGTTTCGTTCGCAGAATAAACAAAACACTTCCTTAGCTTTGTCCGCAGAATAGACAAAGGTGAATGGTGTGTCAGACCAATCACATAACCTACAAGGAAACTTATCTTTTCAGCTGGGTTCATCCGCAGAATAGACAAGGGTGCATACCCCCTAAGCTTCATTACATTCACCAGACTATTCATGGCAATCAGGTCATTGGAATGAAGGTTCAAGAGATACAGCTGATGTAAAAGGACCATTTAGGAATGATTATTGTCTTGGAGCTATGTTTGGGCTTGGAAATGAAAGCTGGTCAATGGTGACAACTTTTTCCTTCATGTGGGAAACACATCACTCAGAAGAGTGTTGAAACAATAGCCTCCATTTTATAAACATAGTCACGTCCCAAGAGTAGATTGTAATCTAACGGTCTTGGGACTACCATCACGTTCAGATGAATGGTTTTCCTTCCCAAAGTGATTGGTAACTTAGGAAGTATCCCCAATGTTCGACTTGTTCCATTGTTAAAGCTTGACAAATTCTGTGTAACAGGCATAAGTGATG
The DNA here is from genome assembly GCA_031772625.1 of Pinus tabuliformis. Taxonomy (NCBI): domain Eukaryota; kingdom Viridiplantae; phylum Streptophyta; class Pinopsida; order Pinales; family Pinaceae; genus Pinus; species Pinus tabuliformis. Next base: position 1,787,241,765 of record CM062817.1, on the reverse strand, counting down.
GCGAACCAAGCGCTATCGCAATTGAGGAAAGGATACTCACTGATGCCCCTTCATCTATAATAGTGCCAGATACGATCATTTTACGAACTTGTACTATGATCTAGAAAGGTACATTGGAAGGAAGGCGGGATCTTGCTAATCGATTCCAATCAAAGGAAGTGACTAGACTGCTTGGAGGGGGTACCGAGTAAATGGGAGAAATAACCCCTTGATTTACGAGAGCTGGGGGATTTTCTTCCTGTTGTGAAGGAACAGGCGGATTGCCCCCAAGTTCATCGGAATCTGAAGTAACAAAAATAATTTGAATGGTATCGTTCTCATTCTCTTCAGGGATGGTATGATTTTCTGAAGGTAAAACTGGGTCAACTGTCACCTCGACCTGTTGACTTTGGTCGGGTATAGACTCATAAGACTCACTTTCAGAGAGAGTGGTTTTGACCAATGGTTGATTTAAGTCAGTCAGTTTTTCAACCAGTAAAGGACTTGGGGAGAGTTTCCTGTAGCCAGATGGAAGTTGCTGCGGTGAAGTAGGACGGTTATCCAATACTCTTTTGGCTTCATCCAAAAAGGGACAAAGGTGAAGGTGATGGTTCCCTTCACATAACTTACATGGAAATCTAACCTTTCTCGTCTGTTCATGAACTTTACTATCACTAGTTGAAGGTGTGTTATCAACATGATCTCCAGTAGTTGATGACACAGGATGTTGTGAATGGGGAGACCATTCTCTCAAGATCCAAGGAAAGCAAGGACAATCTCGAGAAAAATGGTCACCTACACAAACTACGCATGGAAATTTGGCTTTGGAAAGTCTAGTGTGCGGATTTTCACCAGATGATGTATGGTTGCCCCTTTGCTGAATTGGCTTCTTCTTCTTCTCCTTCCCTTTCTTCTTCTTCTCAGTCACCTGGTTACTAGCATTGCTACTTTCACCAAGCAAAGAGGAAGAAAGGGAGGGAGAAACAAACGAAGAAGAAGGTGAAGGGTCAACTTTAGTGTCAACTAGAGGCTGATTCAATTGCGGAGGAATCACGATATTTTGAACCACAGAGGTTGAGAATAGCCATACCGACAGGCCAATTGTAATTCCTGGAAGGGACAATGTGGGCATATACGGAGCACCAATATTTCCCCAAGAAGAAAAAGGACTAGGATTCCCCTCAAAAGGTATTCCTTGATTGGTGGATCCCAGATTTGTCTCCATATATCTCAACCTAAGATAACCTAAGGAACAGGAATGTTATTCCGAATTCAATTAATTTTGAAGACGCTTTGACACAACTTTGATTTTTCAATTTTTAAGAGTCGAGAAAAAGCTAAAAATGACTCTAGTTCCCTTCAATTTTTAATGAGCCTGAAGTGACAAGTGCTCAAATGGACCTTTTCTTTTAAAGAGTCGAAAAGGAATGAAAGTGACTACTCTGGAAAATCTAGACAAAGGGATTACCAAACCAATCGCAAAACTGCAATATACACCTTGGTGGTAAATTAAAGAGAAATTACCAAGGACTTTTGTACAACAGTCAATCTTCCTGAATGTTGTGTTCAGTTTATTGCGATCGATAGGGTGGTAGACGCGGCTTTCTATGGAGGATATAAGCCTATTGTGGTCTTCCAATATCTACGTGATGGTACGGGGAGCACAGGTCCGTGCGAGCATTTTTCATATCAAAGAGGAGGAATCACCCAACCTTCGATGAAAACGATAGTTACTAGTTTTTACGACGCCAAAACACGTCTCTAGCCTAGACCTCTAGATGCATTGCGTTAAGTTCCAAAGCGTTGTTAAGTTCATTGAAATTTATTTTAGAGTTGATCTTGTTTAAAGTTTTCCTTTCAATGGTTCACTGCGTGATAATGATTTTGAAATTCCTAAAAATGCAATCTATAATGATAAGCAATCGTTGTTTATTTTGATCAATGAAAAATCCTAGCTACTAGGGAAAGAAGATTACAATTCTTTCAAACAAAGAGAAAAGAGCACACACTAGTGCATTTTCCTAAATCATATTTTTCACACGAACTAAATGCAAATGCATATGCATGTATTTTTTTTTCGTTCTCCTTAATGTAAAATGCCAAAAAGGAAAATTGAATGTAGCAAAGATCTGAAATATTTCTTTCAAAATGACATTTCGACAATTTATTCTTCAAAAGAGAAAGGAAGAGTAAATGACACTTTTCAATTTTGAATAAAAAAATTCTTTCAACACTTTGAATATCAACAAATCAAATCAAATACTTGACAAAAATTTCAATCGACTATTCAGGGAAGGAAGAATCAATGACACTTCTCTTTTTGACACAAAATGACAGTTACGACACTTCTTGCACTAAAGCGACAGATCGATTTAAGCAAATTTTTGACAAAGGATTGTAAATGATGGAAAAATACATAAAAAAATTTACTAATACTAATAAATGGAGGCTCATCGATGTGATGCAAGTAGGCTTCAGTAAGGAAGTATTGTTCATAAGCAGCAAAACAACTAAACAAAACTGAAAACAAGGACAAAAAACCCAAATTTATAGAATGGAAATAGGTTCAGTCAGTCATCGCACCTGGGCTTCACAGAAACAAGGATGCATCGCACTTTACAGACTCAGGAGGTGTGATGCATACTGGGTTACAGTAACAGACAGTGCGATGGGCCAGGGAGCGCAACTGAAGTGAGTTTTGGCTCAGATATGATCCGAATGGAAAATGGCATCAACCCATGGCAAGGAAAATTTTAAGAACCCCCTCTAAATTTACATGTATAATAAATGGGCGAATCTCCATGGTATATAGGAAAAACGGAAGGCGATTTTATCAATAATATGATATGTATATATAATTTTTTGGCGAATCTCTCACCAGGCATGGCGAATATTTTACTCAATTATAAAATCTTGTGTTTATTGAATACACAAATGAAATCATTGCATTTCTTTAAAATATCTTTTGAAATCAAAATTACCGAAATTACATATAGATAACCTAGTGGGTGTAGGATAAAATTCACCCATGCCATTCACAGAAAGCATGAGAAAAAACCTAATATTATATATTAAACCAAGAAAAATTCAAATTCATCACTTCTAGGGACCTCGTAACCACCCTGCCAATACATAAGTATGTTCCTGTTTGCAATTAGAAAAATTACCCAAATTACAATGTGTTTACTCCAGCATATGTTGGAAAGTTATAGAAGGATGACTAGTGCAATCAATCCATTCCTTTTAGCCCTGGATTTGTTTCAGTTTAAAACAGAAGCATACAAATATACTTGTCCAATGTCTATGCTTTAACCATTCACCTTAAGATGTTTTTACAATATAATTTCCTAAGTCTATTTAATATCTTCATTATCATAAAAACCAACCTATATCCATATTAACTCCACATCTACCACTCTTAGGGGGATGAAATCTATTTATCCCTCTGAGCACTTGGTAGACCCAGAATTAAGATGGATCTAACATGATATAATTTCCCCTTTAAATAGTCTATGCTCACATGAATACCATGGTATTACCATGGGTTATCATAAACCTGGAGCTTAAAAATTACTATTAGTAATTTATAAAAATTAATAATATTAATAGTTGATTTTTATTTTATTTTTTATTTTAACCAAGCTAAAATGTTTAACATACATTAAATTACAACATCCATTTTTACTCTTGATCGGATCAAATATTTTTTCACTCTATGCTAGTTTGCATATCATGATATTTGATACCTCTCGGGGGTTAGTAGATCTAGAGTAAAGATGGGTCTATGCTGGTTTAATTCCCCCATTTAAATAAGCTACATTCCAGGTGAATACCATGGGTCAATACCATGTGCCATTTTGGTGAATACCATGGGTCAATACCATGTGCCATTTTTATTTTTATTAATACTAATATTAGGGTTAATAATGTTTTTTTGCATGGTATTAATAACAATCTAGTCCATGGTATTTGTCCCATAGTATTTTGCCCATAGGTTTCACCTAAATATAACGCATTTTTTTAGTGTTTGTAAATATAAGGTGACTTATGGAGTAAATATAAAAAAAGTTTTATTTGTTTACCATACCTCTCGTTTATTTATATTTTTATTAATTTACCATACCTCTTTTACAAATATGGTATTTGGCCCATAGGATTCGCTTAAATAAAACCTCTTTCTTGAGCCTTCATAAATAGAACGAGGGTTATGGACTAAATATAAAAAGAGGTTTTATTTATTTACCATGTGTCTAGGTTATTTATATTTCTATTTATTTACCATACCTTTTGAGTAAGTATAAAGAGGCGTTTTATTTATTTACCATACCTTCACTTTACTTGTATATAAGGTGACTTATGGAGTAAATATAAAAAATGTTTTATTTATTTACCATACCTCTCATTTATTTATATTTTTATTAATTTACCATACCTCTTTTATAAATATGGTATTTGGGCCTTTGGCCCATAGGATTCACTTATATTCTTGAAAATGGGCTAATGGATTCACTTAAATAAAACCTATTCTTGAAAATGGGCGAATGGAAGGTTGTAACTCCTAATTTCAAGGGCTAAATTTACCTTTCTTACCCTCTCCCTTAAAATAAGGTGGGCTATTTGAGGTGATTTGCAAAAATGTACTATGATACAAAATATTTGCCCACTAAAAAATTAAAACCCCTTAATTTCGCCAAAGGGCGAACATTCGCCCCTAAAATTTTCTATGACCCATGGTACTCATCCACCCATATTGTTCATCGACCCATGGAATTTACCCATGGTATTATAAATGGAATCCGCCCGTGGTATTGTAAAATCCACCCATGGTATTCATTCACCCATGGAATTGACCCGTGGTATTGTAACTGAAAAATACTATAAGTAACAAGTCACATTTTGTAAAAGGAAAAATTGTCCGCCATAATGTAGCCTTTACAATTCAGAGGCATGTAGCCACCACATCTCTTCTCAGAGATAAGCTACCATCGCCCTAGCTAGATTATTTCCACTTCTGTTTGTAAGCATATTTTAGTATTTTACAGTAATGAAATGAAGTATTATTTCCCCTGCATAACTATCTTTATGGTTACCTCTGTATTTTGTTGCATTCATGTTTAAATCCAAATCATTGGGTTTTAATAAAAAGTTTCTTTGTCGTTTGTTTATTGGGCATTCTCCTATTTTTCTTCTGGCAATGCAAGTTTTCAGATCTTGGGGGTCTCTCCTCCCAAGATCCATTTCAATCTTTCAGATCTTGGAGGCCTCTCCTCCCAAGATATGGATCAGTGGTATCAGAGCAGGTTATGATTCCATGGGAATGAGGGTTTGATGCATATTTCAGTTTCAAATTTTGTAGCAATATTCAACAAACTTCAGGCATGTGCTGCAACCTCCACAGAGCACTTTCTTGGGTCAAGCAGGAAGAATTTTTCTTTTTTCATTTTTTTGCAGGAATTTTTTTTGGGCGGCGACTTTGCAGATCAGATCTGAAACATTTGGTAGAAAATTTACAAAAAAAAATACCATATCTGGATTCCTCTCGAAAAATCACCCAATTTCAAAAAAAAATGGTTGAATCGGAGTTCGGATGTGGGAGATATCACTGATTTAAAATCAGCTATTTTATCAGAATTTTTGTGACGGCAGAACTGTTGCAGCGCGAATCTGAGATCTCAGAGTGTCCAGATAAGGATTTCGAACTCATGGGAAGATGAAAAATGATCCTTCTGCTTCCAAAAACAGGTCACAATAAATATTCTGAGTTATATTGACTGATTTATGCCCATTTTAATTATGGAGCAGCATTCAGAGCGGGTTCCATTGGGGACGTGCCCTCCCACCCCACATTAGTAGGCATCTACTTCACATTCATCAGTTTCAACATAGTAGCATTCAGCTTGGGTCATTTGGAGATGTGCCCTTCCACCCCAGGCTATGTAGGCACCTGCTACTTCATCAACAACCAACATCATGGTTATGGGTCAACCGCATAAAATCCTTGTCATCGAAGTCCATTTGCTAGGCCGCACACTGTCAGAATCACAGTTGGTCACAAGAATTACAGGGTATCTCTATCCTCGGATCTTTGTTTATCAGGGTTTTGGGTTAACCACATAAAACCCTTATCTTCAGTGGCTCTTCATATTCAACAAAGGCTTCGCAGGAGGGAACTTTACGCAATGGGGACCATTGCTTCTTAAGGAGGGAGGAATGATCCGAATGGAAAATGGCATCAACCCATGGTACTCATCCACCCATATTATTCATCGATCCATGGAATTTACCATGGTATTGTAAATGGCATTCGCCCGTGATATTGTAAAATCCACCCTTGGTATTCATTGACCCATGGTATTGTAACTGAAAAATACTATAAGTAACAAGTCACATTTTGTAAAAGGACAGATTGTCCGCCATAATGTAGCCTTTACAGTTCAGAGGCATGTAACCACCACATCTCTTCTCAGAGATAAGCTACCATCGCCCTAGCTAGATTATTTCCACTTCTGTTTGTAAGCATATTTTAGTATTTTACAATAATAAAATGAAGTATTATTTCCCCTGCATAACTATATTTATGGTTACCTCTGTATTTTGTTGCATTCATGTTTAAATCCAGATCAGTGGGTTTTAATAAAAAGTTTCTTTGTGGTTTGTTTATTGGGCATTCTCCTATTTTTCTTCTGGCAATGCAAGTTTTCATATCTTGGGGGTCTCTCCTCCCAAGATCCATTTCAATCTTTCAGATCTTGGAGGCCTCTCCTCCCAAGATCCGGATCAAGATGAGCAGTTGTTTTCAGTAAGTTAAATTAAGCTATGATGGATAGTAAAGAGAAAAGTACAGAGGAATGACTTGAGAGGTTACTGAGCTACCAAAATGGGATCTAGAATGCTTGTAAGTTAAATGTTTAATTCATAAACTAAACCAGAGATTGACTAAAGCAGCATTCATCTACTATACAATTGCAGAGCAAGAGCAGTTCGAAGGCTACCTAGCTAACTTCAGGCTCTTTCTATAGTTTATAAAACAAATAACAACAACAAACAAACATCTATTCGATCCCCAAAAGAGTCACCATTTTGTTTCTGGGAAAACTAGTGTCTTTTTGAACGACTAGCCCTCTAGGTTTGGCAGCTACCCTAGAAACAATAGTTTAAAGCAATTCACGATTTCTTCTATGTATAACAGATAAGAGAAAGACAAAGGGACCAACCTGGAACTTCCGCTTATTCCCTTGCTTGATCTCTCTCCCCCTTGACAGAGCTTGCAACTCCTCCCCATACTTATCTCGCTTGGAGAGTACCTGTAGAAACACAGTAACAAAGAACCATCAAAGCATCTTGATCTATTATATCATAAGCATTACAGAATCAAATGTATAATGAACATATAATAGCATTCACAAGTGCACAATTATATAAAAGAAAACTTGAAGAACTTTATTAAATAGAAGGGAGAATTACAACCTAGTTGTCTGATCCAACATCATCCTCCTAACATCAATCCCTCTTCACCTCATGAAATAGCAAGATCACACCAAAAATATAATGCTCTTTCCTCAAATACAAACTATCGGCACTTCCTTTTAATTCACAAAATTCCAGCCTCTGGATCTCTTAGATGAGGAATCCATTTATAGATGTGTGCAAGGGTGTGAGTCATCTCTGGGTTTTGATTAGTGTCATTCCACTTGTTACAATTTATTCCACTTGTTACAATTGGTTCCACTTGGAGATTTCTTGGATCTCTTACTCATCCCTGGGTGAATTCAGAGAGGTAAGTGTCATAGGAGAAGTTTCTATAAGATTCCATGAGTATCCACTTAGCAAACTATCTCAGACATTTGTCCATCCTCACCCATCGCACCCTACAGAAGGCCTAATCAGTATGCATCACATCTGAGCAGTGTACCACTCAGTATGCATCGCACCTGGCCAGTGTAGTAGTCAGTATGGTTTAGTTTAGGCCATTTTTTGATGGTTTTTCAGGTCGAACTTTTTGAGGAATGATGTAATCAGATGACCATGTCCTTTTAGGGTATGAAACAACTCTTTTAGGGGTTGATGAGCCCTAGTTTATCGACATATAAGATTGGGGTTGTAGTGCCAAAATATGTCTATAACAGACACTCGCATGGCTCGTTGCTCATCAAACTTCAGATCCCTGTGCACTACAGTCCTCTAACTGGAAGGCAGAAACACACGATAGTTTTGAGGTGTATCCGTGTACCCTACAAGTATTCCCAACTCAGCTGTTGGGTCTAGCTTCTTCCGAGAATATTTGGTCACATGACAGAAGACTGGTGATCCAAAGATGCAGAAGTGACTCACATCTGGTCGCTTCCCCAAAAAGGCCTCTATAGGTGTCTTCATCCCCAACATGCGATGAGGACTTATGTTTTGAAGATATACTGTTGTATTGCATGCCTGAGCCCATAGATGAAGTGGTAGGCCTTGGTCATGCAACATCGCTCAAGATGCTCCCATAATAAACTGGTTCTTCCTTTTGACGACCCCATTCTGTTGTGGGTTATGAGGTGCCGTGAGTTCCCGTTTAATTCCTTCTGAAGCATAGAAGTCCTTAAACTGCTGGGAAACATACTCTCCACCGTTATCAGTCCACAAGGCCTTTATTTTCATCCCTGATTCTTTCTCTGCCAAAGCTTTGAACTCACAAAACTTCAAGAAGGTTTGATCCTTCTTTTGCATGAAGTAGATCCAACATCTACGAGAAAAATCATCAACAAAAATAACATAGTACCTATGCTTTGTTGTGGAGGCTATAGAGAAGGGCCCACATACATCTGAATGAACTCACTCCAGAACTACTCCTGCTCTACTATCCCGATCATGAAAGGAAGCTTTTGCATACTTACCCAAAGTGCAACCTTTGCATGTGCTCGTTTTCTCTAGCTTGCACTTGGGTAATCCAGTAGAAATTTGCTGCATGATCTTCAAGGCCCCATGATGTAAGTGGCCTAGTCTCCTATGCCATAACTAGCTAATATCTTGGCCATGCACCACCTCTGCTTTGGAACTCAATGCAGCATAGTCTTCTACCTGTAACTTATAGATATTCTTAATTCGAATCCCTATCTATTTGGTCTGTCCAGTGCCGATATGCCTTAGGAAAACCTTTCCCAAACTAAAGACTACATCATAGCCTTTATCCTCAAGCATAGCAATAGACACAAGATTCTTTTTTAGCTCTGGTACATATATAACATTAGAAAGAGTGAGGGGAGAACCATGCTCCCTCTGAAACACAACCGTACCTTCACCTGAGACATGGTACTTTCCGTCATCGCTCATATCAATCCATATCTAGAGATCCTTCTCCTCCAAGTGCTAAAAATATTCTTGTCACCTGACATGTAGAAAGAGGGTCCACTATCCAAGTACCAAACACATCCCATTGTTATAGACATATTTGGGCACTGCAACCCCAATCACATATGTCCATAAACCAAGGACTTATAAGTCCCTAAAAGTGTTTTTTCATACCCTAAAGGAGCAAGGTCAGCTGATTACATCATCTCCCAGAAGTTCTCCATGAAAACCCACTCAGAACTGGTCAAAAAAGGACCATACAAACTACCCAGAGCAAAGGGTGCGATGCATCTCACCCGACACATGCAAAAAGTGCGATGCATACTGGAAAGCCCTTCTGTAGGGTGCGATGAGCAAGAGCAGACAAATGGCACAAATAGTTTGCTAGGTGGAGACCCTGAGAATATTCTAGAAATTGTTCATTTGACACTTACCTCCCTGAATTCACCCAAGGATGAGTAAGAGATCATGAAATCTCCAAGTGGAACCAAGAACTATCAAAGAGATGACACTAATCAAAATCCCAGAAGCTGACTCACCCCCCTTCAAATATCTATATATGGATCCCTCATCCCAGAGATCCAGAGGTTGGAATTTGGTAATTTACAAAGAGGTGTTGTTGGTTTCTCTTTGAAGGCATTGTTGGGTGATCTTGCTTTGTATGAGGTGAAGAGGGCTTTCAATCTGGGAGGGTGGTGCTAGGTTAGACCAAGTGGTTGTAATCCTCTCTTCTACTACTTTCATCAATAAAGCTATTTGAGTTTTCCTCCATATTCTTGTGTATCTCTGAATATTGTGTTGATATATGCATTTGTATGGTCAATATATATCTGATCCAATATTGTTTATAGTGATAGATCTCTATGCCTTAATGGTATTATGCTACTATGACTCTACAGGTTCTCTTTGAAGTAGAACAAGGAAGCAGTGGCGAGATTCTGTCAAAGGGGAAAGGAAACGAGCAAGGAGCCAAGCGAAAGACTAAGGTTGGTACTCTCTACTTCTTTCTCATCTCTCTCTCGTAAAGGAAAAACAAGTGACTTTAGTTTGTTTGTTTCTAAGATAGCTACCCATCTTAGTGGGACTAGCAGTTCTGAATAGACACTAGATTTCCCGGTAACAAAATGGTGACTCCACTGGGGAGTGATTAGTTTGATTGCTTGTCTCTATTTGTTTGATTCATAAACCATAGACGAATCCTGAAGTTAAGCCAGCTAGCCTTCGAACTGCATTTTCTATTCAAGTGCAAAGTAGATCAACGTTGCTTTAGTCAATCTACGAGTTTGTTTATGAACTGAACAATTGACTTGCAAACATCCTAAGTGCCCTAGAGGTAGCTCAAGTAACCTCATTAGATCAGCCCCTATACTTTGTATTTACTGACTATCATTAGCTCGGCCTAAATCCCTGAACTAAGCTGCAAACTGTGACCAAAAACCAAGTTAAAGTCTCATCCCTGGACCATCGCACCTTCTCTTCTTGGCAATCTGGATGCATCGCACCTCCCGTGTGCAGTAGGTGAGATGCATCCCTGTTTCCCTGTGTTACAGGTGCGATGATCAGATAAGATTGTTTCTGCCTCCAGATTTTGGTTTTTTCTTCATTGTCTTCAGGTTTATTCAGGAGTTTTGTTGTCTGTGATCAGTAGACCACTATTGAAACCCCCTTCCTTTGCATCATCCAGCCTCAATTATACAAATATTTGTGAATGTTTTTATGTATTTTTCGCCATTCACAATTCTCATTTACAAAATAGTAGCTTAATCGAACTGTCGTCTTTTGATTTGAAAGTGTCGCAAGTGTCATTTTCAGTCAAAGGAAAGAATCCTTCTCCTTTTGATAGTTGATTACACAGTTACTCTTGTATTTGATATGAATTAATAGAATTTCAAGTGTCGAAAGTAGCTTTCAATTCAAAATCGTAAAGTGTTGTCTTGTCTCCTTTTCGTTTTTTGAAAAGAAAATCGTTAGTATGGTCGCTTTGAAAGAAGGAATAATTCCGATTTGTACTTAGCATTCTTTTTGTCATTCACACATTAAGAAAGTAGAAAACAAATACATGCATGTGCATTTGCATTTAGATTGCTTGTTGATTTTGATTTAGGACAGTGCATCTAGTGTGTGCTCTTTCCTCTATGTTGAAAGGATATCGTTTCTCTTTCCTTAGTAGCTAGGATTTTCATTGCAAAAATAAGAATAAACTATTGTTTATTATCTTAGATTTCATATTTAGGAGTTGTATATCTACATCACACGGTGAACCTTAAAGGCAAACTTCTTAAGAAATATCAACTGTAAAATAAATTCAATGAACATAAAAATGCTTTGGAACCTAATGCACAACATCTAGAAGTCTAGGATAGAGATGTATTCGGGCGTCGTAAAGCCTGGTAATTGTCGCTTTCATCGTAGGTTGGATGATTCCTCCTCTTTGAGATGAAAAGTGCCAGTACGGACTTGTGCTCCCACGTACCGTCGAGTATATATTGGGAGACCACAATAGGCTATATCCTTTATCCTTAGGAAGCCGTGTTTGCCACCCTATCGATCGCAATGCACTGAACACAGCATTTAGGAAGATTAACTGCCGTACCATAAAAAGTATTTTGCACTTTTGCAATTGGTTTGGTAATCCCTCTGTCTAGATTTCCAGAGTAGTCTCTTCCGTTCCTTTCCAGACTCCTTAAAGGAAAAGGTCCATCTGAGCACTTGTCACTTCAGGCTCATTAAAAATTGAAGGCGACTAGAGTCATCTTTAGCTTTTTCTCGACTCTTAAAAATTGAAAAAGCCTATTGTGTCAAAGTGTCTAAAATTTATTTTAATCGGAATAATGTCACTATTCCCTCATTGATCTTAGGTTGAGAAAATGGAGTCCACCAACCAAGGATTTCCCCTCAGGGAAATCCTAGTCCTTTCTCCTCTTGGGGAGATGTTGGTGCGCCCCATATGGCCACATTGTCCCTTCCAGGACTGAAAATTGGCCTGACGGTATGGCTTTTATCGACCTCTGTCGTTCAAAGCATAGTGATTCCTAAGCAATCAAATCAACAACTAGATGATATTAAAGTTACCCCCCAACCTTCTACTTCGTTTGTTTCTTCCTCTCCTTCTTCCTCTTCGCTTGGTGAAGATAGTAAAACTAAAAACCAAGTAACTGAGAAGAAAAAGAAAGGTAAGGAGAAGAAGAAGGAGCCAACGGCAAAAAGGGGAAACCCTACATCGTCTAGTGAAAATCCACACACTACACCATTCAAACCTAAATATCCATGTGTCATCTACAAAGGGGACCATGATCATCGAGATTGTCCTTGCATCCCACGGATCTTAAGGGACTGGTCTCCCCGCTTGCACAATCCGGTGTCATCAACCTCTGACGATCATGTTGAGAGTACGCCGTCAACTAGTGAAAATGAAGTCACCGGACATAAAGGAAAATCTAAATTTCCTTGCAGACTATGTGAAGGCAATCATGCCCTCCATCGTTGTCCCTTCCTGAACGAAGCGAAAAGAGTCTTGGATAACCGTCCTGCATCACCGCAGCGACTCCCTCCTAGATACAAGAAACTCTTGCCAAGTCCATTGCTAGTTGAAAATCCGACTGACGCACCTGTGTTGTTGGTCGAAGTGCCTATCATTGAAGATAAACCCTCTGAGTCCACATCGAACCAAAGTCAACAGGTTGAGATGGCAGTCGACCCCATCTTGTCTTTAGAGGATTCACCTTCAGATGATACAGTCACCAAAGAGAATGAGAATGACATCGTTCAAATTCTTTTCGTAAACACAGACTCCGATGAACATGGGGGAAATCTACCCATTCCTTTACCGCAGGAAGGAAGTTCATCAGAGATGTATTCAGCCGTTTATTCAGTCCCACCTCCAAGCAACCTAGTTGTCTCCTTCGATTGGAATCTACTAGGCAAACCCCATTTACCGTCTAATTTACCATTCTGAATCATAGTGCAAACTTACAAAATGGTCATGGTTGGTACCATCATAGATGAAGGTGCTTTTATGAGTATCCCTTCCTCAACTGCTTGGAAAGCGCTTGGTTCACCATCACTTTTGCCTGAGATGCGATATCTAACATGATTCGACAAAGGAACCAGTTGACCGTTAGGGATCCTTCCAAATTTGCCTATAACTTTGAGAGGAAAAACATTTATCTAAATGTAATGGTAGTCCAAGGACCTTTAGATTACAATCTACTCCTTGGGCATGACTACATTTATAGCATGGGAGCTATTGTTTCCTCACTCTTTCGAGTGATGTGTTTTTTGCATGAAGGAAGACTGATCCAGCTTGTAGACCAGCTTTCATTCCCCAGTTCACACATAGCTAATAGTCAAATGCCATCCCTAACAGGTCTTTTTGCACAAGGAATGTCTCATCAATCTCCAGTCCATCCACCTGATGAACGCGAGTGATTCAATGGTTGTGACTGAAACCTAGGGGGCATGCACCCTAGTCTGCTTCGGCAGAAAAACTTTAAGTATAGGGTAGGTTTCCGTGAAGGATATATGACTTGTCTGACACACCCATCCGTTTAGGAAAATGGGATTAGACTAGAATAAGATACCTTTGTCAGAAGGTATGCCTTTCCCGACAGAGCGAGTGTTTTGTCTACGATTGAAGGGTAACCTGGGTATGCCTTTCCCGACAGAGCAAGTTTTTTGTCTGCAAATTGAAGGGTAACCTAGAAACTCTACTTCGCTATACCTGGGGGCATGCAAACCTGTTTGCATGAAAGTGAAAAGTGACCTTTTATTTTCTTAGTTTGTAGGTTCTTAACCCTTTAAACTTGTAGAATTGGTTATTCCTAGCTTACATAATAAAAGGAGTCGGCGTAATTTCGAATGGTGCAAGCTCCCTAAAAAATGAACCTATCAATGAGACATCCTTATTATACGAATGGCATGAGCAGTTTTACGCAAAGTTAAAGCTCGTTAAAAATTAAACGTAGCAATGAGCATATGTTCCACCAGAGTTTAAGCTCATTAAAAAATGAACCCACTTCTGGTAAATAACCATTGTGAACACATTATCATCAGGTTTTGAGCCTTGGTCGTGTTCTTACTATCACCTCCACTTTGTTTTAGCCAATTACTCACCTCCATTTGATTGTTTACCCCTTTTGAGGAACAGCTGCGACGAGTGATTCTGTTAGCCATCTTCTTAACACTACCATGATTGGAAAGTTCCAACCCTCACCTGGAACCAACTACTACCCGAAATATCACTCGTTCCTAAAAAATGAGTCTCCTTTAAGCTCTTTTCATCTGACTCGTAAAACATGAAAATATTGCCGAGAAATTGGCCTCTCCAGCTCGTTAAAGTGATTGGAAGTGCCATCCCTCCTCTAGATTTTAATATTTTTGGACCTGAGGGATTATTACACAAAAAGATCGAGCATTTGTCTTGTTCGGCTCGTTAAAACTATCAAAAATTCATCCCTTTCGCATTGTTTTATACTTTTTTGGACTTAAGGGATTATACTACGAAAAAGGAATATTGGAGTCTTCCTTTCCATCTCTTTTCAGACTCTCTAAAATTGAAAAGGACCAAGTTATCCTTGTTGTTAAACTCGTTAAAACAATAGCGACAAACTTGTCCATTTAGACAAGAGTGAGTTTCACTGTTGCTAAGCTCATTAAAACATAGCGACGGGTTTGCCCAAAGGGCAAATTATAGAACAAGCATATGTTATCCTCCTCAAGCTTGACAAAAATAAAGAGGTACTAGTCAGAAATGACTAGGGAAAATTGGGAAGAAAACTTAAAGAAGCTTTATTGGTAGCAGGTCACTCTTGAACATGACACTTTCACTCCATCACCATGATTGAGTCAAGTTGGGTTATTCCGTTCATCGGTCATATCACCATTGGTCCACTGTACCATCCACTTTTGGGGTTAACGCTACCAATCCATTTCAGTGTCACTGATATGTTCAAGAGAAGTTGCTCAGAGAATTCACCTACCCAGCTTGTGTCTCATCCGCTGCAATACCTTCACGCTTCATTCTTTCATGACTGCCACCCTGAACCTTGTATCATCAGATCGTTTTCACCTCTACAAAATCATTTGCTCTGTTCCGTGTCGTAGATGTGGGATCCATCAATGCCCTCCTACGACGAGTCACTTCTTGTTGACATCAGTTTATTATCCAAGAAGCTGACCTAGGAACAACCCTTTTAGTACTTAGAAGCTTGCATGCCTTAATGGCAAGTTTCTCACTTCCAGCGACAGATTTACATTAATGGCCTTCGACCGAAAGAGTTTGTGTGGTGTTCGACATCGACTCATGTATTCACACCATGCAAATTGTACTACATTACCTTGAGGGTCATCATCATCATCGTTGATTCCTCTCGCACCTGTTAACAGCTTACATCATTGGCTGGTAATCAGGCGATGTCCTTCATGTTCGACATCAGAACATCTGTTTCACTTGGATCAACTTGTACTTTCGGGCGAAGATTGAATGATTTTTGAAGACACCGTATCTAGTTTCATCCATCTAGGCTGCGATATATTCAGGAAAATAAAGACATAAAATGTACATCATTGTTGCACAGATAATCATCCAAACTAAGGGATGATGGCTCTACCAGAATCATCAGTCTGCACATAGACGGTTGTCTGTCCTATGTACATGAAAATGAATTTATCAAGCTGAGCATAGGAATTCCCACCTCAGCTAGATCATGAAAATATTATGAAGATAATGTATTGTATGGTATCTTATTATAGGTCACCTTCCAGTTCGAAAAACCTCGGATCCTCATTATAAAGCATTTCACCCGAAATCAAAATATTTACGACCTCATGCTTTAGGGGCAACTGTTATAGACATATTTGGGCACTGCAACCCCAATCACATATGTCCATAAACCAAGGGCTTCTAAGTCCCTAAAAGTGTTGTTTCATACCCTAAAGGAGCAAGGTTAGCTGATTACATCATCTCCCAGAAGTTCTCCATGAAAAACCACTCAGAATTGATCAAAAAAGGACCATACAGACTGCCCAGAGCAAAGGGTGCGATGCATCTCACCTGCCACATGCAAAAAGTGTGATGTATACTGGAAATCCCTTCTGTAGGGTGCCATGAGCAAGAGCTGACAAATGGCACAAGCAGTTTGCTAGGTGGAGACCTTGAGAATCTTCTAGAAACTGTTCATTTAACACTTGCCTCCCTGAATTCACCCAAGGATGAGTAAGAGATCATGAAATCTCCAAGTGGAACCAAGAACTATCAGAGAGATGACACTAATAAAAATCCCAGAAGCTGACTCACCCCCCTACAAATATCTATATATGAATCCCTCATCCCAGAGATCCAGAGGTTGGAATTCGGTAATTTGCAAAGAGGCGTTGTTGGTTTCTTTTTGAAGGCATTGTTGGGTGATCTTGATTTGTATGAGGTGAAGAGGGCTTTCAAGCTGGGAGGGTGGAACTGGGTCAGACCAAGTGGTTGTAATCGTCTCTTCTACCACTTTCATCAATAAAGCTATTTGATTTTTCCTCCATATTCTTGTGTATCTCTGAATATTGTGTTGATATATGCATTTGTATGGTCAATATATATCTGATCCTATATTGTTTACAGTGATAGATCTCTATGCTTTGATGGTATTATGCTACTCTGACTCTACAAGTGCTCTTTGAAGCGGAACAAGTAAGGAAGTAGTGGCGAGATTCTGTCAAAGGGGAAAGGAAACGAGCAAGGAGCCAAGCGAAAGACTAAGGTTGGTACTCTCTACTTCTTTCTCATCTCTCTCTCGTAAAGGAAAAACAAGCGACTTTAGTTTATTTGTTTCTAAGATAGCTACCCGTCTTAGTGAGACTAGCAGTTCTGAATAGACACTAGATTTCCAGGTAACACCCATGCTGGATGAAACCATGCATGCAATAAGTGATAAATCCATCTCAAACTGTGAAGCTAGTGCATCACCATCAGATTCCTTGGAGGAACCTTTCTTGGACTTCTTCTTTGGGCAATTAGTAGCATAATGGCCCAACTCATGACAATGAAAACATCTCACCTTTGACTTGTCAAACTTCTCCCCTCGTTGAGAATACTTGGATTGGGATGCCTTCCATTTCCCTTTCTTAGCTTTAGATGCTAAAGCCAAGTTATCTTCATCATCATGTTTTGATGAAGAAGCTCCATCCCTGGTGCTTCGTCTAATCTCCTCTTACATCAAATCCGACCATAGTCGTTCCCAATCTGGCAATTTTTCCCTTCCATTCACTGAGTCCTGGTAGCTATGCCAACTCTTAGGAAGGCCAAGGAGTGCTAGACTCATCATATCATCATCAACAGTCATGACCTCTACACTTGCAAGATCATCCCTGTAGGTGGTGAGCTTGTTCAGGAATGTAGAGATAGTGTCACCCTTTTCACACTTGATCTTGCAAAGTTTGTCCTTCAGTGCCAACTTCCTTTGATCACTACTATTCAGATATAAATCTTTTAACATTTTCCACATTGCATGTGGAGTCTCCTTCCCATGGAGGCTCGAAATTATGTGATCTCGAACTCCCTCCAAGATGATTTTCCTAGCTCTAGCCACACACTTCTTCCATTCCACCAGTTGAGTAGCATCAGTAGGCTTAGGGACTTCTTCATCAATGAAGTCCTTAAGGCTGTTATCTTCCAACACTGGCTCCATGTGATCCTTCCAATCTATGTAGTTTGAGTTTCCATCAAGGGCATACTCAAGCCTCAAACCATAGAAAGCCATCGGTGAAATAGATGTGATAAGAACTTGAGATCTATATCCCAAATAATAAACTTCGAATCTCTCTTGCCTATATATTGTTCTTCCTTGATCACCTGTGCTCCGGTACCATGTAGAAATTTCACATCGGTAGATCAAACTGATATATGCAATGTACTAAAGCATAATACTTGATCTAGTTCTACAAAACATTAAGCGGAAGCATAATCAATTTCATGAGCAACATCAAGCATAAACACATATAACTGATCAAGATAAATAATCAACCATAACACAAGATATATCACTGGGGAAAGCACCAACATAAAACCCCTATCTGTATTATCAAACAAGTGGAAAGCCTCTTCTGTTTACAAAAAGAATCATCTCAAGAGCTATCATGTACTCTCTGCAATCAAAAGATGAAGATCATAGACTACCTAGGCCTCAATATATAGGCCACAAGTCCTCCAATCTCCTATATTACATATTTCTCTTGGAAATAAATCCTTCTCCATGCAAGGAATACTTACTAGAAATATCCAAGCATCTGATAATACACTGTCCCTCATCTAAACTCAACTGGGTCTTTGTCTGAACTGACATGCATTAGTTATCCATAAGGGAATGCTCAGTTATCTGAAACAATAGTTGTCACATGCATGCAAGCATTAACAAACTATATCTCATTAATTTAACAACTTGCTAAATTAATCTAACTGGACTTGACTAAGTAAAACTAAGTCAACTGATCCTATCATTATAGAACTCATACTTGATTCCTCAACTAGTGGAGAAAATCAAGGATAAATTCCTCAATTAGTGGGACAACTAATTGCATGTTCTCACAAAGACTTCAAGTTTAATTTTCCATAATTAATTAACTCATGGAGATTAATTAATTAATATTTTAAATTGCGATTAAGACCAAATTCATTTTTACTTCCTATAGTTAGACCAAGGACTGCTAAAAATAGGAAGGGACCCAGAAATGTTATTTTTAGAAGATTCTATTTTTAGCAGTTTCACCTCTCACCCAAGGTGGCCAAAATGCACACTAGCCAAACTGCTATTTTTAGAAGTGCTATTTTTAGGAGTTCTGTTTTTAGCACATTTTAAATTTAGCATTTCTTATTGCACACTTTTCAACAATCAGTCCCCACTGCCCTTCTAATACCTTCTTATTGCACAGCAACTTCATACAAGTCTTCAGGAAAGTAGTTAACAGCAAAGGATCCACATCTTGCACTTCACTATTCCCAACTGACTTCTCTTGACTACCGGACGTAGAAGCTTCCGTGAAATTACTTTTAGACTCCATAAAAGTTTCTTTAGCCCGGTTGAGGTCAACCCCAACTTCCTTTTCAGTGGAATTGCGCACGCATCCTTTGGTCTCTGGCTACTTTCCCTTATCTTCACTTGTGGCCATACCACTGCGCGTTATGATATTGATGTTATGGTATTCTTCATGAGGCTCCGCCCTCATCATCTGGATATTCTGCATAGGATGTTGGGGCCAGGACTGATTTTCTTCATATTTTCTATAAGGATGATGAAATCCTCTATCACATCATCAAATTGTCTGCAATATTGACAATATGGATGTGTTGGGTTCAGACAGTCGCGCACAAAATGTCCAGCTTCGCTGCAATTATAAAAAATAACTTTTCCGTGACCTCTGCAAGCCCCTCCTCCTATTCTTCTTCCGTGGCATTGGAATCCTCTGCACCCTGCACTCACACTCTGATCTTCAGACCAAGTTTTTGCCTACATTCTATATGTAAGGGTTCTATCCATCATTAATTCATAACTTCAATAATGGCGCTCATCATGACCTAAAAAGTTGCATAAATTGCAAAACAGCTGCTGGTGGGTTTGTAAAACGTTTTGTAGTAGATGACAATTGTCTGTTGCGTGATGTCCTGTAACTTGACAGATGGTGCACCATGGCACTGCTCCTGTGCTCGGCCCAATGGTATTTTCCAGCTTCAGGGGGATAGGCTCCCCCCCAATAAGACAGTTCCAATAAACTAGACAATGGTTCTTATCGTGCTTGTGGCCCTTACATTTCAAGCACCAAACTTCCTTGCACACCTCAGGCTGGGCTTCCTTTCCCTTCTTCATGCTCTCTAACTCTAGCTGCATATTTTCCAGCTGTGAGTGAGTCCGTTGTACTCCAATGTTCATATCTTGTATTGGAGAGGCTTCCAACCTCATTGCGATCTCCACAACTTTTAATTGCGTTGCTATCTTCTGCTGTGATAATGGTAACCTTAAGTGAGGCAACAACGCAGTGATGTACAAATATTTTTTTTGTTCGTCTATGATGTTTATATTAGCCTGCAGGATTAGGAATTTTAGCCTCTAATCAAAATCCCACGAGGATTCATTCACCACTTTCTTTATCTCCTTAAACTTTGTAATAGACTGCGCCTGAGATTTAGGATTCTTAAACTCACGGTTCAATGCTTGCTGAGTATCTTCCAACGTTGTGACAGGGTGATCTTGATAGTACTTGATATACCAAGTTAGGGCTTGACTAGCTCTACTTTATTTAGATTATCATCAGTGATTTGTTGCACTATCCACACAACATCTACAATGAACCATAACTATTCAGGGTCTTCACTTCCTATCCCTTTGGAGATCGACATATTCATTGCATTTTCCATGTTGAATGGTGGAGGTGGAGGCAGAGGTGGAGGTGAAGGTGTAGGTGTTTGTAGTGGAGGCAGAGGTGAAGGCAGAGTGGATGGATGAGGTATTCGCGGGATACCCTGACTTAACAATTGCATCACACTTTGCTGTGTATTAAGAATCGTTCCTTCATCATTGCTTGAAGAGGATCCCAACAGTGGATTATATTCAAAGCCCAATTCCCTATTCCTTCTGAAGGGTTTTCCACTTCACATAGCCCTAAACATCAAGGTATTGGCATAACCTGTTTTTCACACAACAACATCTTAATCCAATTTTTCATATATTTTAAATAATTTCCTCGTGGTACCTTGAAGAGCTTGTGCTCTGCTTTTCTATAACTAACTGATATATCAATCGCAAGCTCAATGACAAATCCTCCTATGATATGGTCAATCTAGTGATTAACAACCCACATGATCTTATTTTCTGAAGCTTCTAAGCATCTCACTAGTTCTAGAGTCCACACAATAGGACCAAGAAGTCTCCACGTACCCTAACTCTCTGCCAATTTAGATAGCCACTCGTGCAGTTCATAAGGGAAGAAACAAAAAATTTCTCGGTTTCATTTGAGTATAGGTATCTATTCAACCATTGTTCCTTGGACAACTTCAGGTTTCTGTTCTCCTGAGTTGTAAATGCGTGTTCCTATCAATCGAGCCACTTCTAAATTTATTTCTTAGTAGGGAACCACTTATTTGACATCACACATTCCTCAAATTGATCCCGGTCCCAGCAAAAGAACCATTTGTTGGCTTAAGGGGGCCTGACCCAGTGTTATAGACATTTTTGTGCCTTACAACTCCAAGCATGAAATGTCCATAAACCAAGGGCTCCTAAGTCCCTAAAAGTGTTGTTCTAACCCCTAAAGGAACAAGGTCAACAGATTACAGCTTCTCCCAGAAGTTCTCCACCAGAAACTGCTCAGAATAATTCAAAACAGGATCATTTCAGCTGCTCCACTGGCTAGGTGCGTTGCATTGCACCTAAATACACTGTGAGGGTGTGTTTCATTGCAAAAGTCCCTTCTGTGGGGTGCGATGGGTGAGAAATGACAAATGGCAGTGTCATTCCGCAAGGTGGAGAGGCAATGGAAGCTTCCAGAATCTTCTCCTGTGACACTTGCCTCACTGAATTCAACCAAGGATGAGTAAGAGGCCTTCAGTCTCCAAGTGGAAGCAAGAACTAACAGAGAGAAGACACTAATCAAATCACAAGCTGACTCATCCTCCTTACACATATCTATATATGGATCCCTCATCTCAGAGATCCAGAGGCTGGAATTTTGCATATTGTAAGGAATTGCTGTTGGTTTTTGAGACAAACATCAGAGTATTGGGTGATCTATGCTTTGTTTGAGGTGAAGAGGGGCTTCTTTGCTGGGAGGTTGATGCTGGGTCAGGAACCAGTGGTTGTAACTCCTCCTAGATCTTTTCTTGTTTATCAATAAAAACTATTTGAGTTTTTCCTCCATGCTTTTGTATCATTGATGCTTGTTACATTTGTATGCTTAACTTAAATCTAATCCTAAGTTGTTTATGAATATAGATCCATGTCTTTGTATAGTGTTCTTCTTCGGTGATCTTACAGGTACTTGGTGACGCTGGGCAAATAAGGGAGCAGGTAGCTGGAGACTGTCAAAGAAGAGAGGGATTGGATCAAAGGATTAGCACAAGACACAGGTTGGTTCTTTCTATTCCTCTCTATCTATAGTTCATAAAGGAAATACAAAAGTAGTTTTTCTCTGTTTGTTTCTAAGGCAACTGTCACACCTTAGTGGGATAGAGTAGTTCTAAATAGACACTTTTCCCTATAACAAAATGGCGACTCCAGTGGGGAATGTCTAATTAGTTTGTTTGTGTATCTCTTTGTTGTTTGTTTCATAAACTTATAAGTAGCATTCGAACTGCATTTGCCATAACAAATGCAAAGTAGACATCTGCTGCTTCAATCCATTCACTGGATCTGTTTATGATTTGAACAGCTGATTCACAAACTATCTGATTGCCCTTGTGATAGCTCTTAGATCCTCCTTAGATCTACCCCTGATTGTTGAATTACTGATTGCTTTTACTCGGCCAAAAACCAAAGACTGAACTGCAAACTGTGACCCGGAACCCGGACAGATTCTCGTTTCTGGCCCAGCGCAGGTACTGTTAAGAGATCTTGAATTTCAGCGCACTTCCTGAAAGGGAAACCTGTGCTGCATTTCAGTTTCTCTGTGTTACAGGTGTGCTGAATAGACTAGCCCTGTGCAGCTGTGGTTCTTGTGCTTCATTCTTTCCAGTTCTATCTCTGAATTTTGCTGCCCGTGATCAGTATATGTCTATTTAAAACCCCTTTTCCTTGCTGTTATTCCGCCTCCTTTGTACAAAAGAACTGTAGATGTTTTTGTGTGCTTGTTGAGTCGTTTACAGTTTTCCATTGCAAAAGTAGAATAGTCGTACTGTCGTCCTTTGATTTGGATCTGTCGCAAGTGTCGATTTCGATCATAGGAGAAAGTTTGGTTGTTGTTGATGGTCGATTATATTGTTACTATTGCCTTTGGTCTGAATTTGTGATTTTCTAGTGTCAAGAACAAGTGTTCATTTCAAAATCGCAAGGTGTCGTAATCATCTCTGTTTTTTATTTCGAAAAAGAGCTTGTTTATATTTGTCGCTTGAAAAGAAATTCAGATTTGTACATCAAATTTCTTTTTAGCATCAATACTAAGAAAGTTGAAAACAAATACATGCATGTGCATTTGCATATAGACAGTCTGTTTGGCTTGATCTAGGAAAGTGCATCTACGGTGTGCTCTTTTCTCTTTGTGAAAAGATTGTGTCTTTCTTTTCCCCTAGTAGCTAGGATTTTCATTGCACAAAAGAGATAAAAGTTTGTTTATCATCTTCAAATTGCATTTTAGGAATTAAATCTACATCTCGTGGTGAACCCAAAAGGCAAACTTCATAAGCAAGATCAACTTAAAATAAATTCAATGAATCTAACAATGCTTTGGAACTTAACGCACAACATTTAGAGGTCTAGGCTAGAGACGTATTCCGGCGTCGTAAAGCCTGGTAACTGTTGTCCTCACTAATGGTTGGGTGATTCCTCCACTTTGAGGCGATAAGTGCCAGTACGGACTTGTGCTCCCACGTACCGTCGAGTATATTTTGGGAGACCCCTATAGGCTTAAATCCTTTATCCATAGGAAGCTGTGTCTGCCGCCCTATCGATTGCAATGCACTGAACACAGCATTTGGGAAGATTGACTGTCATACCGTAAAAAGTATTCTGCAGTTTTGCGATTGGTTTGGTACTCCCTCTACCTAGACCTCCAGAGTAGTCCCTTTTGTTCCTTTTCAAACTCCTTAACGGAAAAGGTCCATCTGAGCACTTGTCACTTCAGGCTCATTAAAAATCGAAGGCGACTAGAGTCATCTTTTGTTTTTTCTCGACTCTTAAAAACTGAAAAAACAAGTTGTGTCAAAGCGTCTAAAAATTTATTTTAAACGGAATATTAATTACCCCTTTCCTACGTTGATCTTGGGTTGAGAAAATGGAGTCAACCAACCAAGGAATTCCCCTTGGAGGAAATCCTAGTCCCTTCTCCTCTTGGGGAGATGTTGGTGCGCCCCATATGGCCACATTGTCGCTTCCAGGACTGACAATTGGTTTTCCTGTATGGCTCTTCTCAACCTCTGTCGTTCAGAACACCACTATTCCTGAACAATCGAATCAGCAATTAGACGAATCCAGAGTTACCCACCAACCTTCTACTTCCTCTAATTCTTCCTCTCCTCCTTCCTCTTCGCTTGTCGGGGCTGGTAAAGCTGAAAGTCAAGCTCCTAAGGAGAAGAAGGAAAAGAAGAAGAAAGAGAAGAAGAAGAAGGAGCCAAAAACAAATGGGGGCAAACGAGTATCATCTAACGAAAATCCACACACTGCACCGACCAGGCCTAAATCGCCATGTGTCATTTGCAAAGGATACCACTTTCACAGAGATTGTCCTTGCATCCCTCGGATCTTAAGGGATTGGTCTCCTCATTTGCACAATCCGGTGTCGTCAACCTCTGATGATCATGTTGAAAACACACCGTCGACTAGTGAAAGTGAAGCCCTAGGACAAAAAGGAAAATATAGATTTCCTTGTAAACTGTGTGAAGGCAATCATGCCGTTCACCGTTGTCCCTTCTTAGACGAAGCTAAAAGAGTTTTGGATGATCGTCTGGTTTCACCGTTACGACTTCCTCCTGGATATAAAAAACTCTCGCCGAGTCCGTCACTAGTCGAAAATCCGGCTAACCCGCTCAGGTGGTCGGCCGAAGCATCTATCATTGAAGATGAACCATCTGAATCCATACCAGACAAAAGTCAAAAGGTCGAGGCGGTAGTTGACCCGGTCTTGCCTTCAGAGGTTCCATCTTCAGATGATACAATCACTGAAGAGAACAAGGATGACATCGTCCAAATTCTTTTCATAAGCACAGACTCCAACGAACATGGGGGCAATTTACCCGTTCCTTTACCGCAGGAAGGAAGTTCGTCAGAGCCGTACCTGGCCGTCTATTCGGTCCCACCTCCAAGCAACCTAGTTGTCTCCTTCGAC